>CAWUFW010000120.1:5457500-6071741 GCA_963921515.1 Calotriton arnoldi | reverse complement strand
GGGACCACACGTGGTCCAAAGCACAGGTTCGTAGAACGTTGTGAAGGGGTTGCACTCGACAATAGTGCACGGTACCCAGGGGTCGCGGTTCCTCGTTACTCGTGGGGTCCACTTGCCTCAGCTTCACTGGGGACTCACGATGGCCTGGGAGAGGTCAGGAAATCCACTTCTTGGGCTGCAGGGACTTCGGACTCCGGCGGGAGCGGCGTAGTTTGCGACCGTCGTTGTCGTTTTTGGTGCCTGCCAAGCAGGGGAGTCACTCCTTGACTCCAAGGGAGATTCTTCTGTCTTCCAAAGGTAGTGGAACGTCGAAGGGCCAGGATTCTTCTGTAGAGCGTCGTCCAGGGGTTATCTGCTTTGCAATGGCAAGGTTCCCCCTCTTATACTAAAAGAGGGGATGGACTAGCTCTATGACCCCACCTATGGGAGGGTCAAGGGAGGGGTGGCTACACCCACTTCCCTTTGTCCAGTTTCGCGCCAGAGCAGGGGCAGGTAGCCCCTGAGCTGGTTTGAACTGGCATATGCACAGAGGAGCCTTCTGCTCCCCCAGTGCAGGACTTCAAAGCACTCTAAGAGTGCACCCACCCAGCCCCAATACACTAAACCCTGTCTGGAAGGTGGTTACACCTCCCTGTGACAGGATGCCTATTGTTGGGCTTCCTCCACTGCGAGTTTCGGTCATCAGCAGGAGGGCAGCCCAGTGTCTGTGACTGGTGGCATCCATTTTGTGATGCCAGGGCTCTTTAGGATTCTACCGCGTTTCCACAGCAGGTACATGTCTTATCCCTCTAGAAGGGTGGAATGCTACCCCGCCGCCAAGATTGGCGGGGGTGGTATTCAAGATGTTTGACACCAAACACGACATGTTTTGATGCAGCCATTCCAAAGTTAGCATTTACCGCGAGGATATAATGCACTTAAATAGTATATGGTTTAACCGCATCCACAAACAGCACCAGAGAATAGACTCTGAGAGCTGCAGAGGGGCCCTGCTCAGGCAGAGGCGCCCCCTCACATAAAGCCAAGCACCCTGCCCTCAGGATTGATAGGGCCTGCCTTAGGGGTGACTGATAGGTTTATATGTGTGTGCAGGAGAGATATAGGAAACCTATATCTCAGTGAGGGGTGCTAGCACCACCTCACCCAGGCTGCAGTAGCAGGCCTGTGGTGTCAGATTTAGACTGCTTCCCAGGGGTGGCATAACACATGCTGCAGCCCCTGGTAGGCCTGTGAAGTACCTATGCCCTTGGCACCTAAGGTACCATATACTAGGGACTCATAAGGCACCACAGTATCCAATCACTAGTGCACCTAGAGTGCACTCCATGTCGTTTAGAGAGAGCAGATAGACTGGGGCCCTGAATAGCAGGGTCCCAGTCCAACTAAGTCATAAACCAGCAAAACACCAGGAAAAAAGTGGGGGCAACCATATAGTCAGATTCCACCTTCCTACACCACTCTTGAGAAGATTCCCAGGAGGGCCCTTGCCACCACAGGTGCTGTAGTGGTCCTGAGGGGAATAGCTTCTGGGTACCTGGTGGCATGATCCACTACCACCAGGATAAACCTGTGCCCAGAGGCTGTTTGGGGATCCATGGGACCAACAATGTCAATCCCTACCCTTTCAAAGGGCACCCCCACCACAGGTAGTGGTATCAGGGGGCCTTTGTAGTGCCACCTGCTTTGCCACTGGCTTGGCAGGTTACACAGGAGCGACAAAACTCCTTACTGTCTTCAGACATGTGGGGCCAGAGAAAGTGAGGGACAATTCTGTCCCAAGTCTTGTTCTGGCCCAGGTGACCTGCTAAGGGAATATCATGGGCTAGGGTCAATAGGAAGCCCCTGAACTTCAAAGGTATTACCAACCTCCTGGTAGCACCAGGCTTGGGGTCTCTACTCTCTGAGTACAGGAGTCCATCATCCCAATACACTGTATGGGGACCACTAGCTTTCCCAGCAGCCTCAGCAGCAGCTTGCTGTCTGAGGGGTTCAAGGGAGGGGCAGCTCTGCTGTTCCTGGCTCAGATCTGCCCTAGAAGGTCCCCCTGTCCCCAAGAACTCAACCTGGTCAGGTTCAAGTTCCTCTGGGACAGTTCCTTCTTCAGGGCTGAGATCATCCCCTCAAGGGACTGATCTCCCTCCTGAGCCAAGGGGAAGGCACTGCCTTAACCCTACTACTCCTCCTCTTGGAAGGCACTTGGTCCATTCTTCCAGAATCCAAGGCCTGTTGAGTGCTAGACATTTTGGCTTGTGACCTGGTCACAGCAAACACATCTGCAGGGATCCCCAGCATTTCTGCATGGGTCCTGAGCTCCACTTCTGCCCAAGCAGAAGTCTCTAAGTCATTGCCAAGCAAGCATTCGACTGGTAGGTTTGCACTTACCACAACCTTCTTAAGGCCAGTTACCCCTCCCCAGGAGAAGTTAACAACTGCCAGAGTATGGTCTGTTCTGACATTGCTAGCATTGGTCACTTGGTACATCTCACCAAGCATAACTTGCCCAGGTAGCACAAGGTCTTGTGTCACCATTGTGACACTTGCCCCTGTGTCCCTAAATGCCAAAGCCTCACGTCCATTAATTAAAGGCTGTTGTCTGTACTTGCCCAGATTACTGGGACTCACAGTGGAGGTCACATCCATGCCTCCATCACAGACTAACACAGCCTGAGTCAGTTCTCTGACTAAGTCAGAGCCCAACTCAGTTCCCAGGGTGAACCCTACTAAACCCTTTGCTGGAGCACTTCCACCAACTGTACTAGGGGAACAGGTGCCTTAGGGGCATTGGTGGGTGCTGGACTGGAGTCTTTGGACTTGGTGCAATCACTGGTCCAGTGGGTCTTTTGCTTACAGACCTTGCACCATGGTTTTCTTTGGCCTTTACCCTTGGTAGACTGGGAATCCCCACCAGAAGAAGATTTTTGGGGGCCTGATGAAGACTTTTGATCTTTACCCTTCTCCCCACCCTTGTCAGAGTTCTTAGCATCTTGCTTCTTGGTTTCCCCACCTTGGTTCTGTACCTTCTGCTTCACCCTGGTTCTGACCCATTTGTCTGCCTTCTTTCCCAATTCTTGGGGAGAGGTCAGATCAGAGTCTACCAGGTATTGATGCAACAGCTGATTTTGACAGTTATTAAGAATCTGCTCCCTCATTATCAGATTATACAATCCTGAGAAGTCACACACCTTACTGCCCATCAACCAGCCTTTCAGAGCCTTGGCAGAACAATCCACATAGTTTACCCAGTCTTGAGTCTGTGCTTTTTGGGTGTCTCTGAACTTCAACCTGTACTGTTCAGTGGTTAGGCCAAACCCATCAATAAGAGTACTCTTCAAGACCTTGTAATTATCAGCATCCTCCTCTCTAACAGTGAGGAGCTTGTCTCTACCTTTGTCAGCAAAGGAGAGCCACAAGATTGCTGCCCACTGCTCCTGAGGGACCTTCTGTACTTTACAGGCCCTCTCTAAAGCAGTTATCCATTTGTGGATGTCATCCCCACTCTGGTAGGGAGGGACAATATTGCTCAGGTTCCTATGGTCATAGGACCTTTCCCTGTCTCTAGGGACATGGCTGCCACCATGGGACTCTAGTCCCAACTTTCTTCTCTCTCTAAGGAGATCTAGGGATTCCCTATCTAAAGCCAATTGCTTTTTTCTGAGTTCCAGCTGAGTTTCCTCATACTGGACCAGCCTCTTTCTTCTCTCATGAGAGGATTCCCTCCTATGAGATGAGACAGAGCTCCCTATGGAGGTGCCAGAGTGGTTAGACTCCTGAGAAGGAGACCTAGACCTTCTGGGCACACTCTTAATCCTTCCTGGGGGACAAAGAGGGCATCATCTTGATCATCCTCATCATCATCCACAGGAGGGATTTGGTTTTCCAGGTCAGGGTCATTGTCACCCTCCTGGCCAGTTTCAGAGGGGGCTGGGGGTATTGGTACCCTAGCGTCCTCCTCTTCTCCTGCCCCACCCTCAGCTCCTACCCCTTCAGTCCCTACAGGCTTACTAAGGTCATAAGCCACCAACAACTCCTTGAGGTGTTGGGTGGTGGGGCTTTGGCCTGTCCTTATTTTTCTCAAGTTACATAAAGCTCTCAATTCCAAGAATGGGAGTGTATCATACTTGGAGGGTGGAAGCTCAATGGCTTCCTGCAAGGATTCTTTGGATCCTGCCCTTAAAGACATTACTAGTGTGGTGTGGTGTATGCACTACCTACTCTAGTGTGGCCTACTAAACTCTCTTGAGTTGTAGAAAGGGTTGTGCTATCCCTTAACACACAACTCTAAGTTCAGTAGAACTTACTGTTATTCTAAGCTTAAATTATATGTACCTTAGGTACCTTTAGTGGTTTTCAGTTGATCAATTCAATTGAGATTATCTGGTAAAACAATAGCAAGCTGGAATCCCACAAGCTGCACACCAATGTGAGAAGTTGGCCTGGCATATGCTGTCCACTAATTATAGTGGGCACCTTGCACCAGTCCAAACAACCCCTTATTGGAGATAGGTTAAAGACAACCTTATTGAAAGCTATCCTAGTGGTAGCTATGGAGAGCAGCCTTCAGGCTAAGTCTTGAAGGAATGTAAAGCAGCTTGTTTTACCAGTCTATAATCTCTTGAGTGACCAAATGAAAGAGCACCACACCAGGTATATATTCAAAATATATGTATTTATTGCTAAACACACCCCTCTAGTCTCTTTATGAGGCTAGAGTTCGAAGTACATAAGTTATAAGATATTAAATCACAGTAATAGCACAAATACACGTTTGGGCCCTAGGGGCGTACCAAACCATATACCAATAAAGTGGTATGCGAACCACGACTGAACTAGACACTAGGCCTAGAGCCTCTAGAAGTGCTTGGACCACAAGGAACCACCCAAGGTAGTGACACAGGGGACCCACGGGAGACGCGTGCAGTGTAAATACACAACCGCGATACGCCGTTAACTTCTATGGAGAAAGTCGGGATCGGGAAAATAGAGGAAAGGGACACTTAAAAGAGGACTAGGACAAAACCCTTTGAGACCTAGGACTTTGAAGAGTCTCTACCCACGGGAGCACCGGAGTACTCGTGTTACCTCACCCAGGAAGCCGGGTGCATAGGTGCCTTTCGGGGTCGGGTTTCGTCAGTCGATTCGAATGGCGATCTGCTGCAAAGTGCTGCTGGCGGCCAAGAGAAAAGTGTCCGGGTGGATCCAAGAGTGGATCGGAGTTCTGGTGAACCTGAAAGCAGAGGGGACAGAGTCTGGGTCACTAGCCAGTGACCAGGAAGGCGATGGACAGATGCCCACCAATGTCGAGTGCTTCAGGTGCGTTGACGGTCGTCTTGACTCTTCAGCCACGAGGTCCGGGAGGCGTTGTCGGCAACCAGGAGCAGGATTAGGGCTGGTACATGATGTCTGTCGAGTGCTGAGGTGTCGGCGACCGGATTGGACCCAACAAGCCTTGGCAACGGCAAGTCTCGAGTAAGATGTAGATCGTCGATGGTGCAGACCAGCAAGGTCTGTGGAACTCACCCAGCGAGGGTAAGTGAGGGCAGGCCTGAAGCAACCAGGATGCCAAGTAAGAAAAGGATTGGCCTTCGTTAAGGGCTACTAGCCAATGGGCTAGCGACTGCGAAGGAGCCTCGTGACACCGCACGTGGAGCTGGCTTACAGGACACTCGTGGAGTGGGGGCCAGTGATCTTCGGTGCAGGTGGTGCTGGAGGCTAGGGCTACTCGTAGCCCAAAGCACGACTTCTTGGGAGACCCAGAAGATGATGCACTTGCAAATGTGCTCGGTGTCCAGGGGTCACGGTCTCAAGTCACCCACGATAGCCACAGGCCTCAGCTTTGCTGGGGACTCAGGGTAGCCTCGGGAAGTCTGAGAATCTACCTCTGGTGATGCGATGACTTCGGCGTCCGACAGGAGCTTCAGAAATGCGAACCGGACAGATGCTTCTTTGGTGCCTGCCAAGCAGGGGAGTCACTCCTTGACCCCAAGGGAGATTCTTCAGTCCTCTAATCTTGTCGTAGAGCGTCGAAGGTCCAGGATTCAGTTTTAGAGTTTCGTCCAGGTATAATCTAAAGTCCTAAGGACTGGGTTCCTACCTTTATTCTAAAGATAGGGTTGGACTACTCTGTGGCCCCACCTATGGGTGGGTCAGGGCAGAGGGGTGGCTACACCCTTTCCCTTTGTCCAGTTCGCGCCAAAGCAGGGGCTGCAAGCCCTGATCCGGTTTGAACTGGGGTATGCACAGGGACACCAAATGTGCCCCCAGTGCAGGACTTCAAAGCACCCGAAAGTGCTCCCGCCCAGCCTCAATACACATTATCCTGTCTGGGGAGGTGGTCACACCTCCCTGGGACAGGAAACCTATTGTCCAGGCCTCCCCTGCCGGAGTTTCGTCCAGCAGCAGGAGGCCAGACTCGTGTCTGTGGCAGCAGCATCCATTTTGTGATGCCAGGGCTCTGGAAAGAAGTTACCGGACTAGTCAGAGTTAACATGTCTTTCCCTCTAGAAGGGTGGAATGCTACCCCCGCCGCCAGGATTGGCGGGGGTAGTATTCCAAGATGTTTGACACCAAACACGACATGTTTAGGTGCAGCCATTCCAAAGTTAGCATTTTACCGCGAGGATATCATGCGCTTAAGAGTATATGGTCAGGCTGCACTACAAACAGCATCAGAGATGGTCTCCGAACGCTGCAGAGGGGCCCTGCTCATGCAGGGGCACCCTCTCACATAGGAACCATGCACTCTGCCTTTAGGATTGATAAGGCCTGCCTTAGGAGTGACTTATAGGTTTATATGTGTGTATGTATTTCGTGATATAGGTAACCTATATCACAGTAAGGAGTGCATGCACCACCTTACCCAGGCTGCAGTAGCAGACCTGTGGTGTCAGTTTGGATGGCCTTCCAGGGGTGGCATAATACATGCTGCAGCCCCTGGCAGGCCTCTGAGGTACCTATGCCCTTGGTACATAGTATACCATATACTAGGGACTTATAAGGGCACTCCAGATTCCAATCAGTGATGTGCCTAAGGCACATGGAAACCATTTTAGAGAGGAAGCAGCTAGGCTGGGGTTCTGATTAGCAGGGCCCCAGCCAGACTAATGTCGAAAAACAGTGAAGCATCAGCAAAAAGTGGGGGTACCCATGTGAAGCAGATCCTACTCTCCTACAGGCGCGACACTTTCTCCACAGTATTCATAGTGGAAAGGGCCCATCGCTCTCTGGCCCCTAGACCTCCGCCGGGAGCAGCTCCGCGTCCTGTGATAGGGAGGTTACTTAATTACCGGGACAGGGATGCGGCACTGCGCCGTGCAAGGGAGATGCGTGAACTTCAGTATGAGGGCTCGACGCTATCAATATACCCGGATTTCACACCCATGATGCAGGAAGCACGGAGACAATTCGTTCCGGTAAAATGCAAACTGCGTGAACTCAACATGGACTACGCAATGTTATACCCTGCAAGATTAAAAGTCACGATGGATGGCAAACCTAAAATCTACACAGACCCCAAGGCCTTGCAGAAAGCGCTTCACAAACACACTAGAAAAGCAGCAAGAAAGAGCCCCACGGAGCTAAATGGAGCGGAAGATGCGGCTGAAAGCGACCTAGACAAACAGGACTAATCTGTAAAGGGTACTCATATATTGTAACAGAGCTTTGGCTCATGTACTTGGTCTATTTAATTGGACTGTGTGTAAGTGTCATGCCGGCCGTATAAAGGGGAAAATTGGCAAGAAGTATTTGCTAATGCAACGGGAATGGCATATATAATGCAAATTGTTGACGGTGCAGACTTCGGAAGTAATGTTAATAGACGGCAAGATGCAAGATAACGGAGGTGAACGTAAGGAGGCCTTCTCCACCTCGAAGTGTATACCACAACAGAAGGGATGTTTAAAAAGGGGGAAAAGGGAGGGGGTGGGCACCACGAGAGGGTTGTTGTTTGCCATGTCAATTGTTTGGGGATGTGGCGTGGGTGGTGGGGTAGGGAATGTTGTTCAGTTTTTGTTTATAGACAACAAGGAGCTTATGACGTGTGGTTTAGGCTATAACTATACACTACCAAGGAAGTGTGTGACAGTAGACACTACACTTAAGCACGCAGAGCGAAGGCGATAGGCAATCTATGGGCACGAATTTAAACCTGGTGACATGGAATGTCCGAGGGCTAAACGATAGACGCAAGATTCGGAAAGTGGTCACCTATCTAAATAGACACAAAGTTGACGTGGCTATCCTACAAGAAACCCACTTGGCTCTGCGTAGTGGGATATTGACACAATGGAATATGAGGGGAATTTGCATTGAATCATGTTTTACCACACACTCCAGAGGGGTCCTGATATGGGTTAGGAAGGACACAGGCCTCCAAGCACAAGTAATACGAAGCGATCCGGGTGGGAGGTATGTGGTGGCTAGATGTTACAAAGGCAACTTTAACGTACTCCTGGTAGGCGTGTATGGCCCTAACCACGAAGACCCACAATTCTTTCATACACTATACGCCCATACTACGCAGTTCTCACATATACCCCAACTCTGGGGTGGCGACCTTAACTGAGTCTTAAGCCCCGAACTGCATAGATCTAAAGGTCCCGCTAAACGGCCATCTGCAACAGCAAGAGCGATAGCGGAGATAGCTAACACAGGGGCCCTGGTAGATGTATGGCGACATCGTTCCCCGATGGGTAGATAATTCAAGCACTATTCAACAGTACACGACACACATACGAGAATTGATTATTGGCTCGCCTCACGCGAGCTGCTACCTTACATCAATGAGTTCGAACATATGCCACGCACATATTCCGATCACTATCCAGTACGCATGCGCCTGACAGTATCTGACATGAAACCCAGAATCAGAGAATGGCGGTTTTTCCAGTACTCCCTATTGGATCCCGTGTTCCATGCCGAGCTTGAGAAAGCTATAGAAGAGTTCTTTGTGGCCAATATGGGTAGTGTCCCCAAGATGTGTACCATTTGGGAGTCGTTCCAGGTGTATATCAGAGGGATAACGATTTCCAAACATGCTGGTGTACTGCGATCGATCAGGACGCAGTTGCAGAAGGTGGAATTGGAGCTCAAAGAATTAGAGAAGCGAAAGCTAGTAAAACCTGAGGCCACGACACTTTCGCAAATCAGAGCTAAGATAGAGGAGTTCCATGAGTTTGCTGATGTGGAGGTCAAACATTTAGGGAAGTACGCCACTGCAAGGGTATATGCAGAAGGAGAACGACCCAGCGCCACACTAGCACTACTCACTAGACCCAACAGGAATAATGCCGAAGTGGATCAGGTCTACAATGATAAAGATGAATTAGTTAGTACCCCGTCTGGGATTGTCGATGTATTCCATGAATACTATTCCAGGCTGTACACATCGCGCAATCCCAGCCCAGATGAGCCAGGCGATGAAATGGCTGACTAACTCGGACAGGGAAAAACTAATGGCCCCACTCCGCCCCACAGAACTCACTGCAGCTTTAAAAAGTATGGCTAATGATAAGGCTCCCGGGTCTGATGGACTCACCGTTGGCTTTTATAAAGCATACCAGAAACACTTGATACCACACTTAATGAATCTATTCACCGAAATGGCTGGGGACGGCATAATGCCGCCATCTATAAGGGATGCCACACTGATTACTTTGTTGAAACCGGGCAAGGACCCATCGCAATGTGCCTCTTACAGGCCCCTATCCCTACTTAATACAGACATTAAACTGTTTGCGAAAGTCCTTGCCAATAGAATAGCCCCGATGCTTCCGGCTATCATTGGTCAAGAGCAGACAGGTTTCGTACCTGGGCATTCACTCACGAGTAATGTACGTACCTTGTTTGGTGCCATAACACACACTGACCGGGAGGTACAAGCTGCAGCGCTTTTTTTAGATGCTGAAAAGGCATTTGATTCTGTGGAGTGGAAGTTCCTCTATGCGGTCCTTAAAAGAGTGGAGGTGGGAGATGTGTTCCTGCAACTAGTGGAGGTCTTATATAGAAAGCCCACAGCTAAGGTGAAGGTGAATGGTCAAATGTCTGCGCCAATCGCTATCACTAGAGGTACGCGACAGGGTTGTCCTCTCAATTTGATTATATCAGCATATGCTGATGACATGTTGTTATACATACGCAACCCCGACCAAAATATTAGTCCACTATTGCAAGAGGTAGAGAGATTTGGGCAACACTCTGGATTGTGTAACAATTGGCACAAATCAATGATCACCCCGCTTACACCTCACACAACACTTGTAAACACGGAATACCCCATCGAGTGGACCACCGAACCTGTTAGATACCTGGGAATCAAAATACACATCGACCCAGAGGTGGTGGTGAGAGAGAATTATGGAATAGCGGTACAGAGACTCACTGAGGCTATAGATAAATGGATCAAACTTCCCCTATCACTACTGGGTCGTATTGCAATCATGAAAATGATAGTTCTCCCCAGGCTTCTCTTCTTTTTTGCTAATATCCCAATACAGCTCACCAGATCCTTCTTCCACGCATTGAACACACACAACTGATACGTTTGGCTTGGGCGGGCAAGCAGCCTCGTATTAAATGGGAAACACTAACTAACCCATATGTAGAGGGTGGGCTTAATGCGCTGGATCTAGAAACATACTATAGAGCAGCGCAGTTATTACATACACATTACTGGATACATGGCCCTGCCACTCTCACCCAATTGTATATTGAGAAGGTTGAGGCGGCCCCCATCCCACTGCCAGTATATTTACTGCACAAAACACAAAGCAGATTCTACATAATAGATCCAGTGGGCTGTGCGAAGTCCCAATTGAGGCGGATAGCAGACACTCAGCATATACCTTTACTTTACTCCCCGAAGCTGCCGGTGGAGTGGTGTGCATGGCTCACAGTTAGTAAGGATAAAGCAGTCCTTCGGTCACTTAGTTCCCTACATATTGAACGCATGGCTGACCTCTTTCAGGGAGGGGTATTGAAGTCGTGGGAGCAAGCACAAGCGCAAATACCACACTTAACTATGCTGGATAAATACCAATTCCACAGGCTGAGACAGGAAATGCGCACCTTGATAGGGGAAGACATGGAGGAACCACAAGAACTTACCCCACTGACACATTTGATCCAAGCTGGTTCTCCCCAACAAGGGAGAACTGTTTTATATGCACTCTCCCGCCCACACTCCAAGATTGCATTAAGCAAAATACAGCAAGAATGGGTAGACGAGTTGGGTACAGAGGTCACAGAAGCAAAATGGGCATACTGCTATGCGCGCACCAAGACCATATCGCAAAATGGCAGGCACAGACTCATTCATTAAAAATACTTGCACAGAATATATTATACCCCTGCTAGGATGCACAGATATGGCATGAGAGAGGATAGCGGCTGTCTGCAATGCGGGGAAGACAATGCAGACTTCCTGCATCTGGCTTGGGACTATCAAGACGTGCGGGCATATTGGGGGAAATATTTGCTGCATTAAGCGATATGCTGGGAGAGCAGCTGCAGGAATCTCCGATGGTAGCGCTGTTGGGTTACGATAAGGACATCCCAAAGCCCAGCAGGAAGCTAGCGGCAATCGGCATTTTGCTGGCAAACCGAAGAATAGCAATGCGCTGGATGCAGGGCCCAATACCTACTCTACAAGACTGGCACACAGACTTAGCATATTGCTCTACACACTCAGATAATTATAACGCTCTGATGCCAGTTAGATGCAGGTCCAAGAATATATGGTGGCCCTACCAGCAGTATTTAATATGGAAAGAAGCAGATAAAGAGGAAAGCGCAACATTGGAAGCTAATGGCATAGGTTAATCGCAGGCTAGTTGGATACAATAAAGTGCGGTGGGGGATGCTATAACGAGGGTCTCTATAAGTGTGTGTTAGCTAGTGAGGAATATCAGTGTAAAGAAATGAAGGGAAGGTGCAATATAATGATGGTACTTACCTGGGCTCGGATTAGAAGGTGTAATGTCTGTTTATCGCCATGGCGTACATGCTCTAAAGGTTATGATGTCACTGTCTATAGATGCAGCTAGCTTGTATGTACAATACACCGTACGAAATGTTCACTATAAAGCTCATTAAGTAATGCATGTCATATTGTTGCAAAAGATAAATAAAGTTTAAGAGAAAAAAAGAAATATTGTTATTCAGTTTAAATTTGTCCTATTTAAAATAAAAATAATTTTTTTCAGTGTTAAATATGACACAGTGTCTACTGCCCATTGGGAGCAAGAAACCTGCTGTTTGTAAATGCAACACATTGAAAATGGGAGAAAATTAAAATGAAGAGTTAACTTAATCATTAAGGTAACATTTCATTTTAATTTTTTCCTACATAAAAACATTCAGAAAAATGTTGTTCTCAGGTCCAATATTGAGTTGAAAAGGACTTTTATTTAAGAGTTAAATACCTCAGAGCTTCAAAACTTCACCTCTGTGTCCCTGCTTGAGTCGTAAATCTGACTGAGGACTGCTCATTATCTGGCCCTTCTATCTGCAGCCTGATGATAATAATGTAAAATAAACACAGCCTTCCCTTAACTTTAAAAGAAAAATGTGACCTTATTTAAAAATGAACTCAAGGCTACGAGCTACTCTGAAGGTGCCTGGGAGCTACTGGTCATTCGTGATCAACTGGTTGGAGACACCTGGTCAAGATTGTGTACGGTTTCTGAGCAGGTAGAGGTGGTAGTTGCATGGTTTAACTAGGTGATGCATTTGATGTTGATGGAAACATTGTAGTCTGCCATCTCCTATGTTGCAGGTGCATGAGATTGGTGAAGGTTCTTTAAGTGTTAAGCGAAATGAACAGAAAACCAACTGGCTGTGGAAGGCCGAAATGAAGTATTTGTGTCTTTTGGGTCCATTACGTCTGAGTTTGTTATGGGGCTATTCATTTTTTGATTGCTTTGAGGCATTATGTGAGAGGCGAGGTTGACACAATAGCACAGCCGTTGTTTGATTGCTTTACCTTTGAGATCCAAACACCAAGATGGGTGTCATGAGTACACATTTGTGGGCCTATTACGATGGCGGTCAGAGGCCTTCCGACCGCCATCGTCGGTTTCAATTCCGACTGGCTGATTATGAATCAGCCGGTCGGAATTGAAACCGGCCGGTCATTCCGGCTGGCTTCCGATGGGCTCAAGGAGCCCATCAGCCAGTCAGAGGCCGGCCCGTAATCCCAAAGGGCGGTCTATCCGCCTATTGGGATTACGATGCACAGTTTCCAGCAGGGTTCCCATGCCGGCCTTTCCGACATGGAAACCCTATCGGAAAGCATGTTCGGGGGCCCCTAGCAGGGAACGTTTGGGTGCACGGCCTCTGGTTGGGAGCAGAGGGGGCACCTATGGTGCCACCCTGTTAATCCCTGCACCCCATGGCAGGTACCTTGCGGTGCCTACCACGGGGTGCAGGGATTTACATCACCTCCCATTTCCCTATGGGAGCATGTATTACTGCCGGTTTAAGGCCGTAACACATGCTCCCATAGGGAAATGTTGGAATGCGACCAAACAGTGTTCGGTCGCATCCAAATCAGGCGGTCGGGACCGCCGACCGGAGGTAGGTCAGTCCCGTTTATGAGACGCGTCGGGTGGAAGCAATTCCGCCCGACATTGTAATTGGCCCCCTTGTGTTAACTGAAAGGTCTTATGATTTCAGCAAACAGTCGAAGGTATAGAACTAGGTTGGAGACATAGATGATTCTGGGGTTATTATGAATCGAAATACTTAACTTTGATACAATGAATGCCACTATTTTTACTAATTGAGACCTGTGACAAATGATTTTAGACAAACTAGAGTCAGGTTACAAATGACAAAACAGTTTCTTAAACTGTTAAGGACAACATGGCAGTCAACTGTATCAATGACCATTGATACTCCCTGAAGAATGACATGAGAGATGGTCTGGATCCAGTTTGTCCAAACTACATATCTAGACCCAGTTTTGAAGGTGTTTATAGGCAAGTCATTTGATGACCTTGCTAATCGTCCAGGGACACAGAACAAGATCGTCCTTATTAGGGACCAACACCTAATCGTTAGGATCACACCTGCAGGGCATCCTTAGGAGACACAGAGCCAAATTACACTTGTTCTCTTGCATCAATCTACTGGGACATGAAACCAAGGTATTCATTGTGGCAGTGTCTAATCTTCAGTGTCATAAAATCAGGGCATCCTTATTGACACACATTTATCTTCTGGGTCACAAAACTAGGTCATTCTTAGGGCCCTACAGCTAATCTTTCAGACTGCAGAAGCATGGCATCCTTAGAGATAAATGTCAATCCTTAGGTTCACAGAACTAAGGCATCCTTAGGGGTCAGCGCATAATCTTCAGGGTTCAAGAACTAGGGCACACTAAGTGACGCACATCTTCTCTGCAATATTGAAGGTTGCAGAGCCGAAGCCTCCTAACATCATCTCTGTAATCTTCAAGTAGGAGATGGCAAACCCATCAAAACAGTCATATCAGATGTGAACTATGTCTTCTAAGACATTAGCTCTCTAGCTTTGTTATATTTGCAATGTTTATCTAATGTCAAGGATTGCTTTTATATATCAAGGTCTTTAGCTGGGGTTTATATTCTGAGAGGTGACAAGTTTGGAGATATTTTAGGACGATGTTTATGATGAATTTTATGTTTTATGTACTTTTATGATTTACTGTGCTTAAATTGAATAAAGTAATTTTTGACTTTGGCATTAGCTCTGCAGCTATTGATATGTCTCTAACAAGAACTGAGAAGTTGTTCTCATTGGAGATGGTAAGTATATCTACAGGTTCCTCTAACTTGGTATCTAAATGAAAACTTCAGATCCCTTATTTAAATCCTTCTACAGACATTTCGTCCCTCATGTTAGGAGTTCGATTATGTTCTCCTGTGTGCTAATGTTGACTCTGTTGTTTAAATATGTGTTTTTGCACAGTGGGAGTCTCAGGTTTTACTTCCACTGTTCACTGAGACAATCTGATTTATGTGTTTATGTTATTTATGGGTGTTATTTTACTTGCTTAATGTTATTGTTTTGCTTCAAAATAACAGAGCCTAGTATTTGCTTTTTATTTGAGTTGATGAACCAAATGAATAAGCCATTATACACAAATATGTCTTGAATAAGTGAGTATTTCTTGGCACAGTTCAAGATATCTTTAACATGTTATGCAAACCTGTGACTGCAGTAGCCGGTATTTTATCAAGGAAAAGGTATTTTGTTGCCACATTGACAAGATTATGTGGTTGGTGGCAGCTGTAGAGCGATTGGGTACTTGAGTATGGGCTGGCCATGCAGAGCTAAAATAAAATGACTGGCTGACATTTTAGGGCCAGATGTACTAAAGGATTTTCCGATCCTAAACCCATATGAGTCCTAAAATTACTATTCCCTAACCATACCCCTTGCTGCCATTGAAGTTGTCACCTGATTGAATTCCCCAAACCTCAGAAAAGTCCATGAAGACTCCCCGCGCTCTCCTTTCCCCACCACACAGATCTCTTGACCACACATTTAGCTCTAATATTGGTACAAATTCAGCATTCAATGTATGCTACTCACCCATCCTTCACCGACGAGGTCCCCCACGCATGGGTAGTGAGTCCCATCTGAAATATAAGGCCCAAATGTGAGTCAAGATTTACAAGCTGAAGAAACTGGGTACACCTCAATTCCCCGCTTACTACTTTAACCACTTAGCAGCACAACCTCACCTCTTGACAAAGACAAGATCTACTACATTCAGGTGCTAATCTTTACCATCTACATTTGCTTATGCCAGCTCACAAAGACACTGAAATGCACACTGTTCCTTTCCACGTGTCCATTATACTATTGTTACTTATTACAAATTATTGTGCTATCTAATTGCACCAGGTCTATATGGTTCTAGAGTTGGTGTATGGTCAGTAATGTCTCTGTGGGCACATTAGTTCAATACAGCTACCCACTTATCCCTGTTAACACACCATGCCACTGTGGGTGTACAACAGAAATGGGGGGTTCACTTTCCCAATAATGTGTGGGGAGTAAGTCAACCTGAAGCCTTCCCACCAGGTTTGAATGAAAAGGCGGGTGTTTATGCATACAGTTAGCCATATACGGCAACAATGTAATTTATGTTCTTTTTACAGTGAGGGCCCGCATCCACACTAAGATTGAGTGTATGCACTTTTTCAGGCAGTATATAAATACTTATGCATGAAATATTTTTCAGGAGACCATAAAATAATAAAATACTAAACAACATTATTGTAAACACATATTTGTAGTTTACACAAATTACACATTTAAGATATATGCAGGTTCTCAGTTTATTAAACATACCTAATAAGTGAAGCAATATAACGTCCCAAATAATGAATGCCTCTAAATAGTAAGTATATCGATTTATAATAGCAAAACTTAATAAATCTATAAGTTCGTAATAACATATTTAAGGATTAGTTTCACCAGGCAGGTCATATAATAAAAGAAACATGTATTTTCCCTATGCAGCCTTCTCTCGAGGCCCCAATGTAGTTTGCCTTTCAGCTGAGATGTAAACATACATACAGAATATATGCAGGTAAAATATGCTGTTGGTAACGGCTAGGAACCAATTGATGCAGGCCAGCAACTTTTGTCCCAAAAGTTTGTTTCTACAGGATCTCTGTCTTTGTGCATTCAGTTTGAGCTGATCCACAACATATTACCTCCCAGATTATGAATGTCGTCTACATACATGAAGAAGGTAAATTCTAGTCCAAGCAGTGGCTCACTTGGTTACAGTATGAATGGCTCAGGCAGAGTGAGGAACCTTGAGGCACTCTCCAAGAAACTGGACTGGAATGTGAGATGCAGGAGCCTAAGTGCACATCTTAAAATCTGTTGGAGAAAACAAGTTTAATCTACTTCAAAGCATGACCCCCAATATGGGACTCAGCCAGGAGATGAAGAAGGATCTACAATATCAATTGCTGCTGAGAGGCCAAACAAAATCAGTGCCAACACCACTACCATCAACAATCATCCAAAGGTGATCTATAACAGACACAACCGCTGCTTCAGTACTGAGTATTGGCTGGAAACATGCCTCAAAGGTGCCCAAAAGTGAATTTCCTTCCACAAAACTCTGTGTTTGTTGTGTTGCAGAGCTCTCCAGATGTTTAGAGTGGTGCAGCAAAAGGGAAATTAGACGAGAATTTGCTGGATCAAACAGGTTTAATTAAGGTTTTTTTTAAAGTCAAATTAAGTTCTGCTGGGACATGCCCTGATTTCAAATGGTTCTTTATAAATTGCACTACAAGGGGTCACAGAAGTTCCTGTGAGTAGATTTCTACAGCGAAAACAATTGTCAGGGAAGAAGACATTTAGCATAGGTTTTCCCAATGAAATCTGCTCGAAATCATTCAAACACTGAGACTGAAAATTACATGGGAGATTTTTCAGCCATCACTTTTCTCTGTAAACTTTAAGGACTGAGAAATCTCCTACTCGTGAAAACATGTCTGATAGTATTGTCCTTTTAAAAAAAAAAAGAAACTGGAAAAAGATTCCTCAAGGTCTACCTCCTTCTGAAGGCTGAGGAGTTGGGTAAAGATTCCAAAATGTTGAATTATTCCCGTGTGGAATTTTCGGCTTAAGGATTTGTAATTGTAAAGGGTTTCTTTTCAAATCTAACAAGACAGTTATATTTCCCTATCTTTGGCAAAAAAAAAAGATTTTAGTTGCTTCATTGTACTTTGTCTTGTAATTGGATTGCAACTTGTACAAAATATCTTTTTTGTCGTCTATTTTTAAAGTAGGCGAACGCCATTTACATTTTACATGTTTGGGTTTAAAAACATGCTGTTTCCACAGAAGCAAGCATTACAAACGGAACCACGATATTCTTGCTAAAAGTAGTTAAACTGGAAGTTGGGGGTTTCCATTTTTCCCCAAGACTATCCAATTCACAATATTTAGCTGAGTGGGAAGCAAGTCAGGAGCCAGGATTATTTTCCATGACTGCAAAGTGATTATGCGAGGCGGTGTAGGATTGAGATTATTTCTACACAATAACCTAAGATTTTATACAGAATAAAACAGTAGCCTGAGCAAAGAAAAGGGCCTATTAAGACAACTAGCATTGCTGTGCCCGTCTCTGAACTAATTTTGTTATGTTAACAAATCAAAGATGACCGCTGTGGCTCCTTGTGCATCTGTGCCAGCCATCCTTGGTGACATTTTGTTTTACTTTAATAAATCCCACTGAAAGATGAATGAGATTTGTTAAAACAAAACATAAAGCATTCACGGATACCCTCTGCTCATACGAGCTCATGCATGGGCAGCCTTCATGGAATGCTCAGAAATCCATTTTAAGATGGACGCATGCATGGCAACATTGATGTGGTTGAAAAAAAGTGAAAAAAATAAGCAAGGTGGACGGAGCAAGAGGGCACTCGGTGAGCGTGGAATGGAGGAAAGAGAGGGGGGCGGAAGTTTAGAAGAGAGAGAGATATAAGGAGAGGAAATAGTCCCTCCAATGTACTGATAACAAGCAAGGTCTGATGGGAACACTCCTAGGGTACATCATCCAATCAAAACAGTGTGAGACCCAAATGCTCCTGAATGGGAAATAAAACACAGGACTAAGGAGGAAAGTCATCCTATTAGGAGAAGGGAGGTGAGACAGATAACAAATCTATCCAATCATGAGAAAGGGGCTGACCCAAAGCCTACTCTAAGTATATAATATGTATTGGAAACGATAGGTCGTGCCAAAAGGCAGCCAACTTTGTCTGTAGCCGAGACCTAAAAATTGCTCATCATCTAAAAGAGAAATCTTGTGTTGAGTACCTTTTTTCCCGATGTCATGTATTTTGATGTATTCTCTTGTTCTAATTGCAAGGTTGTGTAGCCAAGGAAATCATACTTCTTGCAAAAATGGGGAGGGAAGAACAGGTAGCCCCATTTCATACTATTCTGGAAATGGCACCTTTCACCATTCTAGCAGCCGTGTGTGGCATTATCATGGTTTTAGTTCGAACATAAAACTGTCATGATAATATGAAATTAAAACTGAAAGGATTGATGGTAAAAGGTCTTCAACCCATCTGCAGGCTCCTTCTCACGTTTTTATTTTCTCTTACCACTAGACTTTTGAGCAAGTGGGTGGGATTTTGACCAATATTATTTGAACTTAATCTACCTATTGTACTCTTTTAAATATAGTACCTATTAACATATAAATATTTTTGTGCTGATTCTTTTTATTGAGTATTGAAGAGTTATGATCACGGTATGTGCTGCAATACCTAATCTAGGCTGCCAAATAAATTCCAGTTTGTATCTAGGAACAGCCCAGACATCATTAACAAAATGTATGCCATTGATGGGAGCCAGAAGAACTGTGATCATATCCTCCCTATTTGTTTTATTCTTGTATAGCAACCACTGTCATTATTTTATTTACTTCCTGCTGCTTTGGAAACAATAAGGCGGCAACAGTGAGGGTCACAGTTAATATGGTGCAGTTTGGGTCACATTTTCTTATTACCTTGGCTTTGCTTTATGCTTAGGGTATCCGGTCTAAACTGAGGTGGCAATTTTGTGCAAAATAACAATGGAATTGGATGCGGCCCAAGTAATTACCAGTGATTGAGCTTAATTCAAGCATTCCACCCATCACATTTTTAGATACTTTAGGATATTTGGTTTGGCTTTTTAAAGCTTGAGAACAGAGAGGCATAGTGACGTATAAGGAGAGAAGGCTGTACCTCACAAATTGCCTAAAGCAATGTGTTGGAATGTGCAGTTTGGAAGGTACAAGCTCCACCATCAGGGCAGGACTGAGAACCCAAAGCAGCCCTGGCAAATTTTGTCAGACTAGCCCCCCACCCCCCCAATACGGTGCATAGCAAGTGCAGCGAGCGAGCCTGACCACTACACAGGTGGGTTTTGGGGGTTCTCCCCCAAGAAAATCTGGGACAAAATGGTGCATTCTACACTACATTTGTCATTATATATTCAATTGTATTAGCTTTTAAAGCATAGTAAATGGCCTTACTGTGCACTAGTATCTGACAATATTTGTTGGGGCTCTTCAATGATTCCCTCACTATCAACCTCCAACAGTGCCTCTCATCTCTCCATAGCCCCTCCCTCAAATCTATTTTATTTGTTTTATAGCACCTCTCATACAAGTGTAGGGTGTCGGGGCACAATACATCACACACACGTACAGAGACAATGAATCATACATGTGTAAATCAGTGTACAGAAAATGTTACATAAAGCAAAGGGGACTACAAGGTGTAAGATTCACATGCCATCCATACTGGTGGGCACTTGGTCTGCAGAAGTACAAACCCAAGATTCAGAACATAGCACAGTGGTTAAAGTTGACTTTAATAATAAGAATGTATTACTAGCCAAACAAACCTTTTTTAGCAACATCAGGATAATAAAAGACTGAGAAAAAAACATTACTTTCTAACCTGTACATTGCAGCTTGCATGCAACTCTTTGATGGCAGTTCATAGCTCACTGTGCTAGATTATCATTGTAACTTATGAACTGTACAGTAACAAAAGAATCTCTGTGATAAAAGCAGTAACCCACTGCAACACCCATTGCACGCCCCTTTGCCGCATAGGACTGTGGCGGAAAAGGGCATATTTCCAAGGTGGTGTTAAGCCACGTTAAGTGGCTTAGTGCCACCTTGTAAATATGTGAAATGGCACTATGCCACCGGAGCGTACAAAAAAAGTGACGCTTTGATGGCGAAATGCCCCTTAGGTTCTACCACTCTACAGGCCTCCCCCATTTCTATATCTATGTTGTGAGGGGCTCCCTTCACACATCCCATACTATGGTGAGGAATCCTGAACAAATTCCCTTGTGGCACTATATCCCATCATGTTCCTATGCCAAACCCGCTCAGGGTGCAGATCCATTGATCGCTTCTATCTTTGACCCAGGAGGGAGGTGGGGATGAGGCTCTTATTTACTAACTACTTCTCCCCCTGTGGTACACTTGTTACAGAATTAACATTTCATGAGTATCAAGGGTGAGATGCTTTGCAAATCGCATTGATTCCCTAGAACAAATCAAGATGCAGTACATCTAAAGATGTCTCACTGCTGATGGCAATGTGTTATTTCATACAGCATGTTTCATATATACACAATCGTACACAAATAAATGGCCAGCTCAAGCATGGCTATCTAACTGTGTTTTTGAACCTCAATTAATAATGATCATGCGCAAACAAGTGATCTTAGGCAAAGAAGAGCAGACTTTATGCTCCAAAGAGTGTCGAGAAGGGAGAGGTAAGGCGGCGAAAAAAGATTGTTTTACCAGGAGTTCCTGCTTCTTCATTGACGAATGTTTTGAGTCACCAATTTGAACCCTTCGTCTGGAAAACGAACATCCTTAGCAGTGAGAACAGAAAGTAAACAGAAAGCATATCCTTTAGTGCCACAAGCACCTTTTTGGACCTGCTGGTGAGGGTGACCTCATGTGCAGTGTGGGGACACAGAGCAGCTATTGAAACTGTAGTGTGGCCACAGAATGACCACTAGCCAGTGCCAGTTTTGATTTTTAATACCACTGGTTTAAGCCTTAGTACTCCATAATCTCTGTTCTATTTTTGTTAGTCGTAGTTTCATTTTCTACTTGATCTCTTACACGGGATCACCGTTGAGTTGTTTCACAGGGTCAGCATTGGGAAGGGCCACCAGAAACAGTCAGAAGGTTCTGAAGTAATGTCAGCAAGTTTATTGATTAGTGGGTTTTCTTTTTGGCGAAATCCTTCATATAATTTTGTGTTGAGGTTCAGAAGGCTTTAAGCCAGCAACTCAATAGCTAGCTCTCTGTGGAGGTCTGTTGTTCTTGTGAAGCAAGCCATCATTCTCCTTATGGCCTTATTTTGGATTTTTGGTAGAGATTTTTGGTACTACTCCTGGCAGTTGCTCCACACCGGCGGAGCGTCTGACATCGTGGGTCAGTTAATCATGGTGGTTATAGGGACTTTGCGTCGACTTCTTTACGAGTGGGTGCAGTGAGTATCCAACATGTGGTGCTGGTCTTTTATTACTAAATGCAACATCATAAAACAAACCAACCTTCCCCAAGCCCCAAGGGGCTGGCTAATCTACTATACACGAGAAACTGAAAAACAGAAAGCTGTGTAATATCTGTTATTAAAACGAGTTGGGAATTACATTTACACCCGCACCATGTCTGCAATAGATTTAAATGATTAAAGCCAGATTACAGAAGCAAGTATACTGGTTTCATTAAAAGAAAATAGAGACAGAGTAAAATATGATGAAAATAGCCATTGCGGGGAAGAGAACCAACTGTATAAGCCATTGTGATATCATTCTCAGCTTGGGGAGGGGGGGGGGTTACCGGGGTTGTTCTGGGAATTTGCAGTTTCTATGCAAGCATAACACTAAACAGTAAGTGATTAGGAGTAGGTGCGTGGAGCACTAAGTTCGGTTTATTAAACGGTTGGTACTCCAAGTCTGTTACAGTCTCCACATGTAGGGCATATAACGTAATGTCAGTATAGTAACTTAAACAATCAATGAACAATAGTCTCTGGTGTTCAACTCCAGTGGGGTGAGCCTTCTTCGTCAGGTCCGCAATCCTTTAGGCCTCGTCATTCCCCATCACTTGTGCAGATGTCTCAAAAGAAATACAGAGACACAAAAAAAAACGGGTCAGTCCTACATGTGACTGTTAGAAATGGGATTTCTGGTTGGCTAAGGCTTGCGCCAAAGCCAGGCAGAAACCACCACCCTAGTCAGGGCGGGGGAGTTACACGCCAAAGATAACCCCTGCTCACCCCCTTGGTAGCTTGGCACGAGCAGTCAGGCCTATCCCCGAGGCAATGTGTAAAGCGTTTGCGCAACACACACGTACAGCAGCAACACACTAGGCACACTACAAAAGGAACTCCACACAAGGTTATATAAAAAATAGCCTTTGTATTATCATAAAACACATTAGAGACGTAATCACATATTTACACTGTGCCAACTGGCACGGGCAATATTCACAGGGGAATTATATACAGGACCAGGCCAATCGGGCCACAGTCAGAACCATCAGGACAGGTAAGTAAATGCAGATATAAAACACAACCAGTAACTACTGGTACCATAATGACCTAAGCATTATCCTATTAGCATTAGACATAATCCCACATTAGGCCCAAACCTCATTAGCGTAAACACATTACGCAATGGGCCTCACCTGCATAAACACATTATGCAATAACCTCATAAGCATAAACACATTACGCAAATAGGCACTACCTCAAGACATCATAACATGACATTAGGCATAACCACATTAGGCCCAAACCTCATTAGCATAAACACATTACGCAATGGGCCTAAATCATTCTGGGCAACATTTAGAGTAGGCATAAATACATTACGCCATCCTGTAGAGCCTGGCGCTCTACCCATGTCACCAACCTGCCCCTAGGCCAACTGGCCTTCTCTAGGGGCTCAAATGCCCTATGTCCCAATGTCAGGGCGATAAGCTGCCACTTGCAGCTAAAGCAAAGTGCGCCATTGCACCGGCCTAAACGTTGCAGCTGCCCACTACTTGCTGGGCAGCTGTGAATGCAAACAAGGCCTGGCACTACTGTGCCCTCCTGTACAAATGTGCGCAAAACGTTGCAGCTGCCCGCGCTGGTGCGGTGCAGCTGTGAATCAATAATAGGCCCTGGCACAACTGTGCCCTCTGGGCCTCACTGGGGCTCTGGAGACAAACATGCCCCACGTTGCAGCTGCCCTCTGGCAAGCGGGGCAGCTGGAGATATGGCCAACTGGGGAGATCACGGGCCCCTAGAATAATCATGCCCAAGCGTTGGAGCCACACACAGGCTCTAAAAATAAACGTGCCTGCCTCGTTGGAGCGGCCCGCTGCCATCCGGGGCCGCTCTGTACTTTTACCGTCATGATGCCGCGATCGGCACTACCCTGTGCCCCCTGGAGGCCCCACTCACCGGACTGGTCTGGGGAGGTGCTCCTCGTCACTCCGGACACCGCAGGCAGCAGGCGGGGCTCTCTCGCTCATGAGAGCCTCGCTGGGGATCCGGTTGCACTTCTCTTCACCCGGGCCCCCACCTGGGACCCGGGACTCCTCTTCACTTCGGCCGCCTGCGGGGTCGCTGTTCGCTCCGGCCGCACTCCTTCCTTCACCCGGCCCCTCCTAGGACCGGGACTTCAGTATGGAGCCCGCGAGGCTCCTTCACTTCCCGCTTCGGCCGCGCTGCAATTGGTCAGCCGGCCGCTAGGCCCCGCCCACAACCAGGCAACAGTGCCTGTCTTCCGGGTCGCATTTGGCAGCGGCCCGGAGATTTCCCTCTGCGCTCGGGCCGCGGCGGTGATTTCTCCTTGGCGGCAAGAGGGGTAGGCTCCCTCGAGATTTAAAATATAAAGCGGGGTGGGCACCCGCTAGCCTTTTAAAAAGAAAATAAATCGGCAGAAACGCGGGGTGGGCTCCCGCTAAAGGCACCATGTGGGGGAATCCCTACGCTGGGGATTCCCTCGAAAAGGGCTGCAGCTACGAGCTGCGAAGCCCACGCTCCTCACCAGCTGGCAAGTAAAAGATAGCGCTCCCAGGCGCTAGAGGCAAACAAAATCAAATATAGCGCTCACGAGGTGCAAAGGAATGCTGCCAAAGGTCCTGGGGATGAAGAGCAAAGTCCTTTCAGGCATCCAGGGGCCAGGCAGGGCCCAGGGAGGCAAGCCCTCCTGGCAGCCCCCCCTGGGCCCCAGCAGCACGCCCCCGCAGGAACAGCAACCAAGCACTGAACATTTTCATGGGGTCACAGCCCCTTCTTTTATACCGCATTTTCCTTTGTCTCAAAGTGTAGGGCATGGGGGAACCAGATACAACTGGTTCAGGGGAGCTGTTGAGCACTTTGTTTTGCTCAGCTCCTCTCTCCCTTTCACAGGACAGGCCAGGGACATCAGACGCACCACAGGAGGTGGAGCCAGCATTGTGGAGGGAAGGTACAGCCCTATTCAGTTCCCAGGTGCAACTCCTCCCTCCCATCTACATGCAGATCTCCCTATTCAGCCATGCGCTGACTCACCCTGCCCCTCCTGGAGCCCCACACACCTCCCAGCCCCTGTCACTCACAAGCCAGACATGCAATTCACATCAGGCAGGCAGACACAGAGCACACAGAAATGCCAACTTCTAGAAGTGGCATTTCTCTACCAGTCACCATAAATCTGCGCACACCATTGCGCAGCATTTAATCTCACAAATTCATACATACCAGACTTGACCATACTGCTCCTCTCATACCAGGAATTACCATGGACACACTTATCCCCCATGCATTCCTATGGGAGGGCAGGCCAATCTCACTACACATACACAGAGAGCGCACGCACTTGGCACTGGACCACCGTGTCAAAGTGCCCAGAGGCCTAAAACCACTACCACTATGTCAGAGAAAAGGCAAAAAAAGTTCAGGGGTGAACCTGCCAAAAAGGGCCAAGTCCAACAGTGACCAATACTGTACTGTCCCTCCACCTGTGCAGGCCGTCACCAAAGTGCAGGGAAAAGGGGGTGAGGGAGAACTCCTAGACCTTGCCTCTAGTCATGCAGGATCCCCTTCAGCCCCCTCCCAGCCAGTTTCCTTAAATAGCCCAGTACCGGCACTTGCCTGGAGCTACAGTCCTCTGGGACTGCAGCAAGGGGTATCGCGGCATCCTGGCTCCCTTGAGGACGTCCGGATATGTTGGCGTTTGGTGTTGGGGAAACCTCCCTCTCCCGGGATGTTCCTTCGTTCTTTCGCCTTCTCTGGGGGTCCTCTGGGTCAGCTCCCTCTGTCCCTGGTCGTCTCAGGTAGTCCTCCACTTCCGCCGTGCGTGGTTCTGGATGGCCTTCTTCTCTCTGCTCCTCGTGGGTTTTCCTCTTCCCGGCTCCAACCAACACGCCCGACTCCTCTGTCCTCCTTTTCACCTCCTTCTCCGATTCCCCTGGTGACGTCATCATGCACTCCACCGCCGACTCTCGACCTCCGACCTCCTCATCTGACTGCCGAGGTCTGGTCGCCATCTTGGAATCCCCGGCTACCCCGTCCACCGGGTGTTCCATATTACACTGCCTCTCTTCCCAGGATGGACGATCGGGCCATTCCGTTACAGGAAAGCGAGAGAGGTAGTCAACATTTCCCTGCAACCTCCCGGGGATATGCAGTGTCTGAAAGGAAAAGGGCTGTGAGGCTAAGAACCATCGAAGTACTTTAGAATTAGGATCCTTGTGAGTGGCTAACCAAGTAAGGGGAGCATGATCCGTTAATAGGAAGAAGGAGCGTCCAAGTAAGTAGTACTGTAACGATTCCATGGCCCATTTTATGGCTAAGCATTCCTTTTCCATTGTGGCTTAACGGGTTTCCCTTGGAAACAGCTTCCTACTCAGGAACAATACTGGACGTAGTAGACCCTGGGAATCTGGTTGGGACAAGACTGCTCCTAGTCCTCTGTCGGAAGCGTCCGTTTGCAACACAAACGACTTCTTGAAGTCTGGACAGGCTAGAATAGGGGCATTACATAGCAAGCGTTTTAGGGAACGGAAACTATCTTCCTGAGCTGTGCTCCAGTTTATCTTTGCCCTTGTGTGTTTCTGTCTGAGCAAATCTGTGAGAGGACTAGCCACTTCGGAGAACTGAGGGATGAATCTGCGGTAATAACCTACCAAGCCAAGAAAGGCTCGTACCTCTTTTCAGGTGGTGGGTTGTGGAATGTCCTGAATGGCTTCTAGCTTATTGTGTTGTGGTTGAATGGTCCCTTCGCTTATGGTGTACCCCAAATATTCTATCTGATGTGTGCCGAGGATAGTCTTCTTCGGGTTCAAAGTGAGGCCAGCTTGTGTTAAGGCATCAAAAATATTTCTTAGGTGACGTAAGTGGGTCTCCCAGTCCGGACTATAAACCACTATATCATCTAAGTAGGCTACGGCGTATTGTTGGTGGGCCCGTAATATGACATCCATAAGTCTTTGAAAGGTTGCTTGAGCTCCGTGGAGTCCGAATGGCATTACCTTGAAGTGATATAGCCCGGACGGCGTAGAAAAGGCCGTCTTTTCTCTGGCTGACCGAGTCAGTGGAATTTGCCAATAGCCTTTGGTTAAATCAATGGTGGACATGATCTTGGCTCCACCTAACCTTTCTATCAGTTTGTCCACGTGGGGCATGGGGTAACTATCGAATTTTGAGTGAGCATTTACCTGGCGGAAGTCTTTGCAGAAACGGAGACTCCCATCCGGCTTGGGTACCAACAAAATGGGAGAGCGCCAATTGCTTTGGGACGGTTCAATTATGTTTGCTCTGAGCATGGCCTCTATCTCCTGTTCTACCGCTGCCTGTCTGGCTTCTGGTATCCTATAGGGATTTCAGGTTCACTACTTGTCCTTCCTGGGTGACAATATCGTGAGTTACCAAGGTAGTACACCCCGGGTTACCTGAACTTATCCCTGGGTAACTATCAACCAGTTGTCCCATTTGCTGTTGCTGATCAGGCGAGAGTTTGGGCACCATCTGAGTCGCTCTTTTCTGCCCTCTCCCATTGGTCCTACAGGGATGTCCAGGGTTTTCGTGAGGGTCACCTGACAATCCGGATTTACTCTATGCCCTTCTTCTGAGGGTGCTTCAGAATCCACCCATTTTGTAAGGAGGTTGACATGATAGGTCTGTCCCGTTTTATTGGTGTGAGGAACAGCTACTCTATAGGTGACCGAGTCACCTTCTGGGTAACAACATATGGCACCTGCCACGTAGCCAACAACTTCTTTTCCGATGAGGGCACATGGATCAGTACTTTATCCCCTATTGCTAGTTCCCTCATTTTGTTAGTACGGTCAAACTGTTCTTTCTGTTTAGCTTAAGATTTGTCCATATTCTTGTGGACGGTGTCCCATAAGGTGGCTAATGTTTCTTTCAGGGTTTGCATGTATCCTAAGAGGGGTTTCCCTTCATCTTCCTCTTCCGTCCACTGTTCGGCAGCCATTTCCAATAGAGTACGAGGTTTGCGCCCAAACAAGAGTTCAAAGGGGCTAAACCCTGTCGACTTTTGTTCATGCGATCTAAAGGCAAAGAGTACCAGAGGTATTTTGCGATCCCAGTCTTTCCCTGTGTCTCCTATCAATTTCCTAAGTATGGTTTTGATTGTCCGATTGTATCTTTCCACCAGACCGTCAGTCTGGGGGTGATATATGGCAGTTCGAATTTGGTGTACCCCTAAGAGTTTGCAAATCTCCTTCATCAATTTAGCCATGAAAGGGGTACCCTGGTAGGTTAGGATCTCTAAGGGAAAACCCACCCGGGAAAAGAAAGAAATCATAGCCTGAGCTACTGCCATCGTGGTCATACTTGTGAGGGGTATAGCCTCGGGATATCGGGTGGCATAGTCTACTAGGACCAATATATACTGATGTCCCCTGGCGGAAGGTATTAGGGGCCCTACTAAATCCATACTGTTAGATTTGGGGGTCTCTAGTTGGCAATGGGTTGCACCTTTGTCCAAATAGGGACCCTTGCGTCTAGTCAGGGTAAGGGGCTACACTCCTAAAATAGCCCCTGCTCACCCCCTTGGTAGCTTGGCACGAGCAGGCAGGCTTATCTCAGAGGCAGTGTGTAAAGCATTTGTGAACACATACAGTAATACAGTGAAAACACTACAAATGGACACCACACCAGTTTAGAAAAATAAGTAATCTTTATCTAGACTCAACACAAGACCAACGACAAAAATCCACACTACAATATTCAAAAATATGGCTTTTAAATGGTAGAAATAGCTTAGTTCAATGTAGATGGTAAATGCGACACTTTACTCTCAAAGTACCTTGGATGCGAAACGCAAAACAAACAAAAGGGTCGCAGGGAAGGTGATGCGCCGTTCCTTACACTCAGGGGAGTGGATGCGTCTTCCTTACTGCAGCGCCGAGTGATACGTCGCTTCCTTACTGTGTGGGGAGTTGATGCGTCGGTTTCTTACTGCGATCCGGTGCGATGCGACAAGATGGTGCCTCGATGTGATGACGATCCGGTGCGATGCAACAAAATGGCGTCTTGGTTACGGTGCGACAACGTAGATGTGATGCGTGCACGCCCGACGGCCGTGCGGTGACTCAGTGAACTTCTGAGCCGCGACAGGCCCTGCGACACGCTTCTCCGGTGATGCAACGTGCCCCGGTGATGCGATGGCGAGCAGCTGCGGCGGCGGCACACTTCCTCGGCGATGCGACGGCAACTGCTGCGGCGGCGACACGTGTCTCCTTCTTTGAGTCACGCTTCCAGCCCCCAGTGACACGCAACACAACAGCAGGCACCTCTTTGCAGGTAGAATTCCCAGCAAGGGAATTCAGGGGAGCTGGTTGGTGAAGTCTTGTGTCCCTGAGACTCCAGGCAGGAGGCAAGCTCAATCTTCAAGCCCTTGGAGATCTTCTTCAAGATGATGAAAGTACACACAAAGTTCCCTTCTCCTTTCCTTGGCAATAAAGTAACCACTGCAGGCCAACCCCACACAGCACACAGCTCAGGGACAGTCTCCTCCTTCAGCTTCCTGGTTCTTCTCCTTGGTAAAGGTCCGTCTTGGTTCCCAGAAGTGATCTAAAGTCTTGGGGTCTGGGCCCCAATATTTATACTCAAAAAGTATTTGTTCTCTGAAGGCAGAGAGTGTCTGTACCTAGTCAAAACCAGTTCTGTCCACACTGGTGCAGCTTCCTGGCAGGAGGTGGAGACAGCATTGTTGAAAGCAGACCTGGCCCAGGTAGCTGAAAGGAAATCTCCTCCCCCTACTCTCTATTCTATGAGGGCTCAGGGAGTGAAAGGAAATCCCCGCCCCTACTCTCTATGCAGCCAAGGTCCTATTCAGCCCAGCCCTGACCCATCAGGCTGCTGGAGCCCAAGCCCTCCTGTCACTCACAAACCAGACATGCAATACACAACCTAGCAGAGGCAGGCTGGATGGTTAGGCAAGAAAATACCTACTTTCTAAAAGTAGTATTTTCAAACACAGAATATAAAAATCACCCACACTAAAAGATGTATTTCAACATTCTGAGTTCAGGCATACCAAACTCGAATTTCTACCTTCTTCCCTGGGTCAGTTAGGATTATAAGATGTTATAATCAAACTGCCCATTCTGGCCTATGGGAGCAGGTAGCCTTGCAATAGTGAAAAACGAAATTGGCTGCAATTCACTATCAGGACATGCCACACACATCAGGGCATGTCCTACCTTTCACATACAATGCACCCTGCCCTAGGGCCTACCTTAGGGGTGACTAATATGTAGAAAAGGGAAGGTTTGGGGACTGGCAAGTGGGTGCACTTGCCAAGTCGACATGGCAGTCCCAGACTCCACACCGGCTCTGCAATGGCAGGCCTGAGCCATAGTTTACCAGCTGCTTCTGTGGGTGGCACAACCAGTGCTGCAAGCCCACCAGCAGCATTTGATTTACAGGCCCTGGGTACACACAGTGCACTGTACTAGGGTCTGACAAGTAAATCAAATAACCCAATCATGGAATCATGGAATCACTAATCCATAACAACAATTTATAATAGGGAGCACTTGCACTTTGGCACTGAATAGCAGTGGCAAAGTGCCCAAAGCATCTAGACCAGCAAAAACATAGCAAAACACAGGAGGCAACAGCAAAAAAATGGAAGGGAGACCCACGCCAATGGTGCCAGGTCTAACACGTGTCCCCTCCAGCTGAAATGTGGGGAGAACTACCCTACCTCTTGGGAGTTCTCTTCACTAAGGTGGAAAAATCTGGACAGATCATCAGCATTGACATGTACTGTACCAGGGCAGTGCTCCACCGTGAAGTCCATCCCCTGTAGGGAAATGGACCACCTCAACAGCTTGGGATTCTCACCCCTCATCTGCATCAACCATCTGAGGGGCCTGTGTTCTGTCTGAACCCGGAAGTGAGTCCCAAACAGGTATGGTCTCAACTTCTTCAGTGCCCAGACCACAGCAAATGCCTCACGCTCAATTGCACTCCACCTCTGTTCCCGTGGAAGTAACCTCCTACTGATGAAGGCTACAGGTTGGTCTAGGCTCTCCTCATTCATCTGTGAAAGAACAGCCCCCACACCATGCTCTGAAGCGTCTGTTTGTACAATGAACTCTTTTGAGAAGTTGGGTGCCAGGAGCACGGGCGCCGTGCACATGGCAGTCTTCAGGGCATCAAAAGCTTTCTGACAGGTGTCAGTCCAGTTCACTTTCTTGGGCTGCTTCCTGGAAGTCAGCTCTGTCAAGGGTGCAACCATGTTGCCATAACCCTTGACAAACCTCCTGTAGTACCCTGCGGAGTGCCCCAGGGGTCTGCCCTGTCCCCCACTATGTTCAATGTATATGTAGCCCCACTGGCCAGATTGATAAAAAGTCATGGCCTCTCGCTAGTGTCATATGCTGATGACACCCAACTAGTGGTGTCAGTCACACAAGATGTGGACCTGACGGCGGAAAGGTTCCGGAATTGCTTACTGGCACTGATGGGTTGGATGAACTCGAACTTCCTGAAGCTAAACACAGGAAAAACCGAGGTCATAGAGTTCGGCCAGAAACCCTCGGTCTGGAGCGAACTCTGGTGGCCACCTGAAGCCGGAACATTCCCTGTCCCTGTACCAAAGGCCAGAAATCTGGGGTTCCTGGTAGACAAAGACCTAACGCTGGCCCTCCAGATAAATCAAGTGTCTTCGGCTTGTTTCTTCACACTGAAAGTACTACGGAAGATTCTCCCATTTATTCCACTCTCGTTAAGGAAAACAGTGGTCGGCGCATTGGTGTTGTCCAGAATCGACTACTGCAACGCGCTATACCTAGGCGCGGGAGTTAGACAGCTCTCCAAATTACAGTCCATACAAAACGCGGCCGCACGAGTATTGTTAGATCTACCAAAACACCACCCCACATCCGCGAGCCTAAGACTCCTCCACTGGCTACCAGTCCGCCGAAGAATAGACTTCAAAGCGCTCTGCTTAGTCCATAAAGCCCTCTACGGAGGAGGGGCGGCAGACATTCAACGCCTGTTCCCGCGATATCTGCCTGCTCGATGCCTCAGGTCAGCAAACACTGGACTGGTTCTTATTCCCAGGATAATAAGAGCCAGATGGGGCGGTAGAGGGTTCTCCTACCTAGCAGCCAAACTGTGGAACTCACTTCCAACACATTTGAGACTGCAGAGTAGCAGGACTCTTTTTAGAAAGATGATCAAAACATGGCTATTTTCTAATATCTAGGTCTGTTATTCAGGTTGGACTGCTATTACCTGAGCGCCAAGACGCCTCAGCATTAGTGCGCTCTATAAATATCTCAGTCAGTCAGTCAGTCAGAGTCCTAAAAAGGCTCTCACCTCTGTCTGGGTCTTGGGGGGTTCCCAAACCAGGATGGTATCAATCTTGGGCTGTAGGGGCGCCACCTGGCCGCTCCCAACCTGGTGTCCCAAGTACACCACGGAACCCTGCCCGATCTGGCACTTACTCGCCTTGATCGTGAGGCCTGCCCTCCGCAGCGCCATCCCAGAGGTGGCGCAGATGTTCTTCCCAACTGGCGCTGAACACTGATATGTCATCCAGGTAGGCGGCACTGAAATCCTCCAGTCCAGCCAACACCTGATTGACCAACCTCTGAAAGGTGTCAGGGGCATTCTTCATCCCAAAGGGCATAACCCGGAATTGGTAGTGCCCATCTGGTGTGGAGACTGCTGACCTCTCCTTTGCCCCATCAGTTAAGGCGATCTGCCAGTACCCAGACGTTAAGTCAAACTGAGGTACCGGGCAGCCCCTAACCGATCAATGAGCTCATCAGCTCTGGGGATGGGGTGCGCGTCAGTCCTGGTGACTGAATTGAGTCCTCGGTAGTCCACACAGAACCGGAGTTTGGGTGTGCTACCAGGCGCGGCAGCCTTTGGGACCAAGACCACTGGGCTGGCCAAAAGGCTGTTAGAGGACTCAATCACCCCTAATGCAAACATCTTGGAGACCTCCTCCTTGATGCAAGCTCTCACCCTGTCAGTCACTCTGTAAGTTTTGTGCTTAACAGGAGGACTGTCCCCAGTGTCTACATCATGGACGCACCAGTCAGTGACACTAGGGGTCAGGGAGAACAGGTCAGGAAACTGTCCCAACAGTTGGCGACAGTCATTCTGCTGCTTAGGAGTCAGGGAGGTAGAGAGGTTCACACCCTCCACTGACCCATCTTGCTCTTTTGCACACAGGAGGTCAGGAAGAGGCTCAGTCTCCTCTTCTATTCCAGCATCTGTGGCTAGGAGCATGCCCACTTCGGACCTCTCCAAGTGGGGCTTCAGGCGGTTGACATGCAGGACCCGCAAAGGGTTCCTAGGAGACCGCAAGTCCACCAAGTAGGTGACATCACTCTTGCGCTCCACCACCTCAAATGGTCCGGTGCACTTATCCTGGAGCGCACAAGGCTCCACAGGGGCCATGACCCATACTTTCTGACCAGGCTGAAGCTCAATCAGTGTGGCATTCTGATCGTACCACCGCTTCATCTCCTCCTGGCTGGCTTCCAGATTCGCCTGAGCGAGTTGCCTGAAACGCCGGGTTTGGTTTCTGAAGGCCAGCATGTAGCTATATACATCCTGGGGAGGTTTCCTGGGAGCTTTCACCCAGCCTTCCTTTACCAAACTCAGAGGTCCTCTTACCGGGTGACCATACAGCAGTTCAAAGGGACTGAAACCTAAGGACTTCTGGGGCACCTCTCGGTAAGCAAACAGAAGGCCTGGCAAGAGGACGTCCCACTTACGCCTCATGGGTTCTTCCAGACCCATAATCATGCCTTTTAGGGTCCAGTTGAATCTCTCAACCAGCCCATTACCTTGGGGGTGGTAAGGAGTGGTGAACTAGTAGGTTACACCGCACTCCTGCCACAGGGACTTCATATACTTTGAAATGAAGTTGGTACCACGGTCTGACCAATGCTGTTCTGATCCTGCTACATGCAGTGCCTTAATTGGTCGCGGAGATTAAAAACAACTTTTTGTCTCCCACCCTCCAGATATATGCATTGATGAATGTGGTATGAGTGTATTTGAGATGGAATATATGTGAGGTAGTGTGTATGAATGTCTTTTTCTTGTTTCTTTACTCGGGGGATAATGATGCAAAGATGTTTACTATGCAACATTGTTTGTAAATGTTTAACATATTGATTTTATATGTAAAAATATTTAAAAGTAAGTACAAAAATATTTTTGATAAAACAAAGAAAATAAATAAATAATGTGAATATTTATAAATATGGTTATGTTTTTGGACTTTGTTGATGCAGTCTAATTTCAGCCCATGTCGAATTCATTTTCAGTTTGACAAAAGAAATATAGGTCACGAGGGAGCTTATTCAGATTGTGTTGTTGTTTTCCCCTCTTCTCCCTGACCTTAAAATAATTTGCTCAGAGGGGGTCCCCTCATCTTGCGTGGTACCACGGTCTGACACCCCCTCTCTGGGGAACCCCACACGGGAGAAAATCCCCATCAACGCACGTCCCACCACGGGGGCCGTCACAGTCCGGAGAGGGATGGCTTCCGGGTACCGGGTGGCATGGTCCACCAAGACCAGGATGAACCTGTTGCCCATGGCTGTCTTGGGATCCAGAGGCCCCACAATCTCAATACCCACCCGGTCAAAGGGGGTGCTGACTACAGGGAAAGGCTGGAGGGGAGCCTTGTGCTTCCTCCCACTCTTACCACTTGCCTGGCAAGTCTGACAAGTCCTGCAATGAGTATCTGAACTTTTGCGCATCTGGGGCCAATAAAAGTGGGTGACAAGCCTCTCAAAGGTCTTGTCCTGCTCCAGATGTCCTGCTAAAGGTACATCATGAGCCAAACCCAGTAGGAAGGCTCTGAAGCGCTGGGGTACCACCAGCACACGGGCTGACCCAGGCTCAGCAACCTTAAGCTCGCTATACAGGAGACCATGCTCCCAGTAGATCCAATGTGATCCAGACTGATCATCTGCTGCCTGGTTTGTAGCCTGTTGCCGCAAACCCACAAGAGAAGGGCACTTGTTCTGCTCCTCACAGAACTCTTCCCTGGAGGGGCCTCCTTCCTGCTGCCAATGGGTCAGCTCAGGCAGGTCCCCCAGTTCAGCCACTTGTTCCCCTGTTGGTTCCAGGGCATCCCCTCAAGGTCTGCCTCCTCCTGGACCGTGGGAACTATGGGGGCCGGTTTCCCGTGCCCCCTGCCTCTTCTCTTTAAGGCAGGCACCTGGGCCAATCTTTCAGGCTCCAGGTCCTCTTGAACACCCTTACTGGCTGCCATAGACCGAGTGGTCACACACGCCCACTCAGGCAGACCCAACATCTCGAAATGAGACCTTCTCTCCACCTTAGCCCAAGGGGAGCTTTCCAAGTTGTTGCCCAACAGACAGTCAACAGGCATGGCTGGCCTCACAGCTACTTAAAAGGTACCTGAGACCCTCCCCCACTCAAAGGGAACCTGGGCAACCTTACAGTGGCTCTCTGAGTTGTCAGCGGCAACCACAGGGTACAATGCATTGGGGATTACCTGCTCTTCAGACACCAGCCGACTACTGACAGCTGTCACACTGGCTCCAGTGTCTCTGAGAGCCTCCACCCTTTGGCCATTGATGGTCACCCACTGCCTGTATTTCTTAGTGTTATCAGGCAGCTGGGTCTGGGGACAATCTCAGTGTCTCCTAAAGAGATTAAGGACATTTCTGCGGGACCCCACCCACCTTGGGCACTCAACTCCTCCCCCAGGGCTACACTAGCCATCTGCCGGGGCGGTGCACCAGTGGGTGCTGTTTTCCCATACAGGGGACATCTAGCATCATAGGAGCAGTGGCCCACTTGACCACACTTGAAACAGGTTTTGGGCCCCCTATGAACAGGTTTATCTGTCGGGCCCCTGACTTCTTCTCAGGGGGAGGCTGGGAACCCTTCCCTTGTTTCCCTTGGGGATTACTTTGGGGCCCTCTCTGGAACTCCCTCTGTTTGCCCTTGTCCCCCCCACTCCTCTGCTGGGGACCCTGCCCACCTTTGGCAAAGTCTCCCACATGACCCTTGTGGACCCGGGTGCTCACCCAGCGGTCCGCCTCCTCAGCAAGCTTCCTAGGGTTAGTCAGCCTACTATCAATAAGGTGCTGGCGTAGCTCTGGAAAACAATTACTGGACAAGTGCTCCCACGCAATCAAATCATAGAGCGCCTGAAAATCATTATTCACGTTGCTACCCTTCACCCAACCATCCAATGCTCTGCCAAAAAAGGACACATATTCTACCCAAGTGCTTGACTCCAGTTTCTTGCAATTCCTAAACCTCTGTCTATACATTTCAGGAGTCAACCCATGCCTGCTCATCAAGGCTTCTTTCATGTGAGCATATGAGTTGTGGACTTCAGAGGGCAAGTCTAACAATGTATCCCGCCCCTCACTGAGGAACTGCCCCCACAACCCCGCTCCCCAATCTTTCTCAGGGACCCGGTGGGAGGTCATAGCTACCTCATAGGCCTTAAACCACTGGCCAATATCATAATTTTTGTAAAATTCTTTAACCACATCCTTGGGTATATATACTCGTGCCTCAATAGGCATGGACGGTGTGCTGCCACCAGAGGGAGTAACTTCTAAGCTCCTGGCTTTCAATTCCAACTCCCTCAAACTTCTCTAATCCTCTAACTGCATCCTCTTTTCCTCTAGGGCTAATTTCTTATTTTCTAATTCCAACTGCCCACCCATTTTGAGTTCGGTTAGCTCCATCTCATGCATCCTGCTTCTCTCCCTGTCTTCCAGCTCTCCTGGGGACAGGCCTTTGGAAGAAACACTGCTGCCTGCCCTGGAAGGTACTTTCCCTCCCCCTGGACCCAAGGGCCCCCCGCTGCTCCTCTAAATCCTCCCCCTCCACCATTGGATCCTCAGGGTGCTCACTGGCACTCCTTGCTTCCAACCAGGCCCTCAGCGCCTTTTGGTATTCCTCCTTTCTGGTGAGGCCTTTCATGGAGACTTTAAATTTCTTGCAAGCGGTTTTGAGCTGGGACACAGTGTATGTATCAATAATTTCTTCCTCAAATTCAAACTCTTCAGGTGCAATGGATGCTGGTTTGCTCATGGTAACAACAACTGGCAGTTCTTAGCAAAAATAGAAATCCTAAGGAAAAAAACTCTACCAAAATGTATGTGGTCGCATTTGGTCTGCACTCACTAATAGTGTACACCAATCACTGTATATGAGTCACAAATGCAAGTCCAACTCCTCACCGCTGACCACCAATGTTAGATTTGGGGGTCTCTAGTTGGCAATGGTTTGCACCTTTGTCCAAATAGGGACCCTTGCGTCTAGTCAGGGTAAGGGGCTACACTCCTAAAATAACCCCTGCTCACCCCCTTGGTAGCTTGGCACGAGCAGGCAGGCTTATCTCAGAGGCAGTGTGTAAAGCATTTGTGAACACATACAGTAATACAGTGAAAACACTACAAATAGACACCACACCAGTTTAGAAAAATAAGTAATCTTTATCTAGACTCACCACAAGACCAACAACAAAACTCCACACTACAATATTCAAAAATATGGCTTTTAAATGGTAGAAAAAGCTTAGTTCAATGTAGATGGTACATGCGACACTTTACTCTCAAAGTACCTTGGATGCGAAACGCAAAACAAACAAAAGGGTCGCAGGGAAGGTGATGCGCCGTTCCTTACACTCAGGGGAGTGGATGCGTCTTCCTTACTGCAGCGCAGGAGAGTGATGCGTCGCTTCCTTACTGTGTGGGGAGTTGTGCGTCGGTTTCTTACTGCGATTCGGTGCGATGCGACAAGATGGCGCCTTGATGCGATGACGATCCGGTGCGATGCGACAAAATGGCGTCTTGGTTACGGTGCGACAACGTAGATGCGATGCGTGCACGCCCGACGGCCGTGCGGCGACTCAGTGAACTTCTGAGCCGCGACAGGCCCTGCGACACGCTTCTCCGGTGATGCGACGGCGACTCTGCGGTGGCGGCACGCTTCTCCGGTGATGCGACACGCCTCGGTGATGCGATGGCGAGCAGCTGCAGCGGCGGCACGCTTCCTCGGTGATGCGACGGCAACTGCTGCGGTGGCAACACGCTTCTCCTTCGTTGAGTCGCGCTTCCAGCTCCCAGCGATTCGCAGTCTTCAAAAGGGCCCAACACAACAGCAGGCACCTCTTTGCAGGTAGAATTCCCAGCAAGGGAATTCAGGGGAGCTGGTTGGTGAAGTCTTGTATCCCTGAGACTTCAGGCAGGTGGCAAGCTCAATCTTCAAGCCCTTGGAGATCTTCTTCAAGATGATGAAAGTACACACAAAGTTCCCTTCTCCTTTCCTTGGCAATAAAGTAACCACTGCAGGCCAACCCCAAACAGCACACAGCCCAGGGGCAGTCTCCTCCTTCAGCTTCCTAGTTCTTCTCCTTGGCAAAGGTTCGTCTTGGTTCCCAGAAGTGATCTAATGTCTTGGGGTCTGGGCCCCAATATTTATACTCAAAAAGTATTTGTTCTCTGAAGGCAGAGAGTGTCTGTACCTAGTCAAAACCAGTTCTGTCCACACTGGTGCAGCTTCCTGGCAGGAGGTGGAGACAGCATTGTTGAAAGCAGACCTGGCCCAGGTAGCTGAAGGGAAATCTCCTCCCCCTACTCTCTATTCTATGACGGCTCAGGGGAGTGAAAGGAAATCCCCGCCACCTACTCTCTATTCAGCCAAGGTCCTATTCAGCCCAGCCCTGACCCACCAGACTGCTGGAGCCCAAGCCCTCCTGTCACTCACAAACCAGACATGCAATACACAACCTAGCAGAGGCAGGCTGGATGGTTAGGCAAGAAAATACCTACTTTCCAAAAGTAGTATTTTCAAACACAGAATGTAAAAATCACCCACACTAAAAGATGTATTTCAACATTCTGAGTACAGGCATACCAAACTCGAATTTTAACCTTCTTCCCTGGGTCAGTTAGGATTATAAGATGTTATAATCAAACTGCCCATTCTGGCCTATGGGAGCAGGTAGCCTTGCAATAGTGAAAAACGAAATTGGCTGTAATTCACTATCAGGACAAGCCACACACATCAGGGCATGTCCTACCTTTCACATACAATGCACCCTGCCCTAGGGCCTAGCTTAGGGGTGACTAATATGTAGAAAAGGGAAGGTTTGGGTACTGGCAAGTGTGTGCACTTGCCAAGTCGACATGGCAGTCCCAGACTGCACACAGGCTCTGCAATGGCAGGCCTGAGCCATAGTTTACCAGCTGCTTCTGTGGGTGGCACAACCAGTGCTGCAAGCCCACCAGCAGCATTTGATTTACAGGCCCTGGGCACACACAGTGCACTATACTAGGGTCTGACAAGTAAATCAAATAACCCAATCATGGAATCACTAATCCATAACAACAATTTATAATAGGGAGCACTTGCACTTTGGCACTGAATAGCAGTGGCAAAGTGCCCAAAGCATCTAGACCAGCAAAAACATAGCAAAACACAGGAGGCAACAGCAAAAAAATGGAAGGGAGACCCACGCCAATGGTGCCAGGTCTAACACATACCCACTCACTGGAAGGGAATATCAATAATCGGTGAGGGTTGTAGAGGAACCTTTCTGTCTTTTGAGGGATTCACTAGCTGGCACTTGGGACAGGCCGCGCAGAAACAGGCGGTCTCTTCCTGGCCAATAAAACCTTTCCAATAGATATCTCAAGGTGAGCTCCTGTCCATAATGGCCCCCACCAGCTTGGTTGTGAGCTACCTGCATTGCCTGTTCCCGGAATGCTATCGGAATTAGTAACTGTTCAGTCTTACTGCCTGGATCTCCACTACCTCTGTGCAACAGTCCTTTTTTTATAAAACAAATATGATCCTACCTTGTCTGGATCGGGTTCCTGGACTTGGCTCCATGCATTCATTAGGGTGCTGTCATCTTTCTGGGCGGCTCGGAAGCTTCGGGCGGGAGTGTGTCCATTGTCTGGGGAAGAGAGCAAACATTTGGAAATAGCTTGGCAGGCATATGTGTATCTCTCTCTTTCTTTTCTTTTCTCGTTTCGTGTTTTCTTTTCCCTGTCTCTGGGGCTCTGTATTGTTTCCCCACAGAATGGCGCTTCTTGTAGCCACTCATCTTTAGGGACTTGCTTTGTCAGGTCTGCCAGATAGTCATGAAAGTGAGGTAGGTCGGTGCCTAATAGGACTTTTCCAGAAGCTCAGGGACCACTCCCACCTTTATGACTTGGGGATATCCCTCTATTCCTATCAATACTTCTGCTAGGGGATAAGACCGAACATCTCCATGAACACAGGAAACCAGTACTGTTTCCCCTTCACACAACTCAGCGAACGGAATCAGTTTGTTGAAACCACTGTGTGATGATACCCAGTATCAGGCGACAACTGGTCTGCCATTCAACCAAATGGTTTTCTTGTACCTTTATCTAGTTGATCCGGTGCCTAAAACTCTTCCCCGGGACCAGCCCACCTCCATAGGTTCGGAACTATCTGTGTGTAAGGGACAGTTTTGGGCTATGTGCCCCCATTCTGCACAACGGAAACACTGGGGTCCCAGGTGGATCGGGGAAGGTTTTTGGAGAGGCTAGGAAAAGGGTCGTTTATCACCTCCTTCTACTGGGGTTCGGGGAGTAGGTTTGGAAAACGGAATAGGAGCTCTTCCTGTTTGTGCTTTGAAGTCTGGGGACCTATGATAGGCACAGGCTAACTCTATTGCAGACTGTGGAGTTAGACCCGGATGCTGTTTTACCCAGACTCTGGTGTTAAGTGGTAGGGCCTCCAAATATTGTTCCAGATAGATTTTCTCTGTGACATCTTCCACCGAGGAGGAGTGGGGTTGAAGCCAGCGGTTCCCTAAATCTCTGATCCTGTAAAAGGGAGCCCGGGGATTGTCTCCAGCACCCCATTTTTCCTTGCGGAAGCGAGCTCTGTAATACTCTTGGTCACAGCCCAGTCTTTCTAAAATGGCCCTCTTTATATCCTGATATGAAGTAACACCGGCAGGGTTGGCGGCTTGATAAGCTGCCTGAAGTTCTCCGGACAGTAACGGCGCTATATATTGACCCCCATCTCTCGGGAGGCCACATAGCTGTGGTGGCGACCCTTTCAAAATTTGTGAAGAAATAATCTGGGTCGTCCCCCTCCTGAAACTTCTGAAGAACACTTCCAGGAACATTGGGATGGACTCTAGAACTGGAAATGGCATCCGTGAGACGCAAAATGGCCGTGTCCTGGACCTTTTGATTAGTGGTTAATATAATTGCTTGTTCTTTCAAGGCCGCTTGGAAGGATTCCCTTTCTTTCTGCGCGTTTTGGTTCTGCTGCTCCAGAACCAATTGGAGATGCCTGTGCCCTTCGGCTAGTTGGGCTATCATGGCTTGCATATTTACGGGTTATGTCATCTTTGATCCTTAGATGACCTATCCCACTTCTGACACCACTGTGATATTATTCCCAGCTGGGGGGGGGGGACCGGGGTTGTTCCGGGAATTTGCAGTTTCTATGCAAGCATAACACTAAACAGTAAGTGATTAGGAGTAGGTGCGTGGAGCACTAAGTTCGGTGTATTAAACGGTTGGTACTCCAAGTCTGTTACAGTCTCCACACATAGGGCATATAACGTAATGTCAGTATAGTAACTTAAACAATCAATGAACAATAGTCTCTGGTGTTCAACTCCAGTGGGGTGAGCCTTCTTCGTCAGGTCCGCAATCCTTTAGGCCTCGTCATTCCCCATCACTTGTGCAGATGTCTCAAAAGAAATACAGAGACACAAAAAACAAGCATTGGCATAGCCAATAGGTCTCGCCTTTGGGACCTTATAAATATTTAGTTATGCAGCACAATATCCTTGGTGCAACAACATCATCTGTTGCATGGCTAAACACTTATAAGGTCCCAAAGGCGAGACCTATTGGCTATGCCAATGCTTGTTTTCTATATTGTTGATACTATGACTAGGTTCAGCACTGCACACAATGAATTGAAACTCTTTTAGAAAACCACAAGATTGTGGAGAACTGGCAAAAATTCAAACTATTTTGCTGTGCTCATCCTCAAAGTATTGAACATTCCACGGATTCAAAAGCAGTAAAATAATTTTCTGCAACAAGCATAAATCAATCTTGTTGTAACCCCGACCACATATGATACACTAATATAAGGGAACCAAACATCTTCTGTCAATCACGCTTTATTTCCACAAACATTGTGTTTGACCAAAAGCCATGCACCACTTCCCAAGAACAATGGCAGCTCATTCGCCGCATGTACACACAAACACTGCCTCGCCATGCACTGAGTCAATCATCAGGAAGATGCCAGAGGCGGGTTCACTGATCTACCATACCTCCACTTTGAAAGCTGGCTTTAAGTAACTTGCAGGCACCAATAAAACTTATATAAAAGATCATGCAAACACGGAGTGGGTTCCTGAGGTGCTAAGAGTTCCTCCATCTACACCAGACAACGAGTAGCAGACCGGTCTACTGGCACGCAAAAGGGCATCGATTAGCAGAGATGAGAGGTTGTGCTCTGAACACACATTACGAAATCAGGTACGAAAAAACACAAGTATGTCAAACAAAAAGTATACAGTAATGGTTTTTTGCCCATTTTACGTACTCAACTCGTGCAATTTTGTTATAGTGATACAACTGTTCCCCCTCAAGTGCCACAAATCAATTACGTGAAATGTACACCACACTTAACTAAGGCACCTCTTTGAATTCAACAAGAGGTGATTCACTTTGTCTCCCCATGTTTATGACAAGAGAGGAGCGGGGGCGAGCGAGCGAGCGCGGCAGCCTGCTGAGTTAACCAGACGCTCGTGCGTCATGGCCTTTTGCTTGCGATTACCCGCACGGCCGGCATGTGTTTCCAATTATCGCGCCCGCGTCTGGGCACGATAATTGGAAACAGATGCCGGCCGTGCGGGTCACCGCACAGAAAAGGCCATGACGCACGAGCGTCTGGTCAGCTTTCAGAAGCCCCTACAAGAAGTCTCGTGCTGCACACTGCAACGCTAGGCACGAGACCTAAAAACGGGTCAGTCCAATATGTGACCAATACTGTACTGTCCCTCCACCTGTGCAGGCCGTCACCAAAGTGCAGGGAAAAGGGGGTGAGAGAGAACTCCTAGACCGTGCCTCTAGTCATGCAGGATCCCCTTCAGCCCCCTCCCAGCCAGTTAAATAGCCCAGTACCGGCACTTGCCCCGGAGCTACGGTCCTCCGGGACTGCAGCAAGGGGTATCGCGGCATCCTGGCTCCCTCGAGGATGTCTGGATACGTCGGCGTTTGGTGTTGGGGAAACCTCCCTCTCCTGGGATGTTCCTTCGTTCTCTCGCCTCCTCTGGGGGTCCTCCGGGTCAGCTCCCTCTGTCCCTGGTCGTCTCAGGTAGTCCTCCGCTTCCGCCGTGCATGGTTCTGGGTGGCCTTCTTCTCTCTGCTCCTCGTGGGTTTTCCTCTTCCCGGCTCCAACCAACACGCCCGACTCCTCTGTCCTCCTTTTCACCTCCTTCTCTGATTCCCCTGGTGACGTCATCATGCGCTCCACCGCCGTCTCTCGACCGCCGACCTACTCATCTGACTGCCGAGGTCCGGTCGCCATCTTGGAATCCCCGGCTACCCCGTCCACCGGGTGTTCCATATTACAGCCATATAAACAGCATCTATCCACTCTTAGTCATGCAAATGTACAGGATTAACTTGGAGGCACTTAGTTAATTATTTATGCCGCACACAAACAGTAATAATTGGAAATCAAGACACAGGAAAAATCCCTCACCAATTTAGAGAAATAGAGAAAATGAGAATAAATCTAATGAAATTAAAATTAATGAAATCCAGTCAGTAGAACTGGAGTTATACATTTGTAAAGTTTTAAGTGAAAAATAGAGCCTAAAAGATCATTGCACCAACTGTAGGTATCTGGTCGTGCAAGACCGGGGCAAAGTCAAAAGTTAGGGCCAACCGTGATAGGGTGTGGTTCAGCTACATGAGTTGGATTTGGCCCGTTTGCGACTTACTTTCAAACCTAGTAGAATTTTTTTAAAGAAACGTTCCTGAGAACGTAGAGCTCAGAGGGGCAAGGCAGCCGGTGGAGTTTGAGGAAGAGTCGTCGTTGGGGAGCCGCTGGATGGAATCGCAGTGAAGATTCCTACATTCGGTATAATAAGGTATCCCAATGTTATCCTATGGGAGAGGTAGGCCTTACAGTAGTGAAAAACTAATTTAGTCATTTTTCACTACCAGGACATGTAAAACCTAAAAACACATGTCCTACTTTTTAACTACAATGCACCCTGCCCTGTGGGCTGTCTAGGCCCTACCATAGGGGTAACATATGTATTAAAAAGGAAGGTTTAGGCCAGGCATAGGGGTGATTTTTCCAGGTTGAAGGGGCAGTTTAAAATTACTCTCAAGTGTACCAGGCTCGAACATAGAGAATTAATGCAGCTGAATACGATCAGGGGAGAATTAACCAACCAAACAGGTACAGGCTCACATGTATATTTAAACTGCCTCCACTTTGACTTCCACAATCATCAGGAGGAAGGAGACGACAACAGTAGATGACCAAGTTAGGAACACACTTTGATGTAGTAAGTGGGTAGTGGTGGGATATTAGACCTGGACTATAAGTCCCATCCAATTCTTCACCCCCTATTTTACCTAATGGTTAAGTGTGACAATCTCATTTTTCTCCCTTGTAGTGTGTGACTACAGAGATTCCTGAGCCCTTCCTCCATGGGGTTCAGTTGACCCAATAGTAGGGGAAGAGGATGTGAGCTGGTCTCAAAGCATGTGTGATACATGAGTGCAGTGAGATAAATAATATGACAAACAAACGCACTCTGCCCAAAACTTATTTAAACTGGTGCTAACAAGTCACTGTTATAATAAACATAGTCCTAACAAACATGCGACCCTCCCAATTATGATATATACAATTGAGTAGAAAAATATTTTATATTTATTTTCATTTTTGAATCAGCATAATACAGAAGATATAAAAAAATGAACGTCACAAAAATCAATGCAAATCATGAGTCTCACACACATATTCTATCAAACCAACCACACATACACATACTCAGACATCCTCAGACAGACCGACAGATCATAGTTCATTGGATCACAATAAATGTATTTATATGCTACCAAAAAGTCTTCCCCAGGCTAGTTAACAAATATAGATTTTAACATAACAGGACTGGTAAGCAGTAAGAGAGACAAACTACTCAGATGGTCATACAATACAAAATACAAATTCTTCTCCAAGAGGGAGATAGAGGTAAGGGAGACACAGGGGCTCCAGCGCCGACGCACGTTTCGGTGTCAACCCCGGATCTGGGTCACAGCTTCATCAGGACGAAGGGAGAAGGTGAGAGACTCAAGAACATTGGTGCCTGGAGGTCAAAGCCAGGGCAGTATTGCCAATTAGTATAAGAGGCTTGGGTGGCGCGGGGATTACGATTTTCCCACACTGACCCAGTAAAATAGGGGAGCGAACAAGATACTGTAACATATGCATAGAGCCATAAGAAAAATCACTAATCTGAGGTATGGAAAATCTTCAATTCCGAAAATGTAACAGGCAAGCTAATGAAAAGGTTGTCATCAGGACACGCAGTGTCACGTCATAAAAACGAGGCCACTTCAGATAAAAAGGAACTTTGAAGGCATCTTTAGCGTCGTATCAGGCAACCCATGGCCGGCAGCAGAAGAAGCCTTCTTCTGCTGCGGCGGGAGCTCTGCCAGTACTTTTCCATTCCTCCAGCACACATCGGCTTCTTGACACCATCTTTCTATTCCCACTGTCGTTATTCCAGCCGTCAATGGTCTCGTCTCCTTCTCCCATGAGAACTCGTCTCCCATCTTGTTATGGTTATCCTTGTACCAGTTGCCGCTTCACATGCCTCACTATCTACTGAGATCAAAGACCCCTTTTTTTCTGCTAACGAAGCCTTGTTCACCTGCTGCGAGAACACAAAATGCATGCAACATTCTACTGCAAAGGAAAAAAATATATATGAATTCAAATGTTAAACTGAAACGTGAGCTTGAATCCAACTGCATCTCAGACCCACAAGTTAGGCTAAGTTAACAAGTGCACGGGTTACATTTAGGTGCATTCTTTACAGACAAATAAATTAACATTCTCAACATGTACCCTTTCCGTTAATGCAGTAATAACATGATTATTCAATTAGACCTTCTAAGCACATGAACTTTCATTTAATAACACAGCACTGTTTCTCTTGTCTGCGGACACGTTAACAAACATTTTCATGAAAAATCGCAATACTATCAGTTACATTTCTAAAAACACATATAAATTGCAATACATTGCAGGGATATCTTTATATATATCAAACCCCCACTTCTATTATTAACATTAGTCATACAAAATATATGCAAGTGCAGACTACAAGTGGCTATAATGCACTCCATAGTCAATTTTACACTTCTCCACAGTTTAGAATTGTACACAGGCTGTAAAGGTAAGCCTGAGAAAGGCTTTAAATGGTTACTTTAGTGGGAGAAAAAATAAGTGCTTCAGATTCACTAATAGCATTTAATTTACAGACCCCGGGTACATGTAGTATCGTTTTACTAGGGACCTAAAAGTAAATTAAATGTATCAATTGTGTTAAGCTAATTTCACCATGTTTAAATGGGAGAGCACAAACACTTTAGCATTGGTTAGCAGGTGATGAAGTGCACCGAGCCTTAATACCAAAAAAACTAATTCAGAAAACAGGAGGGGAGAAGGCAAAATGTTTGGGGCAAGACTACACCAAGGGTGTCAGGTGTAAGAGTGATTTGATGGTAAGTTGATTTAGGTGATTCTGTGGCTGCAGCATTCACCACATAATTATGATTTACTGCATTTGCCACAATTTGCAAATTTCACCGAAAAATGTGTTTTTTCAAATAGATGAAAATAGTAATGGGAGAGAAGGTGTCACATATCTTACATTATCTTTACATTTTTGCAGCATAAATTAAATAAACTTGCAGCGCAATTTGGTCTTTCATGCCGATTAATCCTAGTTGCTATAACAATGCTAAAGCTCTGCAGAATGATTTGAGGAATGCCATGATGATGATGAAATCCATATTTCACAGGCAACTGTGAAATATTGTCTATATTGCACGGTTGCCTATGAAGTATGGGTTTTTACACTATTGCATTGTGTGCAATAAAAGCATGTAAAGCATTTGTATTGTATATATATATATATATATATATATTCACTGAAAAAACCATAGGTTTCAGACACGTTATAGTTAGAAATTAGCATTTAAAAAACCTTTGAAATTCACTGAAAAAACCATAGGTTTTAGGGACAGTTATAGTTAGTTGGACATTTCACTCGTACAAAACCATAGAAATTCCCCCGTTATAGTTAGTTCAGCTAACTATAACTCGCGCCCCGCAATGCACTGCTGATGACGTCACATATTACATCGCTCATGACATGGTCAGTGACATCACTGATGACATCTCAAATGACATCACTGATGACATCACTGATGACATCATCCAGTGACTGTGTGTTTCTGTAAAGTTTAAATATGTTTAATATATATAGGGAAAGGCGTATTGAAGAATGAGTGGGTGTATAAGTGTCTGAATGGATGATTTAGTACGTGCGTGACTGACTCTACAAGTGAGTGATTAAACGTATCTTACTGAATGCATGGGTTAGTGACTAAACTGTGTGAATGTCTGTATCCATCTGTTTGTTGGTGTGTAAATGGATGCATGGATTTGCGAATAGCTACATGAGTGTCTATATGGGTTATTGATTGGTTCTCTGAGTATCTGTATGGCTGCCTGAGTGTTTGTGTGGGTGGGGTGTGTGTGACTCTGTACATAGATGTGTGAGTGGGTGATTCACTGGGTGCATGATTTCAAGAGTGCATCTGTGATGGACTGCTTGGCTGGGTGAGTGTGTGTATGGGTGTGTTAGTGAATGAATGTATATCTCAGTGGTACATGTGCGAGTAACTACATATGTAAAAGGCAGTATATATGTGTGTTAGAGTATTTAAATGGCTATAAGTGAGAGTGTATGATTGTGAGAGTGGCTGTATGGATGCGTGTGTGCTTGTATCAGTTATTGTATAAGAGCGTAAGAATGTGCTAGTATTTGTATGAGTAAGTGAGCTGGTGTGTGTATAACTGTATAGGTGAGAAAAAATAAAGAACCAACGCCGGACTCCAATTGCCGCACTTCCTCAATATAATCCCCAAGTGATAGATACTAGTATGATGAAAGTCAGCGTGCACACTCTACTCCTGCACCCGCCGTTGTGGGGTGCCAACTGCCAAGCAGAAATACAAAACTATGAGAAAAATGGAGCGGTGCACTCCCAAGTTAATATACTGTCAATAAAGAAGCTCGATCAGTTTCTTCGTTGAAATGCTGTTCCGTGAGCTGAGACGCCGTGGTGAGAGACTGCAGGAATTTTACACAGGCCCTTATCAAGGAGGCCCACACAACGTATGCAGTCATAAGTTCGAGAACTTTTTATACATATCCAAACAGGGTCCAGACTGGATTGGGCCCGTAGAACGTTTTAGTATAAGCACGAAAACTCGTCATATTCATCATCTGCTACGCTTGCCCTGACGAAGTTCAACCTTTGAACGAAACGCGTTGGCTGATGCTTTATGCAAATCCAATGGATTATTTATAATAAAGATTTATATTTTTACAACGAAGAAACTGATCGAGCTTCTTTATTGACAGTATATTAACTTGGGAGTGCACCGCTCCATTTTTCTCATAGAACTGTATAGGTGAGTAAATGGGTGTGTGATTAATTTTTTGCATGACTGACTAGGTGTGTGAGTACCTCTATGGATGAGTGGCGGTGTGTGAGTGTTTATATAGGTGTATGAGTGCATATGATAGTCCTGTACTGAGTGACTGTAAGTATGAGTGACTGTACGGGTGAGTGAGTAGATGTGTGTGTGTAGACCTAAGAATCAGTGAGTGGGTATGTAGTTATTGGTATTGGAGTGTGTATGGTTTTGAGAATGGCAGTCTGTAATTTAGAGTGGGTGTATCAAAAGTTATATTAGGGTGTGAGAAGATGCATGAAATTATCACATGGATGATGTCATCAGTGATGTCATTTGAGATGTCATCAGTGATGTCACTGACCATGTCATGAGTGATGTAATATGTGACGTCATCAGCAGTGCATTGCGGGGCGCGAGTTATAGTTAGCTGAACTAACTATAACGGGGGAATTTCTATGGTTTTGTACGAGTGAAATGTCCAACTAACTATAACTGTCCCTAAAACCTATGGTTTTTTCAGTGAATTTCAAAGGTTTTTTAAATGCTAATTTCTAACTATAATGTGTCTGAAACCTATGGTTTTTTCAGTGAATTTCAAAGGTTTTTTAAATGCTAATTTCTAACTATAACGTGCCTGAAACCTATGATTTTTTAAGTGAATTTCAAAGGTTTTTTAAATGCTAGTTTCTAACTATACCTACAGAGGTAGGACATGTGAATAAAGAAGAATAAACGCACAGAAAGAAGCAAAAGAAATGCAGAAAGAAGCAACAGAAGTCCACAAAGACGAAGAAAAGTGCAGGAAGAAGCAAAAGATGTGCAGAAAGAACCAACAGAGGAGCAGAAAGAGGCCTTGTTGCAAAATCATCCTGTGCCCACAACTTTTTCAGACGGGTACTGGTGGTAACTGACTGACTAACCAGAGCCAGTGCTATGCTAAAAGACACTTACAATACAGTGAAAACACCTACATATGCTAGGGAACACTATGCGTGGGGTACCCCTGTGATTAGCATGACCTCCTCTGTAAGTCCCTAGTACATAATAGGGCAGGGGGATTAAAACTACCTCTTAAAACGCGCTACAGGGCGCATTTGCACAGTGGTGAAGGGAGGGGGGGCCTGAGGTGACATGTGTGCAAACGCGTCCCATGGTGCGTTTTAAGCTGCGGGATTAAGTCCCCTTGAATCCTGAGGGTCCCTGGGGCCCAACTAGCCCCCCAGGTACCTACAGTTAGGACCACAGAGCTGAGTTGCAAAGAGGCGTTCCGAGGCCACGCACCTTTTTTCACCTCTCTGCAATGCAACTCTGTTGTGCTTACTGAAGGTACCTGGTGGGCTAGTTGGCCCCCAGGGTCCCTCAGGATTCAAGGGGAATTAATTCCCCAACTTAAAACGCACCACTGGGCGTGTTTGCGCACATGTCACCTGAGGCCCCGCCCTCCCTTCACCACTGTGCAAACGCGCCCGTGGCGCGTTTTAAGTTGGGGGATTAGGTCACCTTGAATCCTGAGGGTCCCTGGGGCCCAACTAGCCCACCAGGTACTTCCAATAAGCACCACAGGCCTGCGTTGCAACGCCTGTAACAAATTGTGCAGTTGTGTTTAGGGAGTGAAGGGGGTCGTGCTGGGGGTAGTTTTTTAGGGTTTAGGGTAGTGCAGTGGTGTATGGGTAGTGTAGGGGGTCATGCTGGGGGTAGATTTAGGGTTTAGGGTAGTGCAGTGGTGTTTGGGTAGTGTAGGGAGTCATGCTGGGGGGAGTGTTTTAGGGTTTAGGGTAGTGCAGTGGTGTTTGGGTAGTGTAGGGGGTCGTGCTGGGGGTAGTGGTTTAGGGTTTAGGGTAGTGCAGTGGTGTTTGGGTAGTGTAGGGGGTACTGCTGGGGGTAGTGTTCTAGGGTTTAGGGTAGCGCAATGGTGTTTGGGTAGTGTAGGGGGTAGTGTAGGGGGTACTGCTGGGGGTAGTGTTTTAGGGTTTAGGGTAGTGCAGTGGTGTTTGGGTAGTGTAGGGGGTACTGCGGGGGGTAGTGTTTTAGGGTTTAGGGTAGTGCAGTGGTGTTTGGGTAGTGTAGGGGTTCGTGCTGGTGGTAGTTTTTTAGGGTTTAGGGTAGTGCAGTGGTGTTTGTGTAGTGTAGGGGTAGTGTTTTAGGGTTTAGGGTAGTGCAGTGGTGTTTGTGTAGTGTAGGGGGTCGTGCTGGGGGTAGTGTTTTAAGGTTTAGGGTAGTGCAGTGGTGTTTGTGTAGTGTAGGAGGTTGTGTTTTAGGGTTTAGGGTAGTGCATTGGTGTTTGGGTAGTGTAGGGAGTCGTGCAGGGTAGTGTTTTAGGGTATAGGGTAGTGCAGTGGTCTTTGGGTAGTGTAGGGGGTCGTGCGGGGTAGTGTTTTAGGGTTTAGGGTAGTGCATTGGTGTTTGGGTAGTGTAGGGGGTCATGCGGGGGTAGTGTTTTAGGGTTTAGGGCAGTGCAGTGGTGTTTGGGTAGTGTAGGGGGTCATGCTGGGGGAGTGTTTTAGGGTTTAGGGCAGTGCAGTGGTGTTCGAGTAGTGTAGGGGGTCGTGCTGGGGGAGTGTTTTAGGGTTTAGGGCAGTGCAGTGGTGTTCGGGTAGTGTAGGGGGTCGTGCTGGGGGAGTGTTTGAGGGTTTAGGGCAGTGCAGTCATGTTCAGGTAGTGTAGGGGGTCGTGCTGGAGGGAGTATTTTTGGGTTTAGGGTAGTGCAGTGGTGTTCAGGTAGTGTAGGGGGTCGTGCTGGGGGTAGTGTTTTAGGGTTTAGGGCAGTGCAGTGGTGTTCGGGAAGTGTAGGGGGTCGTGCTGGGGATGGTGTTTTAGGGTTTAGGGCAGTGCAGTGGTGTTCGGGCAGTGTAGGGGGTCGTGCTAGGGGTGGTGTTTCAGGGTTTAGGGCAGTGCAGTAGTGTTCGGGCAGTGTAGGGGGTCGTGCAGGGGGTGGTGTTTCAGGGTTTAGGGCAGTGCAGTGGTGTTCGGGCAGTGTAGGGGGTCGTGCAGGGGGTGGTGTTTCAGGGTTTAGGGCAGTGGTGTTCGGGCAGTGTAGGGGGTCGTGCTGGGGGTGGTGTTTCAGGGTTTGGGGCAGTGCAGTGGTGTTCGGGCAGTAAAGGGGGTCGTGCTGGGGGTGGTGTTTCAGGGTTTTGGGCAGTGCAGTGTTGTTCGGGCAGTGTAGTGGGTTGTGCGGGGTTAGTGTTTCAGGGTTTAGGGCAGTGCAGTGGTGTTCGGGCAGTGTAGGGGGTCGTGCAGGGTTGTGGTGTTTCAGGGTTTAGGGCAGTGCAGTGGTGTTCGGGCAGTGTAGGGGGTCGTGCTGGGGGTGGTGTTTCAGGGTTTAGGGCAGTGCAGTGGTGTTCGGGCAGTGTAGGGGGTGGTGCAGGTGGTGGTGTTTCAGGGTTTAGGGCAGTGCAGTGGTGTTCGGGCAGTGTAGGGGGTCGTGCAGGGGGTGGTGTTTCAGGGTTTAGGCCAGTGCAGTGGCGTTCGGGCAGTATAGGAGGACATGCTGGGGCTGGTGTTTCAGGGTTTAGGGCAGTGCAGTGGTGTTCGGGCAGTGTAGGTGGTCATGCTGGGGCTGGTGTTTCAGGGTTTAGGGCAGTGCAGTGGTGTTCGGGCAGTGTAGGGGGTCATGCTGGGGCTGGCGTTTCAAGGTTTAGGGCAGTGCAGTGGTGTTCGGGCAGTGTAGGGGGTCTTGATGGGGCTGGTGTTTCAGAGTCTAGGGCAGTGCAGTGGTGTTCGGGCAGTGTAGGGGGTCTTGCTGGGGCTGGTGTTTCAGGGTTTAGGGCAGTACAGTGGTGTTCGGGCAGTGTAGGGGGTCGTGCTGGGGGTGGTGTTTCAGGGTTTAGGGCAGTGCAGTGGTGTTCGGGCAGTGTAGGGGGTCGTGCTGGGGCTAAGGTTTCAGTGTTTAGGGCAGAGCAATGGTATTCAGGCTGTGTAGGGGGTTGTGCTGGAGGTGGTGTTTCAGGGTTTAGGGCAGTGCAGTGGTTTTCGGGCAGCATAGGGGGTCTTGCTGGGGGTGGTGTTTCAGGGTTTAGGGCAGTGGTGTACAGGCAGTATAGGGGGTCTTGCTGAGGGTGATGTTTCAGTGTTTAGCGCAGTGCAGTGGTGTTCGGGCAGTGTGGGGGGTCTTGCTGGGGGTAGTGTTTCAGGGTTTAGGGCAGTGCAGTCGTGTTCGGGCAGTGTAGGGGGTCATGCTGGGGGTGGTGTTTCAGGGTTTAGGGCAGTGCAGTGGTGTTTGGGCAGTGTAGGGGGTCGTGCTGGGGGTGGTGTTTCATGGTTTAGGGCAGTGCAGTGGTGTTCCGGCAGTGTAGGGGTTCGTGCAGCGGGTGGTGTTTCAGGGTTTAGGGCAGTGCAGTGGTGTTCGGGCAGTGTAGGGGGTCATGCTGGGGGTGGTGTTTCAGGGTTTAGGGCAGTGCAGTGGTGTTCGGGCAGTGTAGGGGGTCATGCTGGGGGTGGTGTTTCAGGGTTTAGGGTAGTGCAGTGGTGTTCGGCCAGTGTAGGGTGTCGTGCTGGGGGTGGTGTTTCAGGGTTTAGGGCAGTGCAGTGGTGTTCGGGCAGTGTAGGGGGTCATGCAGGGGGTGGTGTTTCAGGGTTTAGGGCAGTGCAGTGGTGTTCGGCCAGTGTATGTGGTCTTGCTGGGGGTTGTGTTTCAGGGTTTAGTGCAGTGGTGTTCGGGCAGTGTAGGGGGTCTTGCTGGGGGTGGTGTTTCAGGGTTTAGGGCAGTGCAGTGGTGTTCGGGCAGTGTAGGAGGTCTTGCTGGGGCTGGTGTTTCAGGGTTTACGGTAGTGCAGTGGTGTTCGGGCAGTGTAGGGGGTCGTGCTGGGGCTGGTGTTTGAGGGTTTAGGGCAGTGCAGTGGTGTTCGGGCAGTGTAGGGGGTCATGCAGGGGGTGGTGTTTCAGGGTTTAGGGCAGTGCAGTGGTGTTCGGCCAGTGTAGGTGGTCTTGCTGGGGGTTGTGTTTCAGGGTTTAGTGCAGTGGTGTTCGGGCAGTGTAGGGGGTCTTGCTGGGGGTGGTGTTTCAGGGTTTAGGGCAGTGCAGTGGTGTTCGGGCAGTGTAGGGGGTCGTGCTAGGGGTGGTGTTTCAGGGTTTAGGGCAGTGCAGTAGTGTTCGGGCAGTGTAGGGGGTCGTGCAGGGGGTGGTGTTTCAGGGTTTAGGGCAGTGCAGTGGTGTTCGGGCAGTGTAGGGGGTCGTGCAGGGGGTGGTGTTTCAGGGTTTAGGGCAGTGGTGTTCGGGCAGTGTAGGGGGTCGTGCTGGGGGTGGTGTTTCAGGGTTTGGGGCAGTGCAGTGGTGTTCGGGCAGTAAAGGGGGTCGTGCTGGGGGTGGTGTTTCAGGGTTTTGGGCAGTGCAGTGTTGTTCGGGCAGTGTAGGGGGTTGTGCGGGGTTAGTGTTTCAGGGTTTAGGGCAGTGCAGTGGTGTTCGGGCAGTGTAGGGGGTCGTGCAGGATTGTGGTGTTTCAGGGTTTAGGGCAGTGCAGTGGTGTTCGGGCAGTGTAGGGGTCGTGCTGGGGGTGGTGTTTCAGGGTTTAGGGCAGTGCAGTGGTGTTCGGGCAGTGTAGGGGGTGGTGCAGGGGGTGGTGTTTCAGGGTTTAGGGCAGTGCAGTGGTGTTCGGGCAGTGTAGGGGGTCGTGCAGGGGGTGGTGTTTCAGGGTTTAGGCCAGTGCAGTGGCGTTCGGGCAGTATAGGAGGACATGCTGGGGCTGGTGTTTCAGGGTTTAGGGCAGTGCAGTGGTGTTCGGGCAGTGTAGGTGGTCATGCTGGGGCTGGTGTTTCAGGGTTTAGGGCAGTGCAGTGGTGTTCGGGCAGTGTAGGGGGTCATGCTGGGGCTGGCGTTTCAAGGTTTAGGGCAGTGCAGTGGTGTTCGGGCAGTGTAGGGGGTCTTGATGGGGCTGGTGTTTCAGAGTCTAGGGCAGTGCAGTGGTGTTCGGGCAGTGTAGGGGGTCTTGCTGGGGCTGGTGTTTCAGGGTTTAGGGCAGTACAGTGGTGTTCGGGCAGTGTAGGGGGTCGTGCTGGGGGTGGTGTTTCAGGGTTTAGGGCAGTGCAGTGGTGTTCGGGCAGTGTAGGGGGTCGTGCTGGGGCTAAGGTTTCAGTGTTTAGGGCAGAGCAATGGTATTCAGGCTGTGTAGGGGTTGTGCTGGAGGTGGTGTTTCAGGGTTTAGGGCAGTGCAGTGGTTTTCGGGCAGCATAGGGGGTCTTGCTGGGGGTGGTGTTTCAGGGTTTAGGGCAGTGGTGTACAGGCAGTATAGGGGGTCTTGCTGAGGGTGATGTTTCAGTGTTTAGCGCAGTGCAGTGGTGTTCGGGCAGTGTGGGGGTCTTGCTGGGGGTAGTGTTTCAGGGTTTAGGGCAGTGCAGTCGTGTTCGGGCAGTGTAGGGGGTCATGCTGGGGGTGGTGTTTCAGGGTTTAGGGCAGTGCAGTGGTGTTTGGGCAGTGTAGGGGGTCGTGCTGGGGGTGGTGTTTCATGGTTTAGGGCAGTGCAGTGGTGTTCCGGCAGTGTAGGGGTTCGTGCAGCGGGTGGTGTTTCAGGGTTTAGGGCAGTGCAGTGGTGTTCGGGCAGTGTAGGGGGTCATGCTGGGGGTGGTGTTTCAGGGTTTAGGGCAGTGCAGTGGTGTTCGGGCAGTGTAGGGGGTCATGCTGGGGGTGGTGTTTCAGGGTTTAGGGTAGTGCAGTGGTGTTCGGCCAGTGTAGGGTGTCGTGCTGGGGGTGGTGTTTCAGGGTTTAGGGCAGTGCAGTGGTGTTCGGGCAGTGTAGGGGGTCATGCAGGGGGTGGTGTTTCAGGGTTTAGGGCAGTGCAGTGGTGTTCGGCCAGTGTATGTGGTCTTGCTGGGGGTTGTGTTTCAGGGTTTAGTGCAGTGGTGTTCGGGCAGTGTAGGGGGTCTTGCTGGGGGTGGTGTTTCAGGGTTTAGGGCAGTGCAGTGGTGTTCGGGCAGTGTAGGAGGTCTTGCTGGGGCTGGTGTTTCAGGGTTTACGGTAGTGCAGTGGTGTTCGGGCAGTGTAGGGGGTCGTGCTGGGGCTGGTGTTTGAGGGTTTAGGGCAGTGCAGTGGTGTTCGGGCAGTGTAGGGGGTCATGCAGGGGGTGGTGTTTCAGGGTTTAGGGCAGTGCAGTGGTGTTCGGCCAGTGTAGGTGGTCTTGCTGGGGGTTGTGTTTCAGGGTTTAGTGCAGTGGTGTTCGGGCAGTGTAGGGGGTCTTGCTGGGGGTGGTGTTTCAGGGTTTAGGGCAGTGCAGTGGTGTTCGGGCAGTGTAGGAGGTCTTGCTGGGGCTGGTGTTTCAGGGTTTACGGTAGTGCAGTGGTGTTCGGGCAGTGTAGGGGGTCGTGCTGGGGCTGGTGTTTGAGGGTTTAGGGCAGTGCAGTGGTGTTCGGGCAGTGTAGGGGGTCGTGCTGGGGCTGGTGTTTCAGGGTTTAGGGCAGTGCAGTGGTTTTCGGGCAGTGTAGGCAGTCGTGCTGGGGCTGGTGTTTCAGGGTTTAGGGCAGTGCAGTGGTGTTCGGGCAGTGTACTGGGTTGTGCTGGGGCTGGTGTTTCAGGGTTTAGGGCAGTGCAGTAGTGTTCGGGCAGTGTAGGGGGTCGTGCAGGGGGTGGTGTTTCAGGGTTTAGGACAGTGCAGTGGTGTTCGGGCCGTGTAGGGGGTCATGCTGGGGGTGGTGTTTCAGGGTTTAGGGCAGTGCAGTGGTGTTCGGGCAGTGTAGGGGGTCGTGCTGGGGGTGGTGTTTCAGGGTTTAGGGCAGTGCAGTAGTGTTCGGGCAGTGTAGGGGTCGTGCAGGGGGTGGTGTTTCAGGGTTTAGGGCAGTGCAGTGGTGTTCGGGCAGTGTAGGGGGTCATGCACGTGGTGGTGTTTCAGGGTTTAGGGCAGTGCAGTGGTGTTCGGGCTGTGTAGGGGGTTGTGCTGGGGCTGGTGTTTCAGGGTTTAGGGCAGTGCAGTGGTGTTCGGGCAGTGTAGGGGGTCGTGCTGGGGCTGGTGTTTCACGGTTTAGGGCAGTGCAGTGGTGTTCGGGCAGTGTAGGGGGTCGTGCTGGGGCTGGTGTTTCAGGGTTTAGGGCAGTGCAGTGGTGTTCGGGCAGTGTAGGCGGTCGTGCTGGGGCTGGTGTTTCAGGGTTTAGGGCAGTGCAGTGGTGTTCTGGCAGTGTAGGGGGTTGTACTGGGGCTGGTGTTTCAGGGTTTAGGGCATGCAGTGGTGCTCGGGCAGTGTAGGGGGTCGTGCTGGGGGTGGTGTTTCAGGGTTTAGGGCAGTGGTGTTCGGGCAGTGTAGGGGGTCGTGCTGGGGCTGGTGTTTCAGGGTTTAGGCCAGTGCAGTGGTGTTCAGGCAGTGTAGGGGGTCGTGCTGGGGCTGGTGTTTCAGGGTTTTGGGCAGAGCAGTGGTGTTTGGGCAGTGTAGGGGGTCGTGCTGGGGGTGGTGTTTCAGGGTTTAGGGCAGTGCAGTGGTGTTCGGGCAGTGTAGGGGGTCGTGCTGGGGTGGTGTTTCAGGGTTTAGGGCAGTGGTGTTCGGGCAGGGTAGGGGGTCTTGCCGGGGGTGATGTTTCAGGGTTTAGGGCAGTGCAGTGGTGTTCGGGCAGTGTAGGGGGTCTTGCTGGGGGTAGTGTTTCAGGGTTTAGGGCAGTGCAGTGGTGTTCGGGCAGTGTAGGGGGTCGTGCTGGGGGTGGTGTTTCAGGGTTTAGGGCAGTGCAGTGGTGTTCGGGCAGTGTGGGGGGTCGTGAAGGGGGTGGTGTTTCAGGGTTTAGGGCAGTGCAGTGGTGTTCGGGCAGTGTAGGGGGTCGTGCTGGGGGTGGTGTTTCAGGGTTTAGGGCAGTGCAGTGGTGTTCGGGCAGTGTAGGTGGTCGTGCCGGGGCTGGTGTTTCAGGGTTTAGGGCAGTGGTGTTCAGGCAGTATAGGGGGTCTTGCTGGGGGTGATGTTTCAGTGTTTAGGGCAGTGCAGTGGTGTTCGGGCAGTGTAGGGGGTCGTGCTGGGGCTGGTGTTTCAGGGTTTTGGTCAGAGCAGTGGTGTTTGGGCAGTGTAGGGGGTCGTGCTGGGGGTGGTGTTTCAGGGTTTAGGGCAGTGGTGTTCGGGCAGTGTAGGGGGTCGTGCTGGGGCTGGTGTTTCAGGGTTTAGGGCAGTGCAGTGGTGTTCGGGCAGTGTAGGGGGTCTTGCTGTGGGTAGTGTTTCAGGGTTTAGGGCAGTGCAGTGGTGTTCGTGCAGTGTAGGGGGTCGTGCTGGGGATGGTGTTTTAGGGTTTAGGGCAGTGCAGTAGTGTTTGGGCAGTGTAGGGGGTCGTGCAGGGGGTGGTGTTTCAGGGTTTAGGGCAGTGCAGTGGTGTTCGGGCAGTGTAGGGGGTCGTGCTAGGGGTGGTGTTTCAGGGTTTAGGGCAGTGCAGTGGTGTTCGGGCAGTGTAGGGGGTCGTGCTGGGGCTGGTGTTTCAGGGTTTAGGGCAGTGCAGTGGTGTTCGGGCAGTGTAGGGGGTTGTGCTGGGGCTGGTGTTTCAGGGTTTAGGGCAGTGCAGTGGTGTTCGGGCAGTGTAGGCGGTCGTGCTGGGGCTGGTGTTTCAGGGTTTAGGGCAGTGCAGTGGTGTTCGGGCAGTGTAGGGGGTCGTACTGGGGCTGGTGTTTCAGGGTTTAGGGCATGCAGTGGTGCTCGGGCAGTGTAGGGGGTCGTGCTGGGGTGGTGTTTCAGGGTTTAGGGCAGTGGTGTTCGGGCAGTGTAGGGGGTCATGCTGGGGCTGGTGTTTCAGGGTTTAGGGCAGTGCAGTGGTGTTCGGGCAGTGTAGGGGGTCTTGCTGGGGGTAGTGTTTCAGGGTGTAGGGCAGTACAGTGGTGTTCGGGCAGTGTAGGGGGTCGTGCTGGGGGTGGTGTTTCAGGGTTTAGGGCAGTGCAGTGGTGTTCGGGCAGTGTGGGGGGTCGTGAAGGCGGTGGTGTTTCAGGGTTTAGGGCAGTGCAGTGGTGTTCGGGCAGTGTAGGGGGTCGTGCTGGGGGTGGTGTTTCAGAGTTTAGGGCAGTGCAGTGGTGTTCGGGCAGTGTAGGGGGTCGTGCCGGGGCTGGTGTTTCAGGGTTTAGGGCAGTGCAGTGGTGTTTGGGCAGTGTAGGGGGTCGTGCTGGGGGTAGTGTTTTAGGGTTTAGGGTAGTGCAGTGGTGCTTGTGTAGTGTAGGGGGTCGTGCTGGGGGTAGTGTTTTAGGGTTTAGGGTAGTGCAGTGGTGTTTGTGTAGTGTAGGGGGTCATGTTTTAGGGTAGTGCAGTGGTGTTTGTATAGTGTAGGGGGTCGTGCTGTGGGTAGTGTTTTAGGATTTAGGTTAGTGCAGTGGTGTTTGGGTAGTGTAGGGGGTCGTGCTGGGGGTAGTTTTTAGGGTAGTGCAGTGGTGTTTGTGTAGTGTAGGGGGTCGTGCTGGGGGTAGTGTTTTAGGGTAGTGCAGTGGTGCTTGTGTAGTGTAGGGGGTCGTGCTGGGGGTAGTGTTTTTGGGTTTAGGGTAGTACAGTGGTGTTTGTGTAGTGTAGGGAGTCATGTTTTAGGGTAGTGCAGTGGCGTTTGGGTAGTGTAGGGGGTCATGCTGGGGGTAGTGTTTTAGGGTTTAGGGTAGTGCAGTGGTGTTTGTGTAGTGTAGGGGTCATGCTGGGGGTAGTGTTTTAGGGTTTAGGATAGTGCAGTGGTGCTTGTGTAGTATAGGGGGTCATGTTTTAAGATGCAACGCTCCAATACCTGACCAGTCTGCACTACATAAAACTGCAAAAAAACTAAAAATAAAAAGTGTTTTGCACACTTTTGTCATTGGGCTATATGTGGGCTACATCTGGGTAATATTTGTGCTACATTTGGGCTCTTTTTTCTCTGGTGGCCATCTTGGAAGACTTCTTTGTTATAAAGTTTCCTAATTTCCTCATTTCCTGCAGTTTCCTCAGTAGGAAATGCTTTCAGTTTTTTACTTTGATTCCATCAAGAAGGCATTCAGATGTGTCTCACATTTGCCATAAATTCAGAATGTTAGCGCTCTAGTTGCTCATTAGATCACTGTAGTAAAGCTACTGCTCACCAGGGAGTTAACTGGAAGTCTGCTCCTGGTATTGAAAGTGATTGTTTCAGTCTGCATGTCAGAATTTTCTAATGAAATAGAAGAGGATTTGAGATCTCACTTAAAACATGCCCTAATTTTTCTTTCTGCAGCACTAACCATAATTTCTATTTCAAAAGAACCCCTCATTTTGTTCCTTTTTAAATTAAATGTTTTAAGTGTTACCGGTTTATTCCAATCAAGATGGCTTCAGGTGTGCCATACTTTTGTCATAAGTAAGGCTGTTAGCGCTCTAGTTGTTCTTTAGAACACTCTGGGAAGCTGCAGTAGAACACAAAGGAATCAACTGACAGTCTTTGCCCTTGTTAGATGTACATGTTTTACTGAGAATGTCAGACTTCATTCTCACATGACTGAGAAAGATAATGTGAATTTACAGAAAATATGCTCTCATTTTAGCTTCTGGAGCACCTTCCAAAACTCTATGGGACAAGCATGTGAAAATAGTTTTCTCTCAAACATGATTCATGATATCCCAGCAGAAGTTTTTTCACAGAGTAAAATCACCTTAGAACACACCACAATTCCTGAAATTAGTATGGTACCATCAACAATTGAATTCTAATGTAACTAAAGTCTGTTATCACCCTTTATAGTTCTCCTTTTGGTAACCCTCAAAATCTTTGATTCACTACAATGCATTTCAATGGGGTACTATCATGTATATTGGTCCCAAGATGGCTGCCAGCAATTCCAGGATGAAGTACTGACAGCCAATCAGATCTCACAATGACATGTGTGGTTAGGCTCCGCCCAGATATATATGTGATTTTACTCTTGATTTTCTCAGGAACTACTGAACGGATTTACACCATTTAACCAAAAGGCACGACTCTGAACCAAGGGCTACCTTTTTGCCAAATTTGGTGTAATTCCGTTCAGCAGTTCGGGCTGTAGCTGCGACTAAAGGTTCCTATGGAAAATTGCATGGGGAAAACACGTTTTGGGACCCCCTTTTTTTCGGCCCCCGCTTGCCGAATCACCCCGAAACTTTCAGGATAGGAGCAGACCGGAGCGCCCCACGAGTTTTGAAAGTTTCGCGAAGATTCGTCAACCGGCGCCAAAGTTATTGGAATTAGAATGTTGTGAATTTCCTATGGAAAATAGGTCCTAACTATAACTATCTACTGGCGACCGCCAGTAGATAATATATATATGTGTGTGCATGTGTGTGAAAAGAACACAATATATGGTGTGAGCAAGGCAGGAGACTATGTCGAAACGCGTTACAGCGAGAAATAAAGAGTGCGAGAATTATACAAACCTGCTGTGTCGGTGTCCGGTTTTGGGTTGCACTCATTTAAAGTGATATATGTCCTCTATTTATGTAACAAACACAGTTGAGAAAGAGAACCCAACGCGTTTCGGCCGCACGGCCTTGGTCTCGGGATCAAAGCTCTGCGAGGCCGAAACACATTTGGTTCTCCTTTATAACTGCACAAATAAAAGGATATATATCACTTTTTTTATTAACATTTCTTGCATATTTCACATGCATTTGACAACAAGTAATGGTACGAAACAAAAGAAAAACATCAACAGAAAGGAAACTACAGCCCATACATTACAGTACACCATGTATCATATTAATATTTTACATCCACTCCTTCGAGTACGCTGCCCATCTCAACCTCTGCCGATTAAGTTAACAACTACCCCTCAGATCTATATTAAACTCTATGCATGTTCGATTAATTACATCATGTCAGGGCGTTCTAATAGGAAAACTGTCACAGGGGCCCATATATCCTTGGTTTCTAGAAGAAGCCGGTAACTCCCCAGCATAAATGTCCAACTGTTTTATACAAAATTCAACGTCCTTAAGCCAACATGCAACTGTAGGTACCGATCCCACCCCCCAATTTTTTGCAACCAGTCTCTTAGCCAACAACGTAGTGATAGTTATCAGTTTGCGGTTACATGGTTTGATTGATTTAAGAGGTCCATGCAAACATATCTGAGGAGTGCAACCCACCTCTTCCATTATCATTTGTAATAGGATCTTTGTCACATGGGCCCAAAACGCAAAGATAAGCCTACAGCTTCAGGCGAGGTGCATAAAATCAGCCATGTCATCCCCTCACACAATGGGAGTCTGCCCGCAGCCCGTATCTATGGAGCCGTACAGGCGTATAGTACGTTTGTTGTATGAACTTAAAATGAATTATTCTAAGATTACAATTTGCAATGAGGTGCCCAGTAAGTGCATAGCATGTCTCCCAGTCCTCCCAATCCAACTGCACCTCAAGCACTCCATTCTACCTATCTAGGGCTACAGAGCTGGTCACTTAATTTTCCCTAAGGGATGCGTTTTATAATTTAGCATTAACCCCTTACACACTCCAGTGGTCAGGAGCAACTGTAATGCTTTCAGCACCAGTGATTCTTCCGGAAACTCGGGGTACAGCGATCTAACAGCTGCACAGAGCCTAGTATTGTCGTGTAGTTCCTATAAGACCTATATAGGACCTGCGCGTTTAGACAACATACACTGCGGGACTGGTGTCCAGACTGATTGCAGACACCCCCACCGGGTATGTTGGCCTGTGTACCAGCTAGCTCGCGATACCACTATCACTGCCCCTTACCAAGGAGAGAATAGTTCTTGGCAACAATCGAACATGACAACCCTGATCCCTCAGGACCGTGGAAACAGTAACTTACTTTTCGCTCAGTCACTCGTGCTCACTTGTTCTCAGAGAGATACACAGAATAAACGGTTGGGACGTTTTTCAATACGCATATATTGAACAGTCGTTATTCTTGCATAAATTAGTGTACTGAAATCACCAGTAGGCAGTAGCATATATAAATGAGTAGCAGCACTAAGAAAGTAAACAGATGGTAGGTTTCTGCCATTTTGCTAAAATCATAACTACAGGCAAGTATATAAAATACATGGCAATAAAATGCGTACTCCTACGATGTAACCCTAACTAGATGTACCTAAGTGTGCCTAGCATGTGAGTAGGTGTAAAGCTAAGAATCCCTCTAGGATAAGGTCAATCCCATTACCTGATGTGAGACTGCGAGACCCCGTTCTGGTCTCGAGCTGAACACCCCGCAAGGGATGTCAGACCACTGCGAGCTGGAGTATCTGCATGCAGGAACCTCAGCGTCTTGCGTCAGTGTGTCAGCCGGGAAGTCCTGGTCTCCTCTGACTATCTCAGCAAGATGTGATGTTTATATACCCTAAGGTATCCCCAGGGGTTCTACCTTGCTGTGCCAGTGTTGGACTTAGGATGACGTCGGGGATGAACTTTATACATAGTTATTATGCTGGTCCTGAGATGGTGGTCCTGCTGTGTTTCCAAGAAACTAAGAATCCTCATGCATAATTTATGAGGCCAGTGTTCAGGGAAAATCCTACGTACTGTGTGTAGTATTGTAACTAGGTAAAAGGTCAGTCCCTCAAATCCGTTATGTATGTAGTATAGGATAGACTGTAGGTGAAGGGTTATAATGTTACCCGGACCTATATCGGGGTACCTATATGAAATATAACAGTATGCACGAAACCTAGCATTGCCGCATAAGGCTGTTTAGCCGTGAGTGCGTCGATTGACAGAAACTGCCTGTCCATGTATAGGTCTCCTAGTGTAGTTACCCCAGCCACTTTCAGAATTTCCTATGCCCTGGATTCATGACTGACCGATATACGAGGGTGTGCCATCAGCGTCATTGCTGGCGCATATATATATTCCCTTATTCCCTTCCCGCCCTGACGCTCAGCGCTCTCCAAGCTTTGGAAGTACTCTTTACCATATTGATCTCCAGACGAGGAAGCTCAGGTCTAGTATGTAGTACCATGGCCGTGGGTGGAATTGGGTGAGCATCATCTGCTTCCACTGCCAGGTGTGGTAAATAACGCTATGGGAAGTGTCAATAGTGTGTAAATTGTGCTTGTGCACATAAATAATATAGCTGCAGGTCTGGTGTGCCAAATCCGCCATGTTCATACGGCTGTGTTAGAGTATTCCAGCTGCACTGTGGCTGCTTGCCAGCCCATGCTAGTGATAACAAGCATGTGTTGATGGACTTAAAAATTGAGTTGTTTAAGGCTATAGGTATATTCACAAATAAATACCTTCCACCTTGCAACCTGATCCGTCAGTTTCGCAACCGCCCGCCCATAATTCATACGAAGCACGATATCCGGGTCTCTATGCACCCAGATGCCTAAATACCTAACAGGTTCTGATGTCCAGGACAATGGAAACTCCAGATCATGGGAGGTGGTGTACTTTGTGAAGGGTAATATTGTAGATTTGTCCCAGTTAATCCTGAGGCCAGAATTCCTCTTGAACCGCACGTACTCCCGTATCAGGGGTGCTAGATTCAGTCCGGGCTCTCTCACATACAACAACATATCATCAGCATACAGGGATATAGCAAGAGGATGCTGCCGGAACCTTAGTGCGGCCCTTGCGTGTCCCTGCCTGATTTTACACACTAGGGGCTCCAGCACCAGGGAGAACAACATCGGGGATAGCGGGCATCCCTGCCTTGTACCCCTGCAAATCTTGATTGGGACAGAAATGAAATAGTTAATTCGTATCCTCGCTGTTGGGTTGGAGTAAAGCAAGCTCACCCATCTCAGAAATGCCAGCGGCAACTAACCCATGTGGCGCAGAACTGTGAACATATATCCATATATAGTCGAAGGCCTTGGCGGCGTCCAACAGCACTGCCACTGCCTTCAACTTAGGGTTTAATTGATGCAACACAGTGAACAGAGTTCTTAAATTATGTGCCGTAGATCTCTCATGCACAAATCCAGATTGATCTGGAAGGACCAGTTAAGGGGACTAAAAGTTGGATTCTAGTGGCGATTATTTTTGCCAGAATTTTGACGTCAATATTTATCAATGATAACGGCCTGTAAGACTCGCACCGCCCCGGGTCCTTATCTGGCTTCAGTAACGTTACTATGAGGGCCTCACGGAGAGTGGGGGGGAGAACTCCACTTTCGTACGCTTCTGTATATACATCCAGCAGGCACCGTGCCACGCTATCTGCATAGGTTTTATAAAACTCGCTGGGTAACCCATCCACCCCGGCCGCTTTACCGCTAGGCAGCTTCGAAAGGGCTTCCTTCACATCCTCCAATGTAAACGGCTGCGTTAGATACTCTCTCTGTCCCAAGGATAGCCAGCCCAGCACAACATCGTCCAGATATCTATCTACCTCACTATCAGACGCAGTGGGCCTAGACGCATGTAGATTAGCATAGAACTCTGAGAAGACCGTTATAATCTCTGCTGTTGTGTAACATGGACCAGAGTTTCTGTCTATTATCTCGACAATGTGGTCCTGTACCTTTTGCTCCGCTTATCTAGAGTTGAGTGAGCGCCCCGGTCTGCCTCCCTCCCCATACGCCCGCGCTTTTCCACCTCCTAGACTTATGTCGAACTTCCTGCTCCGTTATGTCTGTGTGCTCTGAGATCAAGTCCCTCATCTGAGCTAATATGCCGTGCGTGGGCAACTGTTCATAACTTTGTTCCAGTATATGCAGTCTGTGTTCAATGTCCTGCAATTTATTGCGAAGCGATTTCAAGATCCCCGCCTGTACCCCCATGCACTCTGTAGGAGAGTAGGATCTGCTTCTTATAGTTACCCCCACTTTTTGCTGATGTTTCACTGTTTTTCGACTTAGCCAGACTGAGGCCCTGCTAATCAGGACCCCAGTCTATCTGCTTTCTACTCTAAATTGACTGTATGTACTTTAGGTACACTCCAGATTGGATTCTGGGGTACCCTTGTGAGTCCCTAGTATATGGTATACTATGTACCCAGGGCATAGGTACCCCAGAGGCCTACCAGGGGCTGCAGCATGTATTGTGCCACCCCTGGGAAGCCTTTTAAAATGACACAACAGGTCTGCTACAGCAGCCTGTGTAAGGTGGTATATGCACCCCTTACTGAGATATAGGTTCCCTATATCTCTCCATATCACTGCACATGTAAACCTATCAGTCACCCATATGGCAGGCCTTAACAATCCTGAAGGCAGGGTGCTGGGTTTCATGTGAGAGGGTGCCCATGCATGAGCAGAGCCCCTCTGCAGCTTTCGGAATCTTTATTCCGGGGTTGTTTGTGATGCAGCCAGACCATATACTCTTAAGTGCATTATAACCCCGCGGTAAATGCTAACTTGAGAATGGCTGCATGGAAACATGTCGTGTTTGGTGTCAAACACCTTGGAATCATACCTCCACCCCAGTACTGGGGTGGGAGGTATGATTCCTCCCTTCTAGAGGGAGCCACATGGCATCACCGGTACACCCGGCACCAGCTTTACAGAACCCTGGCATCACAAAATGGATGCTGCAGCCACAGACTCAAGTCTGCCCTCCTGCTGCTGGACGAAACTCCGGCAGGGGAGACCTGGACAATAGGTTTCCTGTCACAGGGAGGTGTGACCACCTCCCAGAACGGCTTTAGTGTATTGGGGCTGGGTGGGTGCACTCTCGGAGTGCTTTGAATTCTGCACTGGGGGCACATTTGGTGTCTGTGCATAGTCCAGCTCAAACCGGTTGCAGGGGCACACAGCCCCTGCTCTGGCGCGAAACTGGACAAAGGAAATGGGTGTAGCCACCCCTCTTTCCTGACCCTCCCATAGGTGGGTCCCCAGAGTTTGTCCAACCCCTTCCTTGGGTATAAAATAGGAACCCCTGACTATAGGACTTTAGATTACACCTGGACTAAACTCTGATACCAGAAACCAAGTACTTCGACGATCTGCACGACGCTGGACGACTGAAGAATCTCCCTTGGAGTAAAGGAGTTACTCCCCTGCAAGGCAGGCAACTTTAACGCAACTGACCAGTTGGCATCTCCGAGCTCCGACGGACTCCGAAGAATATTGCCACACAGGAGGTGGGTTTTCCTAGGTCTCTGAGGTCGATCTGTGCCCACAGCAAGTCTGAGGCCTGTATCCCTCGTGGAAGACTGTGCAACCCGAACCCCTGGACACCGCAACCATTTGCAGAAGCATCAGCTTTCCGGCAACCCCTGAGGCTGAGCTTTGGGTTACTTGTAGCCCTGACCACGAGCAGTAATTGCACTGATTATTGCCGGCCTACACTCAACAAGTGTTCCGTGGGCCGTCATTTTGTGATTCCTCTTAAGGTCCCTTTGCGATCCCTGGTCCGTTGACCTGTGGGTCCCCAAGAAGGCAACTCTAACTTTTATTGGGCTTCCCTGATTGCTCCAGACGTGCCCTGATTCTCCATTGCTTGGTGAGTCCCCAGGACCTTGCTGGTCCGCACAGAAGCATCTGTTCTCTTCCTGCGTGGGTTGCTGCTGCCAAGGCTTGTTGTGGTCAATCCGATCACCGACACCCCAGCACTCGACATCCTTTGTGGGACAGCTCGAATCCGGCTCCTGGTCATCGTCGACATCTCCAGGACCCCATGGCTGCAGAGTCAAGCTTCACCTCTTCGCACCTGAAGGTGGGCATTCGATTGCTCCGCTCCTGGTCACTGGTTAGTGACCCAGACTCTGTCCCCTCTGCTTTCAGGTTCTTCACATCTTTGATCCAGGCTTGGATCACACCGGACACTTTTCTCCTTCACGGCAGCAGCACTTTGCAGCAGATCGCCATTGAAAACGACGACGATTCCCGACACCCTTTGACACCTATGCACCCGGCTTCCCTGGGTGAGGTAACTCGAGTACTCCGGTGCTCACGTGGGTGTTGGCCCTAGAACCCCTTAAGTCTAAAGGGGTTTGCTGAAAGTCCTCTCCTAAGTGTCCTTTATCTTTAAAATTCCAACCGCGACTTTCCGCATTGAATCCTACGGCGCTCGCGGCTGTGTTCTCACACTGCACACGTCCCCCGTGGGTCCCCTGTGTCACTACCTTGGGTGGTTCCTTGAGGTCCCAGCGATTCTACGTGCTCTAGGCACTGTGTCTAGTCAAGTCGTGGTTCTTATACCACTTTCTTAGTATATGGTTTGGTCTCCCCTGGAGCCCACTGTGTATTGTGCTATTTACTGTCGTTTTAATACTGTGATACTGTGTATCTTGAACTCTAATCTCATAAACGGATTAGTAATTAGTGTTTAGAAATAAATACATATATTTTATATATATCTTGTGTGGTTCTCCTTTCATTTAGTCATTCAAGAGGCTATAATCTGGTAAACCAAGCTGCTTTACACTCCTTCAAGACTTAGCCTGAAGGCTGCTCTCCATAGCTACCACTAGGATAGCTTTCAATAAAGGTTGTCTTTAAACCTATCATCAATAAGGGTCATTTGGACTGGTGCAAGGTGCCCACTATAACTAGTGGACAGCATATGCCAGGCCAACTTCTCACACACTCCCCACAGATAGTTGCCTTTAAGGCCTCCCACAACGTTCCATCTCCCTTCACCGATCCCTCGGACTCTTGGAAGAAGTATATAATGGCTGTGCCTATGGTGGTCCGAAACACTGGATCTAGTAATGATGTAGGCTGCAATCTCCATTGAAATGGGGGTCTAACATACGTGGGAATCGCCAACTCTAGTAACACCGGAGCATGATCAGACAGCGTTCTGGCCAAATGCGATACCCTCACTGTCCAGGTGTACACCTCCCTGGAGACTAGCCAGTAATCCAACCTGGACCATGAACCATGTACGGATAATACAAAAGTCCCCTCCCTAGAGTCTGAGTTCCTGAATCTCCATACGTCTATCAACCCTTCAGCCTCCATGATTTCCCTCACAATCCTTGCTGCCTGCTTCCCATGCCAGTCTGTGGTGGCTATCTGTCCAATGACGGATCCAAATATACGTTTAGATCCTCACCCCAGATCACCATGGAGGTTGGTATGGAACCCAATCTCCTCCAGATCTAACTATAAAATGCCGGATCATCTACGTTAGGCCCATATGTGTTTACGAACAGCACCCTCATACCCCCTAAGTATCCCTGTACCATCAGAAATCTTCAGTGTTCATCAATATCTGTGTGTGTGAGCGTGAATGAAGTACCTTTCTTTACTAATAACAATACACCCCTAGAGTACGCGGAGTAGGACGAGGCCACCCTGACCACCGCCCATCTCTTCCCCACATTTTGTTCTGTTTGTTTCGTGAGGTGTGTTTCTTGCAGCAATGCCACTTGGATACCATGCCTGTCAAGATATGCTAGCACCTGCCGTATTTTCTTGGGGTTATTGAGACAACACACGTTCCACATTAACATTTTAATTAAGCCCCCCTGTCCAGACAATTCCGGAGTATGATTTTATCGATACTGTGAGGTGTCCCCACCAAATGAGCAGCAATCGAATAACACTTGCACATGACTTGCATTGCATCTGCAACAGGAAATAAACATTGAAACCCCCCACCCACTTCAGCACGCCCAACTTGCTAAAGCCATCCCAACTTGCTAAAGCCATCCCATTCTAATGGAAACCTGTACATAAGTAAAGCAACTACCAACATTGTTCACAGGGGTATACCCGTCAGGGGTCGCTAGTGCTGGAAAGCCCTCCCGGTATAGGGGAGGTTCCCGGATGTACCCAAATGAATACGGTATGATCAATGTACATTACGTGCAGTAGAACCAAGTGCGTAGCGTCCGGGGCCATGTACCAAAGACTGCGTATAGTTCACTTAGGGTGCATCTTCATCAATTCCCCCTTTGTCATGCCAGAGCCTACAGCACCGCACCCCAGAGTGCCCATCCAAACCATTTGTCCATCAGCACATATTTTATGTGGCGAAGTTGACCCACAGCGCCCTGTCACACCATCCACCGGCTGCTGTATAGCCCCAAACATCCAGGCCTCCTCTTTGTCTCCGTCTGACCCAACAACATTCAGACGTTCAGCCTGGTCTTTCCGGTTCCTCTTCAGTGATTTGAAGTAGTTCATGACTGCTTTCGGTGAAGTGAAAATCTAATTCTTTCCCTCAACCTCTATATGCAGATGAGCTGGGTAAAGCTTTGCATTTTGGATGTGTTCGGCCTATAACTTCTTTTTAACTGGGAGGAATTCACGCCGCGCCACTTGAACTGAGGCAGTGAAGACCGAGTAGTACGCGATATCATTCCCCTTATAATTGATGGTTTGTTTTTCCCTCACAAGGCACAGAACCGCATCTCGATCCCGATAATCTTGCAACAATCGGGCATGGTGGGGCACCCAGAATGGGGCGCGCCGCCAACAACCTATGGGCACTTTCCACTATCAGGACCTCAGACATGTTTTCTGGTACCAATATCTCCTTGAGCATTGTCTCAGTATACAGCTCTAGTTTACCCGTGTTTGTTGAATCTGGCAAACTGGTAATCCGGAGGATATTGCGCCGGGACCGTGCCTCTAAATCCTCATTTTTGCCTGAATCACCGCCAGCACCTTCTCCATATTCAGGCATTTTGACATGACAGTTTGTAGGCCATCCTCCGCGTTTGATATGCGCTGGTCTGCTTCACCCAGCATGGCTCCCTGCTTGTCGAGCTTAGCGGCAAATGATCCATTCGCAGGTTGAGCACATCTATTTTTCCATCTATGGATTGTAGACTGTTCTGCATCGCCAGGAGCTTTGCCTCCAGCGCCGTGGCGCTCTTATCCGGAGGTTCTTGTTCTGAATATGACAGCGCGTGCTGCTCGGATCTGGAAGGTTTTCTCGTTTCAAAAGTGAGACGTGCCTGGTGTTTATCTGTCTTCCCCATGTTGCCCCTAAAACACTCTTTTCACAGCCTGATCACTCTCAGTCTTTGGTGGCAATTTTCTAGGGCCAGGGCAGCCCACGGATCACAGGCCACTTACTTTCACCAAGTCCTGGCACTTTTGAATATTAACTGGTGCCTCCACACACACACTCAATCCAGAGGCACGCATGTGTAGGCTCCAGAGTTCGCCCCTCATTTTAATTCACCAACAGGGTTGGCTTACACCGCTAGGACAGGAGCTTTCCCTTTCCTCTTCCAACCAGCTCCACAAGTCACCACTTTTCGAGGCCTCACGCAACATGACTCAGGCAGGCCTCTATTGTCCCCACAGGACAGGCATTCAAGAACCGCTGGCCGCTTTGCAGCACCCAGCCCGGGGCCAGCGGGCACACAGGTAGACGTCGCACCGCGGCTCACCGCCCAGTCGAGTCACACAGCTTCTACTTGGCCTGCGCACGTTCTTCACCACGGTCCGGAATCACAGCTCCGATCGGCAACTAGACACTCTCCTCACGGCACATTACTAGGCCGCACCAGTCAGCAGCTCACTTTCGCGCCGTCTCTCCACCTCGCCGCAGCTACCGCTTCTCACCATGTGGGTCGCGCACCAAGCCGCATGAGCATCCACGCAGCTGGCAATGTTTAGCAGTCAATGTCTCGCGGCTTCCCCCAGCCTTTTCAGCAAAGCCAGGCGGCCTCCATTTTCCCGCAACGCCTTACTACTGTGTGTTAGACCTGTCAGCCCTAGGGTGGTCTTGCTCTGTTTTTTTCCCTTTTGCGCCTCATTTTTGCCACCGTATTTTTACTGGACCTAGGTCTCCGGGCGCCTTACCACTGCCAACCAGTGCTGAGGTGCAGGTGCTCTCTCACCCAAGATGGCTGCCACAGGCCCCTGCTACTGCAGAGTGGCCTTGCACACATACACACACTAGTAGCCAGGGTCAGGCTGGGACATAGGGATACGGTATCCATCCCGTCTCGCCTCTGGGCCACATAGCCAGACATGGTGGAAGGCTCCAGAACCTTCCGGGCTGTGGGAGGAGTTATGTTTTGCCGCCTTTAGGAGGGTCACCTGACCTAGGGGTATAAGAGGTTTGGAGGGAAATCTTTTAGTCAGTTGGGGCACCACTGATCCTGGGAGAACCTCTGCCGGAGTACAGGCTGTAGGGCTTAGGGGGGAGACCTACACTACTGCTGCTGACAAGGCTTAGGCACTGCTGTAGTAAGTTAGCTGAGGAACGCCCACCACCCACTGACCTTGGCCAGCGTGAGGGGACCCAGGGAACCACCTTCAGCGTGCTGGGAAGTATCATCCAGCACCCCAAGAACCACCAACTCATTCCCCCCCTCCTAAGAAGAAACCCCCAAGAAGCAACCAACCAAGAACAGCCGCAAGTAACCTTAAATTGTAAGGCCTGACCGACCAGCAAGGCCAGAAACCTGAACTGCCAAACTGGGGATCACCAGGTAAAGCGCCGTGCCTTGAAGCGCTAAACCTTCACCCCCTATCTAATCCTGCCTGCTGCTGGGCTGCCCAAGAGCCCTTCGGTGTCAGCCCCCTTTCCAACCTGCTGCCAGCGCGCCCCGCGCTATACCTCCACGAAGGAGAAATTGCCCCCCAAGCCACTGACCTCGAGGCTAGAATCTGCCGTTGCGGCCGCCGCCGCGTGTGGAGAGCTGTGGAGGCGAGCGAGGCCTCTCCGAGGTCGTGGTGGTGAGGTGCGCCGTCCGCGCCCTCACCGAAGCCTAAAGACTAGCCCCAAAGGTCACCGCCGGGCCCGGGAGCCCCACCGACGAAGTCGCGGCCCAAAAAGATCACCGCCGCGGCCCAGGGGCCCGCGTGAAGAAACTGAGGCCTAGCGGGAAGAACGAGGCCTCCAGGCCCCGCCGACGCCGTTGCCAGGAGACCGGGGACGGCGACCGCGTCATCGGCCGCGCCCCCGGGAAGGCCGCGCAACGATTGGGCGCCGGCTCCCGCCACGCCCCCAGCGCCGACGGAGGCCGGAGAAGAGCTCCGAATCACCAGAGGGAGACGGGAAGCTGGCCGGAGAGGACTGCCGGCTCCCGCTCCCTTCCCCGCAATCGCCCCATCTGATCACGGGGGCCGGAGGAGAGCGATACCGGCCCCCCCAACGACCCGCAATACCGGCCGGAAGGCCGAGGACCCCAGTCCGGGCCCCGCCCTGCAAAACAAGGGCCGGCCCAGAACGGAGTCAGTCGCGCTGAAGAGCGACCAACGTACACACTGCAGGTGAGCCCGGGAGGCCCCTAGGGCACGCAAGAACGCCACTGGGGGCCGGGGGCCACCATTACCCGATTGATAACAAGGGGAAGTCATCAAGCATTATACCCCCGAGGCGAGGCCCCGGAGAGGAGTGGGCCTGGCCTAAATTAACCCCTGAGAGACACAGAAGTCCTCATTTACAGGAAAGCCCCAGAGAAAAGGACATGTTGAGGGGTTCCCTAAGTTGTTCACCAGTCTCATTGTTACGCCTGCTGTAATTACTGTCTAGGCCTGATGCATATGCTTATAACTGCAAAGTCTTTGCCTAGTGTGAAGGTGCTTAATTGAAGTGAGCTGAAGTGTACACCGCCAAGAGTTGAAGTGTTTTATGTTGCAGGTGTACCGGAGTTGCGACGCCCACTGTACTGAATGTGGGTGCGCCTAGATTAATGCAGGCCCTGTTTGAAGTGTAACGTAAAATGCCTATTTACAAGTGATTGAATATTCATGAGGTGTACTGCATGTTTTAGGCCCATGTTTTATTCCTGCACCCTGTAATCATTATTGGTGCTACGTTTAGGAGATGATTCCTGCGGCCTTTTAGTGGCCTACAATGTTGATGAGCTATGGTGCTTTAGTGAGATGACGCACTAATTAAGTATTTCAAGGAGTTGAAATGTTGCCCTGAATTAATCTGCCTCATCTGATGCTGCATTGATTTATATAAAAGAACTTGTTTTTAATACATATGCCTGGTGTGGTGTCACATTATTGCGTCCGCATTACTGAGTCCAAGTGAGTGTGTGCTGCACAACTGCCTTACACATTGCCTTCGGGTGCTTTCCCGCCTCGCGCCATGCTTACGTGCCGGACTCGGTAACCCCGTTTCCAACATTGGTGTTCAGCGGTGGGATAAGGACTGGTGTTTGTGCAGCACCCTACAGTGACTCAGTGTGCGCCGCAATTGGACACCTATTGTAATGCAAGCGCTAAGAATTCTTTTGTGATTGCCTGATTGTGTACATTCCTGTGTTAGACCTGCTACCTACAGTCTAGAACCCTTTCTCTAAATTGTCTGGGGCCCCACCTAGCAGGATGGAGTTTGAGTTGGCCAACCTAGAAAGGTATACGGTGACACAGCTCAAGGAGTTCTGTCTAGAGAGGGGGGTGTCCGTCAAGCGAGGCGCCAGGAAAGAGGAGCTTCAGAAAGCTTTGAGGGCATGGGTAATGGCCCACCCGGGGGAAGAGGGGGCGAGGAGCAGAGGGAGGCAGACAACCCAGGAGAACTGGACCTACTGCACATTGACGTTAGCGAGAATGTGTTGCCAGGAAGACGTTCCAGGGCAGGCAGTAATGCGTCAGGGGGGAGTTTGTCTGCAGAGGAATTTGAAGACAGGAGGGAGGAGAGGCAATTGAGGTTAGAACTTGCTAGGATGGACAGGGAAGGAGAACAGGCAAGGCTAGCCATGGAAGAAAGGAAGCTTGCGCATGAGCTTAGCCTGAAGGAATTAGAGCTCCGAGCCTTGCAGATGGAGATGCAGGGCAATTTGAATGGTGGCAGCGTACCTGCTGGGGTTCCACAGGAGCCCAAGTTTTATCTACCTAGAGAGGTGATAACCAGTTTTAGTGTGGGAGATGACATCGATAAGTGGTTGGTGGCGTACGAGGTATCTTTGGTGGCCCATAGGGTTCCTGAGAGCTACTGGGGGGGAGGTCTCTACAGGTACATACCTCCACCAGTAAGGGACACACTTTTGACCTTGGATAAGGGGGATCAGACCAAATACCCTATCATGAAGGAGGCCCTGCTTAAGAAGTTTGGCCTCACCCCAGAGAAGTACCGCCAAAAGTTCCGCAACAGCCACAAGCTCCCCACACAGAACTGGGTGGATTTTTTTGATTATGCCCGGAAGGCATTGGAGGGTTGGGTGCGTGGCAGCAACATTGATGATTACAAAGGGCTGTACGACCTGTTCTTGAGAGAGCACCTCCTAGAGAAATGTTTTCCGGAGCTGCGCCAGTACTTGGTGGACCGCAAGCTGACCAATCCGAGGGAGCTTGCAGAGGAGGCAGACACGTGGATCAGCACTCGGGTGTCCCACAAGGGAGCCGGGGCGGACCCCCCGAAAGGTGGACAGGGGTTCCCCCAGAAGAAAGAGGGGGGAGATAAAAGGAGGGAGTTCTTTAAAGGCCCTCAAAATAGACCGCCTGGGAGAGGGGTAGGTTCCCCATCCCAATTTGGATTCCAGAAACCCACGTACCCTGACAGGAGTCAGCAGCCCAGAACTGTCCGGTGCTACGAGTGCGGGGAGGTTGGACACTACAAGGGGGATCCCCAGTGTCGCAAGAGAACCCCAGCCCCCACAGGAGGTAAGAGCCCCGGGGTGGCCAGTGTAGCGCTTGGGGAGGAGTTGTCCCTAGGTAGGGGAGGTGAGTGGACAGGCTTGACCTTAGTTTCCCATGGGGGATAGAGAGATCATCCCACGGGTTCAGGTACCCTCGAACACTGCCAAGTATTGGCAGAGGGTCCTGGTGAACGGGGAGGAGGTGGAGGCTCTGAGGGACACAGGTGCCAGCATGACGATGGTGAGACGTCAGCTGGTGTCCCCAGAGCAGGTGATTCCTGAGGTATTCCACCCGGTTGTTATGGCTGATAATAGCCTGGGTCATTACCCCGTGGCCCAAGTTCCCTTTGAGTGGGGAGGAGTCTCAGGCCTGTTGAAGGTTGCGGTGAGCCCTGCCATGCCAGTTGACTGTCTGCTGGGTAACGACTTGGAACATACTGCCTGGAGGGAGGTAGAGTTCAATGCCCATGCTGAGATGTTGGGATTACCAGGATGGACTTGCGTCGTCACGCGGTCCATTGCTGCCCGACAAGGAACTCAGCCCGGGTTGGAGCCTGAAATAATGGCCCAGCCCACTGCTGGACGAGGAGATGTCCAGGAGGAAACACCCGGTGAGATGGATGGGGAGCCCGCGGAGGTGGCCCCGGAGTCCGCTGAGGTGGATGGTGTTCCCGTGGGGGACCTGCCAACCCCTACAGAGTGGAAGGTGGAAGGAGGGCCTACCCGGGAGGAATTTTGCCGGGCGCAGAAGGAGTGCCCTACGCTTGAAGGCATGCAGCAGCAGGCCGAAGCCCAAGCAACTGGAACAGAGACTGGTAACTACCATGTCTACTGGGAGGATGGTCTCCTCTACAGTGAGCCTAAGGCTCCGGTGCATGGGTCATCAAGGGCCTTAGTGGTCCCCCAATGCTACCGAGCCTTTCTGCTAGAGTTGGCACACGAAATACCACTAGCAGGACACCTGGGCCAGGACAAGACGTTTGCGCGTTTGGTCCCACATTTTTACTGGCCCAGGATGCGCGTCACTTCTGACACTTTCTGCAAGACCTGCACCACTTGCCAGGCGAGCGGCAAGACGGGGACTAAAGTGAAGGTCCCTCTAGAACCTCTCCCAGTTGTCGGTACCCCTTTTGAGCGGGTAGGGATTGACATTGTCGGGCCGTTGGACCCGCCGACTTCTGCGGGACATAGGTTCATCTTGGTGCTGGTAGACCACGCCACCCGGTACCCAGAGGCAATCCCTCTGAGGACCATCACTGCACCGGTGGTGGCGCGGGCCCTGATGGGGATTTTTACCCGAGTGGGATTCCCCAAGGTCGTGGTGTCAGATAGGGGCACGAATTTCATGTCGGCCTACATGCAGGCCATGTGGAAGGAGTGTGGAGTGACCTACCGGTTCTCCACTCCTTACCACCCCCAGACGAACGGGCTCGTGGAGCGTTTTAATAAAACCTTGAAGGGGATGATCCGGAGCCTACCCGAGGACTTGAGAAGGAAGTGGGACGTCCTCTTACCCTGTCTGCTCTTCTCCTACCGAGAGGTGCCGCAGAAGGGGGTCGGTTTCAGCCCCTTTGAGCTGCTCTATGGCCACCCCGTTCGGGGGCCCCTCAGTCTTGTCAAGGAGGGGTGGGAGAAGTCTTCCTCGAAGCTTCCCCGTGATGTGGTCAGCTATATGCTGGCATTCCGCAGCCAAGTGGCCAAGCTGTGGAAGGAAGCCTCGGACAACCTAGAGGCTAGTCAGGCCGTCATGAAGAAATTGTATGACCGGAACGCTCGGACGGTAGAGTTGGACGCTGGACAGAAGGTGTGGGTCATGGAGCCAGGAGAGCTTAGCGCCCTCCAGGACCGGTGGACTGGACCGTTTGAGATCTTGGAAAGGAGATGCCAGACCACGTATGTCGTCGATGTGAAGACCCCCCATCAACCCCACAGGGTGTTCCACGTCAACCGCCTGAAGCCACACCAGGAGCGTTCAGAGCTCACTCTCCTGATGATAACAGATGGAAGTGAGGAGGAGGAGAGTGAGCCTCTTCCAGACCTTCTGGCGGCCCATGAGAAGGATGGCTCGGTAGAGGGAGTGGTCCTCGCCCCATCCTTGACCCCAGAGCAACAGAGGGACTGCCGCCAGGTCTTGGGGCAGTACGCCTCATTGTTCTCCCTCACGCCTGGGATCACGCACCTGTGTACCCATGATGTGGACACAGGGGACAGTCCGCCAGTAAAAACCAAGTCTTACCGGCTGTCCGATAAGGTCAAGGCTAGTATCCAGGGTGAGGTTACCAAGATGCTAGAACTGGGGGTGATTGAGCCTTCCAGTAGCCCTTGGGCTAGTCCGGTGGTGTTGGTGCCGAAAGCGGCCCCACCGGGCACCACACCAGAACTTCGGTTCTGTGTGGATTACCGCGGACTCAACTCAGTCACCAAGACCGACGCTCACCCGATCCCTCGGGCGGATGAGCTCATTGACCGGCTGGGAGCAGCCCGGTATCTGAGTACCATTGATTTGACGTCAGGCTATTGGCAGATCGCCATGGCGGAAGGAGCAAGGGAGAAGACTGCGTTCTCCACCCCCGAGGGCCACTTTCAATTTCGGGTGATGCCCTTCGGGTTGAAAAATGCTCCAGCCACTTTCCAGCGGTTGGTGAACCAGGTGCTGTCTGGCCTAGAGGCCTTCTCTGCTGCCTACCTGGATGACATAGCTGTCTTCAGTAGCAGCTGGGAGGACCATCTGGAGCAAATCCAGGAGGTGCTACAGGCTTGCAACGGGCTGGTCTAACCATCAAGGCCAGCAAGGGCCAGATTGGACAGGGATCTGTCGTGTACCTGGGACATCTGGTGGGCGGAGGTAAGGTGCAACCCCTCCAAGCCAAGATCGAGACCATCTTGGCCTGGGAGCCCCCAAGACCCAAACAGAGGTCCGGGCTTTTCTTGGCCTCACGGGATACTACCGCCGGTTCGTCAAGGGATATGGAACCATTGTGGGCCCTTTGACGGAATTGACTTCGAAGAAGCAGCCACGCAGAGTCATCTGGACGGCTGCCTGCCAGGAAGCCTTTGAGACCCTCAAACGTGCAATGTGCACCGCACCGGTGCTCAGGACTCCAGACTTTGGACGGGAATTTATCGTGCAGACAGACGCTTCTGAGCATGGCATAGGAGCTGTGCTCTCGCAGCTGAATGACGATGGCCAAGACCAGCCAGTGGCCTTCATTTCCCGAAGACTACTCCCCGGGAACAGCGGTGGAGTACCATCGAACGAGAAGCCTTTGCCGTGGTTTGGGCTGTAAAGAAGTTGAGGCCATACCTTTTTGGTTGTCACTTCCTGATCCAGACCGACCACAGACCCCTTCGCTGGCTCATGCAGATGAGAGGCTAAAACCCCAAATTGTTGAGGTGGTCCATTTCCCTCCAGGGGATGGACTTTCGGGTGGAACATCGACCCGGTGTAGACCACGCCAACGCTGACGGTCTCTCCCGGTTTTTCCGCCTTAGCGACGAGAACTCCCTAGAGGTTGGGAAGCTCTCCCTCTTTCGGCTGGGGGGACGCGTGTTAGACCTGTCAGCCCTAGGGTGGTCTTGCCCTGTTTTTTTCCCTTTTGCGCCTCATTTTTGCCACCGTATTTTTACTGGACCTAGGTCTCCGGGCGCCTTACCACTGCCAACCAGTGCTGAGGTGCAGGTGCTCTCTCACCCAAGATGGCTGCCACAGGCCCCTGCTACTGCAGAGTGGCCTTGCACACATACACACACTAGTAGCCAGGGTCAGGCTGGGACATAGGGATACAGTATCCATCCCGTCCCCGCCTCTGGGCCACATAGCCAGACATGGTGGAAGGTTCCAGAACCTTCCGGGCTGTGGGAGGAGTTATGTTTTGCCGCCTTTAGGAGGGTCACCTGACCTAGGGGTATAAGAGGTTTGGAGGGAAATCTTTTAGTCAGTTGGGGCACCACTGATCCTGGGAGAACCTCTGCCGGAGTACAGGCTGTAGGGCCTAGGGGGAGACCTACACTACTGCTGCTGACAAGGCTTAGGCACTGCTGTAGTAAGTTAGCTGAGGAACGCCCACCACCCACTGACCTTGCCCAGCGTGAGGGGACCCAGGGAACCACCTTCAGCGTGCTGGGAAGTATCATCCAGCACCCCAAGAACCACCAACTCATTCCCCCCCTCCTAAGAAGAAACCCCCAAGAAGCAACCAACCAAGAACAGCCGCAAGTAACCTTAAATTGTAAGGCCTGACCGACCAGCAAGGCCAGAAACCTGAACTGCCAAACTGGGGATCACCAGGGAAAGCGCCGTGCCTTGAAGCGCTAAACCTTCACCCCCTATCTAATCCTGCCTGCTGCTGGGCTGCCCAAGAGCCCTTCGGTGTCAGACCCCTTTCCAACCTGCTGCCAGCGCGCCCCGCGCTATACCTCCACGAAGGAGAAATTGCCCCCCAAGCCACTGACCTCGTGGCTAGAATCTGCTGTTGCGGCCGCCGCCGCGTTTGGAGAGCTGTGGAGGCGAGCGAGGCCTCTCCGAGGTCGTGGTGGTGAGGTGCGCCGTCCGCGCCCTCACCGAAGCCTAAAGATTAGCCCCAAAGGTCACCGCCGGGCCCAGGAGCCCCACCGACGAAGTCGCGGCCCAAAAAGATCACTGCCGCGGCCCAGGGGCCCGCGTGAAGAAACTGAGGCCTAGCGGGAAGAACGAGGCCTCCAGGCCCCGCCGACGCCGTTGCCAGGAGACCGGGGACGCCGACCGCGTCATCGGCCGCGCCCCCGGGAAGGCCGCGCAACGATTGGGCGCCGGCTCCCGCCACGCCCCCAGCGCCGACGGAGGCCGGAGAAGAGCTCCGAATCACCAGAGGGAGACGGGAAGCTGGCCATAGAGGACTGCCGGCTCCCGCTCCCTTCCCCGCAATCGCCCCATCTGATCACGGGGGCCGGAGGAGAGCGATACCGGCCCCCCCAACGACCCGCAATACCGGCCGGAAGGCCGAGGACCCCAGTCCGGGCCCCGCCCTGCAAAACAAGGGCCGGCCCAGAACGGAGTCAGTCGCGCTGAAGAGCGACCAACGTACACACTGCAGGTGAGCCCGGGAGGCCCCTAGGGCACGCAAGAACGCCACTGGGGGCCGGGGGCCACCATTACCCGATTGATAACAAGGGGGAAGTCATCAAGCATTATACCCCCGAGGCGAGGCACCGGAGAGGAGTGGGCCTGGCCCAAATTAACCCCTGAGAGACACAGAAGTCCTCATTTACAGGAAAGCCCCAGAGAAAAGGACATGTTGAGGGGTTCCCTAAGTTGTTCACCAGTCTCATTGTTACGCCTGCTGTAATTACTGTCTAGGCCTGATGCATATGCTTATAACTGCAAAGTCTTTGCCTAGTGTGAAGGTGCTTAATTGAAGTGAGCTGAAGTGTACACCGCCAAGAGTTGAAGTGTTTTATGTTGCAGGTGTACCGGAGTTGCGACGCCCACTGTACTGAATGTGGGTGCGCCTAGATTAATGCAGGCCCTGTTTGAAGTGTAACGTAAAATGCCTATTTACAAGTGATTGAATATTCATGAGGTGAACTGCATGTTTTAGGCCCATGTTTTATTCCTGCACCCTGTAATCATTATTGGTGCTACGTTTAGGAGATGATTCCTGCGGCCTTTTAGTGGCCTACAATGTTGATGAGCTATGGTGCTTTAGTGAGATGACGCACTAATTAAGTATTTCAAGGAGTTGAAATGTTGCCCTGAATTAATCTGCCTCATCTGATGCTGCATTGATTTATATAAAAGAACTTGTTTTTAATACACATGCCTGGTGTGGTGTCACATTATTGCGTCCGCATTACTGAGTCCAAGTGAGTGTGTGCTGCACAACTGCCTTACACATTGCCTTCGGGTGCTTTCCCGCCTCGCGCCATGCTACCGTGCCGGACTCGGTAACCCCGTTTCCAACACTGTGTGACCACTGCAGGACTGAAAATCTGCTCCCAGCACCTCCTTGTACAGCGCCCAGCAGGCGAAAGATAGATTCGACACACTTTTTTTATGCAAATCCACTATTTGCAGGCATGGATGACATACCAATCACAGAATAATGGACGGATTATTGCACTCGGCCGTCAGAGCAGCACTAGGGCGCAGCCATCTTGCCGCAGGCCCTCTAGCGCCCCCCAAGGATATATATCACCTTAAGCGAGTGCAACTGAATTATTGGTAAAACAATAGACACTGGATATATACATACATATATATATACCTTTTTTACTGAAAAAACAGTTTAAATTGGAGTTCTGGTTCAAATGCCGAAAACCAGTGAAATTCACCACTTATGGTTACCAACGCCCACAATACATGCAATAAATGCAATATTGTTGCCCTTTTCTTTGTTTCTGTTCCAATGGAAAATTGGGGTTTTGAGCATGACGGGCCACATGCGCTATGGTCTGTGTTGTGTGGGTTGGTGACATTAACTGGTGAGTTTCAGTGGTATTTTGCGGTAACCAGAACTATAACTCAGTTTCTACCGATATCTTTTTCAGAGAACGTGTGCGTGGAAAGAGGGGATAAATAGTGCTAAACTGTGTGTTATGGTATTAGGTAGGGGTGTGCAAGTAAATAAAGGGCTTATTTCACCACATTTTTAAACTTGAATGTTTTGCAAACAGCAGAGCTGCCAAAGTATTTTTTTAAAACATGTGTCGCAGTAAGAAAGTGTCTGCTGCTGCACATGACCAGGAGCATGCTGCAGTCCATCTACATCTTAAAGTTCTGACATGCAGCATTCCCTCCCCTTCCACCAAGCTGGAAGTACAGCAGGATAGCAAAGTATGGAGCTCGGCTGGCTGGTGGTTATTGTGTTAAAATGTCAAAGGTGGACAGATGTCAGCACCTACAATTTCAGATGTATGAAATACTTTATTGATTTTTCACAACTGCCCATTCATCTTTGCAGTAGCGTAGCAAGGATGCAGTGGGCACTGGTGCTAGCAAGGGAAACTGCCCCTCTGACTGCTGTTGAGGTCATAAAATACAGCAATGATCAGGGTTCATTGGGCCCCTCAGGGCTCTGGATCCCTTTGCTGCTGCCTCTGCTGCACCAATGGAAGCTACAGTCCTGCATCTTCGTGGCCCACCCATCCATGTTTATGGCCCTTCCAGAGCACGAATCCTAGAGCCGGGCCTGGTTAATATGTCAGACAAATATCACAATATCCCACATCAATGTGCATAAAAGAAAATAAATACGCTGAATTCACGAGTACCACTGTTCAATGGAAGTCTTTGTGACCTACTTGAAGAGTCAATACTTTTCCATCTGACTTGAAATAAATGGATACTTTCTTGTAGGCTAATCAATGGCCCACCATGCCTAGCTGGAGAACATGTTCATGCCACATTACCATTGTATCCTGATCATATTTCTATCTTTGTTTTCGCTCTAGGTTGAGGAAAGAGTGCACAATGCTCGGGAACAATCTATTCCATGTGTGGCTTTTTGGTCAATGAGCTAGTTAACAAAGGCGCCATGTTACAAAGCACTCCATGTTGAAGAAGGCCTTTGTGATGAAGACTTGAGTAATGGGATTTTGGTGTTTTATTCAAGTGAAAAGAGCAAGGCTCAGCCCAATACTAACAAGTACACAGCAATTAAATGATTCTTTTTTTCCTTTTTCCTCAACAGCGAGGGTTAGTTCAGAAAAAAGCAAAAGTCTAGTTTTTGAATGGGGGAAACAGCAATTCCAGAGGGAGTTATTTGTAAATTCACATGTTATATCAAAAGATACTAGTAGCAGTAATTCGAAACAGTTTGGCATTGAGTCTACCTTAATATATAACAGAAGAATAATGGAGTACAGGGACAGTCTTGCTGTTGAATACTTTTAACACCATATGGAAGGAAAATACATATTAAAAAAACAAACCAAAGCATTTAGACCCAATTATTTATTTTTAAATGAGGCAACTTCATGGGATAAAGATAAGTTGGAAGAAGACATGGTAATACCCAAATAGTCATAGGTGTGGCTGGTTTATATGTGTCTACCTTCAACAAACCAATCATCACCTGTGGGAAGGCCTACCAGAGATCATGATTTTAATTTTAGTTACATTTATCGTGAGGCCATTTTCCCTAGAGAATAGGGAGATAAAGTCAAAAGGTTGCTGGAGCCCAATGGGTGACTGAGCCATTAATATGAGATCATCAGCATATGCCATGATTGGTATTTTTATACTGTCAGGTGTGGTGGAATGCAATTGACCCTCTAGGGAAAATAGGCCAGATGAATATATATTAACTAGTGTAGACATAATGGCTTACAGCATGTAGCTTCCAATGTACAGTAGTATAACATGATTATAACATGACTATACAGAGAATAAACCATACTCCCTTTAACACAATGAAAGGGAAAAACATTTACTTACATCGTTGTTGGTAAATCTTACAGTTTGAAATTATAACAAAATTGTGTTTTCTCATTTAGAACATTTCTGTTTGTGATGTGTCTAGCCCCAAAAGTGGGAGTTGCCATCTTTCTCTATGAACATCCAAAGAAATATGGTGACAGTGCATCAGTACATCCTTCTTGAACGCATTTCCTACACCATGGTCCTCTTACAAATGAGGATTTACCAATTGGATCTTGTATTTCAATGGGGACAGTAAAAGGAGCTCACATAGATTTCCCACTTTACTTCATGTGGACACATAAAAAACATCACTTTGATCAGTCAACAAGGAGGGGTATGATCTGACCACAACGCGACAGTTAAAATGTCTTCAATGGGTGTCTGAAACTGCACTGCCCACTGAATACATTCCTTAACCTTTTTTTGGTCTGAACTACTTGAACAGTATTCCAAGAATGATAGAGCGATGCACACCCTTCATGAGTCCCATCTGCTTCAGACGGTGACCCTTTCCCAGGAAACAAATTGGACATCATTACCAGTGACCAAGGTGTTTAACTTTTAGTTGTGACAGAAGTATACGTTGATGTAGGAAAGTTTCGTCTCCCCTTACTGTATTATGTCTAAAAATGTATTTTATGCTAATCTCTTCCCAAATAGAAGTGTGTTGAACACTAGATCCAGTTCCAGGTAGGATACACCTTTTTGTAGTATTCTATTTAAAGTGACTACAGGAGTCACAAAAACTATTTGAAGGGATCCAAAAGCCCTGAAGAATGCCCCAGACCTTTTAGGCTACCATCATTGGGCAGAAACATGTTGGCAAATGAGAGACGGGTTTGAGCCACTGTCCTCAATATACCAGCTCATGATTGTTTTTAGATATACCCGATGTCCTCTTGAATAAAGGTAATAACCTTGGAACACCGAGGTATTTTAGCTAATCTGGATCCCACCTTTGTCCAGTAGATTTTATTTAAGAACACTCTCCTTCCTTTAAAGTCTTCGAGGAGGTTGAATCCGCCCTGGTGGCACAGACCTACCATGGTGGGGAGAGGATGCCGATGATGAAGCATGACACTATTATGTGTGTGAGGTTACCTCTTCTATAAAAGATGACTTTCCTCGGATTTCGTGGCAGAAGTTCTGCAACATCCAAAATTCTGGATTCCTGACTGTTCCTAGAATTTTAGAAACAGTTTACCTTCTATGCCCGGTCTGGTGGCTCAGTGGACTAATGCATCCACTGCAGGGGCCTGTGGTTGACCTCATGGTCACAGGTTCAAATCCTGGCGGGTCCACTCAGCCTTTCATCCATCTGAGGTCGATAAAATGAGTACCATTGAGTTGGGTAACAATAAACATCTGTTATTCTGCGCCAAGAGTCCTCGTTGAGGTGAACGTGCGCTTTACAAATACACGTTATGTCTCTCTTTACTTCTTTGACACTACTGTACCTATTTTTGGGGTTTATTATCAATTAGGAGAACATAAATGAAAGTAATTCTGGTGGGGCTAGAATACACTGTTAAAGCATACATTTACATCATGCCATTTTTAAAATAAACAATACAATCTTAGCAGGGAAGTGACTTATGGCTCAATAGTTACTCTTGTCAAGCTATTTCAGACCCAAGTGGACATTTCTAACTAGTAATATAAGCATGTGTGATGTGCCGAAATATGTGGTGCAGTCGAATGGTGCCGGCCTGCTCCTGATTTCATTATTCTCTGATATACCCAATATATTTCCTGAGCAGGAGACCAAGGTTCCAAGGTTGCATCGACCTTCAAGAGCATGCTTTGCTGTATGAGGAAGATGCCAATAGCCGTGTTCTTCAGGGGTGGGGGCTCATTTAAAGGAATTGAACTGAAAGATACCAGGAAGGAGACAGCCCAGGGAAAGGGGGAGAATTGCCCACAGAGGCAGATCTTGGGGCTCTTCGGTTTGTCAGGATAGAAAAGGGAAGATAACTGTTATGTCCTACACAAAGCTTTCTCTTCAGACTATTGGGAACAAGGTGTGGAAGGGGTTTTTCTTGTAAATACGTAGTTTCAGGTAGTGTTCATGCACTGGTTAAGTTTGTTTTGGAGGTTTTTGTACGACAAGCAAACCATTGTAACATTCTAGATTCAGAAGGTAAACAATTCTCAGTAAGAGGAGCTCACAGATAGCAAGTGATGAGAGGGTAATTACCACACACCTTCCCCCCAACGCAAAATATAACATGAAGAATAACTAAAGGTATAATCATATCAAAATATAACTGAGTGGTTACATTCACTTCAAAACACAGCTGAGTAGTTTCTGCGGAGTTTTACAAGTGCGAGTGCTCCTACGCAGAGGAAAAACTTCTTTGGGTGAAACAGGTTTTTTATTTTTGTCAAGAGAAACGCAAGTACGTACAGGAGCAATCCTATTCAAATTCCAAATACGGCCATCATCAAGTTTAACCGCATTGAGAAATAGTTTGATCACAGTTTGGGGAGAGGAGAATTTAGCACTACCACACTTCTGGGGAAAACGTACCCTCACACGATCACCCACACTTACTACAGTGCGAGATACCGCATGCCTGGTATCGAAGGTGACTTTTCTCTTAGCTGACTTGAGATCTTGACGGGCACGCCATTCAGTGTCCACACTATTGTCATCACTAGCACCCTTCCCTCTCATCCAAGTTTGAAATATATAGGTGTTGGGAGTACGCCCTCTAAACAACTCAAATGGAACTTTTTCAGTAATGGAATGTGGGGTTAAGCGGTATACCATAACACGCTCAACTATGGAAGCTTTCCAGTCACGGTTTTGTTCTTTTGCCAGTTGAATAGCTTCTTTCAGAACACGGTTGAATCTCTCTACCATTCCATTGCATTCTGGATGATAGAGAGAACAACGCTTGTGTTCAATACCTTTGCTGGTCAAGAATTCCTCCATCTCTCTTGATACCAGCTGTACGCCATTATCTGTCAAGAGAGATTCAGGAAGACCCTCTCTGCAATAAATGTTCTCTAAGAATTTTATAACATCCTTAGTTTCTATACTCTGTGTGACTTTGATCTCCGGCCATCTAGAGTACATGTCAATTAACACAAGAACATAAAATTGACCCGTCTTGGACGTGACAGGGCCCAACAGATCTAAGGCAACGTGTTGCCAACAACGTTTAGGAGCCTCTCGTATAATCATGGGCTGGACCCTAGTTTTGCAAATCTTATCAGAGGCATTACACTCCATGCAGTCTCTCACCATGCGTTCTACTTGCATATCAATTCCAGGCCACCAGAAATGTAAACGAACCCTCTCCTTGGTTTTGGATATGCCTTGATGTCCCAGATGAGCTAAACGAACAATTTTCTGTCTGAGGGAAGTTGGAGGAACAAGACGCGTTCCCCTCCAAAGCAAATTATCTTTTACTGAAAGTTCATTCTTAACATTCCAGAACTTCCTAACACCTTCAGTCAAACTTCTGATACCGGTCCATCCATCTGACACCAATCTACATACATTGAGTAAATCCTGGTCAATTTTCATGGAGTCTCTCCATTCTGACTCCGAAACTACTCCTTCAACCACTTCACATACTCTGAAGTCATCAACTTCCCAGGTATCCTCAGGGTCAAGAGAGATCTCGCCAGATTGCGCAGGAACTAGACAAGAAAGACAGTCTGCCACTTTGTTGTCAACACCCGGAAAGTAATTGACAACAAAGTCGAAGTCCTGAAGTGCTATGACCCACTTACATATGCGAGAGGAAACAGCATCTAATGACTTTTTACAGAATAGATCTTTTAGAGGCTTGTGATCTGAATGGACAACAAAAGAGGAACCCCAGAGAAACTTCTTGAGCTTTTTTATTGCCCAGAAAATGCACAAGGCCTCTTTTTCGATTACTGAATATTGAAGCTCTGGACCAACAAGAGCTCTTGAAAGGAAAAGAATGGTTTCTTCCCTGCCATCCCTAATTTGTTTAAGAACAGCACCTAAACCTCGTGAACTGGCATCAGTGACTAGAATGGAGCTAGCAGAAGAATCAAAGCTCTGTAAAGAGGGGGCAGAACAAAGGGCCTTCTTTACTCCTCAAACTCCAACTGACACTGAGCAGTCCAAGAGAATTTCACACCTTTCTTTAAGAGAGTCCTAAGCTCACAGGTACGACAGGCAAACTGTGGAACAAACTTATTGTAGTACTCCGCCATACCCAGGAAGGTTACTAGTTCGTCCCTGGACTGTGGAACAGGAAGTCCTTCGATGGTCCTCACAAGACGATCTCTGGGCCTAACTCCCTCACTGGTCAAACGATGACCTAAATAATCAATCTCAGATAGATTAAACTTGCAATTATCCTCACGCAAAGTAAGACCTCTCTTACTGAAACGTTCAAGCACAGATCTCAATCTTTCATCGTGTTCGCTCTGAGACGAGGCATGGATCAAAACATCGTCCTGGTATATCTTTACTCCCTCAACCCCACTCAGCACGTCTTCCATGACCCTCTGAAAAACTGACGCAGCAGAGATCAAGCCAAAGGGAAGGCGTGTGAATTTGTATGTACCATAAGGAGTTATGAAGGCAGTTAGATCCATGGATTGCTCATCAATTTTGACCTGATGGTACGCCGCACGAAGGTCCAAAGTAGAGAAGATTCGTGCATTCCCAAGTTGGGCTAACATTTCAGTTATGTTAGGGAGAGGGAACCTGTCAGCAACAACAGCACGGTTGAGAGCACGAAGGTCCACACATAAGCAAACCTCACCGGAGGCCTTGCGTGCTAAAACTACAGAGGCTAACCATTCGCTGGCCTCTGTTTCAACTATGATACTTTCTTTCTTTAGTTTCTCAAGCTCAATGAGCATAGACTCTTTCATAGCCAAAGGTACGCTGCGTACTTTACATGTGATGGGTTGAGAATCAGGCTTAAGAATAATCTTGTGCGTGTACCCTGAAAGACAACCTAACTTCTCGCAAAAGACATTCTTGAATTCAGAACGCAAACTACAACTAGAATCACTCACACTAGAAATGAGATTATTCTTTAAATCACTCTCACTAGAAATAACGTTTGTACAACACTCACTAGGGACACGTATGGAAGGAGCAGATTGAGAAGAGATGTCCCTGAGAACAATGCAAGGATCACCACCAGGTATTAAGTATACACCTAGATCAGCCTGGTGAAACCAGCTGATTATGCTGTCACCCTTGCAGGAAATATATATCTTCCCCGCAGTCAACCTGCCTTTGTATTCAATATTGCCTATGAAGTAGCCAAACAATTTTATCGGTTGACCACCATAGGCTAAAGGTTTTATGTCCGGCTTGTAAGTTTTTACTTTCCCACGCAGTTTCAAGTCAAAAAACTCTTTGGGAATGAGAGAAATCTTTGCCCCTGAGTCGAAGAGCATCTTGATGTTGCAGTCATTCACTAGGACCACGTCAACAGGACCTTTGCTCTTGTTTTTACCCATTGGTGTAATTACCTCCCCACAGTGTAGATTATTTTCATCAGAGTCAAAGTCGCTATCACTCTCAGGCAAAACTTCTTTAACACGTCTGCTGGACTTATTCTTCTTTGCTCTACAGGCTTTGGATAGATGTCCAACTCTCCCACAGTTTTTGCACTTTGAAGTGAGAGCAGGACATGATTTGTCATTGGCTAGATGACCTAACATATCACATCGATAGCATCTTATAATTGTGTTACCCTTAAATTGAGAGTTTGAAGAGTGAGTAATTTGAGTAGGCTCACGTTGTTTCCAAATCGGCTTTGATGGTTTTTTAGTAACACTGTGAACCTTGTCTTCTAACACACCATTTTCTTTTTTAATGACCTCTACACAGGCCAGAGAGTGTTCGATTCTTTTAGCTATTGCGACAACCTCATCAAGTTGTGGATCATCCTTCTGCCAAAGATCATCTTTAATTTTCTCAACAGAGCAGCCCAGCATAAATTGATCACGTATGCGTTCTTCAAGAGAACTATCAAATTTGCATGTGGCACCTAATTTACGCAGGGCAGTGATGTAAGATTCAACAGACTCATCACTTTTTTGTACCCGTTTACCAAAATGGTAACGTTCGAGAATGGTGCTAACCTTAGGGAGATAATGCTTATCAAGTTTTTTAAGGCATATTTCAAATTCATTGAGGTTCCCTGACTCTTCATCAGTTAGGTTGGGAAGGTGTTCAAACACTTCTTGTCCTTCGGAACCTAAACAGTGCAAAAGTAATGCGGACTTTCTTTCAGCACTCAAGGATACTCCGCAAACCCTTGCATAGTTTAGGAAAACTTTTTCCATTTTGACCAACGCAAATTAGGATCCCCAGGGATAGATAGAAAGAACGGAGGAGGAGTTACATTTTGCATGGTGTATTAAAATAAGTAAGTAAGTGTTCAGGGTATATTGTTCGTGTTTGAGATCAATATAATAAAATCTTGAATGTACAGTAAGAAGCTGATTGGATGAAAGCTTCCAGTGTAGAGAGGAAGTAGTAAAAGATCCAAGAAATGGAAAGAGCTGTGAGTATCAGCGTTGAAAAACAGTCGACACTCAACAGGAACTTTTATCAGCTTTTAAAAACTTTTGACACCCATGCTGTGTGTGTCAGCGTGAAGGAACAATTTCAAAACCACCAGTAATCACAGTTGACACACGAAACTAAGGCAGGAGTGCTGTGTGTGTCAGCGTGAATGCGGCGTTGCTGGCGTTTTTCTATAAAACTAAGTAATAGAGAAAAATTGCTGTGCGCATCAGCGCACCGTAGAAACAGCTTGGTCGCGATGAAATTGCTGTGCGCATCAGCGCACCGAAGAAACAGCTGTGCGCGTCAGCGCGATGTCGGAAATGCGTCGCCTAGCAATCTTGAGACGCTGGGGAGCGTGGAAGGACGTGACTAGTTGGTTGCTAGGAGACGAGATGCTTGGGATCAACGTTGGACGCGATGAGGAATGAATGCGTCATCATGTAGAGGAGGGAGGATTCAATGGCGTTCAGCGCGAGCACGCATTCAAACAATGCTCGAGAAACGCCTATGAGACGGGCCAGCTCAGCGACTCAGGCATAAATCACGGCAAGAACAAGATTTCACCAAGGAGCGAGGCAAAATGGTGAAGGGATGAGTCGCAGCCGGGCAGACCGAGGGATGCAGTGAGGACGCGCAAGAGGGTAGGCAAGTCTCTCTCTCTCAGTGAGGGAAGCGGCTTAAAGGAAATTGTAAATATAGCGCAGACAGTACCTTGTTTGTACGAGTACAGTTGTGTTAGGATGCTGTAGAAGGGCAGAAACGGCAGAAGTCCTTAAGTAGATTGGAAGCGAAGATCAACAGTGAACTTCTTGATGTATGTTTCCTGATGTATGTAGAGATGATAATCTTGTTAGATGAAGTTTGTTCATCCCACGCTCGTCGCCAGTGTGAAGAAGTTCAAGGAAGCAGGATGGTAGAGATAGGATCTTCTTTATTAAGATAGAAGTATAACAGCGTCCTAGCCACAGGGCAGCCAGCAGCAACTGACTCCCAGCACTAGGCAACCGAAGCAAACCATCGTAACATTCTAGATTCAGAAGGTAAACAATTCTCAGTAAGAGGAGCTCACAGATAGCAAGTGATGAGAGGGTAATTACCACAGTTTTATTTTGCAATGTAAAGGTGGGTTGCACGAGCACTTTTCTGTTTGTTTTCAATGGGGATTATTTTCTGAATTGAGGGGTTAGTAGGTCACATATGCCCTGTTGGGTAAAGCACGTCACAGTCTCCATGCTGTATGTTATAATCTCATCGCATCAAGTATAATGTTCACAGAGCTTGAAATTACACTAATTGTTTTAGCTCAGCTAATGTTATATTGATGATGCTGATGGGTTTCTTTGATTTTAGATACCCCTGAGAAAGGGAACTATCCCGAAATACATTGGGCATTTTTTAACAGGCACCGTGACATGTGGAAATTCAAACTTTGTAGTGCTACTGTGAAATACCTGGAAGGGCAATGTTGAAAATAATGTACAGAATGAATTGAAGAATTATGAAAACTTTAAGATTAAAAATTGAGAAAATGTTGATTAAAAGAAGATTAAATTGTGATAAACTGGTCAAAGATTATGGACACATTTGATTCATGTATGTATATGGCTGGGGACCTGACGAGGCTCCGTTTCTTTCATGTTTAGCAAACATGCACAGGCGGAGAACGTATCAAGTTTGCATGCCCCACACGCCGTTGAGCATCTTTAAAAGTTGGAATACACTGGAGTGCATTCTACCATTTCTGGTTTGCACAAGAGACACCTGAGGACTATTTTTACTTGTACTTTTAACATGCCTTAGTATACACCTTTTATTGAGTGAAGCATCAGGAAATAACCCTTCTTCAACTCTTTTGTTCCTTGTGCTTCTGACTATTTCACAGGCTTCTACAAAATCAAAGTAGCTAGATAATCCACAGAGTGTTTTATGTAATTTGTATTTAAGCCCATACTATGCCACATAAATTGTATTTCCTCTTTTTTTTTATTTTTTTTTTATTGAAAATCCACAGTATCAAAACATTACATACAAATAAATCATAATTCGGGAGCCAATAATGGATACATATTAATTCATTCCATACCATAAACATAAAATCAAAAAGTCAAATGATCAAGCATAGGACCCCATATTTGCATACCCAGCGCACGCTTCCATGAGCCTTTAAGCGAATACAAACTGAATTCTAGGTTAAATATATTATAAAACCTAGCACGCCACATTTCAATGGAAGGTGCCTTTGGGTGAAGCCATGTAGATGCTATACATAGCCTTGCTACCCCCATAGCTACAAAAATAAGATACCTATATTTATACATCAATGTCCCTTGACGCAAATCCTCCCCTGTATCCAATAACATGACAGAAGCTGAGATATTTATAACCACACCAGTAACCTCTGATAAGAATCTCTAAATATGTTGTATATATAAAGCTAAATTAGTGCATGAATAAAAAACATGTAAGATATCGGCATCATCTGCACCACAGCGAAAACATTTCCCATCATACTGACTCCCCCATTTCTTCATCTTTGCGGGGGCATAATATAAATTGAATATTGTTTTAAGTGTTTTTAGGTTCGCGGCCATAAAGATGTTACTTGCTAAGTCTATCGAGTCCTCTAAGAACACAGCTTGTATGCCAAGGAAGCTCCCCACTTAAAGATTATGTTTCTCAAGATCATCAGTTTTGGCAGCTTGTAATATATTATAGAGAACCCCAATTCTTCCCTGAGATCTAATAGCTTCAACTATCTTATGTGGTTTTAGGGTTGTGACATGCTTGTTTAAAAAATCACGTATCTGAAGATATTTAAAAAAATGACATTTGGGGAGTTGATACTTAACCGCCAAATCAGAGAAGGAAATATACTGCCCCCCGCATCCATAAAATGTCCCAATTGTGTGATTCCAGAGAGTCTCAGTTTCCCTGCCACACAGTCGTGAAATATTGATGGGAGAATCCCTACAGCAGACAGGGGTGTATAAAATGAAAGTCTGTCAATCTGCAGATTTTTTCGGACTGTCTTCCAAACCTTATAGACAGCCCCCAATATCTTAAAACGAGTTCTCTTGTAGTAGCTACCATCAATTCTTAGGAAGAGACAATTTTTTGCCTGAGTCCCAAGCACCATCTGATATATTGATGGAGTTTCAGCAGGATTGTCCACTTCTTCCCCAGTTAACAAAAGTCGAATATTAGCTAAAATACAGGCATAATAATATACTGCAAAGTCAGGAACTGACCACCCCCCTCTATCTCGGGGTAGAGTCATGAATCGTGCCGCCCTGCGCGGTTTCCCTGGGGCCCACAAAAATCTAGAGCAAAGAGATTGTAAATGTTGTAGTTGCGAATGGGATATTTCCAAAGGTACTGATCTAAAAAAGTATAGTACTTTCGGCAAGACGTTCATTTTAAGAACATTGGCTCTCCCAACCAAAGACAAATGGAGACATTGCCACCTCTCAAGAGCTTGTTTAATGTTTCCAATGATGGCCCCCCAGTTGGCATCAACCAGCTCTTTCAGACACACCCGTATCTTGATACCCAGATAAGTAACCTCCTTAACAACTCTAGGATCATTATTGATGTTTTGATTAGTACACAGAATCTGGGTTTTGGACGTGTTGAGCTTATAGCCGGTCATACGGCCAAAATTGTGTGCAAGATGTTCAATTTCGGGTAACGCCATCACTGGATCAGATGTTATAATGGCAATATCATCCGCGTATGCACAGACTCGGAACTGATCTTGCCCCACCATAAAGGGTCTTATCCTAGCGCTCCGCTCAAGCATGTCTAAAAAAGGATTAATTTAAAGCGCAAACAAGAGCGGAGAGCATGGACAGCCCTGACGTGTACCTCTCGCGATCTGAACTACCTTAGATGTTAGACCCATAGAACAGATCCGAGCCACAGGAGAATAATATAAAACCTGCAAAGCCTGAATGTAGCCCTGAGGAAAGCCCATCATATATAGAACTCTCCACAAAAAATTCCACGAGACGCGGTCGAACGCCTTCTCGGCATCGAGCAACACTATTCCAACGTCTCTGGCTTCCACTTGAGCGATGTCAAGTATGGTGATAACTCTCGCTATGTGGTTCACCGTCCCCCTACCAGGGATAAACCCATGCTGTCTAAGGGAAACTAAGGGGGATATAACCTTGGCCAGTCTATTCGCAAGAATTTTCGCATAAATCTTCCCGTCACAGTTTGTAAGTGAAATTGGGCGATAAGACCCCGGGAGATCAGATGGCTTGCCCTTCTTTTTAAACACAATAATAGTAGCATCATCCCAAGATTTTGGTGCCACACCAGTTTGAGTGGCCAAAAAATAAATTTTAAGGTCTTGAAAAAAAATCCGATAAAGTTCAGATGGAAGCTTGTCTGGCCCTGCTGCTTTACCGCGAGTCATAGAATTAATGGCTTGCTCTAGCTCATCCATTGTTATAAGGCTGTCTAATACTCCAACGTCCTCCTGAGCTAGCCGCTGAAATTGCAAGTCCAAAAGTCCAAAGTCCACATCATCAAGTTCTCCATCTTGTTCAGTGTAAAGTTTTTGATAAAAACTATGAAAAATTTCTAAGATCTCATGGGGATCATGTACCAATCTACCAGAAGCGTTCTTCATACCTCCTATTCTTTGTGATGCTTCTTTAGAACGTAGCCTTTGAGCTAGACAGCACCCTGTAGCCTCCCCATACTCATAACGATCTTTCTTAAAAAGCTGGTATTTTACGGCAATCTCTTTACTCCATGTCATATTAATATTGGCCTTACATCTAGCCACTTCAGTTTGCACCTCAGTAAGATTAATTCCGGATTGAATCCCGCGAATTAGGTTTCCCTCTGCTAGTTTCAATTTATCATACAGCTCCTGGATTATGCGTTTGGCCTGTTTCTGTTTGTATAATCCAAAACTCAACACTTCCCCTCTAAAACAAGCTTTGAAAGTATCCCAAACATTCCCGCAACTTGTAGAATAACGGTTAATTAGAAAAAAATCCCTAATCCATTTACTCATATGCTCGACGAAACCATTATCCAAAAGAAGTTTTCTATCAAACGTGAATACCCTTGGTACTGAGTTGCTACCCAAAGCTGGGATGTCCAAGACGACTGGAGCATGATCAGAGGTAATTCGGGGGAAGACCTGAATTTGAGCTTCTGTTAGCAGTAAAGGAGAAATAAAAAAATAATCAAGACAAACTAATTTATCATGCAGGTGAGAATAAAACGTATAGCCAGGGTCGAATGTTTTAAGCATACCCCAGACATCAACTAAACCATGATCCAATATTAGATGATATAAAGCCTTAAACACCTTAGGTTTCCGGCCCTTGTAACTCTGAATGCCTGCTAGTAGTTCGCCCTGTACCAAATTAATATTAAAGTCCCCACATAACACAAGAGGGGTGGGCCATGATGCAAGTTCGATATTTAGGTGTTCGAGAACGGGGGCTTCATCCAAATTAGACCCATATATTGTACATAGCGTAAATTTAGAGCCCCCCGAAATGCATTCCAAGATTGCCCACCGCCCATGGCTATCTACAGTTATACGTCCCGAAGTTTGTACAGTTGGTTTAGCCAACACAGCCACCCCACGATTCATAGTTGTCTGTTGTGAAGTGGCTAAAAGTACATACCCCAGATCTAATAAAACCTTACGTTTTCCCCAGGGTATATGCGTTTCCTGTATACATACAAGATCTGGTTGAATCACCCTGAGCTCTGCAGCAACTCTTTGCCTTTTATTGAAGTTGTTGAGCCCACAAACATTAAGCGAACATATTCGAAGCCCTAATTTAACCATAAGATAGATATGGATACCATCCCTTGCTTAGTTCCTTTGCATAGAATTTAATATTTCTCAATTTCACAAACTTAACAATACTGTGGATTAATTTTCTTTTTTCCCCTCCCCCAGACATCTCGCCCACCCCACCCCTAACCCGCCCAGATCCCCCAACCCCCCCGCAACCCCCACAACCCCCCTCCCCATCCCTTCGAGAAGGCAATAGGACTCATGGTCCCAGTGATGACAAGCTCCCGCCACCCGGGTGTCCCCGTCCCACACTCATATAACACCATATGTGCTGATAAATCCAACAATATATCAAGGTATCAAGAGAAAACCCAACTAATAAATAGCACATAGCTTACTAAAGCCTGGATATGCATTTTTTTTTTAGGAATAAATATGTCCACTGAAAAATACGTATACTCCGAGAAAAATATACCCACAGTACTAGCCTCCCCTCAATATTTAAGACCAGACCATCATACACATTAATAGATCATTCTATATTACATAGACTGTAAATACTCCTTGGCCTGAACCTCAGAGGTAAAAAATCTAGTATGGTCTTTAAACAAAACCTTTAACTTTGCAGGGTTAAGCAAAAAGCGTGTGCCCCCTTAGCCTGAAATAATGATATAAGCTGACGAAGCTGCCAGCGTTTTTCAACGGTATGATGACAGTAGTCAGCTCGAACAAAAAATTCCACACCCTTGCCTGTCCTCTTTCTATCAGGGCGAGCAAGCTCATATAATGCCTCCAGAGCAAGGAAATTATTAGGAGTGATTAGAATTGCTCGAGGTTTAGCTGTAGTTTGATTTGAACGAATAGAGAAGGGAAACCGGTGTGCCCTCTGCACCTCTCTTTGCCAGTCCCAGTGCTTAAGTTCCGGAAAAGCCTCGGAAAATAGTTCAATGATAAACTTGCGAGGATCATGGCCCTCCACGCCCTCAGGAATCTGCAGAATTCTAAGATTATTGCGGCGAGAGCGATTTTCTAAATCGGCCAGTTTCCACTGAATGTCGTCTTTTGTAGAACGCAGGGTCTCAGTTAGCGTCTTCTGTGCAACTATTTCGTCCTCTAGGGAGGAAATCCTTGCCTCGGCTTCATTGAGCCTCGTTGTGAATTCTGTACAAGTCTTCGCTATACGTCGAACCGAGTTCTGTAGCTTGCGACAAGAGCTCTGAACTTTCTGACTTTCTATCCGCGTTTCCTCCCTATGAGTCATCATAGTCTGATAGATTAGAGCTAGCGAAATCTCTTCAGATGAATCTAAAGTTTTACCTTTAACCACCTCTGTATTAGTACCAGAGCCACTTTCATTTATAAGAGAGTAGTCCCATTGTGGAGCATTATCACTATTGCTACTATCCACCAATGCAGGACCCTGTTTGCTCTCATACTTTTTCCGCACCGTGCTAGGACTATCATCAGAAGTATCCCATTCTATGTCATCAGGCTGTGTACTACTAAAATCGCTACCACCAGCTCCCTGTGGTTCATCACAGATCTTGGATCCTAGCTCAGGATCATCACTAGAAGAGTTAGAGTGCTCTGATAATGAATAGAAATTGTCACCAAAGTCTATTTCCTTCACAGGCGACTTTTTATTCCGCAGATCCATATCTAAATCTGCGTTTGCAGACGTTGCAGCAGCGGTTATTAAACACGCCGATTTTCCCTCAATATTAGAGATATTCCCTCCATTGTCATTATACTTGAAGTCCCCTGCAACGCCTTCAACCGTGGGTGTTAACAGTAGAGGGTTTATATCAGCATCCCCCATATTTTGAGCAATTATCACATCTGGGGATTCTTGTTGTAATATCTTCAAAACTCCTTCTACAAATTCGACTTGAGGGGAGTTAACAGTTTTTTTCTTTTCTTTACCACCCAAAAACAACTGGGGAATAGTGCGTTTACCGCTAAAGTCCTTATCCTTACGAATTTTCTCATCAGCAATATCCCCCTTATTGCCTTTGTTACCTTGAGTTGTGTGTGTAGAGTTTCTAGAATTCACAGCTCCAGCCCCCGCTCCACCGCCATTAGAGTCAGCCAGGGGGCGAGCTCCCCATTTAGCAACCTTGGGAGGCATCTCTGGAGTAGTGCAGCGTGAACCCAATCGGCCTCCGTAGAATGCTGCAGTCACGAGAACACCACGCCGAACGCTCCAGTAGCCTCTTTGAAGTCGTCGCAGCCCCTGCGATATCCCAGCCGCCGCGAGACTCAGCATTCCGGGGAGAGCATTCAATCCTTAAGCCCTGAACAGGTATGATTTTCCGTAGTTTTAAACAGCCGTTCACTCCCACGCCGATGCACCGCTTTTATCACACGTTCAAGAGGGAGGAAGGCCGAAAATAGCCACAACAGCAGTTAAAGTCTCTCAGACATATTCCACGCGTATACTGAAGAGAACAAAGATCCAAGCTTCTAATGTTTTAGCAATGTTCATATTTCAGTCCACAAAATAGTTTCTCATATCACATTGCACCATACCAAAACAGCGAATGCAAATACGAGATATTGTCTCCAAGTAGGACATCATTCTGTGCGAAAACGGGGGAGCCCAGGAGCGATCAACTCACACGTCCGAGCTCGCGGACGCCATCTTGCCTCTGTCAAATTGTATTTCCTCACTGCATAACTTGCATTTCTTTTGCTGCATAATTTAGCCAGCCAACTGCATTATCATTTTTTTCCAACCTTTTTTATTGGTTTTTTTTCAACATAGAACTCAAAGGCATATGTTAACACCTAGAAATCTTGTATAAAATATAAACAAGGAATAAAGTAAGAAAAAAACACATTTGTCGGTCCAACCACCCCCCCTTGAACCTTCCTTAATCAATCAGGATGGTCTACCTGTGTCAGTCTGACTAGATAGGTTACACACATTCACGGTTACCTAACTAAAATAGTCAGTTTGTCTTCAAGAATGTTCAATATCCTGGGGTATTTCAAGCCTGTTAATACATTCTTGTCTAGTGCCAGATACGTTTAAAGCAGGACCCCAAGTCCTGCCAAACGTGCCGGGTATTCTCCTCAACTTGACTTGCGATCTTTTTTATGCCCAAAATTTACTTTGCATATGGCTGGGTCTAAACTGGGGTGGCATGGTGAGCAAAAGAACGATGGATTTAACCCAGATCTCTTGACTGGGGGTGAATGTTTGATTTGCTCTGCATTCCGCCCATCATCTGTGTGTCTTTTACAAAATGTACCCTTGACTCCTCAATGTTGGAATTTCTTGCATACCCCACTGATCCAGGGTAGTCTACTTCGGAGCTAGAATTATGTGTGAGATCAGCTTGGAGTCCCAGACCCACAATATAAATATCAGTCATTGGCTTGCTGTGTTCCCTCTGCAATATTTGTCCAGTAACCCTGCAGGTTTTTATTTAAATAAGCTTTATTATTTATTAGTATGCAACCCTCTGTGGCCTCCCCAGATCTAAGATGGCTCCACTAAGGGCCTCTCCTAACTCCTCTGCAAGACTCATCACAGGTTCCAAAAGAAACTACTATATCACGCCGGAGTTGAAATCCCTAAACTGGCTCCCATATGAAGCAAGGATACAACTAAAAATTGCCTGCATGGCCCATAAAGCCTTACACTTCAACACCCCGCTATACCTTGTACAAAAACTTGTGCTATCTGGTGGTTCTAGACCCTCCAGAAGTGCCAGCACCTTATTGCTGAAGCCGCAGAAATTCCATTTAAAAAAAACTTACAATCGAGCTTTCTCGGGTATCGCCCTGAGAATTTGACACTCCCTTATCCCAGAAATCAGGACGAACCACTCAACGGCATCCTTCAAAAAGAAAGGTAAAGCGCTATTGATGAACAAATTCTTGTTCTAGAACAACCCTCACCACCCTACAAGCACTCTAAGAGTTGCCCTCCTCACCCTTATTTATTAATTGACTTTTATGATAGTACTTTCGTATGTGGGTTTCAGAGAGTTATTTCTTCTTGAACTTTTCATATTTACCTTGTTGTGTGATCAGCTAGCTTCCACCTCCTGGGCATTTTCTAAATTGCTTTGCTTATTCTTGATCGGCTAATCTCCAGTCCTGCTCTGACACTTTTCCTTCACCCTTGTATATTACTTGACTGTTTATGATTAAGCCTAGTTCTGTTGGCCTAAAGTTTTTCTCCTCCTGTACCTTTTCGATTACCTTGTTTGATTTATATGCCTTCTCTTTCTTGCTCTATTGTAAAGTGCTCTGATACTCCCATGACTCTTGTTCGCGCTGTATAAAACTTTTAAAATAAATATGAAACATAATGCATACAGAACAACAAGTAGAAATACAATATTAAAAATAACAGAACAAACTTGCCTAAGCATAGGTTTCTAAATATGAAATGTGTAGATGCAATACAATAATCGATATGCGTGTAAAAAAGTACAAGCTTTGTGCAATACAAAACAAGGTTTTTTTTAAACAAATGTTATCGGTATTTCTGTTAGCACAATCATATTTCAGCAGGCTTAGCAATAGTGAATAATGCATGCACATAGTATATTAATCTACTCGTTAGGAAAACACAGTAACAATACAAGCATCTCTTGTAGTAAAAATTTGAAATTTGGTTACCAGCCCAACCTCAGGACTGCATCCTCTCTCAGCTGCTACATAAAAACCCATAACAAGCAGCCCCTTCCCACATTCCCACCCCCATCATGGTCGTGCCCTGGCATGTTCTATCCCCAGTGGGGGGTGCCAGCTCTCAGGCCCTTCTTAGGCAGTATATTATGCCAGTTCATGTGCACACTGTGGTCCCTCACGAAGTCCCATCACCTCCATATGAAGTTGGTGGAAGGTCACTTATCGGGACTGATCTCTTGAACTCACTGTACCGAAGATCGTCAAATGTGTGACAGTCAGACCTTGTTTTCCACACAGGTTCAGCAGTTAAAGGTCCAAGCTTTGTTCCAATTTTGTTCATAGTGTTATCACACGTTAGAATATGTGCCTTGATAAGAACATTGGGCATCTCTGGGTCAAGTTTCTTGTACAGAATATGAATCGGGATTAAGTGTCTTTTCTCGCCTGTTCCATAACGTATCCATAACTCTGACAATCCTTGACTAATGAACAATGCAACAAATCTAAGTAGTACAATAATAACATCTGTGTCATTTGACAGTGCAATGACTCGAATGGAACTATTTCGAACAACCCACTCAACATGTGGCACAGCACGAAGGTCAGCTGCCTCAAATTTACTGTTAAGTTCTTGAACAATATGGCCTGTACCTTTTGAATATGTCTCTGCAGGCACCAACTCCTCATTGACAATCATTCAACTTGCAATAATTGGAAATTCAGTTAAACTGAAGCAACAGCAATGTTTTGGTGAGTTAACATCTCCAAGTTCATCTTGTTCGATGTTGATGACCAGAATTTATCAAGTTGCACAGGTATAGATGTCTTATTTTTGATGCAGGCAAGGTCAATTGTTCCACTTGTAGAAATTCATCTGATTCTCTCACATTCTTTGACAGATAGTTCAAGATAACTGTCAAACACAATGTGCAGTTCTTGCAAGGTACACATTGACTTTGATATCTGTAGAACAATCTGAACGACCTCTTCGAAGTTTTGCATGGATGAAATATTAACCATTCTCAATTATGACATATAGTCCAAACCAACAGCAGTTTTCAATGAGGACACATTTTCGAATTGAAATTCTTCAGGTCAAAGTTTTTTTTAAGCTCTTGTTCGAGTTTGTGCTTCACTGGTTTGGTTGCAGCATCTCCGTCAAATAATGCGTTTGTTGGAAGATCATGTGACAGAATGTCCTTGAAAAATTCACCCCTTTCTTTTGCTACATCCATATCTCTATATGCTTGCGAAAGTTGTTTTTTTGTAACCCGTTTTGTAGTGACTGGCTGGGCGAAACTCTTACTATGGCAATTAAAGCGTGGAAGTTTAGCTTTAGTGAATATGTCAAACAGCTTTTTCTCTTTCAATACAAATCTCTCCTGCTTCAATTCTGCGAATAGTTTTGATCTATGGTCCAGGACATCTATTAGATGTGTCTTTATATCGTTATCCACATATTGTTTGATCACGAAGTTGTGTAGCCACACAGGCTCAGTCATTTCAAAGGGGTTTCCTTGCTGCAGCATGAAATGAATAAGGCTGTCAACATGTTTATTATCAATAGTTCCCTCTCTTTACCACAAGTTCTTAGTGAGGAACAGTTCCACAATGGTCTATAATGTTGAATTTGTCATCTCTCTGGAAACATTGCAAATAGAAAGGACTTCATGGTAACCTGGCTGCCATTGAGCAACATATTCACTCTTACATGTCTGATCAACAATTCCCTTGGAGCTTTTCTGTGATCTCTGGATCGTCTGTTCCAGTTTCATATCTGGAGCCACAGCATTGAACCTTCCCTATCTGTCTTTCACCAAAAAATGCATTTGTATGAATTTTCTGTAGCGGTATGGTTTATCCACCTCTAGCTTCTTCGCTTTTTCCAAATACCAGGACCCATATCTCAGGTAGTTTATGCAATTGAATTCATGAAACATAGTAATCAGTGACTCCACAGTCTTCACGTGCAGCTCCCAATTACCGTCCCGATCAGCATGCACCAAGTTTTTCACTGGAGCTATCATTTGTGAAATGTGTAAACCATTTCCCCAGTACTTGCAAAGTTCTGATTTTTCTTCACATTCTTAGACAAATGCTACAAACTTGGTTTTCAGGTTATCTGATTTTGAACTGAGTGCAATGAACTTTGCCTGGCTTTGTATTATGTCTTTTGAATGAAGTGCACCCTGTTCCTTGTTCATTTTTGAGATAGGATATACAAAACCTAATTTGTCATTTTTGTTCCAGAAAGTATTGCAAAGCAATGTTTCTACAGCCTCAGATACAATGAGCATACCTTGCAACAAAGTAACATAATGAGTTCTGATCAATACTGACTGGACAGTTTTGCTTCCAAAGATTTCAGCTTCAATAAGTGCATTGTCTACGCCACATTCACTGAGATAACTTCCTGCACACTGCAACAGAAGTTTTGTCATGCGAAAAACGCACATCATTGGATAAAGATCATCAAATTCTACTGGAATGCTCATAAAAATGTGAGCTACAATACGGAAAACACCTTAATCGCAGAAAATTGGCATAATAGGCTGGTCTTCAAGCTGAGCACGCACATTTTGGAAATTTTTTAGAGCTGTGTATACTGTTGCGTAGTTTGTGACTGGAGGTGGTATTACTGGTAAAAACCCAAGTTCTTCAGTGGATTGGTATTCTAGGAGATCAGAACATGAATTCCAGCCCACGCAGGAACTGGCTTTTCTTCATCCTTCAGTCCGCACCGAATAAGCAATATAATAAATTCAGTTAAATCAGCTTTGTTGACCGCAGCTTCAGGTAGAAGAAGATCCATATCCTCAGCTACTTTGAAACTTTCTGGTAGACTGGGACATGTTGACAGCTTGTAGTGATTTTGCACATGTTGGCAGGGAAGTTGGGTTATACGTTTGCAGCTTCGTTTGTTTATGCCCACAGCTGACACCTTGTTTTCCAGCAGCTACTTCATTGGTACAGTCTTTAAAAAGCACCATGGCAGTATCATGTGTGCTGGATGTTCCAGACAAATAAGAGTTGTCTTCAAAATCAAAATTTTCAAGAGCAGCAATTGTAAATCCTTTTCCTGGGAAAGTTATTCGGAAATGGTACGCTGTCAGATTCACAAGATTTTACAGCATGAGCTGCTAACAAGTTCCTGCTCCGTACTATGTCATTATAACTTGTTGATACACCAATCCTATTTGTTAAAGTGATTAGATCTCTACTTTTGCACTTGTCATATATTGCGTGGGCACTCATTATGTGTAGCAGAGTTTTCTTTTTGCCGTGATGTAATTCAAAACATGATTTGGAAAAGACTGTACATTTACACAGCATAAGCCTGATGGTTCACGGGATTGTCTTCCACTTCTTCAAAGCCATCATCAATGTTGTCGGTTTCTGTTCCAAATTCAAGAACTTTAGTTTGTAACAGTTTTGCTTTGCTGATAGTAAACAATGATGTAAAAAATGTTAAGACAACATCAGGCATTCTTGTTGACTCCCATTATTTGGTAAGCTCTGGGGCATCACTAATTTTGTCATTAAGTCCAAAAAATTTAAATTGTTCAGGACATTTCTTAAAATTGTTCCTGCTGATTTTACTGCATCCTGTGATCTTATTTTGGCAGCAAGAACTTCAGTAGTCAAATCAGCTGTAAACACCATAAGCGGCTCATTCTTTTTGTTAGACTAACAAAACCAAATTCTGTCATTGTACATTCGCACCAGAAAAATCTTAATTTCATTATTATGGATCAATACAGTTTCATCAATGTTTACCATTATTTCTCTGATCTCACTGAGTGTGAACCCAAGCCAGCACTCAAGTGTGGCTTTAAAACTTAATTTGCTTTTTCAAAGAGTGCAAACTTAACTGAAGGCTGGCGATTACATTGATGCTGGGAGCTCATTGTACATTTATATTTTGGAATGTATGCACGCATGCACTTCGGGTGGACATACAAATCCGCTGAAAATACATTCACCTTGCTGCTTAGATCAGCTACTCGGCTGAAAACATCATCTTGGAAAAAACGAGCTGCAGATAAAAACATGGTTGCCCTTTAAGAGTCACATAGTCTGTACTTTGTTCTTTCGTCAATCCCTTTGGCCCTTATTTTGGCTAAACCATAGATAACACATTAAGATCCTCTGCTTTCTGATCAGTTGTTGGAGGTGGACGAGAGATAGCCATCGATCTTCTAAGTGGATGGGCATTGGGTTTGGTTGTTGTCGCTTTCTCAGAAGACTCGGATTCTTGTTGTGATTCACTGGTTTCTGCTATTTTTTGACACATTTTTCCAGGCTTTTTTTCCATTGTGTACGACTTGTAGCACTTGTTGTTACAATGATAAAATATTTGATCCCCTTCACCTATCAGTTTCAATCTTTTGTGAACTTCGTCTTGCCGTATTTCTGCTGCATCTTGAACTCTCTTCAGTCCAGCCGCAGTTGATGTAAGCTTTTCTTTCGGATCAGTTTGGCATATGACACATTTTTCTTTGTTGAAGGAATCTTCAGATTTTGTAATTAGCAACACTCCGTGAGGTGATAACGATCCTCTGCTACCACCTGCTTCGCTCATGTTTACAAATTTGAATCAACAGAAAATCTGAAACAAAAACAATATTAAAATTAATTACCAATATGATGGCTAAAACACATCATTATAGCGCTGTCATAGCTGAAGGGTTGTTCTGAGGAGTTATTTTCTGTCTCTAAGACTACTCGACCCCTAAAACCTATATTTTGACACCAAGATGAAGTATAGAGGTCTCATGGTTCCTGAAATATTAAATCATCACTCCAACACATCTGCCGTTTTCAAAAATGTTGTCCATATAAATTTGGCCCGGATAAGCAATGTCTACCCAAGGGAAATGTTATGACATGAGTCATAAGGTGATCAAAAGATGTTTATTAAGAAAATAACATCTAAAGGCCCACACACAGGTGGAAGCAGGAACGTGCAGTACCAAGCACGATAGTAATCAGCAATGGTATAAACATTCCAATACGTCATATAAATAACATTCCAGACATTCCAAACAATGGCATCATAGTAAAGAAACAACTAATAAATGGAGATTATGTAAAGTAAAGCACGGGGTAGTGCTAAAGGAAACCAGCATAGAAAATGTGAAAATTACAATATACAACACTAAATTACTTCTCTAATGATACAAAAACACATATCAAAAATGAAAATCTCTGGACATTTTTAGGTCTCGCCTGGCGTTGGAGCGCGCATGCGCTCCTCGCCCTTCGAGGACTATAGTAAACACTCTAAGAAGGGGAACTTTAATCCACGCCCCTGTGTCTCGACCGTTTCCAATTGGCTTAGGTCGTGATTAATGTTTTTTCCGTGCTTTTGGTTTGCTGGCTGTCACTTTTGTTGACGCCCTTGCTGTTTTGTGATGCCGCCCATTGTGACAAGCGCATCTGTTTTCACTCAGCCCAGATGCAAATACAAGCAGCTGAATGAAAACAGATGGCAAGCGTTTTTTTTTTCTCTTTGTGCATTACAAAAAATGCCACCCCACACTTGAGTAATTCCTGAGGAGACAAGGCTGCCGGACAGATTGTTTGTTGGGTTTACACAGCATGCATACCTGATACATCCGCTGTCCCATGGCTTCACATAAAAAGCGTGCCAAGACTGCACGTGTGTGTACGTAACTGCAATTGTTTTAATGGCAGTGCTTACAATAGTTTTTACACTGGCCTTTATACATGCTTTTTTTAAAATTTTGCTCACTACAGCCCTACTGCAAAGTTGATTAACTTAAAAAGTGAGTTTATTGCGAAAAGTAACAATCACAAAAGTTAGCTTTAAGCAACAGCTAACATACAATATTTTGTTATTCCAAGTGATGTATTATTAACAAAAAGCAGAATTTTTAACTCGCTGTAGCCCCTTTTATGGCGCTACTTACATCGCTTTCCCAGGGCTTAATTTAAGATAAAAAACGTGCCAGGACTGCACATGTGTATACATAGCTGTAGCAAGTTCTCCAGAGACAATGGTATAATAGTCCTTCGTAATGAAGCAGCTGATTTACAACCACGTTAAAATAAAATAGCACCTTCCTGTACAGATTCATGGCAGTAAAGTCCACTAACATACCTCAGCAGGTTAATGTTCCTGCTGCAGAGATCTAATTATAGTCACCCGCAAGTCACCCGCAAGTCAAGTTACATGTTGTAATTGCTATGGGAGAGCTCACTGAATATATGCCTTCTGCAAATATAGCCAAACCATTAGAACTTTACATTCTAGGGAAGATAGCAGAGATAGTTAATATGCGTACTGTGGGGGTTGAAAACACCTAGAAAGCTGCAGCATAGGAAGATTAAGTTCAAACATGCGCAAGACGTATATTTTGTGCATACGTTAAAAAACAAAAGCCCAAACTAATATATAATAACAGACCTGGTCTTAATGAAAGCCGAAACCAATATTTAGGGGATCAGCGGTTGAGAGAGACAAACTGCAGCCCTCATACCATGTAATGTCTCCTTACAAACTGGCACACACAATCCTGGTGGGAACCTCTAGATCCTGACAGTAACTTTATGGCAAAGTCGTATCTCAGGTCTGCCTTCTGAATCATCCTGGGCGCAGCCATGTTTATCTGTCCCGCAGTTGCGAAAATAAGCAACACATCCTTTTGTTCCAGTAGTGTCACTACACGGGAAAGGAAAGGCACGGCGGGTGGGAAGACGTCATCACTGGAAGCAGGTGTCACATTTCCTGTTGAGCCCTATTGCTTGCTTTATGTTCAGCATGTTAATCCTCCATGCTTTCTTATGCCGATTTCTGCCCGTAGTTAGAAATCATGCCCCTATAACTGCAGCAAGTGTGCTAAGGACATGAGTTATAGTTCTAGTGTTACTCCTGTAAAACAGCTCCTACTGCAGACCTCCTATTGCCTTGCTGTTAAACTGTCCATGAATCGAGAAAAAAAAGTTACTCAACCGGAAAAAAAAAAAAAAAATGTATATATATTAAGTAGATGCCGCCAATGCCTACTAATTTATGCATTACTTTTATAACAGCTTAGTTCAGGGGGAAAAACTACAAAGAAATGTTCCTATACACATTGTATGGCTGCCCAAACCCGCGATAAACAGACTCAGCGCAACAATTCTTAGTGATGATGTTTTTAACAACGAGAACTAGAGAAAAGCGATTAGTTCATCAGAAACACGCCTTCACAGAGAGAGAGAGCAATTTAATAGCACCTAATGCACAGCCCGCACGGAAACAATAATAACAAGCGCTTGCTATCTGCTTTCGCACAGCTTAATTTAAGCTGAAAAAGCTGCCAGAGCTGTTAGTATGCGTTAGATTTAACATGCAATATTTGTTTATTGCGTGTGATCTATAGTTAACAAAACGCAAGCATAACTTTTCCTTGCGGTAGCCGCTTTCATGACGCTGCTAACATCCGCTTCCCACGGCTTAATTTCACATAAAAAGCGTGCCAAGACCTAATGCATCTGGACTAGCTTGCCTCCTCAGTCAGATGTACACCGCGTCTTAGCGCTATCCTGGACCCTTGACTTGCTTTACATCTCTCACTCTTTCAAGATGGGACTTTTTGTACTTCGCCGTGAAAGCGCCTCAAGGTCATCGCGCCTCGTGTGTGCCCTATAGCCCAGCTGGCCCCTCATAACTTCTGCCAGAGTGCATGATGGTGGTAGGAGGTAACTCAGCGGGTTTATACATCTGCTGGAGAAACGTCCTCGCAGGCTGCAGATTGTGAGTTTGAACCCTAGCAGGCCTGGCTGCGCGCCGTCCTCCCACCGTCAGGAAAATGACTATCATTGAGATGCGGGAATTGTTACAGTACTTAGCTGCAACCCTCCAAATAGAGGTGTCCTCAAGGCAGTTAAATACAGCTTTGTTAGTGTGCCCATTCAAATAGTGACCTCTCAGCTGATGCTCCTATTCTGCGGGAGTCAAGCAGCACGGAATGTGTAAATTCGCCCCTAATGCATCTGGACTAGCTTGCCTCCTCAGTCAGATGTACACCGCGTCTTAGCGCTATCCTGGACCCTTGACTTGCTTTACATCTCTCACTCTTTCAAGATGGGACTTTTTTTACTTCGCCGTGAAAGCGCCTCAAGGTCATCGCGCCTCGTGTGTGCGCTATAGCCCAGCTGGCCCCTCGTAACTTCTGCCAGAGTGCATGATGGTGGTAGGCGGTAACTCAGCGGGTTTACACATCTGCTGGAGAAACGTCCTCGCAGGCTGCAGATTGTGAGTTTGAACCCTAGCAGGGCTGGCTGCACGCCGTCCTCCCACCGTCAGGAAAATGACTATCATTGAGATGCGGGAATTGTTACAGTACTTAGCCGCAACCCTCCAAAGAGAGGTGTCCTCAAGGCAGTTAAATACAGCTTTGTTATTGTGCCCATTGAAATAGTGACCTCTCAGCTGATGCTCCTATTCTCGGGAGTCAAGCAGCACAGAATGTGTAAATTCGCCCCTAATGCATCTGGACTAGCTTGCCTCCTCAGTCAGATGTACACCGCGTCTTAGCGCTATCCTGGACCCTTGACTTGCTTTACATCTCTCACTCTTTCAAGATGGGACTTTTTGTACTTCGCCGTGAAAGCGCCTCAAGGTCATCGCGACTCGTGTGTGCGCTATAGCCCAGCTGGCCCCTCGTAACTTCTGCCAGAGTGCATGATGGTGGTAGGAGGTAACTCAGCGGGTTTATACATCTGCTGGAGAAACGTCCTCGCAGGCTGCAGATTGTGAGTTTGAACCCTAGCAGGGCTGGCTGCGCGCCGTCCTCCTACCGTCAGGAAAATAACTATCATTGAGATGCGGGAATTGTTACAGTACTTAGCCGCAACCCTCCAAATAGAGGTGTCCTCAAGGCAGTTAAATACAGCTTTGTTATTGTGCCCATTCAAATAGTGACCTCTCAGCTGATGCTCCTATTCTGCGGGAGTCAAGCAGCACGGAATGTGTAAATTCGCCCCTAATGCATCTGGACTAGCTTGCCTCCTCAGTCAGATGTACACCGCGTCTTAGCGCTATCCTGGACCCTTGACTTGCTTTACATCTCTCACTCTTTCAATATGGGACTTTTTGTACTTCGCCTTGAAAGCGCCTCAAGGTCATCGCGACTCGTGTGTACGCTATAGCCCAGCTGGCCCCTCGTATCTTCTGCCAGAGTGCATGATGGTGGTAGGAGGTAACTCAGCGGGTTTACACATCTGCTGGAGAAACGTCCTTGCAGGCTGCAGATTGTGAGTTTGAACCCTAGCAGGGCTGGCTGTGCGCCGTCCTCCCACCGTCAGGAAAATGACTATCATTGAGATGCGGGAATTGTTACAGTACTTAGCCGCAACCCTCCAAATAGAGGTGTACTCAAGGCAGTTAAATACAGCTTTTCCAGACAGGTGTGGGTTATTTAGTGATTTAGTGGGACCAGTACATCAGAGGTCACCAACTAAACTATACACATTTCTATTAATAGTGCACCAGGTGCACTGCACAATAGTGCATGGATGCAAGTGTTCTATTGCACCACAATAATAGCTGTTTCTATTACTTAAATGAGGGCAACGAGATTTTTTTTGCTTACATTAGACTACATTGCACTGTTAAAACATCACAAACACTTGTTAAAACAGCCTTATACATCGTCTGCAGCACTTGCATTCAAGCAAGTGCTTTTATACTTAATATATCAGTGCACCAAAAATTTAATTGTTACACTTTTCCAGTTATATTGTAATTCTGCTGATTAGCACTAATTGCATGTTTAGTACAAATAAAAAGCAATTACTATATTATAAAGCACAACAGACAATGCTTTAAATAGCTGTCTTTAGTATATCAATGTAAATGTAAAATAATCACTATAGCACCACAATACAATTTTCAACAGAGTGCTATTATACTGTAGTAAGCAGAAACTATGTCTTGTCAGACTCTATACTACCCTTTTCCTCAGTATCAAGCTTTTAAACAGCCTTATGGGATGGCTTATTTCCATGGCCTCTCCCCTACCATCTGCACATACCTTCCTTAAGCCTAGCCCTGACTCTGGGTCAAGAGTGTAAGAGTGAAACTGAAACCCAGGCCTCCCCTCTGCCTTTGAAGAGCATGGTTTACGACTCCACCCCCTGGCCTGGCATTCCTATAGACCAGCACACTGCCCTCCCAGCAGAGTTGTTAACCCCAGGGGTTCTTTATGACCTCTTCAAAGCAGCCTGGCTAATCCACTTAACTCTGACCAATCAGGGCAGACCACTGGAAGGCTGAATTTGGACTTACAAACAAGAAAGTCTTATAACTTCTTGTATGTACACTTTAGGAGAAATTCAACGATATAATATTGTTGGATTTACTACTACCATTCTGGGAAGTCTTTGAATGGTCCGGCTAGTCCTCTCCTATCAATATTTATTAATCAATAACTTCCTACCATGTTAACCTATGGGCCATGGGGTTTGCAATGGGGAAAATGACTTGGGCCAGTTTTCTAGCACCAGGGCTTATCAAAACATATTTTATAAGTATTTCCCTAATTTCTACAGGACCCCCACCCCCTGTGCAAATAGGGGAGACTTCAGGGGTTCTGAATCTGCAGAAATATTGCTGATCCTCCTTACCCAGTGCTCCTAGCATCAAAGTCGAATTTCAGCAGCACTTTAACACAATGTGGGGAGTGAAATGTGAAATTTCACTTAACATAGGCATATAAAAACTCAATTTATAAGGGTGTACCTTATAGATAACTGAACCCCCACCCCTGGGATACCTAGGGGAGACCCTGGGGGTCCCTAATATGCCAAAACATTGTAGGTTTTCCATTTTTAAGTGCCCCTACCACCAAATTCGAGTTTGGGCACAATTTACTGTTTAAAAGCAGTCCTGCCACCCAGTGCTGCTTTTAAACTGACCTCAGGCTTCATCACTGCACACATGCTAGTGCAGAAAAAGCTGCTGGCCTCTAAACTGCCATGCCCCAGGGTACTGGGGACTTCTAGGTAGTTTCAATCCCTGCCCTATTATATACTAGGGGCCTATGGGGTAGGTCATGCCAATTACAGGGGTACCCCACCATACCATAGTGTACCCTAGTGTATTTTGGGTGTTTTAACTGTATTCTAATGTGTTCCTTTCAGCTCAGCACTGGCCCTGGGCCTGGTTAGGCAGAGCCCAGGGTCAGTCAAAATCAGTTACCACCAGCATCAGTCAGCAAAAAGTTGGGGGTGCCCAGGGCACAGGATGACTTTGCAACATAGCCCCCCCCCCAAATGAAAGGTGATGGGTTCAAAAATGAAACTTGCTTGTACGCAATCCTCCTCATAGTATTAATTTATTAAACTTGTATTGTAAATACTAACCTTTGCATTCACAAACACAAGAGGGACAGAAGCTTGCCTATGTGTTTTACTAATGAATAACGCTTGTCTGTAATCCAAAATGTCCGCTAAAACGCGGGAACCTCAATGCGCATGTCGCAACCTGATCACATGGTGTGACGTCTTTCTTTGCTTGGTGGGAAACTTCTGCTTCTGCGCAGTGTGCGCTAAAATGGCAGCTAAATGTTTTCACATGCTTAAGCTTGCTCTCATGTCATTATTAAATTGTTGTTTTCTTAATGCTACTAATACAGGATAGTATTATAATAAATTGGGAATAGAGTAGGGAAAGTGGGTATACAGTGAAACATTTTATTTGTGATTTTAATATTTTCTTCTTGCACTTTTAGTAATTCGTAAACTTGGGCCTGGTTTGGTGACTTGAAACTCGAGAGACAGATGGTTCTGCGCATGTGTCCTGTGTTCCTGCCAAGTGAAGTCAACTTGGACGTCTTCCAAGGCCATGACCCATTGGCCGAAGATGCTGTACTTCATGTCTCCGGAGGACAAAATGATACTTTTCTCCTGTAAAATGTATAACATTTGTCGTGAGACGGGTGGGAAATAAAGTGAATGTATTAATTTGAAGGGGCGGGAACGTAAAGACAATAGGCTTTACAATTTAGGCCAAATCGATATGGTGCGAGAATCCACCCCCTGTCCCTGTCCAATCAGAAGTAGTGGTCCCATATTTTAGCAACATTAAGGGGAGGTACATGGGCGTAGAAGGGTATAACAGATATAGAATTAGCTAATTAGCTAGAGCTGACTCTCAGAACACACAGAAGAGCTCCAGACTGCCATGCTGATCGGTTGCTGACTGAATTCCTGTCCAGAAGAGGTCCTGAGGAGGGGGCGGCGGAGTCCATTAGAAGGAAGGCACGGGAGAATCGAGAGAAGTCGAGTATCAGAGAGGGGAACGGCGCAGGCGTCGTTGTAGAGAGGTCACCGGTCCTGTCCTGATCCTGGAAGAAGTCTTTGCTCTTCATCCTTCCTGGGTCCTATCTTTTCCAACTCCTTGGCCAAGGGGCTTGGTTCTCGCATTTAGGTAACTATACTGCAACCTTTATTTGCGCTGCTGTCTCTATCTTCTCCTCTTCCTTAAACACCGTCATTTATTAGCAAAATCATTTCTATGCTTTTTCTTGGGTATTTCAATCAAGTACCATGTTTTCTGTATTTTACTCTGCTAAAACTTTAGATAAACATTTTAAAACTTCCTGACTCAGTGGTTATTTCAGGATTATGTACTATAATGAATGTCACTCATTTTAAACTTCCCAATTAGCAAAGGATCCATTGGTAAGTTATTACTCTTCAATCAGAAGGTAATTGGTAGCAGGGACTTTGATAAAAGAGTACATCTGACACCCAGCGTAAGTATTAGTGTAGTGTGAATGTATGGGCCCAAGTGAGTATATGGTGTATGAATGTTGTTGGCTAATATTGCGTTGGATCAGTTTTCTGGTAAGCAGAGGACGGTTATGGTTACTCTTTGTTAATTGGATAATGAGAATTTTTATTTGTATTTTTATGAACTAACATCCGCTTAAATTTTGAGTTTTGTTATATGTTGTCCAGAATACCCCGGGGTAAAAAGAATAGTGGGTGGCAAGTGGAAGCCATACTGCAGTGAGGTTATCTGTCAGGCAGAAATAGTACTGAGAAGTTAAGCAGGACTTTCAGTACTCGTTAGGGACTCTATGCGTGTGAGTAATAGCAAAAAGGGTACGCTGATAAAAATTTGATGTTATATCACCTAGTAAGGGTAACATTGGAGAAGTAACAGGTACTTCTGGAGCTTGTGTGAAGAGTAGACGGAAGTGTTTTACTCGTAGAGTATGTTTTAGTAAACGGAAAGGTCTTACTAAAGTGTGGAAGAAACTATCCTTTTCAAAATTAGTGGAAACTGGCACGATAGCGAATGTTTTATGTTGTTACTGAAATTTAATTAAGATTTATAGAGAAAATAAATTTGCGTAAATTTTTGTAAAGGGAGGGTCAGTTGCCGGAGAGGGAGCTGACGTCACAAAACGCCGCGCTGTGGTAGGTTGAAACAGCGGGTGTGGAGAGACACTTGTAAAGGAGGGGTCAGTAGTCAGGAGTAGTACTGACGTCACAGGTGCCGCGCTGGGATTGGTTAAACCAGCGAGGACAGAAAAGAGCAGATTGTAAAGGAGGGGTTGACAGAGAAACGTCACCAAAAGGCCGCGCAAGGATTGGCTCGGAAATAAAAGATAGCAGACATTTGATTGGTCGAAATTATAGAAGCAAAATTCTTAGTGGATAAGGATTGCATGTTAAAACGCGATCCGACTTTAACAGGAACTCGTCCGGATAGGAGATACCTAGGTTTTGCAGAATATAATTTTGTACACAGAAGATTAGATAGAATGTATGGAGAAAGGAGAAAAATGTCATATTTGCAAAAGATTAAAAATTATTTTAAAAAGGACAAACCAATCAAAACTAGAGAAGGAATTATTATTCTACCAGCTAAAACGCCAGCATCATTCATGATGATGGAGAGAGGTTATCATACTTGTGTATGGATGGAGAATTGGATAGAATACACCAAAAATGATGGAATATTAGCATTTCCCGAGAATGGCACGTTCAATGGGCGAATTCTTCAGAACTTGAGATTGAGGATGAATGACTTAGAACCCAGACCTAGATTAACTCAGTACGAAGCACTAGAGGAATGGGAAACCGAGGCATATGAGCGGGACCGATCTAGAAGTAATAGGAGTTACCCAGGATTTTTCCCCAGATATCTACGTGAGTCTAGAGAGGGTCAGATGAAACAATGGAGAAGGGCAATGATTACAGAAGGACTGTATCCATTATTCACAGAAGGTGAGAAATCAGGAGGCAAATGTACAGAAAAGACAAAACATTTAATGAGAAATGAGGAGTCTGAAGACGAATTTATGGAGGAAATGTTAAGAAACCCCCCACCATATCAGGAAGGGACAAGTGGATGCACCCCAAGTGCACCACCAAAAACTCCATTAGTGCCACAGGTAATGCATGAGTTCACCCCAAGTAGAATGCTACATGATAAAGAAAAAGAAGCCCTAGAAAAGACCAGAACAGAATTAATACAGAAAATAACTCAGATAAAAGTACATCCTGATTCGTTGACCATACCTGTAACAATTGGTCCAGTAGTTCCATTATATGGTACTCAGGAAATTGTCCTCAACCCATACTTGCACCTACTCCTGTGAATAACCCCAAACCTGAAGCTCCAGTTATAATTGAGGATCAATTTAGTGACTGTGAATCCACAATATCACTTATGGACTTGCCCATTCGAGGTTCTATAAATAGTACTCCAAGAAAAGATGTACCTGGAGGTTCAAAAGATGTAAGTTTAGTAACTTCATCGGGAGCAAAAAGTGCTACCATAGTAACACCTGAAGATCTAGAAAGATGGGTACAAGGGTCAGTTAAACAGTGCACACCTCCGAAGATAATGGACATTCATAAATTAAAAGTCGAATTAGAAGAAATAATAGCAGGAAATGTAGGACTAGAACGCTTACATACCTATGATGAAGAAGAATTATTATTCCTGTGCAGGAGTATCACTAGAAATGTGAGGTTATTTCATGAAAAATTGTCCAATTTAGCATTACAGATGGGAATAGAAATAGGGAGATCAAAGGTACTACAGAAACCCTATAGAGCAGAATTTTCAGACAAAGATTTAGAAAATATGAATGCCTCTGGAAAAAGACTACAAATAAGAGAATTAATGTTAGTTTTGCAAAAATGGGGAGACCCAGATAAATGGAAAACTAGATGGGCCAAGAAAAAGGAAGAAGCACGAACAAGTAGAACAGCATCAGAATATGTGATGAAAGAAACAGGGAAAGCAGACCAAATGTATCCAATGCGAGAAGTTGCGGGAGGAGGATATGTACATGTCCCATGGAGCAGACAGGATATTTTGTCATTTACGAATGATTTTCCAAAATTGAGAGAAAAACCAATTGAATGGTACAAGCAGGTTGACAGGTTTGTGAAGGTGTCAAAGGTATTGTTTAAGGACTTAGATGGTTTGTTTGACATAGTGGTACCTGCTGATTTGTGGACAGATTGTAAAATTACAGTCGATTGGCCTAGTGATGAATATCCTAGAGATCCGAAGACAGGTGCCCCGTCAAATGACGTGATGAAAAAGTATCAGCAGGTGATAACATACCTGAAAGGGAAAATACCCCCGAAAGAAACAGATTGGGTGAAAATAGATCGAACCACCCAAGAAGCCAGTGAAACAGTACATTCCTATTATGAGCGTCTATTGCAGGTATTTAAACAGTATAGTGGATTTGAGGACATTGGAGACAAAAACATGAGTCAGTTTGTGTATCGGTTTGTTTACGGTCTGAAGCCAGAGATTTGCCAGATGATTAAACAACACATGCTGTGTTGGCAGGAAAGCCCATAGATGAGATTCTGAAATATGCGAAATATTGTGGAGATGATATTGAGGATAGACACAAGAAATTACAAGAAAAGGTGATGTGGGCTCAGGTGAAAATGGCAGAGAAACAAGGAATTAATTTGGAAAATCCGAGTGAAAATCAAGGAAAAGATTCTGGAACGAGTGGTGATACTGGGAATGGTGGAAAATGTAGAGGACGAATGAGTAGAGAAGAAGCTAAAAAGAAATTTCCTTGTCATGGATGCGGAAAATTGGGGCATTGGAAGGACGAATGTAAAAAGATTCGGAATAATAATGGCCCAAATCAAAACTTAAATCCACAGACGCAGAATGACTCACAGCAGGGTGTAAATCCCCAGAGTCAATTACCACCTCCACCTGTTCAGGGTAATGTAAGCAGAGCAAAGCATGGTACAGACATTGGATACCCAGGAGGGAGTGGTAAGAATGATTATATGACATCACAATTTCTTTTGCAGGACAATTACTGTGAATTCAACTCATGACGGTGCCTAGGAGAGGGGAAGAAGGAGTGCGTACTTGGCGCATCCTTACAGGTAGATCAGTCTGGTCCATATGTTGAAGGAAATGTGAAAGGTAATGATATTACTTTCCTTTTGGACACTGGTGCTACCACGTCTACGGTGAGATCAGCAGATATCCCAGACCTTCCTCTCTCTGGTGAAGATATCCAAGTAGTAGGGGTAGCTAATCAAAGAATTAGAACGCCTCTTACAGAACCAATGGAAGTCAAAATAGGAAACTTCAGAGAAATGCATCAATTTGTAATGTGCGATTCTAGCCCAGTGAATTTATTAGGTAGGGATTTATTGTGCAAAATGAACTGTACAATTTTCTGCACGCCAGATGGAGTGGCAGTTCAGACACCAGATGAGGACCAGGCATATAAAATTATGGTTGCAAAACAAGGTACAGAAATAGACGAAATGTTTTCGTTAATAACAAGAGATGAGTTACCAGAAGAATTAAAAGATACAGTAAACCCAATAGTATGGGATTTCACCGGAAAAGAAGTAGGACTTATGGCAAAAATAGATCCAGTTCAAATTACGGTAAAAGAAGGTGCAATTTTCCCAAATACCAGACAGTACAAAATGAGTGCAGAAGTAAAAGCAGGAGTCATTGACGAAATAAAACGAATGGTAGAACAAAACATCCTAAAAGAAGTAATGAGTAGCCCATGTAATTCACCAATCATGGGACTAAAGAAACCTAGTGGAAAATATAGGATTGTTCAGGACCTGCGTAAAATAAATAAGATTGTGGAACCATGTTGTCCCATAGTACCAAATCCTGCAGTAATTCTATATCAGATCCCTTGGAATGCAGGATGGTTCACAGTAATTGATTTGTGTCAAGCATTCTTTTCAATTCCATTGCATCCAGACAGCCAGTATCTTTTCTCATTTAAATTTGAGAACAAAGTCTGTGTGGAATCGTGTTCCTCAGGGGTACACAGAAAGTCCTTTCATCTTCAACCAGATACTGAAAAAGTGCCTGGAAAAACTAGTGATGCCAGGAAGCTCAGTCTTAGTCCAATATATCGACGACTTATTGGTGGCGTCGACCACCAGAGAAGTCTGTGTTGTTGACTCCATAGCATTATTCAATCTTTTGGCTGAGGAAGGGCATAAAGTCTCACCTGAAAAGTTACAGTTTTGCAGGACAGCTGTTAAATATCTGGGACATCAAATTGAGAGGGGAAAATGAAGAGTAACCTCTGAAAGAGTAGAATTAATAAAGAGAATGCAAATGCCTGTAACACAAAGACAAGTGCGAATGTTCCTAGGAATAGTAGGCTACTGTCGACAATGGATACCAAATTTTTCCATGTTAGCTAAGCCCTTAATTAACATGACGAAAAAGAAAGCAAAGGAACCCTGTTGAGTGGGAGGATGAAAGTGTAGAAGCTTTTGTAAAATTGAGAAACGCACTTTGTTCAGCACCTGCCTTAGGCATGCCTGATTATAAAAGAGAATTCGCATTATTCTGTCAAGAGAGAGAAAATTGTGCACTTTCTGTCCTAACTCAGAGACATGGACTAGACAGACGTCCTATAGCGTACTTTTCTGCTACATTGGACCCAGTAGCAGCTGCGTTGCCAGGATGCTTAAAAGCAGTGGCAGCAACTTGTTTGAGCATTGAACAAAGCGAGTCAATTGTGATGGGACATCCTGTAAAAGTGTATGTTCCACATGCAGTTGTCATTCTGTTGACAAGAACCCGAACTCAGCATCTTACTCCTAGTCGGCTGACTAAATATGAGAGGATAATAATGGGTGCTGAAAATGTGACCATGGTAAGGTGTACGATAATAAATCCAGCAACTTTGTTGCCGGACCCATATCATGAAACAAATAAAGATGACGAAGAAGATGAACATGATTGTGTACAAATTACAGAATTATGTACAAAACCACGCCCAGACATAGAGGAACAGCCTCTTAAAATGCCAGACAGGGAGCTATTTGTCGATGGTTCATGTCAAAGACATGAAGATGGTAAACTAACTGCTGTCTATGCGGTATGTGAATTAACTGGAATAGTTGAAGCATCCTATTTACCAGGAGTAAAATCTGCACAAGTAGCTGAATTGATTACTTTGATAAAAGCTTGCAAAATTGGGAGGAATCAGAGAGTAACTATATTTACTGATAGTCAATATGGTTACGGGGTTGTGCATGATTTTGGCCAACTGTGGATGCAGAGGGATTTCATGACTTCTTCAGGATCCCCCATTAAAAATGGACAATTTGTAAGGGAATTGCTAGAAGCAATTCAATCACCAAAAGAATTGGCTGTGGTGAAATGTGCCGCACACCAGTCAGGAGATGACTGGGTGGTAGTCGGCAACAGATATGCAGACTTGGTGGCTCAACATTGTGCCAAAACCAGAACGTCAGTCAATAAGAGGGTGGAAAGAATGGGAATCAGCTGCCAACTTATGCTGTATATGCCACCTGAAACTTGGAATGAGGTGAAGAAATTGCAAGATGAGGTTGACGAAAGTGAGAAAAATTTGTGGATCAAAGTGGGTTGCTCCCAAACAGGAGAAGATGAAGTGTGGATCAGTGCAGATGGCAGACCAGTCATGCCAGACTGTTTACTCTCACAAATGGCCAGAATGCATCATGGAGACACACACATAGGGAGAGATGCAATGATTAGGCTGTTCAGACAAAATTGGTACAATCCCAAATTCAGGCCTGTTGCAGAGAGTCTTTGCCAGAGATGTCTAACTTGCCAAATGCATAATCCAGGCAGGAAAACGATAATTGGGTTTGAAAAGATTGGAAAGGCAGAGGGCCCATTTATAAGACTCCAGTTCGACTTCATACAGTTACCACCATGTAGAGGGCTAAAATATGTACTAGTCATAGTGTGTCTGTTTTCAAAGTGGGTGGAGGCTTACCCTACTAGGAGAAATGACAGTATTACAGTTGCAAAACTGTTGTTACGTGAGCTCATACCTAGGTTTGGTTTCCCAGTATCTTTGGAATCAGATAGAGGAAAACATTTTAACAGTGAAGTAATCAAACTAATTTGTGAAGCATTTCAAATTAAACAGAAATTGCACTGTGCATATCGCCCAGAGGCTTCTGGAGTGGTTGAACAATTAAATGGCACTATCAAGTCAAGATTGGGAAAAATGTGTGCATCAACATCATTAGAGTGGCCAGACGCATTGCCACTTGTCTTGATGGGAATAAGAAGCATACCTTACAGAACAACAGGATTGAGCCCCCATGAAAAAATGATGGGAAGAGCAATGAGACAAACACATGTTCCCACAAACAAATTAGTAAATATATCTGATGATATGGTTCTGGATTATTGCAAAGGATTAGCTGACCTAGTGCGTTCTGTCTCTCATCAGGTTGGAGAAGACGCAGTTTCCAGGCAGCCTGAACTAGAACATGATCTGAATCCTGGTGATTGGGTGGTAGTGAAGAATCACACCAGAGAAACGTGTTTATCACCCAGGTGGAGCAGACCTTGTCAAGTTATATTGACCACCAATACAGCAGTGAAGTGTGCAAGATTTCCTAATTGGATTCACGTAAGCCACACAAAGAGAGTACCAGACCCTGAAGAGGAGAATTCACAGACAACACTAATCACTGAAGAAGCTGAAGGTTGCCCAGCTGAGGAATCTCAGGCTAGAGGTTCGAGAGAAGCTGACGGAGAACAACCGAGCACAAGTCAGGATTGGATACCAGTGGTAGAAATTCCTGAAATATACCACAGAACAAGAAGTCAAGCGAAATTGGAAGAAATAGAAGAAGATCAAATAGGTGAAGAAGAAGCAGCTCAGGTACAAGAAGAAAAGACAATAAGAGAATCTGAGCAAGGTCAGATAGGGAAAGAAAATTGGACTCAAAACAGTGAAGATTTAATAGACTTTACACAGGGAAAGACAGGTTTAGAAGAATCCGGTCAGGCTGCAGAAGTTCACAGTGCAATAAGCCCTGATCAGAAGCAGTTAGATCAAGAAGAATTCACTAAAGAAAAAGGGGTTGATACAAATGAACATAAAGAAATAAAAAGGGAACAAGGTCAACATCTTGAAAGTCATTGTGGAGCTACTGAAGAGAAACCAATCAGACCTGAAAAAGAACAAACAAAAAAGGCAGTAATCATAGAAAACAAAACAGTATTGAGTAGTGAAAATAACGAGATCTCTGAAGACATAAACAGAGAAACAGTGCCAACCAAGAAAACAAGAAAAGGAGATCATTGGCCAAGTGTCATTAAAAGAGTAAAATACCACATAACAACCAGAAGTGAAGATCCAGAACAAGTACCTGAAGTGACAAGTCAAACTGAACAAGAGAAAAAGTCAGGAAAAAGAAAAAGTAAAAGACTGAGACTTGTGAATAACAAATTCAAGGGTCCTGACTGGACTTATATTATTCTGGAAGATTTTGAAAGCTCAGAGTCAAGTGACAGTGGTGGCGAAGGAACAAGTGCAGAACTAACATACGGAGAAGAAACAAGACCACTCTGACTAAACAAAAGAATCCTCTAAAGAAAAGAAGAAGAGATAAGAAGAGCAATCTTCCTTGTCGAAAAATGCCTGATGATAGAGTTACTGGGAGACCAAAACGAAATTGTTGTAGGAGATGCTGTGCAATCTGCATATGTAGTCTAGTATTGGTGCTTATAGTATGGTTAGTCCTGATTGTAGCAATTCCTTACCTTATGATAATAGATAAGGAGATTAATAATGAAACTAAAGGGAGGACAGCAAACATGAAGGGCAATAGAGTAGAATTAATAGCAGAAGATGAGGCAGAAATTCATCATGAAATAGCTGATAACGACACTAGTTTAAATGTTTTCACAAAGTTATTGTTCCAGTATGTAGACACAATGGAAGTTAGAAATTGTTATGTCTGTATGAAGTTACCTGAATCAGTAGCGGAAGGATTAACATACCATCATTTACCACTGACATATGGAATCTCATGTAGTGTATTAACAAGTTTATTTTATAGAACAGGTAGGCTACAGTATTATTATTCAAACTTAGATGTGATATTTTCTGAGGTTCCGATTCGCAAGAGTATGAACCCAGTGTTAAGTAGTCAAGACGCACAGTTTATGGGAGAGTTTTTCTTAACAATGAAATCAATAGACATAACACATGCACATAGACACAATCTAACATGTTCTTTACTAGAAGAAGAAAAGATATTTTTGAATTTAGTAGAAGATAGAAGACATGATTTTCAAAAGAAAGCTTCAGAGCATAAGGCTCAGTTGCCACCTTGGGCGGAGAAGGAAGGTAGTTATACACCTGGTAAATCTCAAGCTGCAATGGCTCTGGATTTCGTAAAGAAAGGGAAAATTTGTCTTCATAGGTTAAAGACTAATTATAACAATGTTTTCATCGGTACCAGTGAATGTGAACACAATTTTTAATTCTGGGAGGTTGGGGACTCAAAGGAGGAACAGATTCAGTTTTTCCTGGAATCTATTATGTATGTGGGAATAAGGCTTACTTTAGGCTTCCTGCACGTGGTATGGAAGTTGTTATTTTGGAATAGTTTTTCCAAAGATATACCACGTAAAAAGAAACACTGGAAGCAATGAAAACAATAATGAATTAATACGTAGTAAAAGAGCTAGTTTTTCAGAAATTGTAGGTGATATATTTGGTGCATTGATACCTTCAGTGGGAATAATTCTGAACTCAAGGAAAATATGTAAATTGTCTACAGTGGTTGATCGTTTATCAATGGATACTGCTGGAGGTTTTCTAATGATTAATACGGAGATGGATGCGATTAGATCTATGGTAATGCAAAATCGACTTGCTCTTGACATTCTATTGGCAAAAGAGGGAGGAGTCTGTAAATTATTGAAGACGAAACATTGTTGCACTTATATTCCTGATAAGAGTGCAGAAATTGGAACGTATATTCAGAACATAACTAAACTTGAGAAAGAACTTAAACCACTGGAAGTTGATAGTGTATGCGAAAGATTGACAAATAGTATTGCGTCAATTGGAACCTGGTTTGCTAATGTAGGGAAAGGACTTATAGGTCAAATATTAGTACCCTTAGCAGGGATAGCAATAATACTATTGGCAATAACAATATGGTGCAAATGCTGTAAAAAGAATGGAACATATAAAGTGACAGGAAAAGGAAAGAAGAGAAAACTAGATGAAATAGAACTTGAAGAATGGAGAAGTGATTTATACAAAAAGTTGAAAGGGGATGTGAAAAACAGAAAATGTAAAAATGAGAATGAAACGAATTGCTAGAAGTTGGCATCTGATTGAGGGTAGTATTTTGATGGCTCAGAAACGCCATCAGAGAGGGATTGATGGAGCAAGGTTTCAAAAATGAAACTTGCTTGTACGCAATCCTCCTCATAGTATTAATTTATTAAACTTGTATTGTAAATACTAACCTTTGCATTCACAAACACAAGAGGGACAGAAGCTTGCCTATGTGTTTTACTAATGAATAACGCTTGTCTGTAATCCAAAATGTCCGCTAAAACGCGGGAACCTCAATGCGCATGTCGCAACCTGATCACATGGTGTGACGTCTTTCTTTGCTTGGTGGGAAACTTCTGCTTCTGCGCAGTGTGCGCTAAAATGGCCGCTAAATGTTTTCACATGCTTAAGCTTGCTCTCATGTCATTATTAAATTGTCGTTTTCTTAATGCTACTAATGCAGGATAGTATTATAATAAATTGGGAATAGAGTAGGGAAAGTGGGTATACAGTGAAACATTTTATTTGTGATTTTAATATTTTCGTCTTGCACTTTTAGTAATTCGTAAACTTGGGCCTGGGTTGGTGACTTGAAACTCGAGAGACAGATGGTTCTGCGCATGTGTCCTGTGTGCCTGCCAAGTGAAGTCAACTTGGACGTCTTCCAAGGCCATGACCCATTGGCCGAAGATGCTGTACTTCATGTTTCCGGAGGACAAAATGATACTTTTCTCCTGTAAAATGTATAACATTTGTCGTGAGACGGGTGGGAAATAAAGTGAATGTATTAATTTGAAGGGGCGGGAACGTAAAGACAATAGGCCAAATCGATATGGCCAAATCGATATGGTGCGAGAATCCACCCCCTGTCCCTGTCCAATCAGAAGTAGTGGTCCCATATTTTAGCAACATTAAGGGGAGGTACATGGGCGTAGAAGGGTATAACAGATATAGAATTAGCTAATTAGCTAGAGCTGACTCTCAGAACACACAGAAGAGCTCCAGACTGCCATGCTGATCGGTTGCTGACTGAATTCCTGTCCAGAAGAGGTCCTGAGGAGGGGGCGGCGGAGTCCATTAGAAGGAAGGCACGGGAGAATCGAGAGAAGTCGAGTATCAGAGAGGGGAACGGCGCAGGCGCCGTTGTAGAGAGGTCACCGGTCCTGTCCTGATCCTGGAAGAAGTCTTTGCTCTTTAGCCTTCCTGGGTCCTATCTTTTCCAACTCCTTGGCCAAGGGGCTTGGTTCTCGCATTTAGGTAACTATACTGCAACCTTTAGTTGCGCTGCTGTCTCTATCTTCTCCTCTTCCTTAAACACCGTCATTTATTAGCAAAATCATTTCTATGCTTTTCTTGGGTATTTCAATCAAGTACCATGTTTTCTGTATTTTACTCTGCTAAAGCTTTAGATAAACATTTTAAAACTTCCTGACTCAGTGGTTATTTCAGGATTATGTACTATAATGAATGTCACTCATTTTAAACTTCCCAATTAGCAAAGGATCCATTGGTAAGTTATTACTCTTCAATCAGAAGGTAATTGGTAGCAGGGACTTTGATAAAAGAGTACATCTGACACCCAGCGTAAGTATTAGTGTAGTGTGAATGTATGGGCCCAAGTGAGTATATGGTGTATGAATGTTGTTGGCTAATATTGCGCTGGATCAGCCCCCACCCCAAATGAAAGGTGATGGGTTACTAACCTACACCCTGGTAGTCCTCATCAACTAAGTGGAAAAACCTGTAAAGTCCATCTGCATTTGCATGGGCAACCCCAGGTCTGTGTTCCACTATAAAGTCCATTCCCTGTAGGGAAATGGACCACCTTAACAGCTTGGGATTCTCCCCTCTCATCTGCATGAGCCATCTGAGAGGCCTGTGGTCAGTTTCAACACAAAAGTGAGTCCCAAACAAATATGGCCTCAACTTTTTCAGGGTCCACACCACAGCAAAAGCCTCTCTCTCAATGGCACTCCACCTCTGCTCTCTGGGAAGAAGCCTCCTGCTAATAAAGGCAACTGGCTGATCAAGGCCCCCTTCATTTAGCTGTGACAACACTGCCCCAATCCCTTGCTCTGAAGCATGTGTCTGAACTACAAATTCTTTTGTGTTGTCTCCAAGTTAATGGACCCATTGCTTTCCCGAGGTTATGTTTGAAGGCTTGGAGGAATGACCTAGCGTGGGAAGCTATTCCTGTGGCTGCCTGCTCTGATAGTGAGCAATTTATTTTCAGTATCTCCCCTGAAGGTAGTTTTGATAGTTAGTGTTGCCACTTATCTCTATGATGACAAGGCAACTTGGTCCAAATGTGTCATTGTGCAGGTCGCATCAGAATGTAGAGTTTGTGTAGCATCCACAATGCAACCTTGCCAGTTCACTGGGCCGAATCCGAATTACTCAGTAGCCCAGTGCAAACGAAGCCTTTGGCATTCCTCCCTCATGAGAATGCACGAAGGAAGAAAGAAACAGTGAATGGTTGCAAGCAGCTGCCACTGTAAAGATGGAGGCCTGCAAGGACAGCATTCCGTCACAGTACTACAGCCCAGTCTCTTAAAGTGACGGCACCACAATAAAACAAGCAATTGCAATGCAATAGGTCTCTCATTACTGAAAGTTTGAGCTTTTGCGTTGGTAATAATAATGCAACGCCAATAGCTCAAACTTTCAGTACTGCGAGGGCTAGTGCATTGTAAATGGATTTTTTTCCTATTCATTTTTTAAGTAATAAGTGCAGGTGCTGCGATTGCTTAAAAAATAAATAAATAGAAAAAAACATTTGCAATGCGATAGCTCTTGCATTACTGAAAGTTAGAGCTATTGGCGTTACATTATTATTAGCAACGCCAATAGCTCAAACCTTCATTAATGCGAGACCTATTGCATTGCAAATGCTTGTTTTACAGAGATGTTTCAAGGGGCCATGACTAAAACGCCCTGACTACCGTTTTCCCTCTAGTTTCTGCTCCACCAAACAAGGGCAGAATATAGCTCATCGGAAGGACCCAACATTTATAAGTAGCTGCAGGGTGGTCGCCAGAGAAGTCATCTGTCTCCTTGCACTACCACAATAAACTGGGAGCTTCTGTAAGCACATCCAGCAAGTACGCAATCTTGGTATTTTAGATACTCTAGACTACATGACAAGTTAGCCTAAACACAAGTGTGCAGCTTGGTAAAGTACCATCACACTACTAATTAGGGTAATGGAAACGTCAATGCACAAAATAAAACGCTTCCACAGACGTAGCTCTGTCCATAAGTTCGAAAACAGTCCGTTATAACATGGCCGATGCATTCGGAAGCAAGACTCTTCATGTTATTGTACTTTAGTCCATTTCTGCTCCCTCTACAGTTTTTGTCCAATCACGAGGCGTCATACGAAGCAGGCTGAAATGACGTCTGACAGCGCCGTCGAACTCTGATAGGCCGGGAGAGACCGGCGCCTGTCTTACGCAGCTTGTGCTCTCCCAGCAGAGTCTAGTGGCGGAGGTGCTTTTTCTGTGAACCCTGAAAAGCGGCAACGGCGTCACAGAACGATCGGTCGTCACAGAGCGACCTCCACGAGTCTGGGACGTGCGCACCCCTTCCCCTCTGACCCCAGAGAATGGGCCGCCCCTGAGAGGGCCCCCTCATGCCCTGCATGTCAGCGGCGCCCTAGCCGAGGATGCTGAAGATGAAGCTGCCCCAGCGGAAAAGCCAGCAGCACCTGCAGCAGGGGACGTCTGCGGGGCCTAGGGAGACCCTGTTGCGGCGCGAGTCGGTGTACGAGTGGTTCGGGCTGAGCTTGGGCCCGGCGCGCCGTCTCGAGTTTGCTTGTGGGCTGCTGGGCCTATGCAATCCGTTGGAGCTGCGCTTCCTGGGCGCATGTCTCGAGGACCTGGCGCGCCGCGACTGCCACTACCTTCGGGAACCCGAGGCTCGTGCCAACACTCTCCCACCCGGCGGGGAGGGACCCCAGCCGCGAGACCCTCAAGCCGAGCTTCGCGAGCCCGCCTCCCGTGCTCGCCTCATCGTGCACCTTGCGCTGCTGGGCTCTGAGAACCGCGAGGCTGCGGCCCGGCTATTTCGCCTGCTGCCCGCCCCTACACCGGGGCTCCCCGCTGAGGGCGCAAACCCCCAGGAGCGCGAAGAGCTGCTTCTGCTCTACACCATGGCCTCCCTGCACCCAGCCTTCTCCTTCCACCAGCGGCACACACTGCGCGCTCGCCTCGAGCAGCTTCGCGCAGCCCTGGATCCCGCACCGAGCCCGCCTCACACACCCAGCCCACCTATGGAGGTGAGTGACTCGCCGATCGCAGTCCACACTGAGAGCCAAAGTATTGTTTGCTGCCACATTTTGGCAAGCCCATTCATCTGGGATGTTCCTGTTGCACTCCACTGGTGACCCCCCGCTACACTGTAGACAAGACAAAAACAGCAACTTAAGTCCAAAGATTGCAGGTGATCACAAGTACATCAAGCAATGGCAGAGCCAACATGTCTGGCCATGGCAAGTTTGATGCGATTATTTTTGTAAACATGTGACCCAAAATAAAAACACATGCCGCCTCTTTAGACAGGCTGCCATGTGCTTGTAATAAGAATCGTTCATGAAAAAATAATGTAGCTGTTTTGCCTGTGTTTCTGTTTAAAAAGCAAGCCTATGAGTTTTCTGTGCATTGTACCCAACCAAGGATTCAAATCACAGGCAGCCATAGTGATAGCGTCACTTAACTTTATGCAACAATTAAAAAAAAAAAAAATGAACAATGAGACGGGCTGCTTATTTCCAGCTGGAAGAACCCTGCTTTTTTTCCATTTTCACCCAGGGCTTTAGCGCAGTTTGAATGATGGTAATTATTTCACTAGCCACCCCAGTTTTACGGTTCTATAGCATATTTTTATAAAGCACTTCAAACCACATTTTTGCTGCCATCACTTTTTGTTTAGAGGTAATTATGTAACACACGTTCTGCATTCGGTTGAACTTGACCTGCTAATTGAGTCCGGGTGCCTTCAAACTTTAATGTCAAGGGTTCTGTTGCGGATCAGTCTAATTTGGATCGTTAGTAGTATCAAGGAACATGTAAATAATTCTACAGGAATCCTTTACTATCTGTACTCCTATTACCCTGGTTCCTAGGAGTATAGAGTTGCCTTAGTTGTTTTTTTATGTCGGGCCTCGAAAAATCTTAAAAATGTTACGAGACCTGCAGGTCTAGTGACTTAAAAAATCTACTCGACCTAATTCCAATGATCTTGACCCATTAACTGGTTTCAAATTATGTGATCCTGGGCAAGTATTTTAATTCACCGAGACGCAGTTTTCTTCTTTGTCACATATTAGAGCACCTTCAAATACTAGAGTTCAGCATGTCTGCTGTACAGAAAACTCTTGTTTGGTTTAATAGACTAAACGTTTGCTCCATATATAATACAAATCTAGCCATTATAGGATACACATGACAGTTGACTTGCCTCAGTTCATTAACTGCATTGTCATCAGTGCAGGGGCAGAAATGTTTCGAACTCATGTTTAAAAACTCACTTTTAATAAATACATAACTAAAGAATGAGGTAGCAGCACACTGTCATTTGCAGTCAGCAGATTTTACATTGAAATGCCCACAGAATTTCCCACTGACGTGGTTTTAAAACTATATAGTGTACAATGTCTGGAAATCGAGTTTATGCAAATATTTGTCATTTGCACATCACCAAGTAAAGTGCTGTGATCTGTTTTGCTCCTATGTAAATCAATCTTTGCATCACACTTCGGAATTGCAAAAAAAAGGTTCTTTCATAATTCCTGATATATTTTGAAGTAACTGTACTATTCATTTACAAGCTGTTTAAATATTGTGTTAGAGAAAAAACCTAACATTTTACAGCCTTTTGTTTCAGAATTATTTTCAGATAAGACGACAAAAAGCATTCACTATAAGAGAAAGAAAAGAAAAAAATATTTTCCAGGAACAGATAAGCAAGAATTAATAGTAAAAAGAGAAACTGACATTTGACCTCTGTCCTTGAACAGACAGGAAATGTGTCAAGACAAAAACAAGGTTTAAAGGCCTCTTTATTGCTCATTCACTTTCTGAATGAACAGAACACCTGTTCCTTCCAGTTTAAATTAACTCGCCAGCAAGGTCGAGTAAATGTTAAAAATAGCTCGACCTGATAAAATCTCACTCCACATTGCGAGTGGATTTTTCGAGGCCTGTAAGTATGTATGTGGGTGCTTTTTAGGAAATGCACAAAAATGTTTTCATTGTCTGGTATTTTTTTGTCTTTATAATCTGGATTTATTTACATAGTCCTTGTGGTCTCTAGGAAGTAGGGTGTGGAATGTGTCTGGTTGTGATTTTAGGGCACTGTAATGAGTAAGTTGGTGGTTACTCACATCTAGAGAAGTGATGCGATTATCAACCCAGAAAAAGATACACAGGTACAATATAATTACTCGGGGGTCATTACGATGGTGGACGGACTTCAGTCCGTCCGCCATCGTGTCGGGGAGTGGGACCGCATGCCTACAAGGCGGCGGTCCCACAGGGGGTATTACGATGCGACCGCCAGTGTGACGGTCGCATCTGCTACATTTAACATTGTGGCGGGTGCTGCTAGCTGCTGCACCCGCCACAATGTTAAAAATGCACTGACATTACGAAGTCCGTCTGTCATCGTGTCTGGGAGTGGGACCACCCGCCTACAAGGCGGCGGTCCCACAGGGGGTATTACGATGCGACAGCCAGCGTGATGGTCGCATCTGCTATATGTTAAAAATGCACTGACATTTCCCTGCACTATGTGGTAGGCACCACGCGGTGCCTGCCAAATGGTGCAGGGAAATGTAGGGGGGCACCATAGGGGCCCCCCCAAGTGCACACACCAACTGCCCCTGCGGGTCCGCAACGGGCCCCCAAAGTACATCTCCGCCAGCCTTTCCATGGCGGGGGAACCACCATGGAAAGGCTGGCAGGGATCCAGCATCCAAATCTGCCGGGCGTAACGATTGCCTCTGTCGATCCCGTGGTAGTCCGGCTTTCCGCCCGCCATCACAATCTGGCGTGCGGTGAATGGCCTTACGATGGCGGTGTCTGCCGGTGGCGGGTTCACCGCCATCGTAATCAGGCCCTCAGTTCTTGGGAAATTGTGAATTTTGCCCACAGGGTGAGTTACAAGGAATGTCAAAAGATACCTTTGTTTCCTCGAAAAAATGCTTATAATTGGGAGGCTCAATATGTCAATGCTCCACTCGTGGGGCAAATTAATTGAAAAATCACAGGTTCATTAGATCCTAGGAACGCATCCAAGGTTCTTTAATGTATTAATTAAAATGAATATAATTATTAGTTTCCTGTGGAAATTTTAAGTTCTTCCTGACATGAAAACAAGGGGCATAGGTCTACCATTGACTTACTCAGATTTGTATTTTTGTGAGGCTCATGATTCAGTGTTTGGAGGATAAGTCTGAAGTGTTTCAATTAATATCAAAATTCGACAACGGAGGGAAAGAGAAGCCTTGTATGCTTGTAATCCCACTCAGGTTCCAAGTAAATTGTTGCAAAAAATCAAAGTAGGGAGTGGAACAGTCTCAGCTGGAGGGATCTCAATAGGAAAAATTCTGTGGGACCCCCAACAGCTATTCTCGGTCAATGGTATATGCTTTGCCATCGACTTACTCATAGTTGATAGCGTCGTCATTGGGTCTTACTCTGGTTGAGAGATTGTTTGAGATCCAAATTTGGAATCGTGATTTAAAATTACCTCTTATCTAGAAAAAGTGCTTTTAATAAAGTTTAGATAATGGTAAGGTTAAAAATGAAAGGATGTGTGATATTGGGATGTACGATGTCTCACATCACGTAGTTAAAAACTGATTACCATAAAAATGGTCTACATGTTTCAGCCCACTTGCGCCCTCTCCGGGTCGTTGGCTTTCGTCAGGACCAATAGTGTGTGTGATTCATTTTTTGGGGGGTTTCCCAAGTCATTTGGAACATTGTCCCCTGGCGAGGGCTCCCATTGACCTTGGTTTGAGCCATTCCTGTAGTGGGCACTAGTCCCAGCCAAACAAGTGGGGCTGCGTTTTTATTGGCATAAGTGGGGTAATGCAGAATATTGTGGATTCCTGCGTATTACAGAAGTTTCCATCACAGAAATGGAAGGAAAATGCCTGATTTCAGGCAGAGTTTGATGTTTGCAGAAAGAAAGAAAACCTTGTGGGATCCACGCAAGGCACGCACCACCCTAGACTTCCCTGATTGTCTTTTTTCCCCAAGTTTCTGTGGTTCATAGATTTGCATGGGTGGCGCCACAGCTTGGTCCCAAATACAGCATCTGCCTCTCTCTCAACCTAGCAGTTTAGGGCCTTTTGTGTCTCTTTCACTTGACCCACCCACATGAGTGGGGTACCGTCCTTAACAGGAGATGTGTGGGAACTTAGCGTGGTAGGGAACCTGTGGCTCCCTGCAGATTCAAGTCTTTCCATCACAGAAACGTGAGAAAAATGTGTTCATCAAAGTTTGTTGGCAAGGACTTCTGGGTAAAATTACCTTGTGAGAACCACACAAGCCATGCACCCCTGGATTCCCCATGTTGTGTAGTTTTTAAAAATGTGCATGTTTGCCTAGGTGCTGGCTGAGCTAGGGCCTAAAATCTACAGCTACCCACATTGCAAAAAAATTGAGGATTTCTTAGTGAGGGTCATACTTAAATTTTTGGCTGACAAAGAAGACTCCTTCTCCCTGGCAAAGGACTTAACGTCTGCCATCGTAGGACTGCTCCACTCACCAAATTTAGAAATGAATGCCAAGTTGGCGGTCAATTCAAAAACATTGACATAAACAGCTGAAACTGTGATTGCGGTCCGTGCCTTTTACGCTTGATGCACTACTCCAACATAATGGAGCCATCCATCAAATAAAAAAAAAGAAAAAAAAAAAAGGTTTAAAACAAAATCCCGAAGTCTGATTTTCCTTTGGGTGGGGGAAAAAAATTCCCCTCTCACTTTGGAGTTGTCTCCCATGGCAAGGGGGGCATTAGACAGTTATCACTGTCCTATATCCCCATGGTTTTCCAGGTGGTGAAGGGCAGTGAAAATTTACCTGTATGTCTGCACATCAAAATTAGATGGGCGGACACAACCGCCACAGATGGCCCTTACTCATTCAGGGCTTGGAAGGGGGGCAACCATGCCACACAGGGCTAGAAAAATCCACTCGCCCGCTCACTATGGTGAGCCAGATTTAATCGGGACGAGCTATTTTTAGGTCTTACTCGCCCTTTCTGGTGAGTAGGAAGACAAACTTGACTTTTGACCTCTTGTCTCTGAAAGCAGAGCAAATGTGACAAGGTAAGATTTAAAGGCATCTTTATTGCTCACAAAATGAATGAGCAATAAAGATGCCTTTAAATCTTGTAACATTTGCTCAGCTTTCAGAGTCAGAGGTCAAGTACATTAGTTTGGTCAAGTAGATTTTTCAAGTTACTAGACCTGCAGGTCCAGTAGCATTTTGATGAATTTTCGAGCCCTGCCACAGATGGGAGTAGTCTTCCCCATGGTTACACCAATGCTCTGTTCACATACGGCCAGACCATTATGTTAACAGTAAGGATACTCTGCTGCCATTGCGAAGGAGTATCCTTACCACCACAGATCTAAATCTGGTACTAATTTTAAGTTAATCCACCACTTACATTGGTTTGTTTCAGCACCTCCAGAAATGCTAGCTTCAAAGCACAAATGCTTATCAAAGTATCTGAATATTGAAACCAAGACTACTGAAGGTGAGCAATAAAGCAGTGTCAAGTCACCAACCTCTTTATGGTCCATTCACACACTATACACAAGGCTTTCATACCACTGGGCCCAATGCAGCAGATTAGCGCACACACCTCATCATACCTCCGCCTTGCGAAGGCCCATCACATTCATATGCCACAGGACGGAATTCCCATTTATGTCCAGACATGTTGACAGTTGATGCATCTACAACCTTCAGAATAGAAAAAAACTGTTTGACTACATTATTTACCACCTGTATAATAGCCCCCTCCATTCTGAGCATTACCGAACACATGCCCAGTGAACCTTTACTAATGGCTCCCATGATAGCCACGTGAGGCTCAGGAAGACGTGTTACATGGGTCTTTAGCACACTCACTGTGGTAAATTCAACTCCTTCCAGTTTGGGGGTGCAAGTTGGGGGTGTTAGAGTATTCCTCTGAGGCTTCATTCCTTGAACTGAGTGAGCATATCTACCTTTGACACGAAGGCAAACATGCTAGAGAATGCTGCCTAAGTTCCCTAAAGAGAGCTTCATAAATTACGAAGAACAATAGGTTTTGATACACAGGGTAGTCAGTGAGAACATAATATACGCCACGTCCATTGTTATGTGCAGTACTGTGACTAATGCACGTGTCATACAGTGAACTGAACATATACTAATTTCTGACAGAGGATGAACATGGCAAGCAGGACAAACATTTTACCCATACATTGGGTGCAGAGTTCTTTTTATTGGTATGAATTTTTTGTATAGCGCACTATCACCTGAAAGGTATCATGTCGCCGATGCAAGATCAGTCAGACCTGATCCATGGAGTAACTTTGTCGAAGAGCCAAGTGTTTAGCTTCGTGCAGAATGCACTAATATTAGGGACAATGCATATATATAGAGTCAGGTCATTCCGCCCTTGTGGAGCCAATAGGAGAAGTCTATTCTTGTTCTGGTGCTGCCTATGTTGAGCAAAGGTGCCTGGAAGGTTTCTGAAATCTAAGTCTGCATTGAGGTATGGTGGACCAGTGCTGTATAAGACTTTGAATGTTTGCTTCAGGAGTTTGAAAAGAGCTGTGGATTGGGAGCCACTGAAGCTGTTTCAGGTGCCGGTTGTGTGGTGCTGGGATGCTGAGGAAGGAGGCTGCCCTGCTGCGTTCTGTATGGTTTGGAGTAATCTGCTTAGTTGATAGTTGAGTTTGGCAGTAATTTAGTTTCAGGCCGAGTACGGCGGCGTGACATAATGCAAAAGTGTGCTTTTCCAGAGTAATCCATTTACCTCTACAGGACTTGTTTCACATTGTTGGCTTTGTCTAGGAATACTCTTGTATGTGTTGATGTGACTACTTTCTCCACAATACTAAGGTGTACTTTTCCTGAATAATTTATTTACCCCACTGGAACGGTCCAACTAACTGAGCAGCCCGGTATGCATTGTAGACTGTGTCTTGAAGTATTCTTGCAGGTATTGCTTATAGGATACGTTATTGAAGGTCCCAAGATTCCACAGTTTCTAGAGAAGTTGAGTGAGAAGAATTATTTTTCTGATAAGACCTGAAGACTATCTACAGGTCAAATCTTCGACATTTCCCTCCTTAAGTTGCTTTCAAAACATGTTATGGTTTGCCAGGAGATACTACATATGAGCAGACAGTACCTCTGCTTATGTTAGTTTGATATAAAATCATATGCAACCTTGGAATCTGTTCATTGTTTTATGTTGTTGTATAGATATAAGTTCACGATCTGAGCACTGTTGTCTGCGCTAATTTTGATACATACTGAAATGTATATTGTCCTTGCACTGAAAATGTGAACATCCCCATCATGCAAGAAACTGTGTCCTCTATCCTTTTTCACTGACATTGATTATGATACAAGTTACTAATTGAGTTTGTACACTTTCATAGCAAATAGAAGTATTGGTGAATAATTCCCACGGGGCATTTGTTTGACTTATTACTCTTACTCTGGTTCTTGTGGGTAATCAGGGTGGTCCTTGTGTTGTGTATATATAAGTTCCCTAAAAAGCACTTCAGAATCTAGTCAAGCATTTACAATTTTGCCATATAGGCTACGCCGTGACATCGTGGCTTATACTACTTCAAGCATTATGTGCAATGTGAGGACTATAATGCACTTGTCAATCAGCGAACAGAACACCTATCACATTCTGACTTCGGATAAAGGTGTCAAGCAGGCTATAAGCAAGTACATGATTTCCTCAAGTAGAGGAACCAAAATTCTATGGCTGCTTGCCTGGTGAAGTAGTAGCCCATAAAAGGTAGGTGTTCATGCGCATCCATTGAGAGTTATACCTAACGGTAGCTCCACCTCAATCAATTTTCCAATACTTAATTAGGCTTCTCCTGCAACCGTGCTTGCGCTGTGCTTGAGAAATCTATTGTTTTTAATATAAACTTAAAAGGGACTTAAATCCTGCCTCCTCTTTCCTGGCATGTCTCATTGGTACCTGTGCGTGACTCTTACATTTCCTCCATTTCTATTGGCTGTAGCATATTTTCCTGCATTTAGCAATGCTTGTTCTTTGTCTGCTTCTCTTATTAGTTTCCCGCCGCCGAAATACTGTTAACACCCGCTTTGGTGGAACTATATTTTCATAAAGTTTTTTGCCTTTTACTCATGCAGCATATTTATATAACAGTTTATCACCCGGAGAGATTAAGTGATTTGCATAGAATCACAGGATGTTGTGCGGTGCCGCTGAGACTGGAACCGGGACCCACAGCTCACGAGTCAGCAGCTCTGGCTGCTGCGCCACATCCTCTCCACTCCCATGTTATCTGTCGGGGAGCTCATTCCTTCTGCGGGACGATGATTGATGAAAATAGCTCTTTATTCATTACATAAGTAAAACCGATGCATTACCAATGCTTGTTTTTGTATGGTACAGCATGAAATAAGTAGGAAAAAACAGGGTTGCTGAGACACAACTCTCCTGCCTGTTTCCTTGCTTAGAGTAGACTGTACTACAACAACACCGTGGTCGAGGCTTTTTAGCTGTTTTAGGAATGCGATCAGCAAAGTGTTGATCCTGCAGCCTTGCCACATCCTCCAGAGCATATGGAGTCTGCTGCTTCTGTAGCAGTAGGACATTTAATGACGGGCAACTGAAAGTCAAGGAAAGACATGAGTCTTCCTGTGGTTGTCTGTCTATAAACGACATACGCATTGTATTTTACCATCTGGATCAGGTAGGTAAACAGTTTCTTGTACGAAGTGCGAGTTTTACAGCTCACGTTGTATTGCTGAGGAACATGGTCGTTCTTATCCACTCCACCCATGCACTTGTTGGTATCCAGTATACAGATGGACTTGTGAACTTTTGGCCATCTGACCCCAAATCGTAACCGGGCAAGTGCTTTCATCATGATTTGTAGTGAGCATGTACACATCATGCCTATCGGAGAACTTGACTGGAAGCAGTTCGTTGAAACGCAACAGTGTGCACTGGGATTTCTAGCGCTCCTTACAAACTAGCTCTGTATGAGTCCTTTGTGGCGCAACAAACTGTACCGCATGCCACAGTGCCAGCTTTGCACAGCACACTGAACAGCTCTACTCCTGTATAGAAATTGCCCACATAAAGGTTATAACCTTTTGTGAAGGAGTGGCTGGTCAAGTTCCCATGCAATCTTTCGTGTGACTCCTAACATGGGAGGTCAACCTACAGGGCTTAGAGTGAAGTTCTTTCCTGTATACACTCTCAAGCTGTACACATACCTAGTCGAGCTCTCAAACAGCATGTACAGCTTGATGCCATAATGAGCTCTTTTGCTCGCACTGTACTGCCTGAACAGCAGCTGTCCCCTGTAAAGGTTCAAGGGCTCATCAATGGCTATATTCTTTCCAAGAGTATAAATCTCTGGAAACCTGGCAGACCAATATTCCACAACAGGCCAAATTTTGAAAAACCTGTCATGGTCTGGATGGTCATGGGGCAATGCAGCAAAATTGTAATTGAAATGCAGCATATGCTGCAATAGCAAAAAACGATCTCTGCTCATGTACGGTGTGAAGATGGGGTTACTCAAACTGTGCGAGTAGACCATTAGGACTGCAAGGTTGGTTTCTGCACTAACCCTATTTTGAGCTTAATGCCCAGAACTATCTTCAACTCCAAGTGAAGTGGGAGTCCACTGGTGTGCCCTAGAATGAGGCTCTAGAGTGCTTCCATGCCCCCTCCGAAATTGTCCATCATGCATATTTTGTTTGCTGCACAATTTTTTCAAGGAAGTCAACATCCAAAAAGATCTTTGAAGGGGTGGGGTTTATTTTTTTAAATTGTTTGTAACACAGCAATTAATTTTCATTCGCATGTGCTAAACACTTCAGACATGTCTGTTAAATGTGTTTAAAATGTAACTTAGGTTTACAATTTATGGTTTAAGTTTGCTTATTGTCTGGTAAATTGACGTACTTCCACCTACATCCATTGGCCAGTGGGGTGACATAGCAGTGTTAAAACAAAAAAAGCTCAGCCTATCTCTCTCCCTTCCGGTGCTCCAGATTAAGATGATAAGTTTAATCAACTGTCGTAATAATAAAAGGTGGTAGGATGTAGCTCAGTGTGGACTTGACATCTATCTTGTTGAGGGGGGGGCGCTAAGATACTGTACTCTTGACATGGTCTACGGAATGTTGTTGTGTGAAGTGAAGTACTCATATACTTTGGGCATGTGAGTTCCCTGAACTCCTGCAATAGGAAGGCTGTGCCGGGTCATAAAGTTTTCTCAAACTGAGCCTCCATCTTGGCTGAGAGTAGCTCCATTCCTGAGAGTTCTCACAGCCTGTGGTGCCTTGTATTGTATTGTATTCTGAAACTGTATCCTTGCCTCAAAGAGCTCTGATTGCCTATCTGGCTGCCCACATTGCTAATGTAATCGCCTTGCCTCTTAATGATCGTAGAGGATAAGTTAGCCTTTTGGGTAACCCTAGGTAGAATGCATGCTGGGGTTTTCAGGATAATATGAAAACTTGGTCCTTGACTGATTTTGCGAAAATATTTTAAATAAGAAACCTAATAATTAAAGTGTTGCCAAAAGGTCAAACACTAGTATTAAATACAATGCATAAAAGATTATACACCCTAGAGAAACGCAATTAATTCATCAACGATATATATGTACAAAGTACACCCACACATTTTACTTAAGTTGGTTCATGGTTTTTTATATTTTGTACTCCAATACAAACGTCAAACAATAGGTAATGTTATTACCTAATAGCGTTTAAGAGAAAAAGGTTGCACAAGGGATAGAAAAAAGCGTGCTCGTGAGAAGAGTGGAAGTCAGGAGGGTTAGAAATACACACTGTCCCTTATTATAGAAGGGCACTGGTCTGTAGAAGAGCCAGTATTCTTGAACCTGTCCAATGTCTTTTGGTAATTCAGTTTACATCACTCATGGGTTCTTGATTGCAACATCCAGTTTAGTAGGGGATAAATATGTGGAACAAGTCCTTTTTTTGGGGGGGGGGGGATGTGTTGACGTTTTGACCCGTCTTGTGCTACGAGGGCGATTTGAAGCCTCCGCGTGCGGGTCTTCAGGACGTAGGGGAAGGCAACCTGTGATGTGAATGAGATCCGTGAATTAGTGGGCGTAACCTCCAACCAAGGGAGGAGTATGTGAGAAAAGGTCTGAATACTGACCATATATCCGTGCCAGGATTGGCGTGGGAGTAGTTAATTCAAGGTTGCTGGGAGCCAATATAGGGCGAACCAGGCTGCAAGTCCAAAATTGTAAGGTCTGAGGAAAGAGCAGGGATAAATCAAAAACTGCTGCGCTTAAAACATCAGGCGCTGGATAAATACATTTAAAGGTTGTATAGTGGGCACAGGAACAACTTACCCGCAAAAGCGGTGTGGCCGTGCTGAGGGGACAACCAATGGTGAAGTCCTCCTATATTGAGCTTAATTCAAAAGTGATCCAATCCTAAAGGAATTAAAAAAGAACCTAAATGCCAGGCTTAAATTGCTGTAGCATCGGGTCTGAAGCGTGTAAAGGGCCAAGTAACTAACCTTGATTAATGGCAATAGCATTTCACATCAGGATGCATTGGCTGAAATCCAAAAATGTAGATCAGGTGCCCCAGATGATCCATGCCCTCCTAAGCTTTGGAAAATGTTATCTCTCTCTCTCACTGGTGTGCTAGTTCATATCTGGAATGCATCTCTTGGAACTGGCATTTTTCCCGACAAGTGGAAACACGCTACCCTTCTCCCTTTGAGAAAGAAACCTAATGGTGACCCAGGAGACCTCAACAATCTTAGGCCAATCTCCTTACTGCCTGCTCCGGGTAAAATGCTAGAGAAGTTGGTCCAGCGGCAACTGACCAACTTTGTTGAGAGTAATGCCTCCCTGCATGATACACAATCTGGTTTTCGGGCAGGCTATAGCACGGAGACTGCCCTCCTGGAGGTGGCCGAGTCGGTGAGATGGTCGTTAGATTCAGGGGCATCAGTGTTACTGGTGCTCCTGGATCTGTCTGCAGCTTTCGACACCGTCGACCACACCGTGCTGGTGCAGAGACTACAAGACACAGGTTTTGGGGGGAAGGTTTTGACTTGGCTGAAATCATACTTAAGCGGCCGTACCCAAAGAGTCGCCTTACAACCATTTGAATCAAAACCTAAATCCCTATGGTGTGGCGTCCCTCAAGGCTCCGCGTTGAGCCCTTTACTTTTTAATTTGTACCTAGTCCCACTTTTTTCTTTGATTGCCAATTGGGGTGTGAAGGCAATCTCCTACGCTGACGACACCCAGCTGGTTTTCCCTTTTCAAGAGCGAACGACGGAGGCTTTTATGAATTTTAAAGGTTGCTTGAGAGACATAGCCATATGGATGAATATAAACAAACTAAAACTCAATGCGGGAAAAACAGAGGTGCTGTTTTTCGGAAATGGCCCTGTGCCTGCTTCAGATCTGTGGTGGCCAGTAGAAATGGGCCCTCCGCCTTCTCCTAGCACGAGTATCAAAAATCTAGGGGTGAGATGGGAGGCGGATCTCTCTTTCTCGGCCCAAATCCAACAGGTCACCGCTTCGTGTTTTAGTAAATTGAGAAATCTCCGTAAATTTTTACATTTTATGCCAGAAGATTGCCGTAAATCCGTAGTCCATGCCACAGTGACATCCAGGCTGGACTACGCAAACGGCTTATATCTTGGCCTGCCTAAATATTCGATTAGACGTCTGCAGATGGTGCAGAATGCGGCTGCGAGACTAATTAGACGCATTCCTTTTCGACATCATGTCTCTCCGCATTTACAGGAGCTTCACTGGCTCCCGGTAGCCAAAAGAATCGAATTTAAGGTCTTGACCCTGCCCGGCTCTTCAGGGAAGATGTCCTAGCTATCTTAAACAAAGACTCTGCCGGTATAAGCAAAATCGCTCCCTGCGGTCAAACTCTCAGAATTTGCTCTACTCTCCCCGCTTTGTGAAAGCCCGTTTGGGCGGTAGGGCGCTCACAGTAAGAACGGCTAAATTGTGGAATGCCCTACCTGGGTTTCTCCGCCAAGCTAACACTGAGACCAGTTTCAGAAAAGCGCTGAAGACATGGCTCTTTAGCAATGATTAGGCCTGACCCCCAGTGCCTAAACGTATGTGCATGCGCTGCTTGCTGCTAGAGCGCCGGGACACCTCTGTTTTGAGGTAGCTGTTCGCGCTATACAAGTTTCGGTATTATTATTATAGCAGCGCGACTCGCAGAACCTGCTCCGTCAAGATTTCAGGAGAAACTGACAGGCGAGCGCGCTGCGGTATAAGAAAGCCGGCCTCAGCTGGTCCGGCGTGCACGTTGCGCCCGTGGTGTACGTCTCAAGGAACGTCACCAAAGAGACCGGGGGAACCCCAAGCGGGCTATTGGCGCGAGCGATGGTTCTAAAACAATTGGTGACTGTCTTCGTGTCTGAGGACGTCACCAAGGATACCAGGGGAACCCCGAGCAAGCCGTCAGGGAGAGTGATGGCTCTTACGTGATTGGTGAATGCCCGCAGAACTGTAATAACTGCAATAATTAAGAGCTGGGCAGAACGGTTAATACTAGGCAACAATTGTACAAGTAAATGAACACTTCTATCTTGGAATGCAGAAGGTGACATTGTTATATACATGAGGAAAAATATATATATATATATATTTCTTCCAAAAAGCACTCTCCGAACCTCCACACAGGCGAACAGAGAGACACAGACCCAAGGAATAGTGGCAGGCAAGTTGTTTTATTCTCCTCTCACTTGTGACACGTTTCGAGCACCCTGTGCCCTTGTTCACACATAAAGAATAATGTCCGCCATGATCTTTTTAAATGCTAGGTGTCCACCCCATTGTGAGTCACATGGTCAAAGCAATAGAAGAAACACTGTGTTATCGGCACTTTGACGCAATTAAACAACACATTACAGAATCATTCTTCTTTTGGTTGTTGCTAAAGATTAATGACATTGATACATTGTTATTATTATTATTATTATTGTTACTTCTTTGTTTTTATCCCTTGAAAATACATTGTGAAGCTTAAATGCATTTCACCTATGCAAAATGGAAATGTCAGAAGTATGCATGATGAGGTACAATTGTGCACTCACATTACGTGTAAAAGCAATAAATAAATAAATATTGCTATATAAACATTAAAAACTTCATGAATTGTTTGAGAATATAAAGACCGCATGATCGATCTTATACCATTCTGTCAGCATAAATGCTTAAACAATCCCAATGTACCTATTCCAAATGTCATATTTTTTGCAAGTGCTTTTAGTTCCTCAATACTCTTTGCCATGTGAATTTAATAAAGTGCCAAGTGCAACTAAAATATCTATCTAAAAATCATGCGAGTGCATGTATCTAAAAATGAACCTAAAACCCAGATACAAACATTTTTTTGTGAGACCTAATATATAAATTGATAGCGGCCAAAAACAGTGACTATGGTCACTGTAAAAGTGCTTTGGCAAATGTGAAAAATACAATAAAAATATATATGAATATATTACTAAAAGACCTGGAAAAATCTATCAAAAATCTAAAAAGAATACACTAAATATCATGGTTTCCAACCAAATAGGAATGGTGTCCAAAATGTATTTATATGTAGCAAAAAATTCTTATCATTGATTTGTCTAGACTCATTCTCATCTTGTTTTGTCCTTCTCTATATATATACTAGCCCCCCAGGTACCTACAGTTAGGACCACAGAGCTGAGTTGCAGAGAGGCGTTCCGAGGCCACGCACCTTTTTTCACCTCTCTGCAACGCAACTCTGTTGTGCTTACTGAAGGTACCTGGTGGGCTAGTTGGCCCCCAGTGTCCCTCAGGATTCAAAGGGAATTAATTCCCCAACTTAAAACGCACCACAGGGCGTGTTTGCGCACATGTCACCTGAGGCCCCGCCCCTCCCTTCACCACTGTGCAAACGCGCCCCGTGGTGCGTTTTAAGTTGGGGGATTAGGTCACCTTGAATCCTGAGGGTCCCTGGGGCCCAACTAGCCCACTAGGTACTTCCAGTAAGCACCACAGGCCTGCGTTGCAACGCCTGTAACAAATTGTGCAGTTGTGTTTAGGTAGTGTAGGGGGTCATGCTGGGGGTAGATTTAGGGTTTAGGGTAGTGCAGTGGTGTTTGGGTAGTGTAGGGAGTCCTGCTGGGGGGAGTGTTTTAGGGTTTAGGGTAGTGCAGTGGTGTTTGGGTAGTGTAGGGGGTCGTGCTGGGGGTAGTGTTTTAGGGTTTAGGGTAGTGCAGTGGTGTTTGGGTAGTGTAGGGGGTCGTGCTGGGGGTAGTGATTTAGGGTAGTGCAGTGGTGTTTGGGTAGTGTAGGGGGTACTGCTGGGGGTAGTGTTTTAGGGTTTAGGGTAGTGCAGTGGTGTTTGGGTAGTGTAGGGGGTACTGCTGGGGGTAGTGTTTTAGGGTTTAGGTTAGTGCAGTGGTGTTTGGGTAGTGTAGGAGGTCGTGTTTTAGGGTTTAGGGTAGTGCAGTGGTCTTTGGGTAGTGTAGGGAGTCATGCGGGGGTAGTGTTTTAGGGTTTAGGGTAGTGTAGGGGGTCATGCGTGGGGTAGTGTTTCAGGGTTTAGGGCAGTGCAGTGGTGTTCGGGCAGTGTAGGGGGTCGTGCTGGGGCTGGTGTTTCAGGGTTTAGGGCAGTGCAGTGGTGTTCGGGCAGTGTAGGGGGTCGTGCTGGGGCTGGTGTTTCAGGGTTTAGGGCAGTGCAGTGGTGTTCGGGCAGTGTAGGGGGTCGTGCTGGGGCTGGTGTTTCAGGATTTAGGGCAGTGCAGTGGTGTTCGGGCAGTGTAGGGAGTTGTGCTGTGGCTGGTGTTTCAGGGTTTAGGGCAGTGCAGTGGTGTTCCGGCAGTGTAGGTGGTCGTGCTGGGGCTGGTGTTTCAGGGTTTAGGGCAGTGCAGTGGTGTTCGGGCAGTGTAGGGGGTTATGCTGGGGCTGGTGTTTCAGGGTTTAGGGCAGTGGTGTTCGGGCAGTGTAGGGGGTCGTGCTGGGGGTGGTGTTTCAGGGTTTAGGGCAGTGCAGTGGTGTTTGGGCATTGTAGGGGGTCATGCTGGGGCTAGTGTTTCAGGATTTAGGGCAGAGCAATGGTGTTCAGGCAGTGTAGGGGGTTTTGCTGGAGGTGGTGTTTCAGGGTTTAGGGCAGTGCAGTGGTGGTCGTGCAGTGTAGGGGGTGGTGTTTCAGGGTTTAGGGCAGTGGTGGGCAGGCAGTGTAGGGGTCTTGCTGGGGTTGATGTTTCAGGGTTTAGGGCAGTGCAGTGGTGTTCGGGCAGTGTAGGTGGTCTTGCTGGGGGTGGTGTTTCAGGCTTTAGTGCAGTGGTGTTCGGGCAGTGTAGGGGTCTTGCTGGGGGTGGTGTTTCAGGGTTTAGGGCAGTGCAGTGGTTTTCGGGCAGTGTAGGCGGTCGTGCTGGGGCTGGTGTTTCAGGGTTTAGGGCAGTGGTGGGCAGGCAGTGTAGGGGTCTTGCTGGGGTTGATGTTTCAGGGTTTAGGGCAGTGCAGTGGTGTTCGGGCAGTGTAGGGGTCGTGCTGGGGGTGGTGTTTCAGGGTTTAGGGCAGTGCAGTGGTGTTCGGGCAGTGTAGGGGGTCGTGCTGGGGGTGGTGTTTCAGGGTTTAGGGCAGTGCAGTGGTGTTCGGGCAGTGTAGGGGGTCGTGCTGGGGGTGGTGTTTCAGGGTTTAGGGCAGTGGTGTTCGGGCAGTGTAGGGGGTCTTGCTGGGGGTGGTGTTTCAGGGTTTAGGGCAGTGCAGTAGTGTTCGGGCAGTGTAGGGGGTCGTGCAGGGGGTGGTGTTTCAGGGTAGGGCAGTGCAGTGGTGTTCGTGCAGTGTAGGGGGTCGTGCTGGGGATGGTGTTTCAGGGTTTAGGGCAGTGCAGTAGTGTTCGGGCAGTGTAGGGGGTCGTGCAGGGGGTGGTGTTTCAGGGTTTAGGGCAGTGCAGTGGTGTTCGGGCAGTGTAGGGGGTCGTGTTGGGGGTGGTGTTTCAGGGTTTAGGGCAGTGCAGTGGTGTTCGGGCAGTGTAGGGGGTCTTGCTGGGGGTGATGTTTCAGGGTTTAGGGCAGTGCAGTGGTGTTCGGGCAGTGTAGGAGGTCTTGCTGGGGGTAGTGTTTCAGGGTTTAGGGCAGTGCAGTGGTGTTCAGGCAGTGTAGGGGTCATGCTGGGGGTGGTGTTTCAGGGTTTAGGGCAGTGCAGTGGTGTTCGGGCAGTGTAGGGGGTGGTGGTTTAGGGTTTAAGGTAGTGCAGTGGTGTTTGTGTAGTGTAGGGGGTCGTGCTGGGGGCAGTGTTTTAGGGTTTAGGGTAGTGCAGTGGTGCTTGTGTAGTGTAGGGGGTCGTGCTGGGGGTAGTGTTTTAGGATTTAGGTTAGTGCAGTGGTGTTGGGGTAGTGTTTTAGGGTTTAGGGTAGTGCAGTGGTGTTTGTGTAGTGTAGGGGGTCATGCTGGGGGTAGTGTTTTAGGGTTTAGGATAGTGCAGTGGTGCTTGTGTAGTGTAGGGGGTCGTGCTGGGGTAGTGTTTTAGGGTTTAGGGTAGTGCAGTGGTGTTTTTGTAGTGTAGGGGGGTCATGTTTTAAGATGCAACGCTCCAATACCTGACCAGTCTGCACTACATAAAACTGCAAAAAAACTAAAAATAAAGTGTTTTGCACACTTTTGTCATTGGGCTATATGTGGGCTACATCTGGGTAATATTTGTGCTACATTTGGGCTCTTTTTTCACTGGTGGCCATCTTGGAAGACTTCTTTGTTATGAAGTTTCCTAATTTCCTCATTTACTGCAGTCTCCTCAGTAGGAAATGCTTTCAGTTTTTACTTTGATTCCATCAAGAAGGCATTCAGATGTGTCACACATTTGCCATAAATTCAGAATGTTAGCACTCTAGTTGTTCATTAGATCACTGTAGTAAAGCTACTGCTCACCAAGGAGTTAACTGGAAGTCTACTGCTTCTAAACTGTGTTGCCATTACACACTGGCCCAAGTATTGTATATACACATGACTGTATCTGTTTACTGTATTTTTATGTTAATTAAATACACCCATTACATCGATACATACCACCTTTCCTTAAGTGTGGTCATTACCAACGTGCCGCACTTATTACACTTTAGGCCCCGGGTCATGTTTCATTAAAGCTACCCCGCAATGTAAATAGCACTATGTGTTAAATTGTTTGTCCCCTGTAAATTGGATTTTTCATTTTATGTAAATAGGATTGTTACTTTAATTCATATTCTACCAATGTCTCATGATTGTCTCTACTAATACTGTAAAGTATTCACAGTCCGGCACCGGGCTGTCCGTCCTGATCGACTTATGTTATGCGACATCCACATGTAAATAATAGTGTCACCTTCATTTATGTTATACATGTTTTTTTGCATATTATCTACTGGCGGTCGCCAGTAGATAGTTATAGTTAGGACCTATTTTCCATAGGAAATCCGCGACATTCTATTTGAAATAACTCTTGCGTCGGTTGACGAATCTTCGTGAAATTTTCAAACTTTATGGCCCGCTCCGGTCCTACCCTGAAAGTCTCAGGGTGATTCGTCAAGCGGGGGCCGAGAAAAAAGGGGGGGGTCCCAAAACGTTTTTTCCCCATTCATTTTCCCATAGGAAACTTTAGACACGGCTACAGCCCGAACTGCTGAACGGAATTACACCAAATTTGGCAAAGAGGTAGTTCTTGGTTCAGAAAGAACCCTTTTTGTTAAATGGAGTACTGCTGGTATTGTAAGTGATTGTTTCAGTCTGCATGTCAGAATTTTCTAATGAAATAGAAGAGGATTTCAGATCTCACTTAAAACATGCACTAAATTTTCTTTTTGCAGCACTAACCATAATTTCTATGGCAAAATGAACCCCTCATTTTGTTCCTTTTTAAATTAAATGTTTTAAGTGTTACCAGTTTATTCCAATCAAGATGGCTTCAGGTGTGCCATACTTTTGTCATAAGTAAGGCTGTTAGCACTCTAGTTGTTCTTTAGAACACTCTGGGAAGCTGCAGTAGAACACAAAGGAATCAACTGACAGTCTCTGCCCTTGTTGGATGTACATGTTTTACTGAGAATGGCAGACTTCATTCTCACATGACTGAGAAAGATAATGTGAATTTACAGAAAATATGCTCTCATTTTAGCTTCTGGGGCACCTTCCAAAACTGTATGGGACAAGCATGTGAAAATAGTTTTCTCTCAAACATGATTCATGATATCCCAGCAGAAGGTTTTTCACAGGGTAAAATCACCTTAGAACACACCACAATTCCTGAAATTAGTATGGTACCATCAACAAATGAATTCTAATGTAACTAAAGTCTGTTATCACCCTTTATAGTTCTCCTTTTGGTAACCCTCAAAATCTTCGATTCACTACAATGCATTTCAATGGGGTACTATCATTTATATTGGTCCTAAGATGGCTGCCAGCAATTCCAGGATGAAGTGCTGACAGCCAATCAGATCTCACGATGACATGTGTTGTTAGGCTCCGCCCAGATATATATGTGTTTTTACTTTTGATTTTCTCAGCAACTACTGAACGGATTTACACCATTTAACAAAAAGGGTTCTTTTTGAACCAAGAACTCCCCCCTGTACTGTGCAGCGTGTTCGACTACAGTGCTGTAGAATGCGAGCTTTCGATTTTTGTGTCTGGCCAATGTATAGAAAGTTACACGGGCATGCAATGGCATATATGACTCCAGCGGAGTTACAATTGGTATGTTCTCTTATAGTGTGGGTGTACCCATTGTGTGTGAAACTTTTTAGCTCCTTGGTCATGGTACAGGCATTACAATTCCCACATTTAAAATGCCCCTTTATAGGTTGAATGTTCCATAGAGGAGGCTGGGCATTGGTGGGTTTAACCGGAAGTAAAGATTTGACCAAATGATCCCTAAGGTTTTTTTTCCTTTCTTAAAGGCGTACAGTGGGATCAGGTATACCGACCTCGTCTGCTACTAAGTGCGAATGTCTGTTGGTCTGTCAGGATATCAGTAGAGAAGATGGCATTTATACAGGTAATTACTTCTTGCCAGTACTGGCGAGGTTTTTGGCACCGCCATAGGAGGCGCGTCATAGTTCCCGTTCATCCGCAACCAGGGGTGCGTGTTCAATGAGAAATGTCCCTCCATTGTTCATCTGTAAGTAAACGTTCCGGTTCGACCTCTAACTTTCTGTGCTGTAGATTTTCATAGTGGGGCCAGTTTCTGGAAGAATTTATAAATATTCAATAGTATGTGTTTGTCGTCCTGCTTGGAAATCACCATCTCTGTGTCCGCTGTCTGTTGGTTTGGAATCTGGTGGCTGACTGGGTCAACCAGTGCCTGATTTCTAGATAATGCATGCACTCCTTCTCTGGGTTTCTGTACTAGATTTTTAATTGTTCGAAGGCTTGCAGACACACTATTGCAAAAATCTCCCACTGTCTTGCAGTTTGTGGTGTCACTCTGCAAATTAATTACAGATTAATGAAAGGGTGAATTCTGTATTATTTATTATGAGTGTCTATGTGGAAGCCATGGTTGTGAAGCCCTTCTGTTTTGCCACCTTGTCCCATGCATCTAGTGTGGGTCTCATGACTGGGGAAGAATACACACCCCATGGTCTTTATTTGCTAACTGGGGGAGCTTCCACTTGTGGATACCTGCAGTCTGTTGGTCCTTAACGCACCAGTGTTTCTCCAGGCGGTCTGATGCCACTCCAGCATGTACTGGATTTGTGCGGTCATTTAATAGCGCGTTAATTGTAAGACTCCCAGACCTCTTTCTGCAGTTGGGAGAAAAGTTTGTCTTATTGAAATTCATGCTTTTCTGCCTCCCCTATTCCCTATTGGAGGGGACAAGCATTGATGGGCAAGGAAAGCCTTCAATAAAGAAGCAATCAAATGAGTGATAAGCAAGCCAACAAATTGTAAGCAGTGATTGGATTGTAACTCCCTGTTAATTATTGGTAAACCCACAATAGTTTTTTTTTTTTTTGGGCAACCAAGCAGCTAGTGCTGTCTTGTAGGCTTGACCTAAATATAGAAACCAGACTGTGCAGAGTAGCAAGCAAAAACACAGGTTTTGAGGCAGAACAGCAAGGATGTGGGCGAAGGTCACTGGAAGAAAAAATGTAAGTCTCAAAACAATTTTCTTTGAGAAGGCGTTACTCAAAGTTAACTGCACCATTGTATGTTCACAATATTTTCTTGTGCCTTTGTTATGAGGAATATATCCCCTTTACACGCATGCAAGTGGCTGGCTGTATTGACTACTTTAGAACGTGGAATATTGTTTGCTTTATATGGGTGCTTGTTCCCATTTTTTTGTTGTTTAAAAAAAGAAAATTGGTGGAGGGGGGGAAACGGACATTTTGACCTATCCTCATGTGTCTAGTAAAACAAGATATAGTTTTCTTTAATTTTGGGCCTCACTGTCTTTTGTGACAGAGGATGTAAATTAAGAAAAACCAAACACATTTTGCCGTTCTTCCCTTGAAGGTAGCAGGTCGCTGTAATCGGCCTGCACATATGGGAGCTATCCAGTCTGGGTACCAGTCCTATCGTCATTAGTAAGGATGGTAGGTCTTTGCTATCCTAATATCCTTGGTTATCCAGCCCACCTCTAACACCCGGTAGTCCCCCTGTGTTGAACTGTGGTTGAGAGATACGGTTAGAACTTGATTGCTCTTATTCTCCATGTCCTTTCAAACTGTGCCCCATTGTGTATACAGGCTGGGGGGCCCATAATAACAAGACATGAGTAAATTGTCCCAGCTAACTCCGGACAGCAGGTGAGACCTTTATTGGATGGTCGATTTATGGTTTATTCATGTTCGCTTTATTTTTTTTACCCAGTTGCCATTTACGTGCTTGTAAATAAAATGCCTATGATTTTATTTTGTTGTTGCTAGCAAGTAATTTAATATTAAATTTGTGAGAAACGTTATAATAGAATTGAAACCTAAAAATGAAAATAAATATATACTTAACACTTTACACATCAGTAGTTAAAAATGTATCTTAAATAATAAAGTAGCATTTTAATTTAAAAAAAACTATTGTAGATAAGCATACGATTAATGGAATGCTGTAAAAGACTAAATACAATAAGAATGTGCTGAAGCATTCTCATAAAATGTATAAACTCGATGTTAATACACTAGACCTCGGTAGGTAAAATATATTTGCTCAGTCCTATGATAGATAAAAGTGATTTAAGTTTATCCAATGACAATGTCATAATTCATACTGAGACTTTCATTAAACTAGGTACTCAGTACTTTGGGTAACTTTTTTTTTAGTTTGTGTAAATAGCATTTGACCTAAAAATGAAGGTGCATGATAATTCCAAAGAAATCCTAATAAATTCAAATAAGAAACTAAAGCCATCTTGGACTAACAAAATTAGTCTGTGCCGCTTTCATCACAGCTCTTTGTTTCACAGTTTTGTGTTGATGAATCTTCTTAGAACATCTTGGATATCACATTATTTAAATGCTGATTAAAAGCTTCTTGTCTGTTACAACATCCGTACTTTAAAAATAGATTCTTATCTTATCTGGAATTGCTGAGACGTAGGGGAAGGGACCCTCCTCTCCAACCCAGTGATGAAAATCAAATCTACTGATTTGTGTGTTATTTAAAAAAGAAAAAAAGTGTTATTTAAAAACAGGCCAAATACTTTTCTGATGGTAATTTTGAAATACTTTTTAGGTTTCGCGCCTAGCGTTGCACTGCATAGCAGTGCTCGTGCACGCGAGACATTTTGTAGGGAAAAACGGGGATTTAGCACTGACCTAGGAATCGCACACGCTCGTGCGTGTGCGATTCCTTTTGTGCTACCCCATTTGCCTTTTCGTGCGTCTTTTTGTAAAAGACTGCACGCAATCGGCCAAAGGCGGGCGCATTGCTCCGCCCATGGCCTTTTGGTGTCTATTACGTGCTTGGTGTGCGTAATAGACACCAATAGGCCATGTGGTATCAATTATCGTGCCCAGACACGGGCGCGATAATGGAAACCAGATGGCTTGCTGTAGCGCGCGCGCACCACTCACGGGCGTGTTTTTTTTTTTTTTGTTTTTTTTACAGTAGCGATCGCTTTCGCAATCGCTTTCACTGCCGCTTGTTGTTGCCATACGTACAAACTGAGAATATACTTTTTGCTATGGTTACTTTCACCAGAAAAAGGGGGGGGGGGGCAAGAGACAGACACACACCGTCCACGATGTGGCTTACTCGTTCCAGTGTATACAATGGCACCAGGAGAAAAATGAAATGGGGGACAAATAAATAATATACACACGTGTGTGTAACAAGGCTGATTGGACAGGTTGACATTTCTGTGCCAATGTTTATAAAAACAAGCGTGCCAGCATTCCATCTACTGTACATAATAAAGCAGTTACTTTCGCCAGAAAGTCCATGTCCTCAAAAAGAGAGAGTTTGATTCCACTGCCAGCATACGAATATGGGAAAAGCAATCACTTGCTCTGCCGTCTATTTTAAAGCAGGTTTTGTCAGCCCAACTGAAGGATATCTTTGCCATGTAGATCAAAATTTGAAGGTTCTTTGCCACATAAGTGATAGCTCTGCAGAGTAAAGACTGAAGCCGTGAAATCCGCAACGCCTAATCTAACAGTGAAAAGAACAAGTACAACACCATCAGACCACAACTCACATACGGACCTCATACATCCCTCTCCCAACTCTTCCCAAACAGATCATACTACAACCATACATCACTCTAACCACCATTTTACAAGACTGTAGCGTGAACGACATTAATGCAGGAACCAATAAAGAAACAGGGCTGGAATCTCTTATAACCACTACAAATAGCACAGAGGAACCTTTAAAGAGCTAACGAATGCTGCCAACTGAACTCCACACCTAAATCTACAGCATTCACACAAACGCCTTTCACTTCACTGGTTAACACTGCGGCCTGATATCATAACTGCACCTTTTGTATCATCACCCAAAAAATTAAAACATTGTCCACAGACTCAATAGTACGACAACACTCTACTAACCACACGTGCTAGCATGCTACTCATGCGAGCAGTCAATCCAGCACCACACCCTTGGTAGTAAGCTTTAAAAAATAAAAGGGAGTTTGTAATCTCACTATAAAAACCTGCCTCAAATTTCCTTAATACAGGAGACTTGTGATGTCTAGACATGTATCATAAATGATGCAGCTGCTCGACTGTATTACGTTTTACAGTAGGCTTCTGGTGTTACAATGCCCTCTGCCAGACCCAACAGCAAGGATGAAAGGTAGGTCAGATGGCATAATTAAAGCTGCAGTTTAAACAAGGAAAAAAGGAATGGGCTTTTTTCTGTCTTCTGCTATATTGTTCTAAAACAAGAAGTGATCATCAGAAACGAGAAAGTTATGGCGATAATTATGACATGATAAGTCTCTACAGGAAAGGTAGAATCTCTGCATGTTTCAACACTTTCTGGTGTACAACATTTTTCAAACTTAATGTCTTTTTTCGAAATTACGATTTAATTTTGTGTTACAGATTCTACTTTCAATCTTTTTGTCTGCAATGAACATGAAAGCACAGGCCATCAAGGTTTTAAGCGGTTTGAGCGAAGGGTGTTGTGACCACTTATTATAATGAACAAAATACCCTCTGCATCACATAAAAAGGATATTGTATACATGTAACCTCAGAGTTCCATGACATAAGAAAGGCACTCTGCGTTGTATCTCTCGCTATATAGTCATGGAACACCCTGGTACTTTATGACATCCTTATAATGCACGGATATATATATATATATATAATATATATATTCACTGAAAAAACTATAGGTTTCAGGGGCGTTATAGTTAGTTGGACATTTCACTCGTACAAAACCATAGAAATTCCCCTGTTATAGTTAGTTCAGCTAACTATAACTCACGTAGCTCCGCAATGCACTGCTGATGACGTCACATATTACATCACTCATGACATGGTCAGTGACATCACTGACATCTCAAATGACATCACTGATGACATCATCCTTGTGATAGAGTGGCAGACCTCCTCTCACCCTAATATAACCTTTGATACACACACTCAAAAATACAAACTAACATTTTCAAAACAATGGACATACCAATACCAGTTACAACACACCTATTCAGTAATTCCAAGATCTACACACACATCCACTCATTCACCAACAGTCCCTATGTTGTAGTGAGCCTCAGCAAGGCCTACCAGTGCTTAGGGGTTCTCCCTTCTCTGCACAGAGTCCTCAGACACTTAGGAAGAAGTTGGCACAGAAACTGAAATATAAAAGACAGAGTTTATTAAACCTTATAAGGTGGAGCTAACATTCACACATCACCCTTCAGTAATGCATGAAGTAGCACACTGAATGGAAGGATCCTGGTCCTTTTATACCCACACAGGGGCTCAAATGAAGGCGGTACAAACACAAATGCTGGTTGTAGGTACATATAAGGTCATACAGAGAATGCACAGTCGACAAGTGGGTGGAGCTAACAGTTTCTACTTTTAGTAGACACATCCTGACATTTATAAACTTGAAACAGCTGCAAGCTCAACTGAGCATGTGCAAAGCAAGAGGAACTAAAGTTAACTTGTCTCTAGGCAGATTTCAAGAGCAGTTAACAGGAAGGTAGGACAGAGCACATGGCGAGCACATGGTAGCACATGGCAGCCAAAATGGCTGACAGAAATACAAAATGGATTCCACAAAGCGGCAATGTAGCCTCTAAATACAGGCTGTCTTCAGCCAATGCTTAACTTAAGTGCTGCCAAATTACAACACCTATACAGTCACTCATACATGTACTCACTCATCATATGTACTCATACACCTATACATCCTGTTACACACCGCCACTCATCCATAGTTACTCACACACATAGTCACACATGCAAACAAAGTATCAAACATCCATTTACTTGCATATACAGTTATACACACACTACCACACTTCTACAGAAACTTACACATACTTACTCTCTTAAACAATCACTTATAGAAACACCTACTTATTTGTACAGGAACCTCTTCCAATCTCTCACTCTCACATATACTCACTTATATACACCAATACTCACATATACTAGTTGAAAACATGTAGTTACTCATAAAGACACTATTGAGACAGTCATTCACTCATTAACACACCCATACACATACACCTATACAGTCCTGCACACATGCTGTCTTCAACACATACAGTGAGTCACTCATTCATGCATCTATGCACTAAGTAATACCCCCCACCGAACCATACAGACACTCATACTGATACTCAAAAAACCAACAACCCATATAGACACTCGTGTAGCTACTCACCAACCCATGCAGCCACTTATACACAAAGTGAGAGACTGATACAGATCTTTTCATATTTAAACATTACTCACTAACCCATGTATTCACTAAGATACACTTAGTCAGTTATACAATCAATTTTACAAAAAAAATCATCCATTTAGACACTTATATACCCATTTATTCTTCCATCGACCTTGAGATATACATATAAAACATATTTAATTTTCAGAAAAACACACATTCACTGGATGATGTCATTTGAGATGTCATCAGTGATGTCATGAGTGATGTCACTGACCATGTCATGAGTGATGTAATATGTGACGTCATCAGCAGTGCATTGCGGGGGCGCGAGTTATAGTTAGCTGAACTAACTATAACGGGGGAATTTCTATGGTTTTGTACGAGTCAAATGTCCAACTAACTATAACGCCCCTGAAACCTATGGTTTTTTTCAGTGAATTTCTAAGGTTTTTTAAATGCTAATTTCTAACTATAACATGCCTGAAACCTATGGTTTTTCCGTGAATATATATATATATATTTATTATACTATGTATACATGTGAAAATGTCTCGGTCCCCTGTTTGCCTCGGTGGCACGGAAAAAATGGGTGGAACTGACGTCAGCACGCCGACGAGGTCCTCTTATGGCTCCGATGATGTCATACGGTGTCGTGAGCGGAGCCGTGCTCGTTGGACGTGGGAGAGCTAGGAAAGAATTTCCGTGGAATGCTGGTGCAGGGGATATTCACCTAAGTGTTCAGGCTAGTCCTTTGGGAGCAACTGTTTGTTGCCACTCCAGAAACCGAAACCAGTGATCCGAGGGCAGAGGCCCTGCAGATGGCACACGAGGTGGGGTGCCCAGTCGTGTGCACCGGCGGGGCAGCGAGTGACCAGCACCACAACCCACAAAAAAGGTAACGAGGGCACTGAATAACACAGGATCTTCTCTTTGTATCTGGCAGGAACAACGAAGTTAAAATGCCCTAGTACCAAAATGTAGAATTAGTGCTACAACGGTCTTCAAGAGGACCTGCGATGCCGCTTCTGCCTCCCGTACCCTGGAGGCGGAACATGGGTCACGCGGTACGGTCATACTGCGGTGGGACGCACACTCGTTGACCTCTCATGGCACTGCTCCACACTTCAGGGAGGACGCTTTCCATTAGCTATGTTTTCTGATGACATGTCGCGCCGGCCCCGTCCAACAACAGAACTCCTTTAGATCCAAACAGACTCTTCCACTCTCTCGCCGGAAGTGAAACCAGGCCACGCGGACACTTTCACAATACAACAGCCGGGAACTCACTTTTCGGTAAAAAAACCACATTCCTTCCTCCTAATTAATCAAATAAACGTCTCACTGAAGAACTGGGGCCAGCTTCGATCGGTAAACAGCCGTTGCAACAACTTTTTTACTTTGCGATACCATTACAACGCATGCATTACCACGCATGCGTTGTACATCACAAAGTCATTACTACGCATTTTTTTAGAACGCATGGTCATTTACCACGCATGCCTTTACAACGAATTTTGTTGTAAAGGTATGTATTGTAAATGACCATGCGTTCTAAAAAACATGGAGACGATCCATGTTGTTGTAAGGAAACAGAGGCTGTTCCGTTTCCTCACAACGACGTGCACCGCCCCTCAGAGATGACGTGAAGCAGGAACCACGAGGAGAGAGGAACCATGAGGAGTGAGCGGTAAGGGGATTGGGCATGGGGTGGGGTTTCTTTTCTAGGGTTTAGGGTAGTGCAGTGGTGTTTGGGTGGTGTAGGGGGTCGTGCTGGGGGTAGTGTTTTAGGGTTTAGGGTAGTGCAGTAGTGTAGGGGGTCGTGCTGGGGGTAGTGTTTTAGGGGTTTAGGGTAGTGCAGTGGTGTATGGGTAGTGTAGGGGTCGTGCTGGGGTAGTGTTTTAGGGTTTAGGGTAGTGCAGTGGTGTTTGGGTAGTGTAGGGAGTCGTGATGGGGGTAGTGTTTTAGGGTTTAGGGTAGTGCAGTGGTGTTTGGGTAGTGTATGGGGTCGTGCTGGGGGTAGTTTTTTAGGGTTTAGGGTAGTGCTGGGGGTAGTGTTTTAGGGTTTAGGGTAGTGCAGTGGTGTATGGCGAGTTATAGTTAGCTGAACTAACTATAACGGGGGAATTTCTATGGTTTTGTACGAGTGAAATGTTCAACTAACTATAACTGTCCCTAAAACCTATGGTTTTTTCAGTGAATTTCAAAGGTTTTTTAAATGCTAATTTCTAACTATAACGTGTCTGAAACCTATGGTTTTTTCAGTGAATTTCAAAGGTTTTTTAAATGCTAATTTCTAACTATAACGTGCCTGAAACCTATGGTTTTTTCAGTGAATTTCCAAGGTTTTGTAAATGACAATTTTTAAATGTATTAATTGTTATCTTTATTTTTTTGATACTGATTTACTACATTTTTTTAAACTATTTATTTTTAGATATTTTATTTTTTAATTACATTGTAATTACATTATACATTACATTACAAAATATACTTTCTCAGAATGAATTACTTTAGTTTAAATTCTTTGCAAATAGGCAATAGACTTTTAAGTACAGTAGTTACAGTTGTTGCAATGGGCAACACAATTTCAAACACAATGCAACATTGAGCTCAATGTGAATTTCTAGTTAAATGCAATTAGTTACTTTATGGATTACTTTTCTAACCACAGGACTGGATCCTAGATTCAGTCCTGGGACATCTCCTGTAAACGGTTGAAAGAATGCGTTTTAGTCATACAGGCGATTTTTAAGGAATATTTGTAGTTTGTGAAAATCGACACTTTGAAACTTTTCTGCTGAAAACAAGACAATGGATTCCTATGGAAGGAAATACAAGTTACTGGTAAGTACGGTTAGAATTACTTTTCAGGGTCAGTGCTGGGCTAAAAGATGCAGCACTGGGTTCTCTCCTGATAACAGGTGAGTAAATCGGAATTCGTAGTTCGGCTGATTTTAGAGGAATATTTGCACAATGGTGAAGGAAGGGGGTGGGGCCTGAGGTGACATGTCTGCAAACACGCCCTGTGGCGAGTTTTAAGTTGGAGAATTAATTCCTCCTCAATCCCGATGGCTGTGTTGCCCCCTTTTTCTAATTTATTGGTCCTGGGGACCCCATCCCCCAGGGCCTGCCCCCTATTTATTTAAAAAAAAAAAAAAACAATTTGGAAGGGGGCCGCGTGGCCCCCCTCCCGAGGCCTTAATCGGACCATGTCATGAGTGATGTAATATGTGACGTCATCAGCAGTGCATTGCGGGGGCGCGAGTTATAGTTAGCTGAACTAACTAGAACGGGGGAATTTCTATGGTTTTGTACGAATGAAATGTCCAACTAACTATAACGTGCCTGAAACCTATGGTTTTTTCAGTGAATTTCAAAGGTTTTTTTAAATGCTAGTTTGTAACTATGCCTACAGAGGTAGGACATGTGAAGAAAGAAGAAAAACGCACAGAAAGAAGCAAAAGATGTGCAGAAAGAACCAACAGAGGAGCAGAAAGAGGCCTTGTTGCAAAATCATCCTGTGCCCACAACTTTTTCAGACGGGTTACTGGTGGTAACTGACTCTAACCAGAGCCAGTGCTATGCTAAAAAACACTTAGAATACAGTGAAAACACCTACATACACTAGGGAACACTATGCGTTGGGGTACCCCTGTGATTAGCATGACCTCCTCTGCAAGTCCCTAGTACATAATAGGGCAGGGGATTAAAACTACCTCTTAAACGCGCTACAGGGCGCGTTTGCACAGTGGTGAAGGGAGGGGGCCTGAGGTGACATGTGTGCAAACGCACCCCGTGACGCGTTTTAACTTGCGGGATTAAGTCCCCTTGAATTCTGAGGGTCCCTGGGGCCCAACTAGCCCCCCAGGTACCTACAGTTAGGACCACAGGGCTGAGTTGCAGAGAGGCATTCCGAGGCCACGCACCTTTTTTCACCTCACTGCAACGCAACTCTGTTGTGCTTACTGAAGGTACCTGGTGGGCTAGTTGGCCCCCAGGGTCCCTCAGGATTCAAAGGGAATTAATTCCCCAACTTAAAACGCACCACAGGGCGTGTTTGCGCACATGTCACCTGAGGCCCCGCCCCCTCCCTTCACCACTGTGCAAACGCGCCCCGTGGTGCGTTTTAAGTTGGGGGATTAGGTCACCTTGAATCCTGAGGGTCCCTGGGGCCTAACTAGCCCTCTAGGTACTTCCAGTAAGCACCACAGGCCTGCGTTGCAACGCCTGTAACAAATTGTGCAGTTGTGTTTAGGTAGTGAAGAGGGTCGTGCTGGGGGTAGTGTTTTAGGGTTTAGGGTAGTGCAGTGGTGTTTGTGTAGTGTAGGGGGTCGTGCTGGGGGTAGATTTAGGGTTTAGGGTAGTGCAGTGGTGTTTGGGTAGTGTAGGGGGTCGTGCTGGGGGTAGTGTTTTAGGGTTTAGGGTAGTGCAGTGGTGTTTGGGTAGTGTAGGGGGTCGTGCTGGGGGTAGTGATTTAGGGTAGTGCAGTGGTGTTTGGGTAGTGTAGGGGTACTGCTGGGGGTAGTGTTTAGGGTTTAGGGTAGTGCAGTGGTGTTTGGGTAGTGTAGGGGTACTGCTGGGGGTAGTTTTTAGGGTTTAGGGTAGTGCAGTGGTGTTTGGGTAGTGTAGGGGGTAGTGTTTTAGGGTTTAGGGTAGTGCAGTGGTGTTTGTGTAGTGAAGGAGGTCATGTTTTAGGGTTTAGGGTAGTGCAGTGGTGTTTGTGTAGTGTAGGAGGTCGTGTTTTAGGGTTTAGGGTAGTGCAGTGGTGTTTGGGTAGTGTAGGGGGACATGCGGGGGTAGTGTTTTAGGGATTAGGGTAGTGCATTGGTGTTTGGGTAGTGTAGGGGGTCATGCGGGGGTAGTGTTTTAGGGTTTAGGGCAGTGCAGTGGTGTTTGGGTAGTGTAGGGGGTCGTGCTGGGGGAGTGTTTTAGGGTTTAGGGCAGTGCAGTGGTGTTCGGGTAGTGTAGGGGGTCGTGCTGGGGGAGTGTTTGAGGGTTTAGGGCAGTGCAGTCGTGTTCGGGTAGTGTAGGGGGTTGTGCTGGGGGTAGTATTTTAGGGTTTAGGGTAGTGCAGTGGTATTCGGGTAGTGTAGGGGGTCGTGCTGGGGGTAGTGTTCTAGGGTTTAGGGCAGTGCAGTGGTGTTCGGGCAGTGTAGGGGTCGTGCAGGGGGTGGTGTTTCAGGGTTTAGGGCAGTGGTGTTCGAGCAGTAAAGGGGGTCGTGCTGGGGGTGGTGTTTCAGGGTTTAGGGCAGTGCAGTGGTGTCCGGGCAGTGTAGGGGCGGTGCAGGGGGTGGTGTTTCAGGGTTTAGGGCAGTGCAGTGGTGTTCGGGCAGTGTAGGGGGTCATGCTGGGGCTGGTGTTTCAGGGTTTAGGGCAGTGCAGTGGTGTTCGGGCAGTGTAGGGGGTTGTGCTGGGGCTGGTGTTTCAGGGTTTAGGGCAGTGCAGTGGTGTTCGGGCAGTGTAGGTGGTCGTGCTGGGGCTGGTGTTTCAGGGTTTAGGGCAGTGCAGTGGTGTTCGGGCAGTGTAGGGGGTCATGCTGGGGCTGGTGTTTCAGGGTTTAGGGCAGTGCAGTGGTGTTCGGGCAGTGTAGGGGGTCGTGCTGGGGGTGGTGTTTCAGGGTTTAGGGCAGTGCAGTGGTGTTTGGGCAGTGTAGGGGTCGTGCTGGGGCTAGTGTTTCAGGATTTAGGGCAGAGCAATGGTGTTCAGGCAGTGTAGGGGTTTTGCTGGAGGTGGTGTTTCAGGGTTTAGGGCAGTGCAGTGGTGTTCGGGCAGTGTAGGGCGTCTTGCTGGGGGTAGTGTTTCGGGGTTTAGGGCAGTGCAGTGGTGTTCGTGCAGTGTAGGGGTCGTGCTGGGGGTGGTGTTTCAGGGTTTAGGGCAGTGGTGTTCGGGCAGTGTAGGGGGTCGTGCTGGGGGTGGTGTTTCAGGGTTTAGGGCAGTGGTGTTCGGGCAGTGTAGGGGGTCTTGCTGGGGGTGGTGTTTCAGGGTTTAGGGCAGTGCAGTGGTGTTCGGGCAGTGTAGGGGTCGTGCTGAGGGGTGGTGTTTCAGGGTTTAGGGCAGTGCAGTGGTGTTCGGGCAGTGTAGGGGGTCGTGCAGGGGTGGTGTTTCAGGGTTTAGGGCAGTGCAGTGGTGTTCGGCCAGTGTAGGTGGTCTTGCTGGGGGTGGTGTTTCAGGCTTTAGTGCAGTGGTGTTCGGGCAGTGTAGGGGGTCTTGTTGGGGCTGGTGTTTCAGGGTTTAGGGCAGTGCAGTGGTGTTAGGGCAGTGTAGGGGGTCGTGCTGGGGCTGGTGTTTCAGGGTTTAGGGCAGTGCAGTGGTTTTCGGGCAGTGTAGGCGGTCGTGCTGGGGCTGGGTTTCAGGGTTTAGGGCAGTGCAGTGGTGTTCGGGCAGTGTAGGGGGTCGTGCTGGGGGTGGTGTTTCAGGGTTCAGTGCAGTGGTGTTTGGGCAGTGTAGGGGGTCGTGCTGGGGCTGGTGTTTCATGGTTTAGGGCAGTGCAGTGGTGTTCGGGCAGTGTAGGGGGTCGTGCTGGGGGTCTTGTTTCAGGGTTTAGGGCAGTGCAGTGGTCGGGCAGTGTAGGGGGTCTTGCTGGGGGTAGTGTTTCGGGGTTTAGGGCAGTGCAGTGGTGTTCGGGCAGTGTAGGGGGTCGTGCTGGGGGTGGTGTTTCAGGGTTTAGGGCAGTGGTGTTCGAGCAGTAAAGGGGGTCGTGCTGGGGGTGGTGTTTCAGGGTTTAGGGTAGTGCAGTGGTGTTTGGGTAGTGTAGGGGTACTGCTGGGGGTAGTTTTTTAGGGTTTAGGGTAGTGCAGTGGTGTTTGGGTAGTGTAGGGGGTAGTGTTTTAGGGTTTAGGGTAGTGCAGTGGTGTTTGTGTAGTGAAGGAGGTCATGTTTTAGGGTTTAGGGTAGTGCAGTGGTGTTTGTGTAGTGTAGGAGGTCGTGTTTTAGGGTTTAGGGTAGTGCAGTGGTGTTTGGGTAGTGTAGGGGGTACTGCTGGGGGTAGTGTTTAGGGTTTAGGGTAGTGCAGTGGTGTTTGGGTAGTGTAGGGGTACTGCTGGGGGTAGTTTTTTAGGGTTTAGGGTAGTGCAGTGGTGTTTGGGTAGTGTAGGGGGTAGTGTTTTAGGGTTTAGGGTAGTGCAGTGGTGTTTGTGTAGTGAAGGAGGTCATGTTTTAGGGTTTAGGGTAGTGCAGTGGTGTTTGTGTAGTGTAGGAGGTCGTGTTTTAGGGTTTAGGGTAGTGCAGTGGTGTTTGGGTAGTGTAGGGGGACATGCGGGGGGTAGTGTTTTAGGGATTAGGGTAGTGCATTGGTGTTTGGGTAGTGTAGGGGGTCATGCGGGGGGTAGTGTTTTAGGGTTTAGGGCAGTGCAGTGGTGTTTGGGTAGTGTAGGGGGTCGTGCTGGGGGAGTGTTTTAGGGTTTAGGGCAGTGCAGTGGTGTTCGGGTAGTGTAGGGGGTCGTGCTGGGGGAGTGTTTGAGGGTTTAGGGCAGTGCAGTCGTGTTCGGGTAGTGTAGGGGGTTGTGCTGGGGGTAGTATTTTAGGGTTTAGGGTAGTGCAGTGGTATTCGGGTAGTGTAGGGGGTCGTGCTGGGGGTAGTGTTCTAGGGTTTAGGGCAGTGCAGTGGTGTTCGGGCAGTGTAGGGGTCGTGCAGGGGTGGTGTTTCAGGGTTTAGGGCAGTGGTGTTCGAGCAGTAAAGGGGTCGTGCTGGGGGTGGTGTTTCAGGGTTTAGGGCAGTGCAGTGGTGTCCGGGCAGTGTAGGGCGGTGCAGGGGGTGGTGTTTCAGGGTTTAGGGCAGTGCAGTGGTGTTCGGGCAGTGTAGGGGGTCATGCTGGGGCTGGTGTTTCAGGGTTTAGGGCAGTGCAGTGGTGTTCGGGCAGTGTAGGGGGTTGTGCTGGGGCTGGTGTTTCAGGGTTTAGGGCAGTGCAGTGGTGTTCGGGCAGTGTAGGTGGTCGTGCTGGGGCTGGTGTTTCAGGGTTTAGGGCAGTGCAGTGGTGTTCGGGCAGTGTAGGGGGTCATGCTGGGGCTGGTGTTTCAGGGTTTAGGGCAGTGCAGTGGTGTTCGGGCAGTGTAGGGGGTCGTGCTGGGGTGGTGTTTCAGGGTTTAGGGCAGTGCAGTGGTGTTTGGGCAGTGTAGGGGTCGTGCTGGGGCTAGTGTTTCAGGATTTAGGGCAGAGCAATGGTGTTCAGGCAGTGTAGGGGTTTTGCTGGAGGTGGTGTTTCAGGGTTTAGGGCAGTGCAGTGGTGTTCGGGCAGTGTAGGGCGTCTTGCTGGGGGTAGTGTTTCGGGGTTTAGGGCAGTGCAGTGGTGTTCGTGCAGTGTAGGGGGTCGTGCTGGGGGTGGTGTTTCAGGGTTTAGGGCAGTGGTGTTCGGGCAGTGTAGGGGGTCGTGCTGGGGGTGGTGTTTCAGGGTTTAGGGCAGTGGTGTTCGGGCAGTGTAGGGGGTCTTGCTGGGGGTGGTGTTTCAGGGTTTAGGGCAGTGCAGTGGTGTTCGGGCAGTGTAGGGGGTCGTGCTGAGGGTGGTGTTTCAGGGTTTAGGGCAGTGCAGTGGTGTTCGGGCAGTGTAGGGGGTCGTGCAGGGGGTGGTGTTTCAGGGTTTAGGGCAGTGCAGTGGTGTTCGGCCAGTGTAGGTGGTCTTGCTGGGGGTGGTGTTTCAGGCTTTAGTGCAGTGGTGTTCGGGCAGTGTAGGGGGTCTTGTTGGGGCTGGTGTTTCAGGGTTTAGGGCAGTGCAGTGGTGTTAGGGCAGTGTAGGGGGTCGTGCTGGGGCTGGTGTTTCAGGGTTTAGGGCAGTGCAGTGGTTTTCGGGCAGTGTAGGCGGTCGTGCTGGGGCTGGGTTTCAGGGTTTAGGGCAGTGCAGTGGTGTTCGGGCAGTGTAGGGGGTCGTGCTGGGGGTGGTGTTTCAGGGTTCAGTGCAGTGGTGTTTGGGCAGTGTAGGGGGTCGTGCTGGGGCTGGTGTTTCATGGTTTAGGGCAGTGCAGTGGTGTTCGGGCAGTGTAGGGGGTCGTGCTGGGGGTCTTGTTTCAGGGTTTAGGGCAGTGCAGTGGTCGGGCAGTGTAGGGGGTCTTGCTGGGGGTAGTGTTTCGGGGTTTAGGGCAGTGCAGTGGTGTTCGGGCAGTGTAGGGGGTCGTGCTGGGGGTGGTGTTTCAGGGTTTAGGGCAGTGGTGTTCGGGCAGTGTAGGGGGTCTTGCTGGGGTGATGTTTCAGGGTTTAGGGCAGTGCAGTGGTGTTTGGGCAGTGTAGGGGTCGTGCTGGGGGTGGTGTTTCAGGGTTTAGGGCAGTGCAGTAGTGTTCGGGCAGTGTAGGGGGTCGTGCTGGGGGTGGTGTTTCAGGGTTTAGGGCAGTGCAGTGGTGTTCGGGCAGTGTAGGGGTCGTGCTGGGGGTGGTGTTTCAGGGTTTAGGGCAGTGCAGTAGTGTTCGGGCAGTGTAGGGGGTCGTGCTGGGGGTGGTGTTTCAGGGTTTAGGGCAGTGCAGTGGTGTTTGGGCAGTGTAGAGGGTCGTGCAGGGGCTGGTGTTTCAGGGTTTAGGGCAGTGCAGTGGTGTTCGGGCAGTGTAGGGGGTCGTGCTGGGGGTAGTGTTTTAGGGTTTAGGGTAGTGCAGTGGTGCTTGTGTAGTGTAGGGTGTCGTGCTGGGGTAGTGTTTTAGGGTTTGGGGTAGTGCAGTGGTGTTCGGGCAGTGTAGGGGGTCGTGCTGGGGGTGGTGTTTCAGGGTTTAGGGCAGTGCAGTGGTGTTCGGGCAGTGTAGGGGGTCGTGCTGGGGGTGGTGTTTCAGGGTTTAGGGCAGTGGTGTTCGGGCAGTGTAGGGGGTCTTGCTGGGGGTAGTGTTTTAGGGTTTAGGGTAGTGCAGTGGTGTTCGGGCAGTGTAGGGGGTCGTGAAGGGGGTGTTTCAGGGTTTAGTGCAGTGGTGTTCGGGCAGTGTAGGGGGTCGTGCTAGGGTATGTGTTTCAGGGTTTAGGGCAGTGCAGTGGTGTTCGGGCAGTGTAGGGGGTCGTGCAGGGGCTGGTGTTTCAGGGTTTAGGGCAGTGCAGTGGTGTTCGGGCAGTGTAGGGGGTCGTGCTGGGGTAGTGTTTTAGGGTTTAGGGTAGTGCAGTGGTGCTTGTGTAGTGTAGGGGGTCGTGCTGGGGGTAGTGTTAGGGTTTAGGGTAGTGCAGTGGTGTTTGTGTAGTGTAGGGGGTCATGTTTTAGGGTAGTGCAGTGGTGTTTGGGTAGTGTAGGGGGTCGTGCTGGGGTAGTGTTTTAGGATTTAGGTTAGTGCAGTGGTGTTGGGGTGGTGTTTTAGGGTTTAGGGTAGTGCAGTGGTGTTTGTGTAGTGTAGGGGTCATGCTGGGGTAGTGTTTTAGGGTTTAGGATAGTGCAGTGGTGCTTGTGTAGTGTAGGGGGTCGTGCTGGGGTAGTGTTTTAGGGCTTGGGGTAGTGCAGTGGTGTTTTTGTAGTGTAGGGGGGTTATGTTTTAAGATGCAACGCTCCAATACCTGACCAGTCTGCACTACATAAAACTGCAAAAAAACTAAAAATAAGTGTTTTGCACACTTTTGTCATTGGGCTATATGTGGGCTACATCTGGGTAATATTTGTGCTACATTTGGGCTCTTTTTGCACTGGTGGCCATCTTGGAAGACTTCTTTGTTATGAAGTTTCCTAATTTCCTCATTACTGCAGTCTCCTCAGTAGGAAATGCTTTGTTTTTTACTTTGATTCCATCAAGAAGGCATTCAGATGTGTCACACATTTGCCATAAATTCAGAATGTTATTACTCTAGTTGTTCATTAGATCACTGTAATAAAGCTACTGCTCACCAAGGAGTTAACTGGAAGTCTACTGCTGGTATTGAAAGTGATTGTTTCAGTCTGCATGTCAGAATTTTCTAATGAAATAGAAGAGGATTTGAGATCTCACTTAAAACATGCACTAAATTTTCTTTTTGCAGCACTAACCATAATTTCTATGGCAAAATGAACCCCCTCATTTTGTTCCTTTTTAAATTAAATGTTTTAAGTGTTACCAGTTTATTCCAATCAAGATGGCTTCAGGTGTGCCATACTTTTGTCATAAGTAAGGCTGTTAGCACTCTAGTTGTTCTTTAGAACACTCTGGGAAGCTGCAGTAGAACACAAAGGAATCAACTGACAGTCTCTGCCCTTGTTGGATGTACATGTTTTACTGAGAATGTCAGACTTCATTCTCACATGACTGAGAGAGATAATGTGAATTTACAGAAAATATGCTCTCATTTTAGCTTCTGGAGCACCTTCCAAAACTATGGGACAAGCATGTGAAAATAGTTTTCTCTCAAACATGATTCATGATATCCCAGCAGAAGGTTTTTCACAGGGTAAAATCACCTTAGAACACACCACAATTCCTGAAATTAGTATGGTACCATCAACAAATGAATTCTAATGTAACTAAAGTCTGTTATCACCCTTTATAGTTCTCCTTTTGGTAACCCTCAAAATCTTCGATTCACTACAATGCATTTCAATGGGGTACTATCATTTATATTGGTCCCAAGATGGCTGCCAGCAATTCCAGGATGAAGTGCTGACAGCCAATCAGATCTCACGATGACATGTGTGGTTAGGCTCCGCCCAGATATATATATATATATGTGTTTTTACTTTTGATTTTCTCAGCAACTACTGAACGGATTTACACCATTTAACAAAAAGGGTTCTTTCTGAACCAAGAACTACCTCTTTGCCAAATTTGGTGTAATTCCGTTAAGCAGTTCGGGCTGTAGCCGTGTCTAAAGTTTCCTATGGGAAAATGAATGGGGAAAACACGTTTTGGGACCCCCCTTTTTTCTCGGCCCACGCTTGACGAATCACCCCGAGACTTTCAGGGTAGGAGCGGACCATAAAGTTTGAAAATTTCGCGAAGATTCGTCAACCGACGCAAGAGTTATTTCAAATAGAATGTCACGGATTTCCTATGGAAAATAGGTCCTAACTATAACTATCTACTGGCGACCGCCAGTAGATTATATATATATATATATATATATATACACACACACACACACACACACACACACACACACACACACACACACACACACACACACACACACACACACACACACACACACTACATTTGTAATGGCTCCAGACAGCTTGAGTGCCACAATAGAGTTCAGTGCCATATAAGAAGACCCTAGACCGCCTTGAGGCATAAACCTCCACTGTCCCTTGTAAACATTCTACTGGTGGATGTTGTGAAGTGTCAAACGGTTACCCAGGACCGCCAGTGCCTGCCCTAGCTCAGCTCAAGGGGCTCGCTGAGCTACACCAGCCCTGTGCTAGGACCTTTCCCGCCCCGGAGCTAGAATCGATTACTCACCTCGGAGAGCCGGGGACCGGCAGGTCGCTGCAACCCCCTGAGTCCGGTACACCTCCAACTCAGACGGAAGCGCGCCTCTGCCACGCACTGCGCATGCGCACAGGCCTCTAATGGGAAGCGCACACCATTGTTGAGGGTACCGGAAGTGAGTAGTAATACTAGTGACTATAGAAAACGGACTGTGGCGGAAGCTCTACTCTCACACGGAAAGCAGCGGCCATCTTGGACAAGTCTTGCTGCCTTTTCACCACAAGGTAATTGACCCAACACAGCAAACAGTGTGTTCATTTGCTTATGAAAATATGTCAAGGAGATACTTAAATGACCAGGAAGCGTAATTTATATGCTATGTAAATACTAACATCCAGAAAAAAAACAACTAGTGACACCATAAGCTTTTAACTTGAAGATGTGAATGCAGCTGCACTTGAAGCCTTGAATATGCAGGGATGTCTTAAGATAGAATTGTATTCCAACACTTATACAGAGCATCCTACCACACTGTGACGCATGCTTGTTAGTCCCTCCTTAGTACCGCCTTGTCTTCATTCCATTCTCCCACCAGAAACAATGATTTATCCCAATTAATGGAAACTCCAAAGTGGTCCTCAAATACGCAAAAAATACCCAGCAAACTATCTAGTGTTGTGGTCACATTCGTCAGGTAGAGTAAGATATCAGCGTATAATGATATGCTCTCATCACTTCCATCTGTGCCTGGTCAGCCCCACACCTCGCATCTACCCGCACCCACTCTGCTAGCGTCTCAATGGCCAGGGCGAACAGCACTGGTGAAAAGTGGGCATCCTTGACGAGTGTCCCTCCACACTCCGAACTCCAGAGAGCTGCGGCCATTGATTTACACTCTTGCTCGAGGTCAATCATACAGCAGTTTGACCCACTGGAAATATTTGGGGCCATATCCCACTTTAGCAAATACCCTTAAGAGGTAAGTCCATTCCATGTCCACTCCATCGAAGGCCTTATTAGCGTCCAGCAAAACAATTACCCAGACATAGCTGCGGCGGCCAAGCTATTGTGTAACCATCTCCGGTTTAGCTTTGTTGACCAACCAGACATAAAGCCCTTCTGGTCCAGGCGCACAAGCTCTGTTACAACCGCCCTCAGTCTGGTAGCCAAGAGTTTGGCCAGGACCTTAATATCTGTGTTCAATAATGAAATGGGACTATAGTAGTCGCATCCATCTTCAGGTTTCCCTGCCTTCAGGTTAAGTACCACCGCAGCCAAGCGCATGTAGTCCGGTAGTTCTCTCCCTTGGAACGCTGCCACAAAGGCTGCATGAAGAGCGGCTGCCGTCCACTTATGCAGTTTCCTAAAGAATTCTATTGAGAACATGTTCAGGGCCTTCCTGGATTGCATATGGCCTATTGCAGAGGAGATTTCCTCTATTGTAATGTCCGCCTCAAATTCTCTCATGTGGTCCTCACCCAGTCTTCTCATAGGGCAGTGAGCAATGAAGGAGAGTACTTCCCGTTTGGGATCCCGCAGATGGAAAGCATAAAAGGTGTCCGAAAAAAATTATTCTGCTATCTCGCAGCTCTCTTTCACCATTAGGCCGGAGTCCGCTCTTATTTCTGTGACTAACATGCTATCCCTCTCTTTCCTGCCGATCTATGTGAGCAGTTTACCTGTCTGGTTACCCCCTTCATCTATTCTCTTGTTTTGCCAGGTAGGCCCATTTTGCCATGTAATTGGCTGCTGTCTGATACTCTGCGGTCTTTAAATCCATGGCTCTCACGCTGGAGGTGGCTGGTATCTCTGCATATGTCCTTTCCAGTTGGATAGTTCCCTATCTAGGGTACCCAGCCTAGCAAATCACACCCTTCTGCCTCCACCACCCCTGTGATTAGGACTCACCGGAGCATGGCCTTGTATGCCCCCAGAGCGCCACTCTGCTTTTCAGAGTCCTTATTTTCCTTGAATTAGAGCTTGGATGGTTTACCTAGGCGTTTAACTTCTTGGACATTGGAGAAGCGCCATGTTTCCATTTTCCACATCCCCTTGGGTCTAACACCTTAGTATTCAGGGTCACTCACAAAGGCGAATGGTCGCTGATGCCCCAGGCTAAATATGTGGTGTAACTAAATCTGGGGGGAGATTCACAGGTTGTGAAGTGATCTAGTCTCGAATGCATGTTGTGCACCCTGGAATAAAAAAAATACCCATTCACTGTAGTGTGGAGATTCCTCCAAATATCGCTCAACCCCAGCACATGTACAAGGCACTCGAGTTTCTCCTTTGTCACTTCACCTTCCTCCCTAGTACTCCTTCTGTCTCCCTTTGTGCCCAAGACCAAACTAAAGACCACACCGAGGATCACCAGTGCCAGGAAGGCCTCCACTTTCCGTAGTGTGGCAGACTGGAGTCCGAGGAGTGGGGGCATAAATGTTGATCAGCAGCACTACTTCCCCCTCAAAATTAACCAAGATCGCCGTGTAACAGCCATGTGCATCTGTCCACGAGCGTCTGACATGAATTGGGAGTGTTTTCCTAAGCAGAATTATCACTCCTCTCGAGGTGTGTTGCGCATGCCCCACCAGTCTGTACCTTCCCCGTCCCATACTGCAGTGCTGTACTCCCAGGAGGTGCATTTCCTGTAGATATGACATCCAGTCTAGAACTGTTAAGGGCCCGAAGCACCAAACTCCTCTATCTTATTGTCCAGGCCACTAACATTCCAAGTTAATAACGTTAATGTTTTTGTACGTGTCATGAATGAATGAATGAATTAGTTTCCTTGTTGAGAGGGTCTGACCTCTACGCACGTCTTAGCCGCATTGTACTCTGTCCCTTGGTGTGTCGTGATAGATCCCCAAACTCACCCACACACCAATCATACCTTACTGTGTAGTGATAGTACAACTAACCAGCTCTCCAACTCACAGTACGTGTGAATACCAAACAAACATCAAACAAGTATATGCAACCTACGCCGGGGCGTAGCTACCAGCCACTCGTAAAGAGCTGTCCATTTGCCAAGGCTGTGCCTTGAACAGTCTGCAGACAGGATTTACAGTTTTGGCGCCACCCAGTGCTCTCCTCTTCCCACCTCCCCGGAGACAGTTCCAGTCTTACTAGACCTCATTATTGAGCCGAACAGCCATTACCCCAGATGATCCGATGTCAAAAGGTGCCACCAGGGGCAGTAAGTCATCTGTCTCATGTTCTGTTACAGCTCGGTCCGAGCCACTGCCCTCCTTCGAAACCAGGGCTCGCCACTTTTTGTTACCCAGGACCTCTGAATTCCTGGATCTCCTTGACTGTTATCTCCTGTGTCGCCTTCATTAGTTCCTTGGTGGGGGAGGTCCTGTTAGTCTTCCTGTTTTTGTGGCGTCTGGATGGTGCCAGCTTCCACCCCCCTTCACTCTTGTCTCCTGGCGGTGGACCAGACCATAGTCCCCATCGCTCAAGCCATGATCACATCTCCTGCACCAACATCAGAAGTGGGCCTGGCCCTAGTGCTCCACTCGCAGCTTTGCCAGATAAAGTGCATATTTGAGATGCAGTTGGCGCAGCACCCTCTTAACAGGCACAAATGCCCCACACTGAAGCTGGACTAGATTTATGTAGTCTGGGTACAGGTGCACCTAGTTCCCATCTATCCTCCATGGGCCATGTTTCCTTGCTGCCTGGGGGATAACATCCCTGTCTCTAAAGTTAACCAGTCTTGCGATGATTGGGCGGGGATTTGCCCCGGGCGGTGGAGGGAATAAAGGGGCACTGTGCGCCCGTTCCACTGAGAAGAAGCGGGAGGTTATTGCACTGCAGAACTGTTTTGTGTAACCAGTCCTCAAAGTTCAATGTTCGGGCCCTTCGATTTCTCCGGCACACCTATTTTGACATTATGGCGGTGGACCTGCCTCAGTGTCCTTCAGCCTACTTGCCAGTTGCTTCACCTCCTTCTCTACAACAGAGTATTTCTGGGTAAGATCCTTGACCTATGGCAGGGCAGCACTCAATTGATTTTCTGACTCCTTAACTCGGTCCGTCAATTTCCTGTGGTCCTCTCTCAGCAGTCCCACCTCACCCACCACTGCAGCTATTTGAGTTTCCAAGGATGTCTTTATATCCTTAACAGCGTGTACGATAGTTACCATGTGCTCTGCCAAAGAGGTACTGTCCTCGTTCTTCTCGGACACCTCTGTCTCAGTGGCACCTGTACCCGTTAAGCCCCATTTGCGCTGCGTGGGTGAACCATGTCCAGTGTGCCTATGGACCCAGTCTCTCACGTATCCTGTGTTTGCAGTTGGTGTTATCGTGATACGAGTTCACAGCCGCCTCAGACTCCACACAAGTCGGTACAATGATCACAGTCCCTTGAGCCAACACAGCAGCTTCGAGTACTCTGTCACAGTCCCCACTTCATCTTGCTGCACATCTGTGTCCGCTTACAGCCATCTTTGCCGGTGGAGGGAAAGGTGAAAACATATGTCCATATGCCCCAAAAGTGTGCGCCTTCCACCAACCCTATAATCCTCAGCATCAGGATCTGCTTTGGGAGGGGTGAGATCGAACAAAGTCAATATCAGGTAGTGCCCACCACCGCACAGGTAAGCACTTTGCTGCAAAGGGGAGCAAACACACCACCCAGGTCTCAAGCATTCCCCCAAAATCTCACCTATCACAGTTCCTGCACTGCAGCGGAGGCCATGGGCACCACCCCTGATCACGAGTCTCTGCATGAGGGTTATCTGTGTAGGGCGAGAATCGCTCAGACCTCTTACTTTGTAGGTCTCAGCTATCTCTTCTCGCTAGTTTCCCCCAAACATTGTCTATCCGTCGATAATAAATGCAACTTCACAGCACCTTATTCAAAGTATGCCCTGCTTCACCAGCTGATTTACCCCAGGGCCAGCTCCCATGTTCCCCTGGGCAGCGCTGCGAAGGCACGGTCAGGTCTTCAACTCCACGGTGGCTCTTGGCCCAAGGCCACTCCCTCCATGTTACCTGCTTCCCGGGGGCTCCACCCAAGCAACACAAAGGCGAGTCGTGCAGGACAAATGGTCCCAGCCTGTCGGCACAGGCCATCAGCAGCCGTCCTACTCCACCAACAAATCGCACCCAGGAGTCAGTCAGGTGTCTCCCTTCTCGAGCCACCCCTTCTCTCCTGGTGTGCCGCACGGGGTATATTCCGGTCTTTGTCCTCTTAGCGGCCCCCAGTCTCTACAGCCTTTGAATGGCCCCCGCTCCCGCCAACAACTTCGAAGCTCCACAGTGAGGTACCTTCCAGGCCGCGATCCTCTTGGCGTCGCACGCTCCAGATTAATGCTGCCACAGTTTGGGAGGGGGTGCTGGACCAGGTCTCCACCGCACACACCGGTTCTCGGCTATTATATAGAGGCAATCTCCTGGCCACTGCACACCTCAAGCTGCACCCAGCCTCCAGACGGGCGCCCTCTTTCTGCAAGCTGCGAGGGAGCCGCAGCTCTTTTTCTCATCGTGCACCGCCGACGAGGGCCAGGCAAGTTCCACATAATGCGCCCAAGAGCTCTGGGGGTGTGCTCCTTCAGGTAGGTCCAGAGTCCGAAAGTATCAGGATAATAAGGTTCCGGGGCCATCGATGGACTCAGGAGCTCCGGGATTCCCGTCCGATAATATGGCCGGTTAAGCGACGCTCCACACACCCACTAATGCTTCATTTTAAAATTTTCTCCAGTAACGACACAATATGTTCAAAAAGTTTCATATTAAATATGTAGTTTTTTTTTTAATCCTTTAAAGAGCTATTTTAGGAAAATTAATGCCTAAAGCTCTTTATGGGGCTGAGCTACTTCTCTCGGTCAAAGGGAGGACTGGGAACATATAGATAGTATCTGCCTCGAACAACTTTTTGCTATTCAGATGTGCTCCAAGATAGAAGATTGGAAGGTGATTTTACAGCTTGGAATTTGCTTGCCAAGGTCCTCCACTCAAATGGCTGCAGGATTTAAGACAGGCTAGCTGTAATGACTTGGAGAGCTATCATGACAGGCCTGGATAAGCCTTCAACACATACAAAGCCCACAGTATATCATTAGGAGATGGAATTTGATGTTCTCAAGCTTGATGAACTGGTATCTATGGACAAGATCAACGAATGCAAAATGAACAAGCATTTGCAATGCAATAGGTCTCGCATTTGCGAGAGTTTAAGCTATTGGCATTGTAAATGACAATGCCTTTTTCCAGGTGTTTATTATCAAAACAGATAAAAGGCAGTCATTTACAATGCCAATAGCTCCAACTCTTGTAAAAGCAAGACGTATTGCATTTCAAAGAAGCTGCCGCCATTTGGAAAGTGAAAGCGTGCATGGAGCGCTGAATGTTGCAGGAAAGCATGTTGTGCCTGCAGTAGGAGAAACTCATTAAAGAAAATGGTGCTTACAGACTAAATAAGACGTACCACCGTGTAACAAACTAAGTAAAAGGGCCAGTCCTCATTTATGCCCCCACTCCTCGGACTCCAGTCTGCCACACTACGGAAAGTGGAGGCCTTCCTGGCACTGGTGATCCTCGGTGTGGTCTTTAGTTTGGTCTTGGGCACAAAGGGAGACAGAATGAGTACTAGGGAGGAAGGTGAAGTGACAAAGGAGAAACTCGAGTGCCTTGTACATGTGCTGGGGTTGGAGCGATATTTGGAGGAATCTCCACACTACAGTGAAAGGGTATTTTTTTATTCCAGGGTGCACAACATGCATTCGAGACTAGATCACTTTACAACCTGTGAATCTCCCCCCAGATTTAGTTACACCACATATTTAGCCTGGGGCATCAGCGACCATTCGCCTTTGTGAGTGACCCTGAATACTAAGGTGTTAGACCCAAGGGGATGTGGAAAATGGAAACATGGCGCTTCTCCAATGTCCAAGAAGTTAAACGCCTAGGTAAACCATCCAAGCTCTAATTCAAGGAAAATAAGGACTCTGTGAAAAGCCGAGTGGCGCTCTGGGAGGCATACAAGGCCATGCTCCGGTGAGTCCTAATCACAGGGGTGGTGGAGGCAGAAGGGTGTGATTTGCTAGGCTGGGTACCCTAGATAGGGAACTATCCAACTGGAAAAGACATGTGCAGAGATACCAGCCACCTCCAGCGTGAGAGCCATGGATTTAAAGACCGCAGAGTATCAGACAGCAGCCAATTACATGGCAAAATGGGCCTACCTGGCAAAACAAGAGAATAGATGAAGGGGGTAACCAGACAGGTAAACTGCTCACATAGATCGGCAGGAAAGAGAGGGATAGCATGTTAGTCACAGAAATAAGAGCGGACTCCGGCCTAATGGTGAAAGAGAGCTGCGAGATAGCAGAATAATTTTTTCGGACACCTTTTATGCTTTCCATCTGCGGGATCCCAAACGGGAAGTACTCTCCTTCATTGCTCACTGCCCTATGAGAAGACTGGGTGAGGACCACATGAGAGAATTTGAGGCGGACATTACAATAGAGGAAATCTCCTCTGCAATAGGCCATATGCAATCCAGGAAGGCCCTGAACATGTTCTCAATAGAATTCTTTAGGAAACTGCATAAGTGGACGGCAGCCGCTCTTCATGCAGCCTTTGTGGCAGCGTTCCAAGGGAGAGAACTACCGGACTACATGCGCTTGGCTGCGGTGGTACTTAACCTGAAGGCAGGGAAACCTGAAGATGGATGCGACTACTATAGTCCCATTTCATTATTGAACACAGATATTAAGGTCCTGGCCAAACTCTTGGCTACCAGACTGAGGGCGGTTGTAACAGAGCTTGTGCGCCTGGACCAGAAGGGCTTTATGTCTGGTTGGTCAACAAAGCTAAACCGGAGATGGTTACACAATAGCTTAGCCGCCGCAGCTATGTCTGGGTAATTGTTTTGCTGGACGCTAATAAGGCCTTCGATGGAGTGGACATGGAATGGACTTGCCTCTTAAGGGTATTGGCTAAAGTGGGATTTGGCCCCAAATATTTCCAGTGGGTCAAACTGCTGTATGATTGACCTCGAGCAAGAGTGTAAATCAATGGCCGCAGCTCTCTGGAGTTCGGAGTGTGGAGGGACACTCGTCAAGGATGCCCACTTTTCACCAGTGCTGTTCGCCCTGGCCATTGAGACGCTAGCAGAGTGGGTGCGGGTAGATGTGAGGTGTGGGGCTGACCAGGCACAGATGGAAGTGATGAGAGCATATCATTATACGCTGATATCTTACTCTACCTGACGAATGTGACCACAACACTAGATAGTTTGCTGGGTATTTTTTGCGTATTTGAGGACCACTTTGGAGTTTCCATTAATTGGGATAAATCATTGTTTCTGGTGGGAGAGTGGACACCGCACAGGGAAGGGAATTGGCCCGGTCACTACGAATAGAACTGACACTGTTCAAATATCTGGGGATCTGGCTAACAAACCGCCCGGCCTTGTACTATGAAGCAAATCTGAGTCCCCTGCTCCTAAGACTAGAGCAAGATCTAAAACATTGGCAGTCACTGCAGCTCTTGTTAATAGGGAAGGTGGCGATGTTTATGATGCTGGCCCTCACCAGGTTTCGGTATATGCTCCAGAACAGTGCTTACAGAATTCCGGATGGATTTTTTTTTTTTCTTCTCATGTGGGTGGACTCACTCGCGTAAACACTGCTTCGGGCGGTCTGCATCGGATATCCATTCGAATCCTTCAATGATGCAAGTATGAAGGGAGCATTTCACTACCAAATGTGCGGAAATATGAAGCTGTGCAAGGAAGTATGGTAAATGACTAGGTGTACTCAGATTAGACTAACCCTGCATTTCGGCAAGACAGTCTGGGGATGGGAACTAAGTTGTCTACATACCCTAAATGGGGGCAGATTGCCACACGTAGTATGCCCTGTAGCGGAAGGAGTGGTGGATACCTGGAAGAGACTAACTAGAGAAATGGAATGGAGCCTTTGGCTGACACCAAAAACACCATTGTGGGAGGGTGCTAAATTAAGACACGTGGCTCTAGGAGGGTTTCAGGGCTCTGATAATATTGGCCTCTACGTTGGCAGACGTGTGGGATTCAAATGGGGGTGGTCCCCTTTGCCGTGTTGCAGCAGGAATACTGCATACCTGGAACGCAGTGGTTGCGCTTTGGTCAACTGTGGCACACCCTTAAGGAATGTGTCTCTCTGGATGAGGAAGCGCAAGCGGTCTCCCCTTTGGAAAGTAGGCTCTTGGATGGGCGGGTGGACGAGAAGTTGATATAGTTGACATATGGGACGGTAATGAGAAACAAGCAGGCCCCCTATTGAAATTTCAGAATACCTGGGAACAGGAGCTGTGGGAATTGGACGAGGATGTCTGGTGGGCAGCTTGAGTTTCCTGCAATGGTAGCGATAAAATAGAGTTTCCGCTTGACCCAGCTCAAGCTCTTACACCGTGTCTACTACACACGCATTCTATTTTATAGAATTGGTAGGACGAGGGATGCAGACTGCCTGATGGGGTGTGGGCTGGAGGGGAGCCTTCATACACATGCTATGCAGTTGCCGTCGCATACAACCTTGCTGAGGAGTTGGGAAATCCTTGGAAGGGACAGAGGGGGCTTCCCCTGGAGCTGCGGCCTACTCTGTTACTGGGGATATGGGGCCCATCAGACCACTCCCGGTATCGGAAAATGTTTAGTGAACCTGGGTTGTATGGTGGCCATAAGAGAGAGAGCGCACAGAGCTCTGGGGCTCTGGTGTGTCCCCTACATACCAGAACTGGGAGCTAGACCTGGAATTCTGCAGAATGACGGAAAAGGAAATTTAGAAGGGGAAAAAGTGCATGAGGAAAATGTGATAAAATATGGGGAGGTTGAGACATGACTGTTGTGAGGGGGGGGAACGAAGGAGATGCCAGCTCATCCAGGGCAGAGGAAAGGTACAGCAGTCGATTGGATGACCCTTCGAAACGACCTCATGTGATTGGGTAGGGGTAGAAGCTGAATTATACAGGATGCATAGTTCGGATTATATTGCAAATATGATGCCCGAATCTTGGGACGAAATGGGGTGGGTGAATGTCTTGATTTTCATGTTGTATTTGTCGCATTGCAAAATCAATAAAAATATATACAAAAAAAAGAATTAGTGGGTGCTCTTGAGGAGAATTATGCAGAAATCATTGACATTTCTTCAGTCTTGAAGAGAAAATCTGAGTTTTTGTCTTTAAACCATTGGAGGTCAACCCATTAAGAGAACAGTATATATCTAGGTTATTTATTTTCCTTTGGAGTCTCATGGTTCAATAGTATTGGGTCATTCGTATACATGAGACAGGGGTATGAGGGCAGAGCCCATTTTACAGGACAAAGAGTTCAATTCAGATATAAATTGAGGAAACCTGGCCAAAACAAGCTAAAGAGCAAAGGTGCCTTAAGACACAACCCTGCTTTAGGCCTCAGACACCACTACCATTGATCAACCTGGACCCAGTTTTTATACGGAGATACTAGGTCGTATGTAAAAGTCATTCATGTATCTTAAACACTTGGGGCTTTCACTATATTAGATTACAAGCCAGCAGATTAAAAGCGGCACAGTGATCAGTGAAACAGCAACGTTTTCCATTTGACTATTGATCTTCATGCATACTGATCCTCTGAGAACTAAATAGCGATTTTTCGTTGAATAGCTTGGGCGAAAATAGACCTGTTCCCTTGAGATGACACTACCTAGTCATCCATCACTCAAAACATTGTGGTAAAGTCCTAGAAAAAATGTTTGAACGTAGTGTCCAAAAGGGAGGCTAATTGAGCGAACGTTCCACCCCCCCCACCCCAACACACACACACACACACACACACACACACACACACACACACAAAAAACCTTTTTTTTCCCTGAAGAATAGGTAGTCTGTAATCCCTCGTGTAATTGGTGGTGGTCATAGTTGGGAGTTTAAAGATACCCATGACAGGATCCTGGTTTTAAGTTCGTTTTTAATTTGGCTTTTTTCACTGGAGGATGTCGTAAAATTCAAAATATTTTGTTTGCAAAGTTTTGCTTGACTAACATCTGTAGAATTTCTTGTGTAGCTTAATGTAGCAGGTTTGTAGTGTACTGTTTATGGAATCACTATTAAACATTAATTGGTTAGTTGATATCCTAGTGCTCCTTGACTGATAGTAAGATTCATGTTGCACCCTCTGAAAGTACGACCCACAAAAGAATTAACTTTATAGATTTGTGTTTAAATACTTACTAATCTTTAGCTCCATTTATTTTCCATACTTTTTCAAATCTATTTGATCAAGATTTCTTTTTTGTACGAAACAGGAACATTTCCCTCATTGTGACTGTTTGCCAAGGCCTGCAAGTTGTTTGCTGGAATGCACAAAATCCTTTCATGATGGATCGGCTTCTCATAAGGCTCTGCGAGAAGGTAAACACTTTTTTTTCCTATTCCTAGAAAATCCTAACACGGTGTTCCCTCTAATTTTTCTGTGTCATAGTAACCTGGTTATGTCCAAGTTTTCCTGGCTGTGTGCAGAACTGAGTGATGCGAGCAGGCATACTGCTACATTTTAGTCGAACTGGAAGAGACTTCTACATGGTTTAAATTATTCTTTTGAAGCAATTTTGTTTCCTACTCTGCTTAAAACCCACCACATTTAGAAACCGTTTTAAAAAGCGCTCTTGAATTAATCCAATACTTCAGAATTTGCTACAGTACTTTGTAGCAGAAAGTACGTAAATTCGGTTATTTACTTTTAGACTCTAACTGCTCTGAATGCTAGATTTGTGGTATCGGTAAAAAATGGCTACCTTTTACAACAGAATTAAAGTACAAATGATGAACTTTAGCATTCGTTTACCAATACAGCTCTCATTCTTCTTACATCCTATGTCACAAGACGTATTGATTATTGCTTTTACCGTCTGGGAATGTGTGCTTTAGAAGTGCTGAGGCATGTGGCAGGGGGTGTGGTGTGTCCATCAGAACTTTTAGGCTAGAAAACTGGGTAATTTGAATTGCTTTGCTGATCCTATGGCATTTAAATTAATCACTCTTTTGCTACTTTGACACAAAATAAAGCATTCACAACTGTTACTAATACGCCCAGATTCACTGGTAAAATATATTTAATATACATGTCAATCACATTTACGCGGTAAATCCGGTTTGTGGGCACAGTAGATGTTGGAAATGTGCCTTTTCTGCAGGGTCACCCTGGATTTTTTTTTTTTGTCTGCTTTTGCTGGCTTTAGAGCTATGTGCATTGTACCTCTGCTAACCATTGATAAATCACTTGTGCTCCTCCCTTCAAAATGTTGACATTGATATACTCCTGTTTGGTTTATTTACTTGCCTAGAAGTCCCTTGTGTGAGTAAATGGGATGTATTGTGTGTGTGGTTGTGGAACCTTAGTCCAACCCTGGGTAGCTGTGGCTCTGAGCAGGCCGGCTTACACAAAGTAAGAAGGTTAAAGCATTTAAACAGCACCAGAACAATGGCAGAAGTAAAACTAGAAGCACGAGAAATCTGATACCAATTTATAAAAATTGTTTATATTTCTGCAAATTTATGAACATCAAAACATCCACCGGAGGGTTCCCGAGATGCGGATTTTACAAGAAACTGCGAACAAACATTGGCAAATTCAACAAATTTGACACTTAAAACCTTTTTAAAATTTTTTTTTATTTAAACGTTCACATGTAATGCGGTTACTTTGGCTGACCAACTACGGCAGCAGGAGAGGGGACCCACCAGGTCCAAAGAAAGTTTCCTTGCCAAGAAAAGCAGTCTTCATAACATTTCCAGTGTCAGTGGCTCCTTGCCATTGACATCTATGGCGTGGTCCTGATGCAAGGGATACAGGATGTTGAAGATGCAGTACTGTCAACGGGGGTCTTCCTGGGGCTACTACATGGTCCTGGTAAGACGATCCTGGTCACAGGGGTCGAGCAAAAGTCCTCTTGTCACTAGGTTACCAGTCACCTGGCATAGAGGAATCACCAGTTTCCTACTTTTGGTGATTACTCTGCTTCTTGGCGACCAAACTGCGCTCTGACCCTCCTGGGTACTTCAGACTCTGGTGCAACGTTTGAGTGTCGGGTTCTGGTCTCTTAGGCTTCATGGGGTGTGGAATGACGATCCGGTGATCTCGGCTAAAGCTAACTTCAGCTTTTGTTGCCCTGTGCTGCAAACAGGAATTATGCCAACTGACTCTTGGAGTCTATGCTTCTAGCTGGGCTTGGGGGACGACTTCTCCATGATCAGGACTCAGCAGGCACAGTCCTTTCCTTCCCTAGCCCAAGGAGCAATAGGTGCAGCCCAACTTCGGTGCAGCCTCTTCACCGTTCCCAGGGTCAGCAGAGCAGTCCTTCGGTTCTCTTCTCCAGTCAAGTGAGATCAGAGTTCTGGGTTCAAGGGGTGCCCCTTTTATGCCCAGAAAGTGCCATCAAGAGAGGTCGAGGGTTAATAGCCAATGGGCTACTAGGTTCCCTCCCACCTGATGGCATCTAGCTATCCCAGAGTGCTTTGTTCTGCCCACCCCACATTGTCAGGACCCCTCTTGGTGTGTGGAGCTTGGCCGCCCACCCTGGAGGTGTGGCCACCTGTGGGCTACCCACCCATGAAAAAACTGCTTTGACCAGTGTTTCGGCCTCTGTCCCAGACGCCAAACTGTCTACCCGAACTAAAGAGCAGCCCCTCTCTAGTGTGTTCAACATTTGCCCTTCAAAGGTGGCTTCCTCTTTGAAGGTTGCCTTTTGGGGCAACACCTTGCGTGGCTTCCTGTCAGGAGGAAGTAACACCTCCTCTACTGGCATACCTCTTGTATTGCCTGTCCTGGGAGCCGCTGACTCATCTACCTAGGCGGCAGAAGGCTGTCTCCTGGCCAGCCTCAGCAAATGTCCGTTGAAAAACTAGGCTACAGAGTGGCAGTTTTCTAAAAGTTGCATGTGGCAACATGTTACATTAATTTTCACTTGGGCATGAAATTGGGCATAATGCAACAAGTTGTTTGATACCTTGAATCATCAACTCTGGTAGTACAACTCAGAAGTTAGCACAGCTGAGGTGTTTAGTGTGTAACGTTGTCCTCGCCAAAGGGGCTACTAGTCTCTCCCAGTAAAAACGACAATTGCAGGTTTTAACTGCCACAACATGTTAAACACATGCTCTGCTTTTCTAATATGCTGCACCGTGCCTTAGAACTGGATAGGTCTGCTGTAGGGGTGACATTAAAACACATTAAAAAGGGGAGTGTGGGCTTTGCCATTGATTAAAATGGCAAATTAGGGTTAGCAGTTTTAAATTGCCCTTCCAACCTGCAGTGGGCGACTGGGAGACATGTTTAATGTGTCCTACTCGGGGTGACACAATAAGTGCTGCAGTCTCTGAGGGGAAACACTAACTTGCAAGCCCTGGTACCATATACTAGGGACTTAGAAGTAACTTAGCTTGTGCCGGTTGAGTATGAGCCAAACCTACATACACTTTTAAAGGTCAAGGCAGTGGCACTGATGTCTGGTTATCAGGCCTCGGTGCACTTTCAGTTAAAAAAACAAGCATCATCTGTCCAGAACTGTGAGTTGACCATGCAAAATAGAAGGAAGGATGAAGAACAGGGAAGACCGGTCCTGCTGTCTGTGACCTGAGAGGAGCTCTGATGGTCTGGGCTTCCAATGTCTTGTGCCCAGTGCACTATCTCACAAACTATGTATGGGGCAGGTGACAAAAAAACCTTAACAGGTAGGGACACTAGTGGGCTAGGAAGCACTGCTGTTTAAAGACGAGAACCCTCACTCACCCTAGGGTGACATGCTTCATCATTGGGTCCCCTCTTCACACTGGGACCGCAAGGTACCGAGTGCGGGCTACAACTCCCCCTGTAGGAGAGGAGCGGAGGGATTTTTTTAATATGCCATCCCTATTATCAAGTTTGTGGGGGAGGGAGGGGCAGAGTGCAAACAAATGTGTGAATTAAAACTATCTCTTGGTGGGTAAAGACCACTTTTATTCTGGTACCGCCAGTGGATAGGATTTAAAACAAGCAATGTGAAATAGGGATAAAGATATTCTCCTACTTCATATTATGGTCAACCTGTTTCTTCCTAAATTGACCGACAGGTTCATGGCATTCGTCAGGACCAAACTTATGAGTCACTCTGCTTGTGATTTAAAAAGTGAAAAAATGAAAATTATACTTTCAATCATCTAGTGGCTATTCTATGGTACCGTCATCTAGAAGGGTCCACATGGTGCTGGAAAAGTATAAAAACAGATTAAAAAATACAAATAATAATTCAATTGTCTCCTTTGTATCACCAATCGTGTCCATCACCAACACTGCAACCCAAGTTCTGAGAAGTTGGCCTGGTATATGCTGTCCACTAATTAAAGTGGGCACCTTGCACCAGTCCAAACAACCCTTATGGTGATTTAAGAGGTCAAAGATAACCTTGGAAGGCTATCCAAGTGGTAGCTGTGGAGAGCTGCCTTCAGGCTTAGTCTTGAAGGTATGTTAAGCAGCTTGTTTTACCAGAATGTAATCTTATTGTATTGGTTAAATGAAAGGAGATCCACACAGTAGTTATAAGAATATTGTTAGACTTGGCATCTTTTGGCGTATTTCCCCTGACTTTTTGCTTTCTGACCTCCTGGTTTTGACTCTGTTTTTGCTGGTGTAATGATTCTGTGCACTTTCCTCACTGCTGTCCAGTGGGAAAGTGCAAGTGCTCCTGTATAAAATGTGTTATGAATTGGCGTTTCCATAATTGGCCTATTTGGTTTATGTGTCAGTCCCTTGTAAATTGCACTACGAGTGCCAGGGCCTATAGATCTAATGCTGTTGGTGGGCTGCAGCACTGGATTGTGCCACGCACGCAAACAGCCCGTAAAGTGTAACTCAGGCCTGCCATTGCAGAGCTTGTGCGCAGCCTGGGGCTGCCATGTCGACTTGGCTAGTGCGCACACTTGCAAGTCCCTAAACCTTCCCTTTTCTACATGTTAGTCACCCCTAAGGTAGGCCCAGGTACCCCTGTGGGCAGGGTGTGTTGTATGCGAAAGGTAGGACATGCCCTGGTGTGTGTGGCATGTCCTGATAGTGAATTACAGCCTAGTTCGTTTTTCACTATTGCAAGGCTACCTGTTCCCCATAGGCCAGAACGGGCAGTTTTGATTATCACAGCTTATAATCCTAACTGACCCCAGGAACATGGTAGAAATTCGAGTTTAGTATGCCTGGACTCAGAATGTTAAATGCATCTTTTAGTGAAGTTGGTTTTAACATTCTGTGTTTGAAAATACCACTTTTAGAAAGTGGGTATTTTCTTGTCTAACCATCCAGGCCTGCCTCTGCGAGGTTGTGTATTCCTTGTCTGGAGTGTGAGTGACAGGGGCTGGGGGATGCCAGGAGACAGGGTGAGTCAGCACAGGGCTGAATAGCAAGATCTACATGTAGATGGGTGGGAGGAGTTGCACCTGGGCCCTGAATAGGACAGTGCCTTCCCTCCACAATGCTGGCTCCACCTCCTGTGGTGCGTCTGATGTCCCTGGCCTACTCTCTGAAGGAAAGGACGGAGACTTGTCAACAAAGTGCTCCAGAACTGGTTTGGACTAGGCAAAGGCCTCTCTGCCTTCAGAGAACAAAGGAATTTGGGATATAAATATTGGGGCCCTGACCCCATAAATTTAGATCTCGCTGGAATCAAGGAACCTGTCAAGACGAAGAGCTGGAGAGCTGCTAGGAGGAGTACTGCCCCTTTGCTGAGTGACTGCTTTGTTGGGTTGGCCTGCAGTTGCTGCTTCTGTCTGTCTTGGGCAGTGAAAGGACTGGACTGAACTTTCTACAAACTTGTGCTGAGTATCTCCAAGGGCCTGAAACCGAGCTGGCCTCCTGTTAAGAAGTCTCGGACTGCAAAGACTTCACAAGCCTCTGGGTACCGCTTCTGGAACGCTGTTTCAGTTGCCACAGAGGAAGGGAACTGCAACCGACTCAGTCAACCGAATCCATCCCTGACCGGTGACCTGTTTGCACCGCAGACCGCATCGCCCCGCATCGCAACCCTGGTCTCACTGTAGGCGACGTCCGACGCCGTCAACACCGAGCCGCTGCTTGCACCGTGACCTGTGGGCACCGCAGTTCGCATCGCTTCACTGAACCAGCCAGACCCGACCGACGCGGGCGCTGCAACTGGCTCAACAATCGTGACCGCATCGCATTTGGGGCACCGCTCGCATGTTTGCGACGCACCGCTCCGACTCGCACCGCTGTCCGACGCCAGCTCCCGCACTCCGGCTTGGTCGCCGGCATCGCAACCTGTCAGCACCGCATCGTACATCGTCTCGCCCTGCACCGCACGCCTTGGACTCACCGACTCCGTCTGCACGACGCTCATCGAGCCGCTGCCTGCACCGCATCGAGGGACACCGCACCTTGCATCGCTCCGTCTTGCACCGCAACCGCGACGAACGCCGACCGGCTCGTACACTCCGTGCCAGCCACAACGAGAAAGGTACTGTGACCGAGTCTGTTCACGACTCTGCTGGCCCGTAGCGACGCGGTCGGCTGGAACTGTTGGACTCTGTGTAATTCAGCATCGCGGCAGACCCGGACGGGGCTACCGACTCGTACGAACTTTGCTTTTGTGTTATTCCTGCAAAGAAGAAGTTACCTTATCAAGCATTCATTTTTAAAGTATAGTATTGTGGATTTTTGTCGTAATTGGTCTTGTCTTGAGTATATAAAAATATTGGTTATTTTTCTAAACTGGTGTGGTGTCCGTTTGTAGTGCTTACACTGTATTACTGTTGGTTATGTGCAAATGCTTTACACACTGCCTCTAGAATAAGCCTGACTGCTCGTGCCAAGCTACCAAGGGGGTGAGCAGGGGTTATTTTAGGAGTGTAACTCCCTTACCCTGACTAGGAAGAAGGGTCCCTACTTGGACAAAGGTGCAAGCCCTTGCCAACTAGAGATCCCATTTCTATCAAATATATATTTATTATTATAACACCTTAAATACCTCACAGTATCTGCTACACGTAGATAAACGCAAAGCACACAATACTGTAGCACAGAAACAATTATAAGTAGCACTAATACACAGTGGGCTCCTGGGGGAGACCAAACCATATACTAAAATAGTGGTTTTAGAACCACGACTCGAGTCAAGTCCGTGTCTAGAGGATGTAGAATCGCTGGGACCCCAAGGAACCACCCAAGGTGAGTAAGTAGGGACCCCACGGAGGATGGGTGCAGTGTGAGAACACGACCGCGTGCTACGTACAATTCAGTGGGAGAGTTGCGGTTGCAATTTTAAAGTTAAAGGACCCTTCCCAGTGGAACATAGAAGGTTGGAGAGCCACCCCACCCGTGGATACCGAAGTACCAGAGTTACCTATCCCAGGGAAGCCGGGTGCATGGGTCTGAAGTGGCGTTGGAAACCGCCGTCGTTCTCAATGGGAGTCTTCAAAGAAATGCCACTGCTGCAAAGAAGAAAAGCGTCCGGTGGAATCCGCAGGTTGATTCTTGATGGAAGGAACCTGAAAGCAGAGGGGACAGAGTCTGGGTCACTCAGGAGTGACCAGGGGCTCGGTAGACGAATGCCCACCGATGTCTGGTGCCTCCGGTGCGAAGATGGAGACCTCGACTCTACAGCTGCAGGGACCAGGAGCCGGATACGAGCTGTCCCACGAAGGATGTTGAGTTCTGAGGGGTCGGTGTCCGGCGGGAGCACCAACAAGCCTTGGCAACGGCAACCCACGAAGAAGGTCAAAGGTTACGGTTTGGCCCAGCAAGGACCTGAGGACTCACCACAGCAAGGGGAGTCAAGGCAGGCCTGGAGCAACCAGGGGAGCCCAAGAAAATCAGTGTTGTCCCTCAAGTGGACCCACAGGCCGAAGGCACAGTCACGAGGGGACCTCTAGCAGTTTCACAAAGTCACAGCTTGCAGGGCACAGAGTGCGAGGAGGCCGAAGTCCTTTGTACTAAATGTGCGCAGAGGTTGGGGCTATCGACAGCCCAATGCACGAAGTTGGGGGAAGACCAACAAGCATATGCAATTGTAAAAGTATGCGGTGCAGAGGGGTTCGGGTTATGCAGTCCCCACGAGGGATACTGGCCTCAAACGTGATGCGAGGGCAGCTCGACCTCAAGGAACGTAGGAACCCACCTACTGTGTTGCTGGAGCCTTCGGAGTCCGCATGAGCTCAGGATCAGCAGACCGGTCAGTTGCGTTACGGTGCCTGCAACTGCAGGGGAGTGACTCCTTCACCCCAAGGGAGATCCTTCAGTTGTCCTTGATGCTCCACAGGTCCTACACTGAGCCTGTATGGTGCACGGGCACAGATGATGCTTTGGACGGAGAGGGAGACGAAGTCTGGCCCAGTCGAAGTCCAGAGGGTCCAGACGGTCGAAGGTCCGTAGTTTCTTGTTCAGAATCTTATTCACGTCGAATCTAGGGTCCTACAGCCAGGTAAGCCCTTTTGTACCCACGGGAGAGGGTTGGACAGGTTCAGGGTACCCTCCCAGGGGAGGGTCAGGACAGAGGGTGGTTACACACATGTCCTTTGTCCAGTTTCGCGCCAGAGCAGGAGCCAACGGCTCCCAGAACTGGTTTGAGCTGGACTATGCACAGGGACACCAAGTGTGCCCCTCGTGCAGACTTTCAGGCACTTTGGAAGTGCACCCACCCAGCCCCAACACTCTAAATCCTGTCTGGGAGGTGGTCACACCTATACACACGAAAATCCTTTTAATCAAAAGGGGAGGGAACAGGAGGCTACGGGGCAGTCAGGGTAAGCTGGCCTCCAAATGACATGTATCACACAACAAGAAGCTACCCTAACTCGGTGTCTGTTTCTTAGTGGGGTATAAGGCGCATTACGTCGATTTATGTGGTGTAGGGCATCTCAAAAAAATGTAAGGACTGTCCTCACACACCACCAGGTGCCATGATTCATCATCGGCAGTCCTCGCTCTTTAAAAACCACGTTTGATAAATAGCGGGCCTACACCTGGAGACAGGGAGGCACTTCTATAACTAAGTGGGGGCCCGTGCTAAGAGTGAGTGATGTTAAAAATCGATGCCAAAAACTGCGTGAAATTTAATAGCGCAGAATGTGCTCGATATTAAAAATAAGAAGTGGGGACTAGGGGGGGTTAGTATCCCATCCCCATCTGTGTTGCCAACATGTTTCTGCCGAAAAAGGCCACGGGCCCCCACTTAGTTACAGAAGTGCCTCCCTGTCCCCAGGTGTAGGCCCGCTCTTTATCAAACGTGGTTTTTAAAGAGCGAGGACTGCCGATGATGCATGACACCTGGTGGTGTGCGAGGACAGTCATTACATTTTTTTGAGATGCCCTACACCACATAAATCATCGGCGTAATGCGCCTTATACCTCACTAAGAAACAGACACTGAGTTAAGGTAGCTTCTTGTTGTGTGATACAGGTGGTCACACCTCCCTGTGACAGGATGCCTATTGTGCTGCCTTCCTCTGCTCGAGCTTGGCTCAGCAGCAGGAGGGCAGAAATGTCTCTGGTCGGCAGGATCCATTTTGTGCTGTCAAGGTCGAAAAGGCTTCTACCGGGAAGACCACGGCCCCACGAAGCTTGCCTCTATGGGGTGGAATCATACCTCCCACGCCGGTTACCGGTGTGGAGGTATGATTCCAAGGTGTTTGATACTAAACACGACATGTTTTGTTTCAGCCGTTTTCGAGATCGCATTTACCGCGAGGTTATAATGCACCTCTACCTATATGTCTGCTGGCTGTGTCGCAGACAACCTGGGAGAAGGGTCTCCGAAGGCTGCAGAGGGACTCTACTCATGCAGGGGCACCCTCTCACGTAAATCCCAGCCCCCTGCCTTCAGGATTGTCAAGGCCTGCTATAGGGGTGACTTATAGGTTTTAAGTGTAGTGACCTATATATATATATATATATATATATATATAGTAAACCTATATCTAACGTAAGTGGTGTATGCACCATCTTACACAGGCTGCAATGGCAGGCCTGTAGTTCCATTTTGCATGGCCTCTCATGGGTGGCATAATACATGCTTCAGCCCATGGGAGGCTTCTTGGCAACCTATGCCCAGGGTACATGTGTACCATATACTAGGGTCTTATAAGGGTACCCCAGTGTCCAATCTGGAGTGTACCTAAGTACATGACATAACAGTTTAAGGGTGAAGCAGATAGACTGGGGTCCTGATTAGCAGGATCCCAGTCAGACTAGTCAAAAACCAGCAAAACACCAGGCAAAAAGTGGGGGTAACCATGCAGTCAGATCCTGCCTTCCTACATACCAACACTGCAACTCAAGTGTAATAGGTTGTTGTAATCAACTGTAATCTCCTTACCATTTATAACCCATTTACTAAGCCCACCTTTATCAGTCACTTCATGGCGGGTCAGAGCTGAAAGGATATGTAAGCATGGTATCTGGATTCATTCAACTGTAATTAAATTCAGTTTATATCGATCATAATCTCAGATGTCTTATCTCTCTCACACACTATGATTACAGGTGTCTCTAGTTATGTGGACATAGTGAGGCTCTTAATCGTCCCATTTTATCATGTGATATGTATATCAATACCTCAAAGAGCATAAAAATTGTTATATGCCTGTAATAGAAAGATAAATGTAATCTTTCACCTCCTTGAGAACTAGAAACGTACAAAAAGAAAAACCAAGAGAAAAGGACAATAGTCTCTCGCCTCCTTTAAAACTAAAATAATACGAAAAGAAAGAAGGATAAATTGTGTAATTCATGTGTACCCTAATGTGAAACAGACTAACCAAACATGACAATGTTATTCCAAGTCACGGAATACATATTCCTATGGCCAATACATAAACTAAATATCCGCAAGTTGTATTCTTCAGGTGCCTTTAGAAGTAACCACAACGTCTTGCTAAACTCATGTGGCTCAAATTGTAAGATAGACCAGGATAAACGCAAAGGATTGTTTATCACGTTATCGTTATGGTATCAACCATATCTAGTTAAACATCCGAGACCTCATAGATGTAACGTTCCTGGTCCAATAAATAGATCTATTAACTATCGACGCCCACGGCGAACGTCTTACCTGATTAGTCTCGACCGCCACATGCAGAAGGATCGGCAGGGACGAGTTTCAGGGAGACGCTGCCCTTTCGGAATCGATGACCAGAAATTCCGTACAAACGTCGAGGTCGTGACCTGGGGAGTCATGGGAGTTGTAGTAACAACTCTAAAACGAACCCGTGAAACCAGCACTTCCTCAGGAATCCGAGTAAAAGAGATCGGAAACTCAGATTAAGATCAAAGGAATACTATTAATTTTATAAGAAAAATTAAATAAAAATCTCGTTCTATGTAACGCTCTTAACATACATATAATTCTAGTTCTATCAAGCCACAAAAAACAGTGGCTAAACATCTCTAGAATATATAATGCGGCATCAGAAGATGGTATGTGAAATGTGTAACAGGAATTAGAGTAGTTCGTTATGGACAATATTAAAAGTAACCATAGTTTCAGGAGAAGGCTACAGTTAAGTGCGCTATTAAAATATAGCGCCTATTATCACATCATAATCTGTGGATAGTGCATAAGCCTATAGGGAACACCAAAGGGATGTCATCATTGAGTCCCTTCTTATGGCTACCTATCCTGAAAACCCAACCTTGTTCTCTCTTAAAAAGAATCTTGTCCAAGGGGCCCATTTGTATATCATAATTGGGTTTGTCTAAAACCCTCCCAAACCAGCTCCTTCTCTGTGTGACCTCGCTCTACTGAAGTGCCTCTTCAATTTAGTGTTCTTCTTACACCTAATTGAGCTGCGATGTTCAACAATCCGATTTCTCACTTTACGGGTAGTCATCCCCACATACATAAGGGCACAGGGGCACTTGATCAAGTAGATCACACCACATGAATTACAATTGGTATGCTTGGTCAAGGGCCAAGGTGTCTTCAGCCCTACATTCTACCTGTTTGGTTTGTTGTGTAAAAGCACATATGGAGCAAGATCAGCAAGGAAAATGCCCCATTACAGGGAGGCCACTCAAAAGTGATTGTTGGGCTATTTGTCCATGTTCAACTCATGGCCTTGTATGGACCAAGATGTCCCTCAGATTGTTGCTCCGCTTCAAGGCAAAAAGGGGTTTGTCTAGAGCCTTGTCTCCTTTATTGAGGATATGCCAGTTTGTGTTTATAACCTTCTAAACTGTATTAGTCAAGTGACTGTATGTACTCATACAAACTATACTGTCAGTTTTATTTTTTGGATATGACTCCAAAAGGGCATCCCTGTTATTACGTGTCCTTTTGGATGATCACGAATCAAGTCCTTTGGATACTAACGTATCTGTAATTCATTGCTCAGATTTGCAGCATGTTTTTTTATACGTGTCCATTTCTGTACAATTCCTCCGCAACCTAAGAAATTGGCCCATGGGGAGATTGTTTAATGATGCTCGTGGATGGTAACTTGAGTAGCTAATTATCGTCGGATATATTTACAATAAATTTCTGATAGATTGCACTAATAGCGCCTTTACCGGGATTTAGATATACCCCGTCAGTATTTTCGATATATATGGTATCTCTCGTATCTTCTGTTCACATAAAAGATAATTCCTTATTTGTAAGTATTTAAAGAACGCGTTTTGCGGAAGCCCGAACTCTTTTAATGCAGCGAACGAGCTAAACCCCTGACCATCATACAGCTGTCCAAGATTATTAATGTCGTTATGCTGCCAGACTGCCATCATTATCCCAGAGTATTTCGGGGAATTTCAGGTTGCCCCATTAAGGAGTATATCGGTTTATAGTCTGCAGAGAGTACTGCTTAGAAATTTCTTTCCAAATCTTAGCAACATCCTTGAATACCTTAAATCTTACTAGTTTGTAATAGTTTGGGTCGGAGGTCTTTATACCGAGTAAATCCAATAGATGGCCCACAGGCTATCTGATATGCTACTGAGGCCAAACCAGCTTCGAGCCCATTTAACAAAGCCCGAATCCGCCCCATAAATGCTGCCCAATAATGCAACTTAAAGTCTGGGAGTTTTAACCCTCCTTGCTTATAAGATAACTTAATGTAGCTTAAGGCCCTTCTAGCACGCTTATACTCCCAGATAAAACTACCTACAGTGCTCTCTAGGCGCTTGAAATAAGACTGCAGGATCTGTAAGGGGATGGAGCGAAACAAATATAAAAACTTAGCCAAGATGCACATTTTAATAACATTACATCTGCCGGGGATGCTGAGAGGAAGTCTATGCCATCTTCGCAGCTTAGCCACGGACTTGTTTGAGGAGTGGCTCATAGTTCAAAGTGATATCATCTATCTGGCTGCTGAGACAGACACCCAGATATATAGCCGTCCCTGTAACGCCTAGGGGGGTCGGTGAGATGTCTGATTGAAAGTTAAAAATTGTTTGACTTTTTGCCAAATTTAGCTATACCCTGAAAGAGCCAAAGAGTCCGCCTCTTCCGTTATACAAATTATGGCTTCAACCGGGTCAGCGGAAAAAACGGCAACGTCGTCGGCGTATGCAGTAAGTTTCAATTCTGTACCATTGAGACATACTGGGAGAATCCCCGCGTTCGGCAGAAGATGTTTTATAAAAAGGCTCGATGTATAAAGCAAACAGAGGGGAGAGCGGACAGCCCTGTCGTGTACCCCTCTGAACGAAGAAAGATGTTGACGATAGGCCGTCCAGTTTGACCGTGGCCACCGGGTCCTTTTTAGGTCTCGCCTAGCGTTGCTGCGCACATGCGCAGCTCGCTCGGCGAGATTTATTGTTAATGAGTAGTTTTACAAAAGGGCTTTAAGCCCCGCCCCTCATTTCCATTGGCCGGCGTCACCGTTTATGCTAAACGGTGGCCTGCCATTGGAAATGAGGGTTTTTGTTTGCCGCCCTTTGGCTTGCGGATCCGGACTGGGTCGCCTGCTTCACGGCTGTCGTGAAGCACTTGCTTATCTTTATGGGGCCATGTGTTTAAACACATGGCCCCATAAAGACAAGAGATCGATGTTTTTTTTTTTGTTTTTGTTAAGGAGCTTGGGGGAGGGGGCAGGGGGCAAAGCGAGAGACGTGCAGCAGAGCGGACTACGCCGGGACGGACAGAACCTCACAATTCCAGATTCTAACCTTTTCAAGGCGCTCCAAGCAATTCTGTGCTGTGTCAGAGCTTTATTTGCATTTCTATATCTCTTTCCATGCGCCGCCCGCCCCTTCTAGCCATGAATTCCTCGGCTCCGCGGTGTTTGAAGCTTTGTGCTGAATTACAAACGTTTTCTTAGTTAGCTTTTTCAAGAACAAAAATGTGGTGATTGTCCAAATCTATCGACATTTATCACTGTGAATTGTCATGTGTACAATTACACAAGATGCACACATGCGAGGTCCGGTTTGTGTGTTTGCTCTGGCAGGTATCGGGGATTTATAAATAGAGGGTGGTAAAATTACATAACACGCTGCCTTTTTGCAAACTGAACTGGCCTTCGAATACTGTGTTAAAATATACGCCCAGTGAGTCAGCCTTTCTGCTCTAAATGTGAAAGCCTCGGGGTTCACTGCAGCCAGTCCAATCATGACCATTTTTACATAAATCGCACATTGAGATTGGAAACCGTTTTTTAGCTCAACTCACACATACGCACACAATGGTGCAAACACGCGCACAGACACATAGAGAAACACACTCGCACGCATATAGACACACACATGCACACAATAGCACGCACACTCACATAAACGCAGGCACGTGCGAGCACACACACAAACATACATGTCGTTTTGCAAAGACATTCCCACAGAAGATAAACACCCAAAGGCACCCATTCACACGGAAACAGTCGCAAAGACAAACACACAGCACCCACAGATTCACACAAACACTTCAACAAACAGATGTCCCTTCAATCATTTTCTAATAAAGACTGACCGAGACCCACAGACCTTCCTAGAAGAAATGCACGTGAAAACGGACAGGCACGCACAAGGACACAACACACAGACACACTGTCAGGCACATAGGCACAACCACACACGAACACATGCCCAGCTGCCTCACCCCTGACGCCACGGCTGCTGACGTGCTACCCGGCTGCTGCTGACCCACCACTAAGACAAGGACAAAATCCATTTGATCCCAAAGCGGAGTCACGCGGGCGGGGGAATAAGAAGGTGGGTGCAACTAAAAAGTGGAGTAGGAGGAGGCAAGAGCTCTGATGTAAAGAAACAACTAGCTCCGTAGAGCAGATGGACGACAAGGGGTGCTACCGGGTGGACGAGGCTTTACAGAGCTGATTAAGGCTGCTCGGCCCTCACTAAGGATAGTCGCAGGTGCAGGTGCAGGTAGAAGGGATGTTTGGCAAGGACTGTAGAGGGAGAGGACATGGGAGAGTTACACGAATAGAACAAGCATTGAAAATGCAATAGGTCTCGCCTTTAAGTTAAAGCCATTTGCTTTGCTAATGGTTTTGTATAGCAAAGCAAATGGCTTTAACTTAATGAAAGGAAAGACCTATTGCATTTTTAATGCTTGTTGCTGATTTCTGCTAAAGTTAGTTGCCTTCTGAAAACTTGCATATCTGTAGAAGAAATACAACACACCTCCCGCTGCCTTCACAACTGCTGACGGAAGACCATCTGTCCCTCTTGCAGCAGGAAGTGAGGACTCTTTTGGCCAATGGGGTCATAGAGAGGGTTCAGGCCTTGAAGTAGGAACTCTGTATCACTCGTGCTATTTCCTTATGCTGAAGAAGAGCAGAGCCTATGTCCTATTTTAGATCTTTGTTCTCCTTTCAACTCCTTCTTGTGGAAGGACAAATTCCACATGCTTGCTCTGGCCCAGGCCCTGTCTGCCCTCTACCTTGGCAACCCTGGAGACTGGATGGTAGCATTAGGCCTACACATCCCTATTCTGCAGGCCCACAGGCCCTATCTGCGGATCACGGTGGAGCAGGAGTACTATCAGTTTGCTGTGCTCCCCTTAGGCCTCACCAGCGCCCTTATGTGTTCACGAATGTGATGGCAGTGGTTTTAGTGCGTCTTCTAATGTCAAGGGTTCCAGTCTTCCCCTCCATCTTGTGGACTGACTGTTGATGGCAGTCTTGCCCTACGCAGTTATCACCCACCTCCAGACAGCGGAAAACCTCTTAACATCTTTGCGGTTCCCGATCAGTATGCTGAGATCCCACTGGACTCCTTCTCAGATGCTCCCTTTCATTTGGGATTGCAGTTTAGTAGAGAGTCCAGGTTAAATGGGCTATGAGCACGGTGTTTCATCCTCTGTCCTGAATCTCGGTGAGGAGGACTGAGGCTGTTGTAAGTGAAGGTCTCCGCCATCCTGCTGGTGAAGCTGGTGGCATATGTGAACTGTGCAGTGGGTTTTGAAGTCCCAGAGCACTGCTTCAGAGCGTGCTCTCTGGTCCCATCCAGATTTTGGAGGCGACTGCAAACTACCTTCACTGGTGGCTTCTGAGCCTTGTTTGGGTCAGCGGCAGGCCCCTCTCCTTACCCCACCCAGAGCAAACAAGGGTGACTGATGCATTGCTTCTGGGTTGGGAAAGTCGTCTGGGAGAGGTGGAGATGAAAGGAATCTAGTCTCTGGCGGGGGTTTGCCTCCATATCTACCTAGAGTTGCAGGCCGTCTTTTTGGCATTGAAAGCTGCCTAGCCATCCATCAAAGGGAGTATATGCAAAGCAAATGGGGTAACCCAGTAGCCCTCAGAACCTGGGCATGTATACTATGAAAAAACAATGGTTCTGTCGGGTAACAATATTCCTTTTCAATTTCCAACAATTGTTTAAAGGTAAATCAACAGATGGCGCTAAACCCCTAAACTGTCTTACAAATTATTTAAAGGAAAAATGATTTACATAAATTTACAATTTTAAACATAAAGCATTTTATTTGATATAAGATTTATATAAGCTGTCTGATGTCATAATCAATTTTACGGGGCAAGTGATGATATATATACAGTGACAATGTGAAAATATATAAGTGAAAAAAATCAGTGTATTATACATATGAGTGGCAACATACAAAATTGACATATATCAAAAACTTCTCTGTTTGTAAATATAAGTCCAATTTCCAACTGAAACCCACGTATCTCAAGCTCAAGACTCAATCCAAATTAATTTGTGAGCAAGGAGACCTATTGATGAATTGACAGTTACAACCGTCGACGTTTCGACCCTGCCAGTAGCAATGATGTGAGATTGTCAATGCGGGTCTTCATTAGGACAAGGAGGGGATCAGACAGCCGATTACGCAAGTTGAATCGATGCCATAGAAGAATTATTGGGGGAAAAACTGCATTGAAGTCAGTCAACCCTGAAATAGGATTAGTCCCACTGTACAACTGGTGCAATTTGATTGTGGATCAGAGTAACCCAAAGTCCCAAGAGCGCGACTGCCACTTTCGTTTGTAAGGCAATTCACGTTTGTGTCCGGCAGTTACTTTAAAATTGTAGAATGTTGAAAGTTGACTCTGGTTCAGTAGGCAAAACCGGGTGTCACTCATCAATCGTGACCCACAAAATAGAGCTCATCCTCGATGAACGGGCGGCAGAATACAGTATTGAGACCAGTCAGATCCCCTCCCCCTCCACGATATAGACCCCGATCTTTATCCAACCAAACCTCTTCCCAACTCCTCCCCCCCGATCACACTAATACACAACACGGGGTCATTATCACAAAGTTCATGTGCTTATTGTCCAGGAAGACGTTGACTTCTGGTCGAAACATTATCCAAGACCCAGCGCAACCTTCAGTGTCTTCTTAAGGTTGAAGGGATGAGCAAGACCGCCCCTGAGACTTTCAAAGATCCAGCTAAGGCTAGGATTATTTCCTGGGTTGGAGGGCAGGCAGTGGTTTAATATACCCCCTCACCCAATAATCCTCCCTACATACATGACCACTGCCCTTCTGATTCGCTCGTCGTCCATGGAGTGCAGAAACGCCCACGCAACAGAGGACACTCTACCTTTAGATAAGGGGACTAAAAAGCTAGACACAGCAGGCAAAAGACTGACAGTACAATCTGCCACATTGGAGGATTGCTGTCTCAGTTGGCCTGCTGTCCCGATATGATGGGGCACATTGAGATGAGATGGAGCAACTCCTTCAAAACCTCCCTGAGGAGTACAGACGACATGGGCTGATAACCGGGAAAGGCCATATCTAATGCCACTATCCAATGCTCCCTAGATGAGGCGGACACTGTGGCAGGGAGAGTTAACATCAGTATCCTAGTTGGATGTTACACCTGGCTCTGTTTCTCTGACTTTAAACCAGAAGTACAGCAGCATCTGTTAAATCTGCCGTTCGATGGTGAATCTCTCTTCAAACCACAGGTGGAACATATGCTCCACAAGCTTAAAGACACAGCTGAGGGCATTGGTGCCCTTCAGACATGCACTCTAAAGGGGTCCTTTCAGAGGTCACAGTACAGAGGAGGCAGTAAGACCACCTCCCCACACCTTCCTGCTCTATTCAGAGGCAGCAGCAACCATATTACCAACATTCAGCACATGGGTATTGTAGGGGGGCCTACAGAGGTTCTTCGCGGCGGACAGGGAGAGACAAACTGTGTCGGGCAACAGCTGACCTTGAAAGCAAGAGTGCGAATAGGAAGCTGTTCTCACTCCCCCGCCAGTTCGAGTTTAAAAATCCAGTAAACTCGGTTCCTCTCTAAATACGAGGGGCTCCACAACTTTTTGCAACCGAGCTTTGACTCGGGAAGGTGACATCCCCTTTACTTCTGGACTCAAAGGAGTGAGGGTGAGCACCCAGGGATCACAGTGGTGAGAGTCCTGAGGAAAGCCGGGGTATTAGTTGTGCCGGCTGAAACATGTCGACATTTTAGCAGAGTGGAGGGGTTGGCGTCTCATTACAAGCTCCCCAACCTAGCATCCACATGCTTTGTTTTAAACCTGGACAGGGGACCTAATATTAAATTGATGACTAGGATCCCTTGATACCAGTTTTACATCACTTTTGCTGCACTTTTTTCTCACCTGTGATAGGACACTGTATGTTGTATTGTCTTCCCCTTCCCTATTGCTCCACCTCCAGCGTTTGGCTGACGCGGAGGTGTGTTAGCAGCCCTATGATGAAGCATGATACAGCTTGCTGTGTGTGAGGGCAGTTTTATCAATTTGGTGCATTTCCCCTACACTCATCCGCACGTTGTGTTATTATCCCTCTTCTGTTTGTGATATCATAGTATTGAGCGGGAGGTCGAAGAGGGAGTTTTTTCCTCTCACCCCTTTCTTTTGTGAGTTTTTTTTTTTTTTTTTTAGTTTTTTTTTTGGGCCTACAGAGGCAACACCAGGGGTGGCTCAAAGGGGACTCGGCTAAAGGAGCCGCCTCCTCCAAGCAGTGACTCCCTTCTGCTCTCTCCAAATCACACATCTGTTTGGGTAAGACTGCAGAGATTTTTCCCCCCATTGGGAAGAGATCGCCTATCAGTGGGTTCTCTCTATCATAAAGCACAGCTACTGCCTGGAGCTCAAGTCAACCCAAATATTCCACCCCACAAATACACCCTCTCCCCCAGTCTACCAAAACCTCTTTTTTTTTTTCCAGAAGAGGTTCAGGCGCTCGATCTCAATGGGGCAATAGAACCAGTTCCAGTGCAGCATCGCAGCAAGGGGGTATAACCTCTATACTTAGTAATCCCCAAAAAGGAAGGGTCTCGAAGGCCCATACTAGACCTCAGACCCCTCAAAAAGAACATTGACTTAAACGTTTCCACATGGTCAGTCTGCAGGATGTCATCCTGCTGCTGCAGCACGGCTTCTTCATTAATTCGCTCCATCAGGATGCCTGCTACTGTTCCAAGGCCGACCTTTCACTGACCCGGATATGCAGGTAACCATCATCCTGGACGTTTCATTTTCAGTTTTGCGGGGGCTCATCTTCAACCACTAACTGTTCAGGGCAAATGTTTGCCTTGAGCTCCTGGTCATCCAGTTAGCTCTCGGTCTTTTTTCAGAAGGTCCAGCACAAAGTAGTCCTTGTAGGAGCAATATCTCCAAAAAAAGACAGTACACACCATAGTGGCACTAAGCACTAAACACGCAACACAGTTTGCACTAGGCACCCTCGGATACATCTACTTGCTGAGTAACTTCTGGGAGTTGTAAACTATTTTACAGAGCTGCTCAGCAGGATGTGGCAGCAGGTCCACCAGTGGGGACTGCACTCACAAGTCCTACTCCCGTACTTCTGCCATTGAAGGGAGTGGGGGGCGGGGGGGGGTGGGGGTCAGGGTCAGGTTTGGTGGGGGTCCCCGAGGTCTACCTCTTCTCTACCACCCAAATCACAAAATGTCAAAACTTCATTGCAGGCTCTCACAGTCCTTGGGCAGTACTCTGTTGATTAGTTGGTCAGGGATCTTTGCTTGTGCTTTTCCTCCTCTCCCACTCCTTCCATATGTGGTTCGGAAGCTTCGAAAAATGCCCCTCACTCATGTAGCTCCCACGTAGGCCAGTTAACGCTGATTACTTTTTTCCTATAGAACCAAGGCACAATCGGGCTCCACAGGAAGCTCAATATAGCAATTTGGATTCTGAGGTCTTAGCTGAATTCTGTCTCAATCTCCTGCAAGAGTATATGTATATCCTCAAAGAAGCAGGCAGACCTACAATGCAAGCCTGTTACATCGCTAACATACTTCGTTAATCAAGATGGCAGTCATCAAAGCCTTCATGGAAAGACTCAAACTGATTATCCCACTCCCACCTGGAACCTTAGCTTTGTCCTTACCAGAATCATGGATCCTCCTTTTGAATCTCTACATTCATGCCCTTTGCAAATTTCTCCCGAAAGGCTGCCTTTCTTGTTGCCACTACATCCTTAAGACATGTTAGCAAGTTGCAGACCCTCACTATAGGGAATCCTTTATTTGTAGTTCATAACAGGGTTGTCCTCAGAACTAACCCCAAGTTCACTTCCAACGGGGTATTAGCCCCTTCCACCTCAACCACTCCATTGATCTCCCTTTCTTTTACCCTCAGACAGATTTTGCAGCAGAGAAGGTCCTTCATACCCTTGATGTCTGGTGTGCCCTCATGCACTACATTGACAGGACCAAACCTTTTCGTGTAACACTGCAACTTTTCATTGCTTTCGCTGAACCTCACAAAGTGCATGCTCCATCAAAGGTGGGCTTAGAAAGATAAATTGATTGTCAAACCAATTCAAACCTGTTATATAATGGCTAAAAGACGTTTGGCTGCTATGGGCAGGCCACATTCCATACAGGAAAAATGGCCTTCCTTAGAAATGGTCTCAGCTGACATTTTGTAAAGCAGCTAACAAGGTCTTTTCCACACAAGTTTACCAAGCACTGCTGTGTGGACATCTTAGCACACAAACAAGCTAGAGTTGGTCAACCTGTTATAAGATCTTTTTGTCTTCTGCAAAATCCACTGATTAACCACTGCTTATGGGACTACTGCTTAACAGTCTATGCAGAGCTTGTATATTGCTACAAATAGAATGTTACCTAACCTGTAAACATCTTTTGTAAAATGCTGTGCTGTACATTCACATGAGCCCACCTGCCTCCTCGAAGGCCTTTGGTTATTACAGATGTACACTTCACTTTCATTTTTTGTATACAACTTTTTGCATGGCCACCCAACCTTTCTGTCTAGCGCTCCATCTCTGTGCTCACCTGATGTGGGGAAAACTGTATAACAATGGAGCTGATGCCCATGCGCATTGCCAGCGAAGGGAGAAGTCACTATACCGGATGACTCGAAAGATTTGATCTAGAAAACCAGTTACAAATGTCTGAACCAGAGGGGCGTGGCCAAGATGGCGACCGGAGCAGTCGCAGCTTAGTGAGCTCCGGAGCCGCCCGTCCAAATAATCCTCAATTATCCTGCCCAATCGAGATTGAAAGACGACAAAAACAACTGCCAGCATCGCTGTGAAAGCTGGTGGCGCGCTGAGGGGGTCCTCAATGCCTCTGGGACAGATCGGCAACGCAGGGCCTATACTGCTGCTGGACGGATTGAGTGGTGAGGCCTGCAGGGGGATTCAGATGCCTGCCTTGGCACCGGACCGGTGATCGGGGCCCTACCTGAGGCGAAGTGCCGGCGGCAGAAGCTGCGGGGCTCGTGGGTGACCTCCCCTGGCCCTGGAAATCTCGCAGCGAGGTGTGGGGGACGCCGGCGGGCCAGGACTGGCGGACGGGCCCGGTGAGCACGCCGAGGCTCAGAGAAGACTGCCCGGGGACGCCCCCGCCGTCGCTCATGTGAGGCGGACGCTGGAGGCCCGTGGGAAGTGCAGAAAAGGGCCGGATCGGGCCTAGTAAGTGGAGCGGGGGCCTCATAGATGAGGGGAGTCCTGTGACGCATAGCAGCTGCGTCGGCGGAGCGGACGTCGCCCGGGGAGTGACCCCAGGGGAAGGCTGAGTCACACCGTGGGGCCGTGTTGGGAGCGCCCAGGGATTCCCGGGCCCCCAGGGGGCGCTGCAAAGGGAAGCGCGAGATCCTTGCAACGGAGGACAGCGCTCGGACATGCAGCCCCCTGCAGGGGGCCCGAGGTGAGGCGCCCTGCACAGTGTGGTTGCGCGGCTGCAGTGGGGGACCGGGCGGCAGAGAAGAGGCTGTTTGGGACATTGCCGGGGCTGGGCTTCACCCTGGGTGCGGCCCTGGCTCGGTGAAGGCCTGGGAGCTAGTAAAGAACCCGGGGAGAGAACGGTACCGGTCCCCCTGTGAACATTAGAGTAAATAAGTGGCCCATACACGTATTGAAGGAAGCACAGGGAGGACTATATCTGGGCTCCCCATCCCCACCCTGGACTCAAAACTAAGATAATATATGAAGAAATAAGTGAGGGGGCAAAAAGAGCTCTATCAGGGGGTCCTGATTTCCCCCCCCCCCCTGTGGTCAAAATGAACATGCTGATACTTAATTTGAAATGCAAACAAACACACCAGTAGTAGCAACAGCGACCGAGTGCAGAGGAGCCACGTGGCGAAGACGATTCGAAGGTCCTGCAGGCCCACCCCCGCTGGGGGAGCCGCGGAACATAAACTAGATTCCTGCATGCCCAAGAGAGGCGAAACTGCAGTGTAGTCCCACACGACAAGATACTGGTTTGCGAAAATGGGCAAGGACAGGCCCCAAAGAACTGCTCGGCAGATGAAAATGGATCATTAAACTGCGCGGGGAGTCCCCCCGAAGTCGGACCCGCCGCGAACGGAACCGGAGGGGGATGAGTCGAGTGCGCCGGAACCTACTGGTACTCGGATACTTGCTGCAATTGAGGCATCTAGTGCAACAGTCCAGGCAAAAATAGACGCGGTCTCACTGGACGTTGGACTGTTGCGTGCTGATCTCCGCACAGTTGTGGACCGCTCCTTGGCTACAGAACAAACTGTCAGTGAGCTTCAGACGGAAATCACCACACTAATATCAACGTTAACTAAGGTCACGCACAAGACGACAGCCCTGGATGCAGAAGGGCGCTCCTGCAGATGTAATCTGCGTTTTGTTGGATTTCCTGAGGGAGTCGAGGGGAAAGAGCCAGAACTCTTTACAGAAAAGTGCATTAAGGAGGTATTCCCCGCAGCTACACTCTTCCCCCATCTTCATAGATGAGGAGGCGCACAGGGCGCCCGTGGCGCCACCACCGCCAGGAGCGCCGCCTTGGGCACTGATCGCAAAGATTTTAAACTTTAGGGACTGAGATTCTATCCTTAAAGCTGTGAGATGAGATGGAGACCCTGTCCTCGGAAATCAAAAAATTTGTATATTCCCAGACTACACACGCCTAGTTCAACAGCAGAGAGCATCCTTTAGTGGGGTGAAACACATGCTCCGAGCTATGAACTTACAATATATGCTCCTGTATCCAGCAAAACTTAAGGTACTTCATGCAGATAGAGCTCACTTTTTTACGCACCAGAGGTGGTCTGGGACTGACTGGAGATCCACGGAGGCCAGAGGTCGCAGCCCAAGGGAGGGAGGAGAGGATACCTCCGATCAGTTCCAAAGAGGGCAAGAGCAATGCCCGACGCTGGGGGCCTAGGCGGTCCTCTAGATCGACGCAAAGAGTGGTGGTCCGAAGGGATGGATCCCTGGACCAATCTGATTCTGGCAGAGGGCAGGAAGTCTCCTAGAATTGATCAAGCAACGCAACAGGCGGAACGGAAGGCTGTCAGAGCACTGGTGGAGGTGGTGACGGCCACCGGCTGTGAGACGAGTACAGGAGATATCGTTGAAGACAACCTCAACGGGGCGGCTCCTGAGGCATTGATGAATCAAGATGACAAAAGCAGGAAAACCGAACCAAATGGCTGACTCTACGAGGACTATAACACAGAAACTGCTACACCTCTTGGGCGCGGAACCGAGTGGCGGTGAAGCTGATCCCCCACCCCCCCCATCGACACCTGGACGGCGCACCGGATATGGCCGGACACCGATGCTGGACGGGCGGCCCACACAGCCCCCCTCTTCTTTTTCCTCTTTTCCTTCACCTGATCTTTCTAACTGTTCCTATGCTGATGATTATAATCTCCTCTTGATGTTTCTATTCTCTCTACTTTAGAATTATTCTCTTTGGATGTTCGTATATATTGAATGAATGTGGGTATGAGTGGTTAGAGTCAGGGGGGTGCTGCCGACGGACACATAGGGGGTCTGGGAAGCGTGTTATACTCTGGCCTGGCAGAAGTTTAGTATTGGACGATTGAATGAGGTATGTGTGCGCAAGTGGATTCTGAGGTATGAGAGGAATGCAGTGCGGAAATGTATGGTTGTTTTCACCTTTTAAATATTGAAATTACAGCAATGGAAGTAAAATTGTTAATGTTTATGGGTAGGGAGGGTTTGGGGGTTATGTGGGTATGCACAGTTTGTTATTAAAGTGTCTACCCAGGCGGTTGGGATGTTCAAATTGTTCAGTTTAAGGGCCTCACCGGCAGCAAAAGGGGCATTATGCAGTGCGTACAAAAAATACATGGCAGACATGGATTGGATGATATGGGACAATACAAAATCATAACGTGGAATGTGAGGGTGTTAAATTCCTTTGTTAAGCGATACCGAATACAAACGTATATGCAGAGGCAGGGCATTCAGATTGCTATGCTACAGGAGACGCTTGACACAGACGCAGAAACTTCATCAGAAGTGGAGAGGGCAGTTGTTCGCCTCCACCTATTCTACCTATGCTAGGGGGGTAGCCATATGGGTGGCCCCACAGGTTCCGTTCAAACTACATACATATGAGGCAGATGTAGAGGGTAGGTATGTTATAGTGCACAGTGTACTTGATGGTGTTGAGGTGTGCCTGGTTAACACATGCGTCAAACATAGATGACGGGGGCTTTTTCACACACATGAAATCCTGGCTTCTCCCGTACATTGGGATACCGTTGATATGGGCGGGTGATTTTAATTGTGTGCTTGACGGCCTATTGGATGTGTACCCACCGAAGCAACACACTAAACCACATATGAAAACAGCCCTGATCGAGGTGATGTGCAGACTCCACTGTGTGAATATCTGGCGAGACACGCATGTCGGCGAGCGCAGCTAAACCGGTTATACCCCTGCCCGCGAGGTGCAGAGTACTCTCGATCGCTTCCTGCTACCTAGAGAGGCATGTGATGGGGTGACGGAGACAGAAGTGCTGTGTCGTTTTCTGTCGGATCATGCCCCGGTGCTGCTGGTGTGGGGACCCAGGAAAATTAGGCCACGGGTACCACTGTGGAGACTACAACCAGCGGCATTGCGTGATACTGTATTCAGAGAAGAACTCAGGGAGGTTGTTGCAGGGTACTTCGCCACAAATTGGTATACCGCCGAGACTAGGAGCACAGAGTGGGACGCTTTTAAAGTGGTTATCAGAGGGGCCTGTCTGTCTAGAGTGGGAGGAACCAGAAGACGACTAGAGGCTGAGGATCGACTGGCAAGGGTTCAGCGCGAGGAACCGAGTATGATGTCCCCTAACGATTCACTCTTGCAGGCACAATGCAGGGTGGGGGAGATCTGGGACAGATTAGATTGCTTAGTTCGAAGAGAATATCGGCAACTACTACATAGAGAAGGGGGATGGGTCAGGGCGGTTACTGACGTGGCTTTTAAAACGCGAGCGCCCGGCTCCGTTGATATTATCGTTGCAGGGCCCGGATGAAGATAAGGTCACCACACAGATGGGGGTCAACACTGTTATTCCAACACCTATTAAAAACATATCGGGAGAACCTTGGCCATGGGGGTCCCATTAGAGGAGGAATATTTTTTTGACGTCCCTCTCCCGCGACTTACAGATGACCAACGAAGGGAACTAGAGGCAGCACTTCAGCTGGGGGAATTGCAGGAAGCACTACAGGGCATGGCTCTGGGCAGATCGCAGGGCCCGGATGGGCTCCCAGTGGAATTCTACCATAACTATGCAGATATTCTGCTCCCGCGTTTACTGGAAACGTTGCAAGAAGCAAAAAAGTCCAGACACTTGCCACAGTCTATGAGGGAGGCACAGATAATAATGCTCCCCAAACCTGTTAGAGACACTGAGGATCCGGCGGCGTATAGGCCATTGTCTATGCTGGGGGTAGATGCTAAACTACTGGCCAAGGTCATGGCCAATAGACTAAGAAGAGTAGTAACATCTTTAATACACGAAGATCAGTGTGGGTTCATGCCCGGGAGAGGCACACACATGAACTTAAGAAGGTTCTCTTGTGTCCTACTCTCGGTGGCCAAGAGTGACCATAGAGATGCGGTGGTTGCCTTGGACATCGAAAAAGCCTTCGATACTTTGCGGTGGGAGTACCTCTGGGAAGTGTTGGGAAGGATGGGTTTTGGAGGAGAATACATCTCGTGGGTCAATTTGCTATATTGTCAGCCAAGAGCTCGGGTACGAAACGGGAGCCTAGTCTCGAAAGTTATATGGATCGAAAGGGGCACGAGACAGGGATGCCCGTTGTCCCCGCTCCTTTTTGCATTGGCAATGGACCCACTGGCGGTGAAACTGCGGAGAGACATGGTGCCATGGGGTATAGAGGTAGGCGGTAGAACACACGTGGTCTCCCTATATGTGGACGATGCTCTTTTGTATATCAGACAGCCTGAAGAGGCGATTCCGATTGCTTAGGGTGTCGGACTCCTTCGGGGCAATTTCGGGTCTCAGAATTAACCAACCGAAAACAATACTATTTCCGCTGGGAGCCCTTGCACGAGGAAGCCCTTGAGATCTTCCCAATGTCACACTGGAGTGGAAATGCGGACATTTTAGATACCTGGGTATTCAGGTAGCGCACCAGCCAGAGGCCCAGTTTGACCTCAATATGGGCAGGGTTCTTACAGGACTAAAAGCGTCGATACAATTTTGGAACAAACTCCCCCTCTCAATTATGGGAAGAGTGGCTCTCTCAAAAATGGCGCTGTTGCCCCGCTGCTTATATGTCCTACAGAATTCCATCTGCAGAATCCAAAAAACGTTTGATATATTAAATAGCCTTTTGATATCCCTGGTGTGGGCTGGAGGTCGAAGTAGAGTAAAGCTAGAAATACTTAAGCAGGATATGAATGCAGGAGGCCTTGGGTTAACTGACCTCAGGTTATACTACTTAGCGGGTTTGCTACAATACGTGGCGCAATGGTGCATGGAGGAACGTACGGGACAAAGAACTATTGGTAGACTGGAAACAGGGGACACAATTGCAGAGGTATCTCATGATGGGATGAAGGATCCCAAAAAACGCCCCTCATATAGTACGGCAGGTTACAGAAGCCTGGGAACAGGCTGTCAAGCTGGTTCTCCGTCCGCAGGGCGCCGTATGCAAATGCGCTTCCTCTTCGGTGGTTGAAGGGGTTTCAAAATATCCAGGCTACAATGAATATTTCAAAGTGGTACGAGGGAGGATGCGAAAGGGCTGGGGATCTATATCAGAATGGGACCTTTCTCACCTTCGAGGAGGCACAAAACTGGTTCCAGGTACTGGCAACCCATTTTCTGCAGTATGCAAAGGTCTCGCGAACAGTTAGGGAGATAAGGACCACATTCCCGGAAGAGCCACAGGAGTCACACACACTATTGACACTCCTAGATCCGGGCTCCTGCCGAGGCCTGATTTCATGCATATACGCAGCGATGAAAGAAGACCGGGTAACTAATATGTCTGCCATTAGGGGGAGATGGGAGGAGGACCTGCCTACCCCTCTGACAGACAGAGAATGGAAAAAAGCACTAGCACAGGTGGCGGAAGCAACAAGCAACGCTAGATTTAAGTTAATCCAATTCCACTATTTACATCGTACATATGTAACACCATAGCATAGAGCGGGGTTCACACCGGGAGCCACGTCTGCTTGCCCAAGATGCGGCACCGACGTTGCTACCTTTTTACACTTGACATGGAGCTGTATGCGTTTACAATCATATTGGAACCAGGTGGTACAGACCCTCCGCGCAGCAACAGCAGCGCGTATAGAGGTTTCCATAAAACAGTGCCTATTGAGTATCCTCCCAACGCCAAAAAAGGGGACACGTATACGACAAAAGTTCCTGATGCTGGTCCTGGCAAAAAGACAAATTGCGGTACATTGGACTCTGTCTGCACCACCTAAACTGAACAAGCATTTGCAATGCAATAAGTCTCGCATTTGCGAGACTTTGAGCTACTGGCATTGTAAATGACAAACCTTTTATCTATGTGTTGAGTTTAAAAGCAGATAAATAAAAGGCATTGTCATTTACAATGCCAATAGCTTAAAATTTCGCAAATGCGAGACCTATTACATTGCAAATGTTTGTTTGTAAGGGAAGCGGAACACTGAAGGGTTGGAAGATATACAACTGTCATTTACAACGCATAGAAACCACAACGTGCCGCATGACGTGCTGTATGCAAAGCTATTGCTGTGTTGTGTGCTTGCACAAGTCGAGTCTCGGGAACCAATATTGTGTGCGATAGTGCACCCCAGAGCTGAAAGACACCCCTCATCCCACTGTCACCCAGCCTGCCCTGTTTCCTTTTGCATGGGGCGGGAGCATGCAGTATATAATCTCTACATCCATTCTTTACATGAAAACACTTCAGTCACTTTAGAAACATGTAGCTTCGTGTTTAAAATAAGCACCAGGCGCTAGATCGGCTAAGGCGCTCGCATTAACCTAGCTGTGTAACGCTGCCCTGAAAAGGTGCGGCTTCTACTAAAGCACAGTCCGAGTTGGTGCAGAAAAAGTAACCGCCTGAAAGGGTTAATCTTCCTGCACAGCTTGAGTTTGAGCCTGGAAGGACGCAGCTGAACCTTGGGAGTGGGGGGAGGAGGAGGAAGAGCCTGGGAGGGCTGGTGTTAAAAAAACCCTAAAAAACACAGACCCCGGGGTGTGAGAAACGTTACAGAAGTTTGGCTGTTGCTGGTTTAGGGACTGGTGGGTGGAGGAATTTATCGTAGTGCTAGGTGGGGGTTGGGATTTTGCTAATTGTTTTTTGGTGACAGTGGTCTGCGAGGCGTGGTATAATGAAATGCAAACGCAGTTCCCGATCAAGAGGCCATGGTTTTCCAGGACCCTCAGATTTACTGACTGATACGTTTTACAAATTTGCTTTTTAATCCACGGGGCAGGAAGACATTCATTAGAGACACGCACACACGTTGACGGCACCCGCGCTTTACTTTAACATGGTTAAAGGTAAAGCGCAGCTGCCACGATTGCTGCAAAAGTAAAGAAATTGAAAAAAACCCGATTTCTTTACTTTTTCAACAATCGCGGCACCCATGCTTTACCTTTAACCATGTTAAAGTAAAGCGCGGGTGCCGCAATTGCTGCAAAAGTAAAGACAAAAAAGCATTTGCAATGCGGCTGGCTGCCCGGTGCGCGGCGACACTGCGGGGACGACATCACTCGGCGGCTCCTGGGGTGTGACGTTGCTGCTCCTGACGTACCTCTGGTGTCTGTGAGCGAGACAAACATAATAAATTTTCGAAGCCTGCCATCTTGGCAACCCCACCAGTGACTCTATGGTAAATTAGATACATCACACATTCTCTCAGCCTTGAGCTGCATTCAGAAATGAGGGATTGGTGAGATGAAAGGAAAAATTGGAACTAACAGAAGAGAGCATATGAAGAGCCACAAGAGGAAGTGGTGTTCTGTTACTTAACTAGCTTTAATTAGATCACATGTACGTATGACAATTATTGCTCTAGGTACCGCACCTACAGCAACCGGCCAACACCAAAGTACAGATTTAACTTTGCATACATACTGTCTTGCGCTAAGATTTTTTGCAATAACTTAGTTCAACAAGCTCCTTAACTTTAAAACTACGTGTTTGCTGAATGATACTAGGACTCTGGTTCAGCATCCTTCATCCCTGGCACGCCAATGACCAAGTGCTGGAGACCTATTTTTTCTAAATGTGTTGTCCAAGTGGCAACACAATTAGAAGTCAAACTTGTGGTGGGTTTATATCTGAAAAAGAATCCCCTCGGGTAGTATGGACCACGGATCCAAGAAGCCAGGCGAATCAAACAGAAGACTTTAAACAAGAATGAACAGATGCATGGCAGGAGTGAGTTCAATTTAGAGCACCCACTATTTGTGCCACACTCCGGTACAGTAAAAAATGTATTTATCGGAAAGTGAACATTTGAAGAATTGCAAATGGTTAATGAAACCATCTATAGGCACTTGGCATTTCACATTCCCAACAAGCTGAGCTGGGGGTGGACCCTGAAGGATTCAAGAAAATGCAATTCACCTGGCACGCTTTGCCCAAGCTACCCTCTCAGGACAAAAACGAACTAGGATTGTGTGAAAGAACAGGACTTGGCAGATGAACTGCTTCAAATGCTTCAGAATCCTGTTCGCATTTTATGGTGACTACACGACTACAGCACTACCACCCCCCTCCCCTAGCCGCTGAACTATCTTCAACAGTTTATGATGAAAGAAGAGACAAACCCAGTGTATAAAGGTTATTTATACCAGCACTGTGAATACACTTCTCTGGAAGCTTGTAGGGAGAAGGAGAAGGAGAAGCAGAACAGGGTAATGGTCTGGGAAAAGATCGTCCACATACCAGTCACATGCTTTGGAGTGCGCTTTTCGTCAGGCGTAAAGGATGCCCATGCAGTTTGATTAATCGGGCTGCTTTTGGCAGATATTTCACAAACAAATGTGCACGTCGGCCACATTCAGCATTTCGATGAGTACGGTAAGGAAAGGCAGTCACTCGGTGAAAGGTGCTGTTAGCAACGTCAGATTCTCCGATATTTTTCAGTTCCTTGTCAAGAATACAGTGCACGTTTGTGGAGAACTTTGCCAGCTCATACTTTGGTCTGAAGTGGTCACATAAAAAAAAAAAAACATAATATCTACGCTGCTTAACGAAATAACTTATTTAAACGAACTGGCATTGTGAAGTGGCTGTAACGATCCGTATATTGCATGCTTATTTCCATTTACTTGCAAGAGCTTTGGACGAAAAGCAGTGTTTTCTTACTGTTGCATTGTAGACCTACAACTAGAAAAGCAAACTCGAGTAACAATGCAATTATGAAAGCAGACAACGCGGTAATGAGGCAGTGCAGGGCTCAGGGTTGTTTCCACAGGGGTCCCTTCCAGCGAGTGCCTCTCCCTCCAATCATCGAAGCCTCCCGTCGCCTGGTGACAACAGGAGACCCGAGCTTCCCTCTGGAAGCTGGCAGCCGTTTTGCAGACTCCTTGCACACGACGACTGAGCTGACTGAAGCTATGTTTAGCTGCAGTGTCCTTGGAGCGGGAACACGGGAAATACCGACCCAGAGCCGCCTGCAAATCAGTGTCTTGTTAGGCTGCGAATTGGTATTCGTGTCATGCGAGAGAGCGGAGCTCACCAGCAGAGCGACGCTCTAAGCTCTCCTCATTCCACGGTCAAGGGTGCGCTACGCCAACAATCAGGCGTACTTTAGTACTCTTTCAATGTTACAAAAACTTTATTTGTTAGGGTCACCTACTGGCGTTCGAGTTCCTGTATATCTTCATGTCCTCCCTGGCATGAGCTCACATGTCAAGGAGGAGCTATACGAGCTAAAAGTAGCCTGAAACAAGCGCTCGCCATCTGTTTTCACTCAGCCGCTTGTTTATATTTGCATCGCGCTTTTACTTTCACTTTAAGTGAAACCGCGATGCAAAAATAAACACATGGCTGAGTGAAAACAGATGGCCCCCTAAAGATAAGAAAATGCTTCGCGACAGCCGTGAAGCAGACGAGCCTGTCCGAATGGGCCGTCTGAAAAGGAGAAAGGGCAGCGACAAAAAAAACCCATTTCCAATGGCAGGCCACCGTTTAGCATAAACAGTGATGCCAGCCAATGGAAATGAGGGGCGGGGCTTCAAGCCCCCTTCTAAAATCCGCTCTCTAACTATAGGTCTCGCCGAGCAAGCAGCGCATGCGCTGCAACGCTAGGCGAGACCTAAAAAATGGAAGGCTGACGTGCGTGAATGGGGTGTGACAGAAGAATGCCGCCTTAGGGCAGTACGAATGGACGAAAACGCAGAAAGCGACCTGATGGAATGGGGGCAAATGTTAACGGAAGTGACAGTAGCAGAAACCCAGCGAAATGAAGACGCAACACCCACACAACCATCCACGCATGACACACAAGTACCCAGTACGGAAGATGGCAGTAGCCCCCCCGCACACACACAAACTTAAATTAGGTATATCAGCCGACCTGAAAGCCCGCACACCGCATATATAGAGATGCTGAAAGCTGCCGGGAGGGTGGAGGGGTGGTGGGAAATGTTTATGTTCAATGTGTTCATAGGAGGACATTTTACAGTAAAGATAAATTGAAAGGGTGTTGCAAATATATTGTGATTTGATAGGACGTAAAGAATGTGGCAGGTCATTGTATAGTGTAACAATGTAAGGAAATGCACGACAATGCTATAATATGTAATGTGAAGCAATGCTATCAATAAACAGTTTAAATTTTTTTTTTTTTTAAATGTCTGAACCAAATACTAGATGGTAGGAGTATACAGAGCATGTGAATCTACAGAAGTACTTGCTATGAACAGATGCTGAAAGGGTATCATTCCTTCTGGGAGTACTTTTTATAACCGCAGATTCCTCACTGACCCTCTCAATCCAGCTACTTTCTTCCCAGCAGAGGCAAAGTTTTGCATGGATGTAGAGAGTAGGCTATCCATAATACATTTTTTCAAAGGACTCCTGGACTGAGGTGGGTTTGATGACCCTGGGAGACTGCTTTGAGATGAATGTCTTAATACCTCCCGAAACAAGAAAAAAAAAAAAAGTCTGCTTCATTTTCTAAGGGTTTGGGAGCCCATAAGTGTTAACTATATATATATATAAAACAAAACTTTGTTGTCCTTCTTTAGAGAGCTGGTGGAAAAGACAGGCCTGCCAGTGGGACAATTTCTTAATCTACGAAGCGCTTCCAAATCCCTTATGGGACCTGTTGGGAAATGTGGAAGTGGAACCTCTTACAGATGAGGGTCTGCAGCTACTCCTGATCCTGGGAGCAGGCTCTCGCCTGGGGTTAGCGGGGATGTGGTGGGGGAGGGTAGGGGGGAATGAGGGCATGGAGGGGGAGGGGAGGTGAGAAGGCAGGGTGGGGGGTGAGTTGGAGGGGGGGGGCAGGCCGACGGCAGGGCTGTGGGGTGGGGTAAGAGGGTGGGGCATTAGGACATTCATCTGAAAGCAGCCTCCCAGGGTCACCAACCCCGCCTCCGTCAAGGAGTGAATTTGCCCTGCAGTAAAGAAAGTCAATGAGTGTCTGTGAGGGAGGCCCACCACCAATAGTGCAGGGGTATAAGGTACGCTGCAGCCCACACCGCCAGCAGGCCAGGGCAGTGGACAAAAGTTTACCTGGGCGGGAATCCGAAGTGCTGGACGCAACTGCTTCGCCAGCAGGTTGTGTTCAGTGCCCAATTGACTGAGATCCGATTTAAGCCTACTCCATCATGCCATTTCGTGATCAACTGAAGCTGAGCTGCGAGAAAGTACAATTCAAAGTCCGCATCCAAGTAATGTTTATATTGAAGTGTCTACAACAATGATACTCAAAGTATGGCCCGGGGGCTGCATGCGGCCCTCCTGACCTTTACATGCGGTCTCTTGGTGAACAGCAGCACTCTGCTGCTGTTTCTGGACTCGGCACTAACATTGAGAAATAAGTTAAATAAATGGGTGAGCATTTATTTACAGCTTACCTGACGTTAAACAAAGAAAGTAACTAAGATGTCCTGCCCCACGTAACTTTAGGAACACATTTATAGTTTATCAAATAAAACACAAGAGAAGGTTTTGTACAATGCGCATCCTGAAGTTATGTATTTCGAGGCCCTCTTCTATGTGATAATGAAGAAAGACAATGGGAAATAAAAATTTCCTAGAATCACACAATTTGGTTAAGTGGGGAAGCTGGGATTGATCGTAGGTTTTCTGGTTTCCCAGTGTGCAATTCAGCCTTTATATGTACATGCTTCTCTTCCCCTGTGGCCCACCTTACATCAGGCCCACTTGCCACACTGCTGGCATCAATGTGGCCCTTGATCACATGACGAGCCAAACGTTTTGGACCCCTCAAAGGTTTGTGAGTACACATGGTCTACACAGTTAGTCCTGTTCCTATGAGTATTTCCCCCCCTCCCCAACTTTGGGGTATGTTGCTGCACGCCTGCAATGTGCACCTCTAAATTGAGGCCTGCGGGGCTGCCCGAGATTCCACGACCTGCTTGGTCGGCGGTAGTCCTTGATTCCAGCCTGTCGTGATGTGTTCCTGCGGGCTACACCTGCACATTATGGCAGGAACCACAGTTGCTCCTCAAAAGGCTGAATATTTCTCATCGCTGCTCCGACCTCTGCTACTTATCGTAGCACATTTTTTGTGGGCAGCTTCAATGTCTAATCCTGTTCCACAGATGCCTCAAAGGCATTTTAAATCCCACAACCTTTTTAGGTCTCTCCTAGGCAGCGCGCATGCGTTGCTCTAGGAGATGACCTTTAGAAATTGGTCTGCTCTTTTCCACACACTCGTGCATGTGGTGGCATCCACCTTGTAGGAGCGAGCAGCGGCGCGCGCAGGGGCCATCTGTTTTCTAATGAGCTTTCACTTTCGTGCTTGTTCGAGCACCGGCGCGTGCAGGGGCCATCTGTTTTTTTTCTAATGACTCGCAGGGGCCATCTGTTTACAATTAGCGTGGCCGCGCGCGCTTGTTACATGTGTCTTTACTTTGGGGTTTTTAATTGTGTCTTCGGCGCACTATCTTTACATTTAGTGGGCCTGCCACGTTTCGTGCTCGCCCCCGGCCTCTCAATGCCTTTGCACGGTCATCATCTTCATAACGCCACTGGCCCTCCCTGTGCAGCCACCTAAATCCCTTGCTAACCCCTCCCTTTTCTTCCGCCTTATGACCCAGCTCCCTTAACTCCTTCCAGGGGCCATCATGCGGCGGAATAATAGAGGCCATCTCCTCCTTGACCCCACCTCTCCCCGCAATCCATCTTCTAATTTAATCTACTGTCTGCTTCCTATCCCTGACCTGTCTCCCGCTCTACATTTATCCACTGTGCCTAATGTCTGCTTTTAGTTCATCCCCCAGCATTGCATTTTTCATATTTAGACCTTTCCTCTCTGCCCTAAAACCGCATTTCTCTGATATTCTCACTCCCTTTGTCTCTTGGGTACACTTTGAGCTCATTATGCACGTGCGCTGTCTTCTGCCCGTTTACCTTAATCCCTCCTTAGTGGGGGTCGCCAATCACTCAGTTGCAAAATTGAGAAACTAGCTGATCCGTACTTCCGATCTGAGGGCGTCGCCTTATATCGGAATCCGTCCGTGAAGCTGCGCAGCCAATTTGTGTATTCAGGAATTATTGTTTGCGCTTTATCGCCTCAGACAAACTTGGTAAGAAGCCGCACTCATTATTGGGCTCTGGTAAGGGGGGGGGGCATTCTAAGTACTTTAGGAGGAGCGGAGCCAAGTGCAAGATGTTATTGGAAAGTAAGACAAATATCCAGCGTCAGCCCAGTCACTTCATAATGTTAGCTACATCGACCTAGATAGAGGTGGTCGAGCCAGAGCTGAGCCAAGGGTCTGGCTCGGCTCTTAGGGCCCGTGTACGAGCAGCGGGCAGAAAATGGTTGCTATGTAAACCATACAGCAAACATCACGTAAAATATGATAACGTGGATTCAAAATTCCTGAAAGTGTATTTGTTGAGTTTAATGGGTTGGTCTGTAGGTTTGTGCACTGAACTGAGGTTTGGGGGCAAAATGAATCCTGGTTTGCTGCTTGATTCCAACTTAAGTAACCAACGGGATGTGCCCGCTTCAGGCATTTTGGGTCGGCGCAAGCGGAGGCTTTCAATGGACCTCTAGATGGGATTCCAGCTTTTAAGCTGCTGGACTGGCTTGGGTGGTGGTGTGGGCTCTAGAGAGATGTCGCAAATCACAAGTTCCTGTAAATATAAATATTGTCTTAGCAGCAGCTGCCCGAGTGGGGGCGGGTGTAGAAACTAAGTTGCTTTGCTTGACATATTCAGATGAGTAGTTCTGAAATGGTGTGCATCTTCCAGCCAACAGATGTCCTCTGCAGGCAGAGTTACTTATAGGAGGCGCTCAGCGAAGGTACAGTTCTGTTATTTTCTTTGCCTTTCGCTCTTTTTGTTAGACAGCATTTTATGCCCCATAGCCCAGCTCTATATTTTCCCTGCCGTTGATTCCACTGCAGACCGTTGTTTACCTTGGCACAGCCATGTTTGTCACGAAGGTACACAAATGTAGTAACCTCACGGTGTGCATTTTGTGGCCGTTTCTGTGCCTGTGAAATCATATAAGAACGGCATGCGTGTTAGGGGTTTGCTTAGGGGACAAGTAAGACAAACCTAGATCACGTCACGTATATTAGTGCACAACCTCAGAAGGGTTTCCTGAAACGGTGAAGGAAATTTTATTTCTATATCAGTTTTTTCCAGGTCAGAATCTTAACCTAGGTTTGTAAAGTGGCAATGTGTGTTTTTAGATAACAAAAATGCAATTGCAGCCATCAGTGTTTTTTTTTTTTTTTTTTGGTTCTACGAGCACCCAACAACTTTCCCAGTAATAACGTTTTACAATATCCATGACAAAAACAAACAGGACTACCAGACAATACGATATCTTGCTCACGGAATGGTGTCATCCCGCATCACTTCTGTAAGACACCGGTACTCAAAAGGGTCTTGCCAAATTGAACGTTGGTTAGATGTTGAGTTTGTTGTACAGCCTGGCACAGGACTGTGTGCCAGCCTGGCACAGACCGTCCTGTGCCGGGCTGGCATAACAGACTTCATACATTCTTCTTATGTACTGTTAACTTCAGGGCCGCTTCAGAGGCTTTGAGATTTTAGCTGTAGGTGCCTGTTATTGTGGGAGTTTCCTGTTTCAGTGCTAACAACTTCGTTGGTTGATGCTTTTTAATCATTGTAATATTATTGCTAAGGATTTTTTCTTTTAACCAGCACCGTGCTTCAATGCAGTCCCATCTATTGGGGGCATGTTTCAGCGGGCACCGTATGCAGCTGCCACTTTTTCGTGTAAGTAAGGAGATAGTATGCCAAAATATTCACTTTTTTTAAACCTTTGCCTCCCAATCGCTTCTTGCACACCTTATTTTATTTGAGCTTCTCATATGACATTACAACGTTGTTTTAGTCAGTGTTACGGCATTGCATAAAGGATGTAGTGATGGTTGGCTGTGAGTTCCTCTTTTAACACTTTTTTTACTTGCATACCTTTACTGGTGCAAAACGCAGTGGTACCAGCATGCTGCACAGAAGATGGATGCATTCTTTAAGGTGCAGCCCTTGTGCTGTTTCTTACACACAGTCACCCTGCACTATTTTCATGCACAAACTATTCACTCAGTGTGAAACAGAGTGTGCAGTAATTGTATAGCTCTTCAATCCCTGGCTGCACAGCACCCAGGATAAGGGGCTGCATGTCTAAACACTTATAAGATAAAAAAGGCTAGACCTATTGGCTATGTCGCTCCATTGTGCACAGGCTGTCTAGGGCAATCTCTGCTTCTTCAGTGAGGTCTAGTCAGACCCTGAACCAGCTAATTAGATACTGCCTGTTTCCAGGAAGGTCTGCACTATCTCGACCCTTGCCCCTAAAATAAGGACGCTGTTCATAAAAGCCTAGACTGAGAAACTGGACTTGCGTGTGACTATTGCCCTGATCTTAAAATATTCTGGGAAGCAGACCTCTGCTCCCATACTTGGTCTTCTTAATCTCCACAACTGGCGGAGTTGCCTTTGTATATCTGGGATGCTAAGATTGTGGGCAGTACTAGTACTTGTAGTGAATTTTTGGTCAGCCCATTGCTCAGCAATAGTTAGCTTTCTTGTCGTTCTCCTTTTCATGTCTTCATTTGATTGCTTTCCTCCTCTTATTGTGTTTCCCATCCCATGGAGCATAGCTGTTTACCGCATCTGGTTAACTTCTATCCTTCTACTATTTTCGTTCAGAGAGCTATTTTGTTCTTTCAGCTTTTCATGGTATCTCTCGCTCTCTCTCTCGCGTGTGCTCTCTGGTGCTGATGCCATATTCAAATCCCAACCCCCACACTCTGTTCCTTCTCCGTTTACAACCCATATTTGCTTCCCAGGCCTGTCCGCACTCATGCTTTTCTTAGTTTAATGAATACATCCACCCACCTCCTCCATTGCTCTCTCCTATGCTCCGTACTCCACTTGCCTGCTTTAGATGGACTCCCTCGGGTCTTGTTTTTTAATGTAAATAAAAAAAGTTTTAATTATTCCTCCATAAAAGAATTTACAGCTCAGAGATGGTCATCTGCTATTTTGCAAGGTATATTAAAACCTATGCATGCGGCATCACACTGGGGCCACCACAGCACCATGTGCATGAGTAGAAAAAAACCTGCAAGCAAATACATTGTTTTGTTTTGTTTGCAGCTGCTGTACCATGTTGGCAAGCAAGCATTTTTTTTAAAAAAAAATTTTTGCCAATGTGAAACGGCATCAGTAAAAAGTTCTGCTAATGCAATTTTAAGGTAAGACTTCTTGGCTTTACCAATAATTCTCAAGTCCTGTAGGGAAGTACCTCTACAGAGCTGCTGTAGTTGCACCACAGGTGAATAATATACTATTTTTTTAGATTTGTAATGCCACTATATTATAGTCTGTGCACATTTTCTGTAAAGCTTGAACAGACTAACAGTGAAAAGCTAATGCCTGGGTGGGCCCAATCCAAGCTTGAACCTCTTAATCAATCCGATTTCCCTGTACCCCCTTGTGTATACAGATATATTTGCTCTTTGTCACCCACATGAGATTATACTGCAGATCATAGTCTGAAGAAATAATAGAATCTGTAATACTAGTTCTCCGTATTTGTGGTACTGCCTGTAAATCACCCCTTCATCCCTCCTTGGAATCTACGTTTTTTTAAACTTTTTTTTAAATTCTAGCCTTCGCTATCCATTTTGCACAGTTTACAATAGATGAAATGTAGCAATACAGCAATATAATGATGTTCACAGGTTTTTTAAAAATGTATTTTATATTTGCTACAATAGTTGTATAATCCGGTGGAGCTCTGTTATTCCCATATGGTGCTACATCCTTGTCTCAATCTGGAAGAATGGCTATTGGAGTGTGACCATGAACTGTTGCAATACAACTTTCGAGGTGTAAGATGTTATTTTGGCAAAAAACAAAGCATTTCTTCAAATCCCTTCTGTATTTTTTTTGTTTTTTATGCAGAAGACTGTCCCCATAGATTTGTGATGTAATTGAATGCTAAATGTAATTCTTGGGTATACATGTATATAGTGTGTCAATGTGTTGACAGTAATTTAGTTTTTAAAATTTACTGTGGCATTTTTTCTTGTTTATTTTTTTAAATCCATGTTAATTGACAGGAATCCAGCAGGATACAGGATATCAAGTTTTTTGCACTATTTTTTCCCATCCAAAGATTATACATAATTTTAGAGGCCTAACCCAAGAGCGTGCCACAAATTGGTTACCGTATCCCTGGTGTTCTGATAACTGCCAAACTAGAGGCTGAGTTGAAACAATGTCACAATTAAAGTAACTAATTTTATTCTACTGTTCTCGTTACGTGAGACTAGGGCAGGACTGTGCTTATTCGGAAAACAATGACTTGAAAAGATGTAAGAGAGACTGATTTGACCACACACTAACCCAGTGGTTCCCAAACTGCACCGTGGCTTGCTGGGGAGCCATCAAACCTAGCCAGGGGAGCCGTGCACCAAGCACTTTGATGCATTTAATGTTGATGCGGTTGTTGGTTAATAGTTTCGTTTTATTCCAAATGCATTTGACACCAATGCAAGTAATCAGGAAAGTACAGTCGTCCTGTCTATTAAATACACTAAGTATTATGAAGTATTGACATTTGTACTTGAATCATAGGTACTTCAGTACACATTTCTTTCAGTACACACACATTTCCAGACAGGTTTGCTTTCTCCTTGAGCACAGGGAAATAAAACACCACATATGGCATAATGCCAACATTTGGAAGCAATTAAGAGGGACGTTTAAAAAAAATCAAAAAAAAATCTGAGGAATTTACTTTAATTGCATTGATTTGGAGGCAATTTTAGGGAGGAGACAGCAAAAATAAAGCTGTATGTGGTTTAAAAAATCGTGAGTCACCCTGCTGAGACAGGTGTGTTTGCACGTATGACATGAGTAGAAATGGAAGTGCATGCAAATATTCTTCAAGTGCAGAAACACTTTGGCAATGGGGCCTCCATGCATAGGGGCGCTATCTAGCACTGTAAGTGGGATAAAAAAGTTTGAAAGGGTACTCTAAAAAAGGCATGGGCAAAGAAGTGTAACTAGGAATATTTTATTAGAGGCGCCGCCTTAGTAATATGAAACACCCTGAGTATATGATTATAATACCTTCATCAGCTTCTTCCCAATTATTTTCAGGTAGAAAAATGCAAGTACTCCCAAGGCCGGGCTTACAACCGCCCCCATCCTCCAAAAAAGGTAACAGTGGGGAGCCACGGGCAATGGCCAATGGGTCAAGGGAGCCGCCGGTTGAGAAAGTTTGGGAACCACTGCACTAACCCCTTTCCCAAACGTTCTAGAACAACCACTCAATTTTTAGAACAAACTTTCACTACCTACCTGCCTTTAATGGACATGAGGCAGGGTGATTTTTTAATGTAAACTAAATCATTGTGTCGTAGTGCATTGTCATTTAGTCAGCCCATTTTCCATTGAAATGGCCACTAGATTTGGAGAGGCATACAGTTTTACTGATAAAACATTAAAGCACACAAACTATAAAGTGTGGAAATAAGGTTACAGTGAATATTTATCATTTGTGCATCACCAAGTAAAGTTTCTTGATTTGTTTTGATCTTATTAAAAGCTGTTTCCAACACACGCCAGAATTACAAAAAAATGTGCTTCATTTCTGCTTTGCTAACTGTTGAATGCTTATAATTCATTACAGGTGTTTACATTTTGTTGCGTGTTGCAAAATAAAAAAAACATCCTTTCCTTTCACATTCCCTGTACTCCAGCAAGATTATAATGTAATTCACTTTAAAAACTCCTCTCACTTTAGTCAGAGAAACACAAGTAAACCCCAATCCCCATTTTAAAAGAATAACGAGCAATTTGACAGAAAACCTAGCCTGACATTTAACCTCTGTCTCTGAAGCAAATGTGACCAGATAAAAACAGAATTTGAAAACCTCGTCATTTATTGCTCTTACTTTCCAGACCCACCAAAAATAGGCTTGCAACACACAGTTTGGGAAATGCAGCAACTAATCCATGGAAGATTTTAGCAAATAAAGTAATGCACAAATGGCCTGTCTCCAAACGTCATGCAAAGTGTTCAACGGAGACAAATGTGTTGCTGGAAGCAAGCTGCATGCACCAACACCCAACCCACATCTCCTCCCATCCCCTTTACCCCGGGTATACAAGATGCGTAGGAATTTCTGATGGCTAACTTGCAGAGTTCTTGAGGATTGGTTTGGTGATACTGCCTTGAACAGAATAAGAAAGGGTCTTGGCCTTGGACAGTAGGCCATGTCATAGGTAACATGACACTGGAGTTGTGAAGTGAGGATTTGTGGATAAACACCAGGTTAAGGTTTCATTTCTTACACTTCAACTACTGAGCCCAGAGTACCTTGTAAGGACAGCACATAGTATTGTTTCCATCTGGCCCATTAAAACACTGGGGCAGAAAGCTCTTAATAGTGAAATTTCATGAGCAAGTTCCAGTGTGACCCTAGTGAGTAACAAAGTTGATAACTGCAAAGGTGCAGTTAGATTCAGAATGACACTTCTCCACATGGGGCCTTGAAGAAGGCTGGTCTTTGCTATTCTGAGTGTAACCGCTGGATTTATGATGCGCTTCAGCCTTGAATATGCACAGAACACAGACTTCAGAGGCTATATTCTTTCACTAGCTAATAGTGAAAGAATATTGTTAATTTTCTTACCAGTTCTGGAGAATGTATTTTTTTTTTGCTGTTTTATTTTTGTTTGGACATTCTTTAACTTGAGATTGAAAGGACCTTTCATCCATGTTTAATGTCTTTTATTTTAGCTGTGCATATTGAGAAGATAACACTGAAAGGAGTGCATAAGAGAAGAACTGAAAAAAGTGTTGAGTACACCTTCAATGTAAGTAGCTTGCATCCCTTTTTTTATTTTGCAAATCTGTTTGTTGAATTTTTCAACCGATATAGAGCAATAACAGTTACATAATCTACTGTTGTATTTGCGTAGTCTTTCTAATATATATTTTTTCCCAATATAGTTTTATTAAATTGTCAAACACGAGCATACGACAGGTGATCAAATGCAAAATCAAAAAGATTGAGACTGAGTAGTCGGGCCGGGGGGTAGGGCTGGGACAGTGTGAGCAATCATGGGAGTAGGCCATGGCTACCGGGCATACTTGCATAAGAAACATATAAAGCTATGGGAATGTGCAGGAAATCAATAGTGAGTTTAGAATTCCTAAGTTACCGACAAACACCCCCTGCATGCTAGATCTCTGGGCCGGTAAGAGGCACTGGCAACGGCTGACCTAGGTAACAGACTAAGAGCCTCAAGCAGGAGTTGCCTTGTATCAACGACGTGAGAGGTTGAGGTCCCTAGGCTAGGAGTCAGGTTGGGTTTATGGGACCAGCACAGTAGTTTGTTCCTGTGGGGTGTAGACAGGCAGTCCGGAGTGGAGAATGGGGATCAGGTGTCAGCTTAAGTGTAGTTCGTGGATTCCAAGGGTGTCAGCCAGCTGTGAGAGCAGTGTCTCCCAGCCATGGGCCATCAGTTGGCAGCACAATCCTCTAGCATCTGCTCTGTGCAATGCCACTGCCTAGTTCGTAAAAGGGCCACATCAAAGTTCGGGGCTCAGCAGAAATAAGAGCTTTGAACACATTGATAGTGTTTTTTGGCTATAAGCGCGAGATCCAAGAGGTGCACCACTCGCCTGTGTTTTCAGGTTCTCTTATCGATGCCCAGGGCCCCCGCATCCCACAAAGATATACCTGTTGTCCCTGCCACACGCTCTAATCTGGACAGTACAGTGCTCCAGTATGTTCTCAGTGGGGGTAATCCCACACCATGTGTCTCAGGTCTGCCCCTGTGACCCGCATCTAGTGCAGGTGTTCAGGGGACCTGGGATATGCGTGCGAGCCGCGAGGGAGGAAGACCCTAGTAGCTTGCATCTTTCTAATGTAACATTTGTATTGTAATCCTAAATTCTACCAAGTATATTTAAAAATAATAATCATTCCAAAGGCCAGTGCCTCAAAATATTTACTTTTGTACTAGTTAGCTTGTTTGTACCTCTCCAGAATGGGCAGTTGTAACATTGAGATCATGATTTGAAACAAAGGGAAGGGCATGTCGGACAGTCTGAATTAACCTATGATTTTATTTCAAGTCCTTTTCGAAAGGCATAAATGACTGATACACACTGAATTTCTTTTGGCATGGAATTAGAAATATTAGGTGCATAGAGAATGCTTCTTTCAAAGTTTTGATTTTGTTTGTGTGCCCAAGTGGAATGTGACTATATAGCTGATGACTCTTATACAGCAAGATCTTGAGGATATGGACTGGTGGGAGAAAAATAGTAGCCTTTATGTAAGATACATGCAATTTAGAAAGTGATGCTTTGTTTTCCTCCAGAAGGACAGGCACTTTTCTGGTTAGAAAAGTGTCCTTTTAAAAGTGTAACCCTCTAAGCATCTGTACATAAAGGGCTTAACATGCAATATCGTAACAACCCAAACCAGGATTATGCAATATAACATTTTCTAACTTCTTAAAAGAATGGGTTCGATTCTTTTAAGGACTTATTGGTGAGGGTTATGGATCGCTTCTTTATTCTTCTCAGCAGCTCTCTTGAAGACTGTTCAACTGCCTCACAGTACCTTGAAATTAGAAACACCATATTAAAACAAACCAATTATAATCCATTCGGCCCTGGTCGTGTCCCATAGAGCCTACCACTTACTCTTGTGTTGTGCAAACCTCTAACTTGACATCAAACTTATCGCTGTGGAATGTAGAAAAATGTATGTCCTGTTTCTACTGCATGGCAGGATAATGCATGTTCTAAACTTTCCAGGTAACCACTCTCAATACTGGCTTGAAATTCAGTTCATTAAAAGTGGAGTCTGCTGACCAGTCTACCTCCTCCATAGTAAACTGTAAACTACTCTCTTAATAGAAGGCCTTGGATGGTATATCACTTATTGATGAATCTGTGCCATTTTGTGAAAGGTTATGGCCTCTGCTATGACCCAGTGGACCCATTTGCCATTGGTAGAGGAAGAAATTGCCCTGAAAGGCATCCTCCTCCAAATCTGAAATTGTGGAACTCAGGCAGACCTTAACCCTCCATCTTGCAATCGTATGCCTAAACGCACTAATTATGGGACAGTCTGAAAAGGTGGAGTATGAAATGAGTAATCAATGTTACCCTGCCGAAGTGAACACCTTCCTGCTCATACTTCACCAAGTAAGGTGTCACCTTTGCTGCCTACCCACATGTTAGACGAGGGTGACTGACGGTCCCTTTGGCGTTGTGCACAGTCCATCTGAGTGTCATGTTTAATGTCAAGAGGATGACTGTTAGTGAGAGAGAAAAAAAGGAAATGGTCAGATAAAATATCTTACCTATAGCAATTCACATGGATTATTGTAATCTCAAAAGATACTCACCCCAAAGTGAGGTGGACGCAAAAATGGACAGTCCTATGTGGTATGGAGGTGTGGTCCTATTCAATCGAGGTTGTGCGTGGTGTCAGTTACTTGCCATCTAATTGCAATAATCAAGGTATTGTTAAGGAGACAGGCGGTGTGCATGAATCTACACATAAAGAACATCAGGATCCTTGAAATACTCACCCAAAGAGATCGGGTTGAAACCTCGGGCTAGTGGCACGGAAAGAGGAGGAGCATCAATGGTCAAGGGCATTGTTCCCTCTAAGGTGCACGCCTGGGTGGGCGCGCACACAGCAATCAATCTCCGCGTAGGGGGCACACTGTAGCGCGCATTTGAAAAGAGAGACCTTTAAGGTCGAAGTGGAGAAATCTGGCAGAGGAGAAAGGAAAACAAACGGGGCTAATTTAACCGGACGAGCAATCATTTGCATCTGTGTATGGGGTAATCTCCATCCTGCTTAGCAGCATTTAACTTGTATTGCCAACAGATCAGAACACAGATAAACGCCGCCAAACACAATGGACATCACCCATTCACAGATGCAAATGGATGCTTTTAAATATGTTCGGGGCTCAGCTTGGGCATGGACTCTTCCCCATTAATTTGTAAGCTTGCCCACCTGTACAAAGCTTTGGAGTATAATGCTATTTTTGGAAAAGGCAACTGCAAGATTCCTTGTTGTATGCACAGAGAGGTCTGCCCACAATTGCTGATTTCTTGCCACTTCACTGCACGCTACAGTGAGATTTCCATTTACACATATATATATATTTTTTTATTTAAATGAGATATGTCATTAAATCCCAAAGTTTTGTACAGGTCGGCAAGCTAACAAATTAACAGGGAGAACCTTGCAAGAGCCCAGCCCTGAAAATATTTAACAGGTAAACTCTATACCAAACATCACGTACATATGATTAAATCTCTACAAAACTCAGTTTATTTCTTTAACGTGTGGAAGCTTTGACATTAATACATCACATTATAGCACTGCATTGAGAAGTACTTTAAACATGAACCATGAGTGAACTAAGATTCAAGACAATTTTCATGTAAACCCTGTATGTGCCCCAAATTATTATAAAGAAATATTGTAGTCTTTTAAATCAAACACTGGTCTTTGTACAACTGTTTTTCTGAACTCACATATTTGGAAGTGGTTTCTTATGCGATAATGAAGAAAAAGAGTTTTGCTAAAATAAAATATTTTCCTAACATCACACAATTTAAGCAGGAAAGCCACGATTAATTCAGGTTTCCTGATGTCACTTTCTAAAAATCAATCCGTAAATAATTACCTATTTGACTTTCCTTAAGTTACAGCTTTCCCTTTACACCTTTGTGCACTTTACAGCAGTTTTTATATAGCAAGCACAAACCCAAAGGTATTGGAGCGATTTACCTGTGCACCAGTTACATTACACAAGGTTACCATTCATTGTTAATAGGCGTGGGGAGATTAAGTGATTTGCCCAGAATCACAGAAGGTTGAGTTTACTCCGAGAATCTAACCTGGTTCTCCTGCTCCAAAGTCAACAACTCTGGTTGTAACACAATGTCCAGGGTACAGAGAGGGAGGCAGGCAGAAGCCACATGAAAGCTTGCCTCATTACGAGCTTGAGGTTCCAGTAGGACCTCGAGCTGAGCCAGAGCCAGTCTTCATGCTCGAGTCTGGCTTGAGCGGTCAGTGGCTGGCCCACCTCTAAAGTTTTGTAAACATTTCATTAAAATGGAAGCTACTATTCTTAGCTTAACTACCCATAAACACTGTATGTCTTTGTGTGTGTGTGTATATATATATATATATACCGAAATAAATATGTATCGAAATAAATATGTAAAATGGGTACAGGTGTGTGTGTGTCTGTGTGTGTGTGTGTGTCAGTCACCATAGGGAATCCGCAACATTCTATTTGAAATAACTCTTGCGTCGGTTGACGAATCTTCGCGAAATTTTCAAACTTTATGGCCCGCTCCTGTCGCTCCTATCCTGAAAGTCTCGGTTTGATTCGTCAAGCGGGGGCCGAGAAAAAAGGGGGGTCCCAAAACGTGTTTTCCCCATTCATTTTCCCATAGGAAACTTTAGCCACGGCTACATCCCGAACTGCTGAACGGTATTACACCAAATTTGGCAAAGAGGTAGTTCTTGGTTCAGAAAGAACCCTTTTTGTTAAATGGTGTAAATCCGTTCAGTAGTTCCTGAGAAAATCAAAAGGAAAATCACATATATATCTATGGCTGCGTCGGATTCGCGCACCCTCCCGATCACGAGCTGCATGCTAATTGGCTGTCAACACTCCAAACCGGGAAGTGTTGGCAGCCATCTTGTTCCTCGGTAGATGGGGTCCCCGGGGCCGGAATACGGGAGGGGGGCCACGCGGCCCCCTTCAAAAAAAGAAAGAAAAAGACGCGATCGAGCGTCAGGCCCCTCCCTTAACCACTCTGCAAACGCGCGCTGTGGCGCGTTTTAAATTGGGGAAATAATTCCCATTCAATACTGGGGGTCCCTGGGGGCCAACTAGCCCACCAGGTACCTCCAGTAAGCGCCACAGGGCTGGGTTGCAGAGAGGTGGTCCAGGCCACGCCCCTTTTTACACCTCTCTGCAACGCAGCTCTGTGGCGCTTACTGGAGGTACTTGGTGGGCTAGTTGGTCCCCAGGGACCCTCAGGATTCAAGGGGACTTAATCCCCCAACTTAAAACGCGCCACGGGGTGTGTTTGCACAGTGGTGAAGGGAGGGGGCGGGGCTTCAGGTGACATGTGTGCAAACAGGCCCCGTGGCGCGTTTTAAGATGGAGATTTAAATCCCCTTCAATCCTGAGGGTCCCTGTGGGCCAACTAGCCCACCAGGTACCTCCAGTAAGCGCCATGGAGCTGCGCTGCAGAATGTTGTAAAAAGGGGCGTGGCCTCTGAACACCTCTCTGCAACCCAGCTCTCTGGCGCATACTGGAGGTACCTGGTGGGCTAGTTGGCCCCTAGGGACCCTCTGGATTGAGGAGGAATTAATTCTCCAACTTAAAACGCACCACAGGGCGCGTTTGCAGACATGTCACCTCAGGCCCCACCCCCTTCCTTCACCATTGTGCAAATATTCCTCTAAAATCAGCCGAACAACGAATTCCGATTTACTCACCTGTTATCAGGAGAGACCTCAGTGCTGCATCTTTGAGCCCAGTACTGATCCTGAAAAGTAATTCTAACTGTACTTACCAGTAACTTGAATTTCCTTCCATAGGATATCATTGCCTGCTTTTTGCTGAAAAAGTTTGTCGATTTTTGAAACATACAAATATTCCTCTAAAATCAGCCGAACTACGAATTCCGATTTACTCACCTGTTATCAGGAGAGAACCCAGTGCTGCATCTTTTAGCCCAGCACTGACCCTGAAAAGTAATTCTAACCGTATTTACCAGTAACTTGTATTTCCTTCCATAGGAATCCATTGTCTGGTTTTCAGCAGAAAAGTTTCAAAGTGTCGATTTTCACAAACTACAAATATTCCTTAAAAATCGCCTGTATGACTTAAACGCATTCTTTCAACTGTTTACAGGAGATGCACCAGTGCTGGATCCAGGATCCACCACTGAGTAAGAAAAAGTAACGATAACACTACTTACCTGCTAAGTGAATTTCCTCCCATAGGATAACATTGGTGATTCTATGTGAAAAAGTTTCTTAGTGTCAACTTTTAAAATACAATAATATTCCTTAAAAATCACTACTGTAACCAAAACGCTTTTACTCAACTGTTTACAGGAGATGTCCCAGGACTGAATCTAGGATCCAGTCCTGTGGTTAGAAAAAGTAATCCATAAAGTAACTAATTGCATTTAACTAGAAATTCACAATGATCTCAATGTTGCATTGTGTTTGAAATTGTGTTGCCCATTGCAACAACTGTAACTACTGTACTTAAATGTCTATTGCCTATTTGCAAAGTATTTAAACTAAAGTAATTCATTCTGAGAAAGTATATTTTGTAATGTATAATGTAATTATAATGTAATTTAAAAATAAAATATCTAAAAATAAATAGTTTAAAAAAAAAGTAGTAAATCGGTATCAAAAAAATAAATATAACAATTAATACATTTAAAAATTGTCATTTACAAAACCTTTGAAATTCACTGAAAAAAACCATAGGTTTCAGACATGTTATAGTTAGGAATTAGCATTTAAAAAACCTTTGAAATTCACTGAAAAAACCATAGGTTTTAGGGACAGTTATAGTTAGTTGGACATTGCACTCGTACAAAACCCGTGAAATTCCCCCGTTATAGTTAGTTCAGCTAACTATAACTCGCGCGCCCGCAATGCACTGCTGATGACGTCACATATTACATCACTCATGACATGGTCAGTGACATCACTGATGACATCACTCATGACATCATCCACGTGATAATCTGATGCACCTCCTCACAGCCTAATATAACCTTTGATACACCCACTCTAAATTACAGACTGCCATTCGCAAAACCATAGACACTCCAACACCAATAACTACATACCCACTCACTGATTCTTAGGTCTACACACACACATCCACTCACTCACCCGTACAGTCACTCATACTTATGGTCACTCAGTACATGACTATCATATGCACTCATACTCCTATATAGACACTCAAACATCGCCACTCATCCATAGAGGTACTCGCACACCTAGTCAGTCATGCAAATAATTAAACACACTGCCATTTACTCACCTATACAGTTATACACACACCAGCTCACTTACTCATACAAATACTAGCACATTCTTACGCTCTTATACGATCACTGATACAAGCACACACTCATCCATACAGTCACTCTCACAATCACACACTCTCGCTTACAGCTATTTATATACTCCAACACACATATATACTGCCTTTCACACATGTAGTTACTCACACATGTACCACTGGGACATACATTCACTGACTAACACACTCTTACACACACTTACCCACCCATACAGTCTATCACAGATGCACTCTTGAAACCATCCACCCAGTGAATCACCCACTCACACATCTATGCACAGTCGCACACACCCCACCCACACAAACACTCAGGCACCCATACAGATACTCAGACAACCAATCAATAACTCATATAGACACTCATGTAGCTATTCACAAACCCATGCTGCCACTTACACAGCAACAGACAGACGGATACAGACATTCACCCAGTTTAGTCACTAACCCATGCATTCAGTAAGATACGTTTATCACTCACTTATAGAGTTAGTCACGCACCTACTAAATCATCCATACAAACACTTATACACCCACTCATTCTTCAATACGCCTTTCCCTAATTATATTAAACATATTTAAACTTTACAGAAACAGTCACTGGATGATGTCATCAGTGATGTCACTGACCATGTCATGCGTGCTGTAATATGTGACGTCATCAGCAGTGCATTGCGGGGGCGCGAGTTATAGTTAGCTGAACTAACTATAACGGGGGAATTTCACGGGTTTTGTACGAGTGCAATGTCCAACTAACTAGAACTGTCTCTAAAACCTATGGTTTTTTCAGTGAATATATATATATATATATATATATATATATATATGTGTATATATATATATATATATATATGTGTATATATATATATATACATATATATATTCACTGAAAAAACCATAGGTTTCAGACACGTTATAGTTAGAAATTAGCATTTAAAAAACCTTTGAAATTCACAGAAAAAACCATAGGTTTTAGGGAAAGTTATAGTTAGTTGGACATTGCACTCGTACAAAACCCGTGAAATTCTCCCGTTATAGTTAGTTCAGCTAACTATAACTCGCGCTCCGCAATGCACTGCTGATGACGTCACATATTACATCACTCATGACATGGTCAGTGACATCACTGATGACATCACTGATGACATCACTGATGACATCTCAAATGACATCACTGATGACATCACTGATGACATCATCCAGTGACTGTGTGTTTCTGTAAAGTTTAAATATGTTTAATATATATAGGGAAAGGCGTATTGAAGAATGAGTGGGTGTATAAGCGTCTGAATGGATGATTTAGTAAGTGCGTGACTGAGTCTATAAGTGAGTGATTAAATGTATCTTACTGGATGCATGGGTGAGTGACTAAACTGTGTGAATGTCTGTATCAGTGTGTCTGTTGTTGTGTAAGCAGCTGCATGGGTTTCTGACTAGCTAAATGAGTGTCTATATGGGTTATGGATTGGTTCTCTGAGTATCTGTATGGGTGCCTCAGTGTTTGTGTGGGTGGGGTGTGTGTGACTCTGTGCATAGATGTGTGAGTGGGTGATTCACTGGGTGCATGGTTTCAAGAGTGCGTCTGTGATGGACTGTATGGGTGGGTGAGTTGTGTGTATGGGTGTTAGTGATTGAATGTATATCTCAGTGGTACATGTGTGAGTAACTAATATGTCAAAGGCAGTATATATGTGTGTTGGAGTATATAAATGGCTATAAGTGAGAGTGTGTGATTGTGAGAGTGGCTATATGGATGAGTGTGTGCTTGCATCAGTGATTGCATAGGAGCGTAAGAATGTGCTAGTATTTTTATGAGTAAGTGAGCTGGTGTGTATAACTGTATAGGTGAGTAAATTGGAGTGTGATTAATTATTTGCATGACTGACTAGGTGTGTGAGTACCTCTATGGATGAGTTGCGTTGTGTGAGTGTTTTTATAGGTGTATGAGTGCATATGATAGTCCTGTACTGAGTGACTGTAAGTATGAGTGACTGTACGGGTGAGTGAGTAGATGTGTGTGTGTAGACCTAAGAATCAGTGAGTGGGTATGTACTTATTGGTATTGGAGTGTGAGAATGCCAGTCTGTAATTTAGAGTGGGTGTATCAAAAGTTATATTAGGGTGTGAGAAGATGCATTAAATTCTCACATGGATGATGTCATCAGTGATGTCATTTGAGATGTCATCAGTGATGTCATCAGTGATGTCACTGACCATGTCATGAGTGATGTAATATGTGACGTCATCAGCAGTGCATTGCGGGGCGCGAGTTATAGTTAGCTGAACTAACTATAACGGTGGAATTTCACGGGTTTTGTACGAGTGCAATGTCCAACTAACTATAACTTTCCCTAAAACCTATGGTTTTTTCAGTGAATTTCAAAGGTTTTTTAAATGCTAATTTCTAACTATAACGTGTCTGAAACCTATGGTTTTTTCAGTGAATTTCAAAGGTTTTTAAATGCTAATTTCTAACTATAACGTGCCTGAAACCTATGGTTTTTTCAGTGAATTTCAAAGGTTTTTTAAATGCTAATTTCTAACTATAACGTGCCTGAAACCTATGGTTTTTTCAGTGAATTTCAAAGGTTTTTTAAATGCTAATTTCTAACTATAACGTGCCTGAAACCTATGGTTTTTTCAGTGAATTTCAAAGGTTTTTTAAATGCTAATTTCTAACTATAACGTGCCTGAAACCTATGATTTTTTAAGTGAATTTCAAAGGTTTTTTAAATGCTAGTTTCTAACTATGCCAACAGAGGTAGGACATGTGAAGAAAGAAGAAAAAACGCACAGAAAGAAGCAAAAGAATAAAAGATGTGCAGAAAGAACCAACAGAGGAGCAGAAAGAGGCCTTGTTGCAAAATCATCCTGTGCCCACAACTTTTTCAGACGGGTACTGGTGGTAACTGACTCTGACTAACCAGAGCCAGTGCGCGTTTGCACAGTGGTGAAGGGAGGGGGCCTGAGGTGACATGTGTGCAAACGCGCCCCGTGGCGCGTTTTAAGTTGCGGGATTAAGTCCCCTTGAATCCTGAGGGTCCCTAGGGCCCAACTAGCCCCCAGGTACCTACAGTTAGGACCACAGAGCTGAGTTGCAGAGAGGCGTTCCGAGGCCACGCGCCTTTTTCACCTCTCTGCACCGCAACTCTGTTGTGCTTACTGAAGGTACCTGGTGGGCTAGTTGGCCCCCAGGATTCAAAGGAATTAACTCCCCAACTTAAACGCACCACAGGGCGTGTTTGCGCACATGTCACCTGAGGCCCCGCCCCCTCCCTTCACCACTGTGCAAACGCGCCCCGTGGCGCGTTTTAAGTTGGGGGATTAGGTCACCTTGAATCCTGAGAGTCCCTGGGGCCCAACTAGCCCACCAGGTACTTCCAGTAAGCACCACAGGCCTACGTTGCAACGCCTGTAACAAATTGTGCAGTTGTGTTTAGGTAGTGAAGAGGGTCGTGCTGGGGGTAGTGTTTTAGGGTTTAGGGTAGTGCAGTGGTGTTTGTGTAGTGTAGGGGGTCATGCTGGGGGTAGATTTAGGGTTTAGGGTAGTGCAGTGGTGTTTGGGTAGTGTAGGGAGTCGTGCTGGGGGGAGTGTTTTAGGGTTTAGGGTAGTACAGTGGTGTTTGGGTAGTGTAGGGGGTCGTCCTGGGGTTAGTGTTTTAGAGTTTTAGGGTTTAGGGTAGTGCAGTGGTGTTTGGGTAGTGTAGGGGATACTGCTGGGGGTAGTGTTTTAGGGTTTAGGGTAGTGCAATGGTGTTTGGATAGTGTAGGGGTACTGCTGGGGGTAGTGTTTTAGGGTTTAGGGTAGTGCAGTGGTGTTTGGGTAGCGTACGGGGTACTGCTGGGGGTAGTGTTTTATGGTTTAGGGTAGTGCAGTGGTGTTTGGGTAGTGTAGGGGTTCGTGCTGGGGGTAGTTTTTTAGGGTTTAGGGTAGTGCAGTGGTGTTTGTGTAGTGTAGGAGGTCGTGTTTTAGGGTTTAGAGTAGTGCAGTGGTCTTTGGATAGTGTAGGGAGTCGTGCGGGGGTATTGTTTTAGAGTTTAGGGTAGTGCAGTGGTCTTTGGGTAGTGTAGGGGTTGTGCGGGGGTAGTGTTTTAGGGATTAGGGTAGTGCATTGGTATTTGGGTAGTGTAGGGGGTCATGCGGGCGGTAGTGTTTTAGGGTTTAGGGCAGAGCAGTGGTGTTTAGGTAGTGTAGGGGGTCGTGCTGGGGGAGTGTTTTAGGGTTTAGGGCAGTGCAGTGGTGTTTGGGTAGTGTAGGGGGTCGTGCTGGGGGAGTGTTTTAGGGTTTAGGGCAGTGCAGTCGTGTTCGGGTAGTGTAGGGGGTCGTGCTGGGGGAGTATTTTAGGGTTTAGGGTAGTGCAGTGGTCGGGTAGTGTAGGGGGTCATGCTGGGGGTAGTGTTCTAGGGTTTAGGGCAGTGCAGTGGTGTTCGGGCAGTGTAGGGGTCGTGCTGGGGGTGGTGTTTTAGGGTTTAGGGCAGTGCAGTGGTGTTCGGGCAGTGTAGGGGGTCGTGCTGGGGGTGGTGTTTCAGGGTTTAGGGCAGTGCAGTGGTGTTCGGGCAGTGTAGGGGGTCGTGCAGGGGGTGGTGTTTCAGGGTTTAGGGCAGTGCAGTGGTGTTCGGGCAGTGTAGGGGGTCGTGCAGGGGTGGTGTTTCAAGGTTTAGGGCAGTGGTGTTCGGGCAGTGTAGGGGGTCATGCTGGGGTGGTGTTTCAGGGTTTGGGGCAGTGGAGTGGTGTTCGAGCAGTAAAGGGGGTCATGCTGGGGGTGGTGTTTCAGGGTTTAGGGCAGTGCAGTGGTGTTCGGGCAGTGTAGGGGGCGGTGCAGGGGGTGGTGTTTCATGGTTTAGGGCAGTGCAGTGGTGTTCGGGCAGTGTAGGGGGTGGTACAGGGGGTGGTGTTTCAGGATTTAGGGCAGTGCAGTGGTGTTCGGGCAGTGTAGGGGGTCGTGCAGGGGGTGGTGTTTCAGGGTTTAGGGCAGTGCAGTGGTGTTCGGGCAGTGTAGGGGGTCGTGCTGGGGCTGGTGTTTCAGGGTTTAGGGCAGTGCAGTGGTGTTCGGGCAGTGTAGGGGGTCATGCTGGGGCTGGTGTTTCAGGGTTTAGGGCAGTGCAGTGGTGTTCGGGCAGTGTAGGGGGTCTTGCTGGGGCTGGTGTTTCAGGGTTTAGGGCAGTGCAGTGGTGTTCGGGCAGTGTAGGGGGTCGTGCTGGGGGTGGTGTTTCAGGGTTTAGGGCAGTGCGGTGGTGTTCGGGCAGTGTAGGGGGTCGTGCTGGGGCTAGTGTTTCAGGGTTTAGGGCAGAGCAATGGTGCTCAGGCAGTGTAGGGGTTGTGCTGGGGGTGATGTTTCAGGGTTTAGGGCAGTGCAGTGGTGTTAGGGCAGTGTAGGGGGTCGTGCTGGGGGTGGTGTTTCAGGGTTTAGGGCAGTGCAGTGGTGTTCCGGCAGTGTAGGGGGTTGTGCAGGGGGTGGTGTTTCAGGGTTTAGGGCAGTGCAGTGGTGTTCGGGCAGTGTAGGGGTCGTGCTGGGGTGGTGTTTCAGGGTTTAGGGCAGTGCAGTGGTGTTCGGGCAGTGTAGGGTGTCGTGCTGAGGGGTGGTGTTTCAGGGTTTAGGGCAGTGCAGTAGTGTTTGGGCAGTGTAGGGGGTCGTGCAGGGGGTGGTGTTTCAGGGTTTAGGGCAGTGCAGTGGTGTTCGGCCAGTGTAGGTAGTCTTGCTGGGGGTGGTGTTTCAGGGTTTAGGGCAGTGCAGTAGTTTTCGGGCAGTGTAGGCGGTCGTGCTGGGGCTGGTGTTTCAGGGTTTAGGGCAGTGCAGTGGTGTTCGGGCAGTGTACGGGGTTGTGCTGGGGCTGGTGTTTCAGGGTTTAGGGCAGTGCAGTGGTGTGCGGGCAGTGTACGGGGTCGTGCTGGGGCTGGTGTTTCAGGGTTTAGGGCAGTGCAGTGGTGTTCGGGCAGTGTAGGGGGTCGTGCTGGGGCTGGTGTTTCAGGGTTTAGGGCAGTGCAGTGGTGTTCGGGCAGTGTAGGGGGTTGTGCTGGGGCTGGTGTTTCAGGGTTTTGGGCAGAGCAGTGGTGTTCGTGCAGTGTAGGGGGTCGTGCTGGGGGTGGTGTTTCAGGGTTTAGGGCAGTGCAGTGGTGTTCGGGCAGTGTAGGGGTCTTGCTGGGGGTGGTGTTTCAGGGTTTCGGGCAGTGCAGTGGTGTTCGGGCAGTGTAGGGGGTCGTGCTGGGGGTGGTGTTTCAGGGTTTAGGGCAGTGCAGTGGTGTTCGGGCAGTGTAGGGGGTCGTGCAGGGGGTGGTGTTTCAGGGTTTAGGGCAGTGCAGTGGTGTTCGGGCAGTGTAGGGGGTCGTGCAGGGGTGGTGTTTCAGGGTTTAGGGCAGTGGTGTTCGGGCAGTGTAGGGGGTCATGCTAGGGTGGTGTTTCAGGGTTTGGGGCAGTGGAGTGGTGTTCGAGCAGTAAAGGGGTCATGCTGGGGGTGGTGTTTCAGGGTTTAGGGCAGTGCAGTGGTGTTCGGGCAGTGTAGGGGGCGGTGCAGTGGATGGTGTTTCATGGTTTAGGGCAGTGCAGTGGTGTTCGGGCAGTGTAGGGGGTCGTGCTGGGGGTGGTGTTTCAGGGTTTAGGGCAGTGCAGTGGTGTTCGGGCAGTGTAGGGGGCGGTGCAGGGGTGGTGTTTGAGGGTTTAGGGCAGTACAGTGGTGTTCGGGCAGTGTAGGGGTCTTGCTGGGGCTGGTGTTTCAGGGTTTAGGGCAGTGCAGTGGTGTTCGGGCAGTGTAGGGGGTCGTGCTGGGGGTGGTGTTTCAGGGTTTAGGGCAGTGCGGTGGTGTTCGGGCAGTGTAGGGGGTCGTGCTGGGGCTAGTGTTTCAGGGTTTAGGGCAGAGCAATGGTGCTCAGGCAGTGTAGGGGGTTGTGCTGGGGGTGGTGTTTCAGGGTTTAGGGCAGTGCAGTGTTGTTCGGGCAGTGTAGGGGGTCGTGCTGGGGTGGTGTTTCAGGGTTTAGGGCAGTGTATTGGTGTTCGGGCAGTGTAGGGTGTCGTGCTGAGGGGTGGTGTTTCAGGGTTTAGGGCAGTGCAGTAGTGTGTGGGCAGTGTAGGGGGTCGTGCAGGGGGTGGTGTTTCAGGGTTTAGGGCAGTGCAGTGGTGTTCGGCCAGTGTAGGTAGTCTTGCTGGGGGTGGTGTTTCAGGGTTTAGGGCAGTGCAGTAGTTTTCGGGCAGTGTAGGCGGTCGTGCTGGGGCTGGTGTTTCAGGGTTTAGGGCAGTGCAGTGGTGTTCGGGCAGTGTACGGGGTTGTGCTGGGGCTGGTGTTTCAGGGTTTAGGGCAGTGCAGTGGTGTGCGGGCAGTGTACGGGGTCGTGCTGGGGCTGGTGTTTCAGGGTTTAGGGCAGTGCAGTGGTGTTCGGGCAGTGTAGGGGGTCGTGCTGGGGGTGGTGTTTCAGGGTTTAGGGCAGTGCAGTGGTGTTCGGGCAGTGTAGGGGGTCGTGCTGGGGCTGGTGTTTCAGGGTTTAGGGCAGTGCAGTGGTGTTCGGGCAGTGTAGGGGGTCGTGCTGGGGCTGGTGTTTCAGGGTTTTGGGCAGAGCAGTGGTGTTCGGGCAGTGTAGGGGGTCGTGCTGGGGGTGGTGTTTCAGGGTTTAGGGCAGTGCAGTGGTATTCGGGCAGTGTAGGGGGTCTTGCTGGGGGTGGTGTTTCAGGGTTTCGGGCAGTGCAGTGGTGTTCGGGCAGTCAAGGGGGTCTTGCTGGGGGTGGTGTTTCAGGGTTTAGGGCAGTGGTGTTAGGGCAGTGTCGGGGGTCTTGCTGGGGGTGGTGTTTCAGGGTTTCGGGCGGTGAAGTGGTGTTCGTGCAGTGTAGGGGTCTTGCTGGGGGTGGTGTTTCAGGGTTTAGGGCAGTGCAGTAGTGTTCGGGCAGTGTAGGGGTCGTGCAGGGGTGGTGTTTCAGGGTTTAGGGCAGTGCAGTGGTGTTCTGGCAGTGTAGGGGGTCATGCTGGGGGTGGGGTTTCAGGGTTTAGGGCAGTACAGTGGTGTTCGGGCAGTGTAGGGGGTCGTGCTGGGGCTGGTGTTTCAGGGTTTAGGGCAGTGCAGTGGTGTTCGGGCAGTGTAGGGGGTCTTGCTGGGGGTGGTGTTTCAGGGTTTAGGGCAGTGGTGTTCGGGCAGTGTAGGGGGTCTTGCTGGGGGGTGATGTTTCAGGGTTTAGGGCAGTGCAGTGGTGTTCGGGCAGTGTAGGGGGTCGTGCTGGGGGTGGTGTTTCAGGGTTTAGGGCAGTGCAGTGGTGTTCGGGCAGTGTAGGGGGTCTTGCTGGGGGTAGTGTTTCAGGGTTTAGGGCGGTGAAGTGGTGTTCGTGCAGTGTAGGGAGTCGTGCTGGGGGTGGTGTTTCAGGGTTTAGGGCAGTGCAGTGGTGTTCGGGCAGTGTAGGGGGTCGTGCTGGGGCTAGTGTTTCAGGGTTTAGGGCAGAGCAATGGTGCTCAGGCAGTGTAGGGGGTTGTGCTGGGGGTGATGTTTCAGGGTTTAGGGCAGTGCAGTGGTGTTAGGGCAGTGTAGGGGGTCGTGCTGGGGGTGGTGTTTCAGGGTTTAGGGCAGTGCAGTGGTGTTCCGGCAGTGTAGGGGGTTGTGCAGGGGGTGGTGTTTCAGGGTTTAGGGCAGTGCAGTGGTGTTCGGGCAGTGTAGGGAGTCGTGCTGGGGTGGTGTTTCAGGGTTTAGGGCAGTGCAGTGGTGTTCGGGCAGTGTAGGGTGTCGTGCTGAGGGGTGGTGTTTCAGGGTTTAGGGCAGTGCAGTAGTGTGTGGGCAGTGTAGGGGGTCGTGCAGGGGTGGTGTTTCAGGGTTTAGGGCAGTGCAGTGGTGTTCGGCCAGTGTAGGTAGTCTTGCTGGGGGTGGTGTTTCAGGGTTTAGGGCAGTGCAGTAGTTTTCGGGCAGTGTAGGCGGTCGTGCTGGGGCTGGTGTTTCAGGGCTTAGGGCAGTGCAGTGGTGTTCGGGCAGTGTACGGGGTTGTGCTGGGGCTGGTGTTTCAGGGTTTAGGGCAGTGCAGTGGTGTGCGGGCAGTGTACGGGGTCGTGCTGGGGCTGGTGTTTCAGGGTTTAGGGCAGTGCAGTGGTGTTCGGGCAGTGTAGGGGGTCGTGCTGGGGGTGGTGTTTCAGGGTTTAGGGCAGTGCAGTGGTGTTCGGGCAGTGTAGGGGGTCGTGCTGGGGCTGGTGTTTCAGGGTTTAGGGCAGTGCAGTGGTGTTCGGGCAATGTAGGGGGTCGTGCTGGGGCTGGTGTTTCAGGGTTTTGGGCAGAGCAGTGGTGTTCGGGCAGTGTAGGGGGTCGTGCTGGGGGTGGTGTTTCAGGGTTTAGGGCAGTGCAGTGGTATTCGGGCAGTGTAGGGGGTCTTGCTGGGGGTGGTGTTTCAGGGTTTCGGGCAGTGCAGTGGTGTTCGGGCAGTTAGGGGGTCTTGCTGGGGGTGGTGTTTCAGGGTTTAGGGCAGTGGTGTTAGGGCAGTGTCGGGGTCTTGCTGGGGGTGGTGTTTCAGGGTTTCGGGCGGTGAAGTGGTGTTCGTGCAGTGTAGGGGGTCGTGCTGGGGGTAGTGTTTCAGGGTTTAGGGCAGTGCAGTAGTGTTCGGGCAGTGTAGGGGTCGTGCAGGGGTGGTGTTTCAGGGTTTAGGGCAGTGCAGTGGTGTTCTGGCAGTGTAGGGGGTCATGCTGGGGGTGGGGTTTCAGGGTTTAGGGCAGTACAGTGGTGTTCGGGCAGTGTAGGGGTCGTGCTGGGGCTGGTGTTTCAGGGTTTAGGGCAGTGCAGTGGTGTTCGGGCAGTGTAGGGGTCTTGCTGGGGGTGGTGTTTCAGGGTTTAGGGCAGTGGTGTTCGGGCAGTGTAGGGGGTCTTGCTGGGGGTAGTGTTTCAGGGTTTAGGGCAGTGCAGTGGTGTTCGTGCAGTATAGGGGTCATGCTGGGGATGGTGTTTCTGGGTTTAGGGCAGTGCAGTAGTGTTCGAGCAGTGTAGGGGGTTGTGCAGGGGTGGTGTTTCAGGGTTTAGGGCAGTGCAGTGGTGTTCGGGCAGTGTAGGGGGTCGCGCTGGGGGTGGTATTTCAGGGTTTAGGGCAGTGCAGTGGTGTTCGGGCAGTGTAGGGGTCATGCACGGGGTGGTGTTTCAGGGTTTAGGGCAGTGCAGTGGTGTTCGGGCAGTGTAGGGTGTTGTGCTGGGGCTGGTGTTTCAGGGTTCAGGGCAGTGCAATGGTGTTCAGGCAGTGTAGGGGGTCGTGCTGAGGCTGGTGTTTCACGGTTTAGGGCAGTTCAGTGGTGTTCGGGCAGTGTAGGGGGTCGTGCTGGGGCTGGTGTTTCAGGGTTTAGGGCAGTGCAGTGGTGTTCGGGCAGTGTAGGCGGTCGTGCTGGGGCTGGGGTTTCAGGGTTTAGGGCAGTGCAGTGGTGTTCGGGCAGTGTAGGGGGTCGTGCTGGGGCTGGTGTTTCAGGGTTTAGGGCAGTGCAGTGGTGCTCGGGCAGTGTAGGGGGTCGTGCTGGGGGTGATGTTTCAGGGTTTAGGGTAGTGCAGTGGTGTTCGGGCAGTGTAGGGGGTCGTGCAGGGGCTGGTGTTTCAAGGTTTAGGGCAGTGCAGTGGTGTTCGGGCAGTGTAGGGGGTCGTGCTGGGGCTGGTGTTTCAGGGTTTTGGGCAGAGCAGTGGTGTTCGGGCAGTGTAGGGGTCATGCTGGGGGTAGTGTTTCAGGGTTTAGGGCAGTGCAGTGGTGTTCGGGCAGTGTAGGGGGTCGTGCTGGGGGTGGTGTTTCAGGGTTTAGGTCAGTGGTGTTCGGGCAGTGTAGGGGGTCTTGCTGGGGGTGATGTTTCAGGGTTTAGGGCAGTGCAGTGGTGTTCGGGCAGTGTAGGGGGTCTTGCTGGGTGTAGTGTTTCAGGGTTTAGGGCAGTGCAGTGGTGTTCGGGCAGTGTAGGGGTCTTGCTGGGTGTAGTGTTTCAGGGTTTAGGGCAGTGCAGTGGTGTTCGGGCAGTGTAGGGGGTCATGCTGGGGGTAGTGTTTCAGGGTTTAGGGCAGTGCAGTGGTGTTCGGGCAGTGTAGGGGGTCGTGAAGGGGTGGTGTTTCAGGGTTTAGGGCAGTGCAGTGGTGTTCGGGCAGTGTAGGGGGTCTTGCTAGGGGTGGTGTTTCAGGGTTTAGGGCAGTGCAGTGGTGTTCGGGCAGTGTAGGGGGTCATGCAGGGGCTGGTGTTTCAGGGTTTAGGGCAGTGCAGTGGTGTTCGGGCAGTGTAGGGGTCGTGCTGGGGGTAGTGTTTTAGGATTTAGGTTAGTGCAGTGGTGTTTGTGTAGTGTAGGGGGTCGTGCTGGGGGTAGTGTTTTAGGGTTTAGGGTAGTGCAGTGGTGCTTGTGTAGTGTAGGGGGTCGTGCTGGGGGTAGTGTTTTAGGGTTTAGGGTAGTGCAGTGGTGTTTGTGTAGTATAGGGGGTCATGTTTTAGGGTAGTGCAGTGGTGTTTGGGTAGTGTAGGGGGTCGTGCTGGGGGTAGTGTTTTAGGATTTAGGTTAGTGCAGTGGTGTTTGGGTAGTGTAGGGGGTCGTGCTGGGGGTAGTGTTTTAGGGTTTAGGATAGTGCAGTGGTGTTTGGGTAGTGTAGGGGGTCGTGCTGGGGGTAGTGTTTTAGGGTTTAGGATAGTGCAGTGGTGCTTGTGTAGTGTAGGGGGTCATGCTGGGGGTAGTGTTTTAGGGTTTAAGGTAGTGCAGTGGTGTTTTTGTAGTGTAGGGGGTCATGTTTTAAGATGCAATGCTCCAATACCTGACCAGTCTGCACTACATAAAACTGCAAAAAAATAAAAATAAAGTGTTTTGCACACTTTTGTCATTGGGCTATATGTGGGCTACATCTGGGTAATATTTGTGCTACATTTGGGCTCTTTTTTCACCGGTGGCCATCTTGGAAGACTTCTTTGTTATGAAGTTTCCTAATTTATTCATTTACTGCAGTCTCCTCAGTAGGAAATGCTTTCAGTTTTTACTTTGATTCCATCAAGAAGGCATTCAGATGTCTCACATCTGCCATAAATTCAGAATGTTAGCACTCTAGTTGCTCATTAGATCACTGGAGTAAAGCTACTGCTCACCAGGGAGTTAACTGGTAGTCTGCTGCTGGTATTGAAAGTGATTGTTTCAGTCTGCATGTCAGAATTTTCTAATGAAATAGAAGAGGATTTGAGATTTCACTTAAAACATGCCCTAATTTTTCTTTCTGCAGCACTAACCATAATTTCTATGACAAAATGAACCCCATCTTTTTGTTCCTTTTTAAATTAAATGTTTTAAGTGTTACCAGTTTATTCCAATCAAGATGGCTTCAGGTGTGCCATACTTTTGTCATAAGTAAGGCTGTTAGCACTCTAGTTGTTCTTTAGAACACTCTGGGAAGCTGCAGTAGAACACAAAGGAATCAACTGACAGTCTCTGCCCTTGTTGGATGTACATGTTTTACTGAGAATGTCAGACTTCATTCTCACATGAGTGAGAAAGATAATGTGAATTTACAGAAAATATGCTCTCATTTTAGCTTCTGGAGCACCTTCCAAACCTCCATGGGACAAGCATGAGAAAATAGTGTTCTCTCAAACATGATTCATGTTATCCCAGCAGAAGGTTTTTCACATGGTAAAATCACCTTAGAATACACCACAATTCCTAAAATTAGTATGGTACCATCAACAAATAAATTCTAATGTAACTAAAGTCTATCACCCTTTATAGTTCTCCTTTTGGTGACCCTCAAAATCTTCTATTCACTACAATGCATTTCAATGAGGTACTATCATTTATATTGGTCCCAAGATGGCTGCCAGCAATTCCAGGATGAAGTGCTGACAGCCAATCAGATCTCACGATGACATGTGTGGTTAGGCTCCGCCCAGATATATATGTGACTTTACTTTTGATTTTCTCAGGAACTACTGAACGGATTTACACCATTTAAGCAAAAGGCACGACACTGAACCAAGGGCTACCTCTTTGCCAAATTTGGTGTAATTCCGTTCAGCAGTTCGGGCTGTAGCTGCGACTAAAGGTTCCTATGGAAAAATGAATGGGGAAAACGCGTTTTGGGACCCCCCTTTTTTCTCGGCCCCCGTTTGACGTATCACCCCGAGACTTTCAGGATAGGAGCGGACCGGAGCGCCCTAACAAGTTGGAAACTTTCGCGAAGATTCGTCAACCGGCGCCAACGTTATTTCAAATAGAATGTCGCGGATTTCCTATGGATAATAGGTTTTAACTATAACTATCTACTGGCGACCGCCAGTAGATAATATATATATATATATATATATTTCACTGAAAAAACCATAGGTTTTAGGGACAGTTATAGTTAGTTGGACATTTCACTCGTACAAAACCATAGCAATTCCCCGTTATAGTTAGTTCAGCTAACTATAACTCGCGCCCGCAATGCACTGCTGATGACGTCACATATTACATCACTCATGACATGGTCAGTGACATCACTGATGACCTCATCCAGTGACTGTGTGTTTCTGTAAAGTTTAAATATGTTAAATATATATAGGGAAAGGCGTATTGAAGAATGAGTGGGTGTATAAGTGTCTGAATGGATGATTTAGTACGTGAGTGACTGACTCTACAAGTGAGTGATTAAATGTATCTTACTGAATGCATGGGTTAGTGACTAAACTGTGTGAATGTCTGTATCCGTCTGTCTGTTGGTTTGTAAGCGGCTGCATGGCTTTCTGAATAGCTACATGAGTGTCTACATGGGTTATTGATTGATTGTCTGAGTATCTGTATGGGTGCCTGAGTGTTTGTGTGGGTGGGGTGTGTGCGTGACTCTGTGCATAGATGTTTGAGTTGGTGATTCACTGGGTGCATGGTTTCAAGAGTGCATCTGTGATGGACTGTATGGGTGGGTGAGTGTGTGTATGGGTGTGTTAGTAATTGAATGTATATCTCAGTGGTACATGCGAGTAACTACATATGTGAAAGGCAGTATATATGTGTGTTGGAGTATATAAATGGCTATAAGTGAGTGTGTGATTGTGAGAGTGGCTGTATGGATGAGTGTGTACTTGTATCAGTGATTGTATAAGAGCGTAAAAATGTGCTAGTATTTGTATGAGTAAGTGAGCTGGTGTGTAACTGTATAGGTGAGTAAATGGGTGTGTGATTACGTTTTTTGCATGACTGACTAGGTGTGTGAGTACCTCTATGGATGAGTGGCGCTGTGTGAGTGTTTATATAGGTGTATGAGTGCATATGATAGTCCTGTACTGAAAGACTAAGTATGAGTGACTGTACGGGTGAGTGAGTGGATGTGTGTGTAGACCTAAGAATCAGTGAGTGGGTATGTAGTTATTGGTGTTGGAGTGTCTATGGTTTTGAGAATGGCAGTCTGTAATTTAGAGTGGGTGTATCAAAAGTTATATTAGGGTGTGAGAAGATGCATGAAATTATCACATGGATGATGTCATCAGTGATGTCATCAGTGATGTCACTGACCATGTCATGAGTGATGTAATATGTGACGTCATCAGCAGTGCATTGCGGGGGCGCGAGTTATAGTTAGCTGAACCAACTATAACTGGGGAATTGCTATGGTTTTGTACGAGTGAAATGTCCAACTAACTATAACTGTCCCTAAAACCTATGGTTTTTTCAGTGAATTTCAAAGGTTTTTTAAATGCTAATTTCTAACTATAACGTGTCTGAAACCTATGGTTTTTTCAGTGAATTTCAAAGGTTTTTTAAATGCTAATTTCTAACTATAACGTGCCTGAAACCTATGATTTTTTAAGTGAATTTCAAAGGTTTTTTAAATGCTAGTTTCTAACTATACCTACAGAGGTAGGACATGTGAAGAAAGAAGAAAAAACGAACAGAAAGAAGCAAAAGATGTGCAGAAAGAACCAAGAGAGGAGCAAAAAGAGGCCTTGTTGCAAAATCATCCTGTGCCCACAACTTTTTCAGACGGGTACTGGTGGTAACTGACTAACCAGAGCCAGTGCTATGCTAAAAGACACTTAGAATACAATGAAAACACCTACATACACTAGGGAACACTATGCGTTTGGGTACCCCTGTGATTAGCATGACCTCCTCTGCAAGTCCCCAGTACATAATAGGGCAGGGGGATTAAAACTACCTCTTAAAACGCGCTACAGGGCGCGTTTGCACAGTGGTGAAGGGAGGGGGGCCTGAGGTGACGTGTGCAAACGCACCCCGTGGCGCGTTTTAAGTTGCGGGATTAAGTCCCCTTGAATTCTGAGGGTCCCTGGGGCCCAACTAGCCCCCAGGTACCTACAGTTAGGACCACAGAGCTGAGTTGCAGAGAGGCGTTCCGAGGCCACGCACCTTTTTCACCTCTCTGCAACGCAACTCTGTTGTGCTTACTGAAGGTACCTGGTGGGCTAGTTGGCCCCCAGGGTCCCTCAGGATTCAAAGGGAATTAATTCCCCAACTTAAAACGCACCACAGGGCGTGTTTGCGCACATGTCACCTGAGGCCCCGCCCCTCCCTTCACCACTGTGCAAACACGCCCCGTGGTGCGTTTTAAGTTGGGGGATTAGGTCACCTTGAATCCTGAGGGTCCCTGGGGCCCAACTAGCCCACTAGGTACTTCCAGTAAGCACCACAGGCCTGCGTTGCAACGCCTGTAACAAATTGTGCAGTTGTGTTTAGGTAGTGAAGAGGGTCGTGCTGGGGGTAGATTTAGGGTTTAGGGTAGTGCAGTGGTGTTTGGGTAGTGTAGGGAGTCGTGCTGGGGGAGTGTTTTAGGGTTTAGGGCAGTGCAGTCGTGTTCGGGTAGTGTAGGGGGTTGTGCTGGGGGTAGTATTTTAGGGTTTAGGGTAGTGCAGTGGTGTTCGGGTAGTGTAGGGGGTCGTGCCGGGGGTAGTGTTCTAGGGTTTAGGGCAGTCCAGTGGTGTTTGGGCAGTGTAGGGGGTAATGCTGGGGGTGGTGTTTTAGGGTTTAGGGCAGTGCAGTGGTGTTCGGGCAGTGTAGGGGGTCGTGCTGGGGGTGGTGTTTCAGGGTTTAGGGCAGTGCAGTGGTGTTCGGCAGTGTAGGGGGTGGTGTTTCAGGGTTTAGGGCAGTGCAGTGGTGTTCGGGCAGTGTAGGGGGTCGTGCAGGGGGTGGTGTTTCAGGGTTTAGGGCAGTGGTGTTCGGGCAGTATAGGGGGTCGTGCTGGGGGTGGTGTTTCAGGGTTTGGGGCAGTGCAGTGGTGTTCGTGCAGTGTAGGGGGTGGTGTTTCAGGGTTTAGGGCAGTGGTGTTCAGGCAGTGTAGGGGGTCTTGCTGGGGTTGATGTTTCAGGGTTTAGGGCAGTGCAGTGGTGTTCGGGCAGTGTAGGGGGTCGTGCTGGGGGTGGTGTTTCAGGGTTTAGGGCAGTGCAGTGGTGTTCCGGCAGTGTAAGAGGTCGTGCAGAGGGTGGTGTTTCAGGGTTTAGGGCAGTGCAGTGGTGTTCGGGCAGTGTAGGGGGTCGTGCTGGGGGTGGTGTTTCAGGGTTTAGGGCAGTGCAGTGGTGTTCGGGCAGTGTAGGGTGTCGTGCTGAGGGGTGGTGTTTCAGGGTTTAGGGCAGTGCAGTGGTGTTCGGGCAGTGTAGGGGGTCGTGCAGGGGGTGTTTCAGGGTTTAGGGCAGTGCAGTGGTGTTTGGGCAGTGTAGGGGGTCGTGCAGGGGGTGGTGTTTCAGGGTTTAGGGCAGTGGTGTTCGGGCAGTATAGGGGGTCGTGCTGGGGGTGGTGTTTCAGGGTTTGGGGCAGTGCAGTGGTGTTCGAGCAGTAAAGGGGGTTATGCTGGGGGTGGTGTTTCAGGGTTTAGTGCAGTGCAGTGGTTTTCGGGCAGTGTAGGGGGCGGTGTAGGGGGTGGTGTTTCAGGGTTTAGGGCAGTGCAGTGGTGTTCGGGCAGTGTAGGGGGTGCTGCAGGGGATGGTGTTTCAGGGTTTAGGGCAGTGAAGTGGTGTTCGGGCAGTGTAGGGGGTGCTGCAGGGGGTGGTGTTTCAGGGTTTAGGGCAGTACAGTGGTGTTCGGGCAGTGTAGGGGGTCGTGCTGGGGCTGGTGTTTCAGGGTTTAGGGCAGTGCAGTGGTGTTCGGGCAGTGTAGGGGGTTGTGCTGGTTCTGGTGTTTCAGGGTTTAGGGCAGTGCAGTGGTGTTCGGGCAGTGTAGGTGGTCGTGCTGGGGCTGGTGTTGCAGGGTTTAGGGCAGTGCAGTGGTGTTCGGGCAGTGTAGGGGGTCATGCTGGGGCTGGTGATTCAGGGTTTAGGGCAGTGCAGTGGTGTTCGGGCAGTGTAGGGGGTCTTGCTGGGGCTGGTGTTTCAGGGTTTAGGGCAGTGCAGTGGTGTTCGGGCAGTGTAGGGGGTCGTGCTGGGGGTGGTGTTTCAGGGTTTAGGGCAGTGCAGTGGTGTTTGGGCAGTGTAGGGGGTCATGCTGGGGCTAGTGTTTCAGGATTTAGGGCAGAGCAATGGTGTTCAGGCAGTGTAGGGGGTTTTGCTGGAGGTGGTGTTTCAGGGTTTAGGGCAGTGCAGTGGTGTTCGTGCAGTGTAGGGGGTGGTGTTTCAGGGTTTAGGGCAGTGGTGTTCAGGCAGTGTAGGGGGTCGTGCTGGGGCTGGTGTTTCAGGGTTTAGGGCAGTGCAGTGGTGTTCCGGCAGTGTAGGAGGTCGTGCAGAGGGTGGTGTTTCAGGGTTTAGGGCAGTGCAGTGGTGTTCGGGCAGTGTAGGGGGTCGTGCTGGGGGTGGTGTTTCAGGGTTTAGGGCAGTGCAGTGGTGTTCGGGCAGTGTAGGATGTCGTGCTGAGGGGTGGTGTTTCAGGGTTTAGGGCAGTGCAGTGGTGTTCGGGCAGTGTAGGGGGTCGTGCAGGGGGGTGTTTCAGGGTTAGGGCAGTGCAGTGGTGTTCGGGCAGTGTAGGGGCTCTTGCTGGGGGTGGTGTTTCAGGGTTTAGGGCAGTGCAGTGGTGTTCGGGCAGTGTAGGGGGTCTTGCTGGGGCTGGTGTTTCAGGGTTTAGGGCAGTGCAGTGGTGTTCGGGCAGTGTAGGGGGTCGTGCTGGGGGTGGTGTTTGAGGGTTTAGGGTAGTGCAGTGGTGTTCGGGCAGTGTAGGGGGTCGTGCTGGGGCTGGTGTTTCAGGGTTTAGGGCAGTGCAGTGGTTTTCGGGCAGTGTAGGAGGTCGTGCTGGGGCTGGTGTTTCAGGGTTTAGGGCAGTGCAGTGGTGTTCGGGCAGTGTACGGGGTCGTGCTGGGGGTGGTGTTTCAGGGTTTAGGGCAGTGCAGTGGTGTTCGGGCAGTGTAGGGGGTCTTGCTGGGGGTGGTGTTTCAGGGTTTAGGGCAGTGCAGTGGTGTTCGGGCAGTGTAGGGGGTCATGCTGGGGCTAGTGTTTCAGGATTTAGGGCAGAGCAATGGTGTTCAGGCAGTGTAGGGGGTTTTGCTGGAGGTGGTGTTTCAGGGTTTAGGGCAGTGCAGTGGTGTTCGTGCAGTGTAGGGGGTGGTGTTTCAGGGTTTAGGGCAGTGGTGTTCAGGCAGTGTAGGGGGTCTTGCTGGGGTTGATGTTTCAGGGTTTAGGGCAGTGCAGTGGTGTTCGGGCAGTGTAGGGGGTCGTGCTGGGGGTGGTGTTTCAGGGTTTAGGGCAGTGCAGTGGTGTTCGGGCAGTGTAGGGGGTCGTGCTGGGGGTGGTGTTTCAGGGTTTAGGGCAGTGCAGTGGTGTTCGGGCAGTGTAGGGTGTCGTGCTGAGGGGTGGTGTTTCAGGGTTTAGGGCAGTGCAGTGGTGTTCGGGCAGTGTAGGGGGTCGTGCAGGGGGGTGTTTCAGGGTTAGGGCAGTGCAGTGGTGTTTGGGCAGTGTAGGGGGTCGTGCAGGGGTGGTGTTTCAGGGTTTAGGGCAGTGGTGTTCGGGCAGTATAGGGGTCGTGCTCGGGGTGGTGTTTCAGGGTTTGGGGCAGTGCAGTGGTGTTCGAGCAGTAAAGGGGTTATGCTGGGGGTGGTGTTTCAGGGTTTAGGGCAGTGCAGTGGTGTTCGGGCAGTGTAGGGGGCGGTGCACGGGTCGTGTTTCAGGGTTTAGGGCAGTGCAGTGGTGTTCGGGCAGTGTAGGGGGTCATGCTGGGGGTGGTGTTTCAGGGTTTAGGGCAGTGCAGTGGTGTACGGGCAGTGTAGGGGGTCTTGCTGGGGGTGGTGTTTCAGGGTTTAGGGCAGTGCAGTGGTGTTTGGGCAGTGTAGGGGGTCATGCTGGGGCTAGTGTTTCAGGATTTAGGGCAGAGCAATGGTGTTCAGGCAGTGTAGGGGGTTTTGCTGGAGGTGGTGTTTCAGGGTTTAGGGCAGTGCAGTGGTGTTCGTGCAGTGTAGGGGGTGGTGTTTCAGGGTTTAGGGCAGTGGTGTTCAGGCAGTGTAGGGGGTCTTGCTGGGGGTGGTGTTTCAGGGTTTAGGGCAGTGCAGTGGTGTTCCGGCAGTGTAGGAGGTCGTGCAGAGGGTGGTGTTTCAGGGTTTAGGGCAGTGCAGTGGTGTTCGGGCAGTGTAGGGGGTCGTGCTGGGGGTGGTGTTTCAGGGTTTAGGGTAGTGCAGTGGTGTTCGGGCAGTGTACGGTGTCGTGCTGAGAGGTGGTGTTTCAGGGTTTAGGGCAGTGCAGTGGTGTTCGGGCAGTGTAGGGGGTCGTGCAGGGGGGGTGTTTCAGGGTTAGGGCAGTGCAGTGGTGTTTGGGCAGTGTAGGGGGTCGTGCAGGGGGTGGTGTTTCAGGGCTTAGGGCAGTGGTGTTCGGGCAGTATAGGGGGTCGTGCTGGGGGTGGTGTTTCAGGGTTTGGGGCAGTGCAGTGATGTTCGAGCAGTAAAGGGGTTATGCTGGGGGTGGTGTTTCAGGGTTTAGGGCAGTGCAGTGGTGTTCGGGCAGTGTAGGGGGCGGTGCAGGGGGTGGTGTTTCAGGGTTTAGGGCAGTGCAGTGGTGTTCGGGCAGTGTAGGGGGTGCTGCGGGGGTGGTGTTTCAGGGTTTAGGGCAGTGAAGTGGTGTTCGGGCAGTGTAGGTGGTGCTGCAGGGGGTGGTGTTTCAGGGTTTAGGGCAGTACAGTGGTGTTCGGGCAGTGTAGGGGGTCATGCTGGGGCTGGTGTTTCAGGGTTTAGGGCAGTGCAGTGGTGTTCGGGCAGTGTAGGTGGTCGTGCTGGGGCTGGTGTTGCAGGGTTTAGGGCAGTGCAGTGGTGTTCGGGCAGTGTAGGGGGTCATGCTGGGGCTGGTGATTCAGGGTTTAGGGCAGTGCAGTGGTGTTCGGGCAGTGTAGGGGGTCTTGCTGGGGCTGGTGTTTCAGGGTTTAGGGCAGTGCAGTGGTGTTCGGGCAGTGTAGGGGGTCGTGCTGGGGGTGGTGTTTCAGGGTTTAGGGCAGTGCAGTGGTGTTTGGGCAGTGTAGGGGGTCATGCTGGGGCTAGTGTTTCAGGATTTAGGGCAGAGCAATGGTGTTCAGGCAGTGTAGGGTGTTTTGCTGGAGGTGGTGTTTCAGGGTTTAGGGCAGTGCAGTGGTGTTCGTGCAGTGTAGGGGGTGGTGTTTCAGGGTTTAGGGCAGTGGTGTTCAGGCAGTGTAGGGGGTCTTGCTGGGGTTGATGTTTCAGGGTTTAGGGCAGTGCAGTGGTGTTCGGGCAGTGTAGGGGGTCGTGCTGGGGGTGGTGTTTCAGTGTTTAGGGCAGTGCAGTGGTGTTCCGGCAGTGTAGGAGGTCGTGCAGAGTCTGGTGTTTCAGGGTTTAGGGCAGTGCAGTGGTGTTCGGGCAGTGTAGGGGGTCGTGCTGGGGGTGGTGTTTCAGGGTTTAGGGCAGTGCAGTGGTGTTCGGGCAGTGTAGGGTGTCGTGCTGAGGGGTGGTGTTTCAGGGTTTAGGGCAGTGCAGTGGTGTTCGGGCAGTGTAGGGGGTCGTGCAGGGGGGGTGTTTCAGGGTTAGGGCAGTGCAGTGGTGTTTGGGCAGTGTAGGGGGTCGTGCAGGGGGTGGTGTTTCAGGGTTTAGGGCAGTGCAGTGGTGTTCGGCCAGTGTAGGTGGTCTTGCTGGGGGTGGTGTTTCAGGGTTTAGGGCAGTGCAGTGGTGTTCGGGCAGTGTAGGGTGTCGTGCTGAGGGGTGGTGTTTCAGGGTTTAGGGCAGTGCAGTGGTGTTCGGGCAGTGTAGGGGCTCTTGCTGGGGGTGGTGTTTCAGGGTTTAGGGCAGTGCAGTGGTGTTCGGGCAGTGTAGGGGGTCTTGCTGGGGCTGGTGTTTCAGGGTTTAGGGCAGTGCAGTGGTGTTCGGGCAGTGTAGGGGGTCGTGCTGGGGCTGGTGTTTGAGGGTTTAGGGTAGTGCAGTGGTGTTCGGGCAGTGTAGGGGGTCGTGCTGGGGCTGGTGTTTCAGGGTTTAGGGCAGTGCAGTGGTGTTCGGGCAGTGTACGGGGTCGTGCTGGGGGTGGTGTTTCAGGGTTTAGGGCAGTGCAGTGGTGTTCGGGCAGTGTAGGGGGTCATGCTGGGGGTGGTGTTTCAGGGTTTAGGGCAGTGCAGTGGTGTACGGGCAGTGTAGGGTGTCTTGCTGGGGGTGGTGTTTCAGGGTTTAGGCAGTGGTGTTCGGGCAGTGTAGGGGGTCTTGCTGGGGGTAGTGTTTCAGGGTTTAGGGCAGTGCAGTAGTGTTTGGGCAGTGTAGGGGATCGTGCAGGGGGTGGTGTTTCAGGGTTTAGGGCAGTGCAGTGGTGTTCAGGCAGTGTAGGGGGTCGTGCTGGGGGTGGTGTTTCAGGGTTTAGGGCAGTGCAGTGGTGTTCGGGCAGTGTAGGGGGTCGTGCAGGGGGTGGTGTTTCAGGGTTTAGGGCAGTGCAGTGGTGTTCGGGCAGTGTAGGGGTCGTGCTGGGGCTGGTGTTTCAGGGTTTAGGGCAGTGCAGTGGTGTTCGGGCAGTGTAGGGGGTCTTGCTGGGGGTGGTGTTTCAGGGTTTAGGGCAGTGGTGTTCGGGCAGTGTAGGGGTCTTGCTGGGGGTGATGTTTCAGGGTTTAGGGCAGTGCAGTGGTGTTCGGGCAGTGTAGGGGTCGTGCAGGGGCTGGTGTTTCAGGGTTTAGGGCAGTGCAGTGGTGTTCGGGCAGTGTAGGGGGTCGTGCTGGGGGTAGTGTTTTAGGGTTTAGGGTAGTGCAGTGGTGCTTGTGTAGTGTAGGGGGTCGTGCTGGGTGTAGTGTTTTAGGGTTTAGGGTAGTGCAGAGATGTTTGTGTAGTGTAGGGGTTCATGTTTTAGGGTAGTGCAGTGGTGTTTGGGTAGTGTAGGGGGTCGTGCTGGGGGTAGTGTTTTAGGATTTTGGTTAGTGCAGTGGTGTTTGGGTAGTGTAGGGGGTCGTGCTGGGGGTAGTGTTTTAGGGTTTAGGGTAGTGCAGTGGTGTTTATGTAGTGTAGGGGGCCATGTTTTAGGGTAGTGCAGTGGTGTTTGGGTAGTGTAGGCGGTCGTGCTGGGGGTAGTGTTTTAGGATTTAGGTTAGTGCAGTGGTGTTGGGGTAGTGTTTTAGGGTTTAGGGTAGTGCAGTGGTGTTTGTGTAGTGTAGGGGGTCGTGCTGGGGGTAGTGTTTTAGGGTTTAGGATAGTGCAGTGGTGTTTTTGTAGTGTAGGGGGTCATGTTTTAAGATGCAACGCTCCAATACCTGACCAGTCTGCACTACATAAAACTGCAAAAAAACTAAAAATAAAAAGTGTTTTGCACACTTTTGTCATTGGGCTATATGTGGGCTACATCTGGGTAATATTTGTGCTACATTTGGGCTCTTTTTTCACTGGTGGCAATCTTGGAAGACTTCTTTGTTATGAAGTTTCCTAATTTCCTCATTTACTACAGTCTCCTCAGTAGGAAATGCTTTCAGTTTTTTACTTTGATTCCATCAAGAAGGCATTCAGATGTGTCACACATTTGCCATAAATTCAGAATGTTATTACTCTAGTTGTTCATTAGATCACTGTAGTAAAGCTACTGCTCACCAAGGAGTTAACTGGAAGTCTACTGCTGGTATTGAAAGTGATTGTTTCAGTCTGCATGTCAGAATTTTCTAATGAAATAGAAGAGGATTTGAGATCTCACTTAAAACATGCACTAAATTTTCTTTTGCAGCACTAACCATAATTTCTATGGCAAAATGAACCCCCTTGTTCCTTTTTAAATTAAATGTTTTAAGTGTTACCAGTTTATTCCAATCAAGATGGCTTCAGGTGTGCCATACTTTTGTCATAAGTAAGGCTGTTAGCACTCTAGTTGTTCTTTAGAACACTCTGGGAAGCTGCAGTAGAACACAAAGGAATCAACTGACAGCCTCTGCCCTTGTTGGATGTACATGTTTTACTGAGAATGTCAGACTTCATTCTCACATGACTGAGAAAGATAATGTGAATTTACAGAAAATATGCTCTCATTTTAGCTTCTGGAGCACCTTCCAAAACTGTATGGGACAAGCATGTGAAAATAGTTTTCTCTCAAACATGATTCATGATATCCCAGCAGAAGGTTTTTCACAGGGTAAAATCACCTTAGAACACACCACAATTCCTGAAATTAGTATGGTACCATCAACAAATGAATTCTAATGTAACTAATGTCTGTTATCACCCTTTATAGTTCTCCTTTTGGTAACCCTCAAAATCTTCGATTCACTACAATGCATTTCAATGGGGTACTATCATTTATATTGGTCCCAAGATGGCTGCCAGCAATTCCAGGATGAAGTGCTGACAGCCAGTCAGATCTCATGATGACATGTGTGGTTAGGCTCCGCCCAGATATATATGTGTTTTACTTTTGATTTTCTCAGCAACTACTGAACGGATTTACACCATTTAACAAAAAGGGTTCTTTCTGAACCAAGAACTACCTCTCTGCCAAATTTGGTGTAATTCCGTTCAGCAGTTCGGGCTGTAGCCGTGGCTAAAGTTTCCTATGGGAAATGAATGGGAAAACACGTTTTGGGACCCCTTTCTCGGCCTCGCTTGACGAATCACCCTGAGACTTTCAGGGTAGGAGCGGACCGGAGCGGGCCATAAAGTTTGAAAATTTCGCGAAGATTCGTCAACCGACGCAAGAGTTATTTCAAATAGAATGTCATGGATTTCCTATGGAAAATAGGTCCTAACTATAACTATCTACCGCCAGTAGATATGTGTATATATATATTATCTACTGGCGGTCGCCAGTAGATAGTTATAGTTACAACCTATTATCCATAGGAAATCCGCGACATTCTATTTGAAATAACTCTCTTGCCGGTTGACGTATCTTCGCAAAATTTTCAAACTTTGTGGGGCGCTCCGGTCCGCTCCTACCCTGAAAGTCTCGGGGGATTCGTCAAGCGGGGGCTGAGAAAAAGGGGGTCCCAAAACGTGTTTTCCCCATGCAATTTTCCATAGGAAACTTTAGACACGGCTACAGCCCGAACTGCTGAACGGAATTACACCAAATTTGGCAAAGAGGTAGTTCTTGGTTCAGAAAGAACCCTTTTGTTAAATGGTGTAAATCCGTTCAGTAGTTGCTGAGAAAATCAAAAGTAAAAACACATATATCTGGGCGGAGCCTAACCACACATGTCATCGTGAGATCTGATTGGCTGTCAGCACTTCATCCTGGAATTGCTGGCAGCCATCTTGGGACCAATATAAATGATAGTACTCCATTGAAATGCATTGTAGTGAATCAAAGATTTTGAGGGTTACCAAAAGGAGAACTATAAAGGGTGATAACAGACTCTAGTTACATTAGAATTCATTTGTTGATCGTACCATACTAATTTCAGGAATTGTGGTGTGTTCTAAGGTGATTTTACCCTGTGAAAAACCTTCTGCTGGGATATCATGAATCATGTTTGAGAGAAAACTATTTTCACATGCTTGTCCCATAGAGTTTTGGAAGGTGCTCCAGAAGGTAAAATGAGAGCATATTTTCTGTAAATTCACATTATCTTTCTCAGTCATGTGAGAATGAAGTCTGACATTCTCAGTAAAACATGTACATCCAACAAGGGCAGAGACTGTCAGTTGATTCCTTTGTGTTCTACTGCAGCTTCCCAGAGTGTTCTAAAGAACAACTAGAGTGCTAACAGCCTTACTTATGACAAAAGTATGGCACACCTGAAGCCATCTTGATTGGAATAAACTGGTAACACTTAAAACATTTAATTTAAAAAGGAACAAAATGATGGGGTTCATTTTGTCATAGAAATTATGGTTAGTGCTGTAGGAAGAAAAATTAGGATTTCAAGTGTGATCTCAAATATCTTCCTGTTATATTTCAACAGGAGCAGCCTGTCAGTTGATGCCTTTGTGTTCTACTGCAGCTTCCCAGAGTGTTCTAAAGAACAACTAGAGTGCTAACAGCCTTACTTATGACAAAAGTATGGCACACCTGAAGCCATCTTGATTGGAATAAACTGGTAACACTTAAAACATTTAATTTAAAAAGGAACAAAATGATGGGGTTCATTTTGTCATAGAAATTATGGTTAGTGCTATAGAAAGAAAAATTAGGACATGTTTCAAGTGAGATCTCAAATATCTTCCTGTTATATTTCAACAGGAGCAGCCTGTCAGTTGATGCCTTTGTGTTCTACTGCAGCTTCCCAGAGTGTTCTAAAGAACAACTAGAGTGCTAACAGCCTTACTTATGACAAAAGTATGGCACACCTGAAGCCATCTTGATTGGAATAAACTGGTAACACTTAAAACATTTAATTTAAAAAGGAACAAAATGATGGGGTTCATTTTGTCATAGCAATTATGGGTAGTGCTGTAGAAAGAAAAATTAGGACATGTTTCAAGTGTGATCTCAAATATCTTCCTGTTATATTTCAACAGGAGCAGCCTGCCAGTTGATGCCTTTGTGTTCTACAGCAGCTTCCCAGAGAGTTCTAAAGAACAACTAGAGCGCTAACAGCCTTACTTATGACAAAAGTATGGCACACCTGAAGCCATCTTGATTGGAATAAACCGTTAATACTTAAAACATTTAATTTAAAAAGGAACAAAATGAGGGGTTCTTTTTGAAATAGAAATTATGGTTAGTGCTGCAGAAAGAAAAATGAGGGCATGTTTTAAGTGAGATCTCAAATCCTCTTCTACTTCATTAGAAAATTCTGACATGCAGACTGAAACAATCACTTTCAATACCAGCAGCAGACTTCCAGTTAACTCCCTAGTGAGCAGTAGCTTTACTACAGTGATCTAATGAGCAACTAGAGTGCTAACATTCTGAATTTATGGCAAATGTGAGACACATCTGAATGCCTTCTTGATGGAATCAAAGTAAAAAACTGAAAGCATTTCCTACTGAGGAGACTGCAGTAAATGAGGAAATTAGGAAACTTCATAACAAAGGTCTTCCAAGATGGCCACCAGAGAAAAAAGAGCCCAAATGTAGCACAAATATTACCCAGATGTAGCCCACATATAGCCCAATGACACAAGTGTGCAAAACACTTTTTATTTTTAGTTTTTTTGCAGCTTTATGTAGTGCAGACTGGTCAGGTATTGGAGTGTTGCATCTTAAAACATGACCCCCTACACTACAAAAACACCACTGCACTACCCTAAACGCTAAAACACTACCCCCAGCACGACCCCCTACACTACACAAGCACCACTGCACTATCCTAAACACTACCCCGAGCATGACCCCCTACACTACACAAACACCACTGCACTACCCTAAACCCTAAAACACTACCCCCAGCACGAACCCCTACACTACCCAAACACCACTGCACTAACCTAAATCCTAAAACACTACCCCCAGCACGACCCCCTACATTACCCAAACATCACTGCACTACCCTAAAACATGACCCACTACACTACACAAACACCACTGCACTACCCTAAACCCTAAAACACTACCCCCAGCACGACCCCCTACACTACACAAGTACCACTGCACTACCCTAAACCCTAAAACACTACCCCCAGCACGACCCCCTACACTACACAAACACCACTGCACTACCCTAAACCCTAAAACACTACCCCCAGCACGATCCCCTACACTAACCAAACACCACTGCACTAACCTAAATCCTAAAACAATACCCCCAGCACGACCCCCTACACTACCCAAACACCACTGCACTAACCTAAAACATGACCCCCTACACTGCACAAACACCACTGCACTACCCTAAACCCTAAAACACTACCCCCAGCACGACCCCCTACACTACACAAGCACCAATGCACTACCCTAAACCCTAAAACACTACCCCCAGCACAACCCCCTACACTGCCCGAACACCACTGCACTGCCCTAAACCTTGAAACACCAGCCCCTGCACGACCCTCTACACTGTTCGAACACCACTGCAGTGCCCTAAACCCTGAAACACCACCCCCAGCACGACCCCTACACTGCCCGAACACCACTGCACTGCCCTAAACCCTGAAACATCACCCCCAGCAAGACCCCTACACTGCCCGAACACCACTGCCCTAAACCCTGAAACACCACCACCAGCACGACCCCCTACACTGCCCGAGCACCACTGCACTGCCCTAAACCCTGAAACACCAGCCCCAGCATGACCCCTACACTGCCCGAACACCACTGCACTACCCTAAACCCAGAAACACCACCCTTGCACGACCCCCTACACTGCCCGAGCACCACTGCACTGCCCTAAACCCTGAAACACCAACCCCAGCACGACCCCCTACAATGCCCGAACACCACTGCACTGCCCTAAACCCTGAAACACCAGCCCCAGCACGACCACCTACACTGCCCGAACACCACTGCACTGCCCTAAACCCTGAAACACCAGCCCCAGCACGACCCCCTACACTGCCCGAACACCACTGCACTGCCCTAAACCATGAAACACCAGCCCCAGCACGACCCCCTACACTGCCCGAACACCACCGCACTGCCCTAAACCCTGAAACACCAGCCCCAGCACGACCCACTACACTGCCTGAACACCACTGCACTGCCCTAAACCCTGAAACACCACCCTGTGCACAACCCCCTACACTTCCCGAACACCCCTGCACTGCCCTAAACCCTGAAACACCACCCCCAGCACGACACCCTACACTGCCCGAACACCACTGCACTGCCCTAAACCCTGAAACACCACCCCCTGCACGACCCCCTACACTGCCCCAAACTACTGCACTGCCCTAAACCTTGAAACACGATCCCCAGCACGACCCCCTACATTGCACGAACACCACTGCACTGCCCTAAACCCTGAAACACTACCCCCAGCAAGACCCCCTACACTGCCCAAACACCACTGCACTGCCCTAAACCCTGAAACACCACCCCCAGCACGACCGCCTACACTGCCTGAAAACCACTGCACTGCCCTAAACCTTGAAACACCAGCCCCAGCATGACCCCCTACACTGCCCGAACACCACTGCACTGCCCTAAACTCTGAAACTCAACCCCCAGCACGACCCCCTACACTACCCGAACACCACTGCACTACCCTAAACCCTAAAATACTCCCCCAGCACGACCCCTACACTACCCGAACACAACTGCACTGCCCTAAACCCTCAAACACTCCCCCAGCATGACCCCCTACACTACCCAAACACTACTGCACTGCCCTAAACCCTGAACCACTACCCCCGGATGACCCCCTTCACTACCCGAACACCACTGCCCTTAACCCTGAAACACCACCCCCAGCAAGACCCCCTACACTGCCCGAACACCACTGCACTGCCCTAAACCCTGAAACACCATCCCCAGCATGACCCCCTACACTGCCCGAATACCACTGCACTACCCTAAACCCTAAAACACGACCTCCTACACTACACAAACACCACTGCACTACCCTAAACCCTAAAACACTACCCCCAGCACGACCCCCTACACAAACACCACTGCACTACCCTAAACCCTAAAACACTACCCCCTACACTACACAAACACCACTGCACTACCCTAAACCCTAAAACAATACCCCCAGCAGTACCCCCTACACTACCCAAACACCACTGCACTACCCTAAACCCTAAAACACTACCCCCAGCAGTACCCCCTACACTATCCAAACACCATTGCACTACCCTAAACCCTAAAACACTACCCCCAGCAGTACCCCCTACACTACCCAAACACCACTGCACTACCCTAAACCCTAAAACACTATCCCCAGCACAACCCCCTACACTACCCAAACACCACTGCACTACCCTAAACCCTAAAACACTCCCCCAGCACGACTCCCTACACTACCTAAACACAACTGCACAATTTGTTACAGGCGTTGCAACGCAGGCCTGTGGTGCTTACTGGAAGTACCTGGTGGGCTAGTTGGGCCCCAGGGACCCTCCGGATTCAAGGTGACCTAATCCCCCAACTTAAAACGTGCCACGGGGCGCGTTTGCACAGTGGTGAAGGGAGGGGGCGGGGCCTCAGGTGACATGAGCGCAAACACGCCCTGTGGTGCGTTTTAAGTTGGGGGATTAGGTCACCTTGAATCCTGAGGGACCCTGGGGGCCAACTAGCCCACCAGGTACCTTCAGTAAGCACAACAGAGTTGCGTTGCAGAGAGGTGACAAAAGGTGCGTGGCCTCGGAACGCCTCTCTGCAACTCAGCTCTGTGGTCCTAACTGTAGGTACCTGGGGGGCTAGTTGGGCCCCAGGGACCCTCCGGATTCAAGGGGACTTAATCCCGCAACTTAAAATGCGCCACCGGGCGCGTTTGCACACATGTCACCTCAGGCCCCACTCCCTTCACCACTGTGCAAACGCGCCCTGTAGCGCGTTTTAAGAGGTAGTTTTAATCCCCCTGCCCTATTATGTACTAGGGACTTACAGAGGAGGTCATGCTAATCACAGGGGTACCCCAACGCATAGTGTTCCCTAGTGTATGTAGGTGTTTTCAATGTATTCTAAGTGTCTTTTAGCATAGCACTGACTGGTTAGTCAGTCAGTTACCACCAGTACCCGTCTGAAAAAGTTGTGGGCACAGGATGATTTTGCAACAAGGCCTCTTTCTGCTCCTTTGTTGGTTCTTTCTGCACATCTTTTGCTTCTTCCTGCACTTTTCTTCGTCTTTGTGGACTTCTGTTGCTTCTTTCTGCATTTCTTTTGCTTCTTTCTGTGCGTTTTTTCTTCTTTCTTCACATGTCCTACCTCTGTAGGCATAGTTAGGAACTAGCATTTAAAAAACCTTTGAAATTCACTTAAAAATCATAGGTTTCAGGCACGTTATAGTTAGAAATTAGCATTTAAAAAACCTTTGAAATTCACTGAAAAAACCATAGGTTTCAGACACGTTATAGTTAGAAATTAGCATTTAAAAAACCTTTGAAATTCACTGAAAAAACCATAGGTTTTAGGGACAGTTATAGTTAGTTGGACATTTCACTCGTACAAAACCATAGAAATTCCCCCGTTATAGTTAGTTCAGCTAACTATAACTCGCGCCCGCAATGCACTGCTGATGACGTCACATATTACATCACTCATGACATGGTCAGTGACATCACTGATGACATCTCAAATGACATCACTGATGACATCATCCATGTGATAATTTCATGCATCTTCTCACACCCTAATATAACTTTTGATACACCCACTCTAAATTACAGACTGCCATTCTCAAAACCATACACACTCCAATACCAATTACTACATATCCACTCACTGATTCTTAGGTCTACACACACACATCTACTCACTCACCCGTACAGTCACTCATACTTACAGTCACTCAGTACAGGACTATCATATGCACTCATACACCTATATAAACACTCACACACCGCCACTCATCCATAGAGGTACTCACACACCTAGTCAGTCATGCAAAAAATTAATCACACACCCATTTACTCACCTATACAGTTATACACACACCAGCTCACTTACTCATACAAATACTAGCACATTCTTATGCTCTTATACAATAACTGATACAAGCACACACGCATCCATACAGCCACTCTCACAATCACACACTCTCACTTATAGCCATTTAAATACTCTAACATACATATATACTGCCTTTTACATATGTAGTTACTCGCACATGTACCACTGAGATATACATTCACTCACTAACACACCCATACACACACTCACCCACCCAAGCAGTCCATCACAGATGCACTCTTGAAATCATGCACCCAGTGAATCACCCACTCACACATCTATGTACAGAGTCACACACACCCCACCCACACAAACACTCAGGCAGCCATACAGATACTCAGAGAACCAATCAATAACCCATATAGACACTCATGTAGCTATTCGCAAATCCATGCATCCACTTACACACCAACAAACAGACGGATACAGACATTCACACAGTTTAGTCACTAACCCATGCATTCAGTAAGATACGTTTAATCACTCACTTGTAGAGTCAGTCACGCACGTACTAAATCATCCATTCAGACACTTATACACCCACTCATTCTTCAATACGCCTTTCCCTATATATATTAAACATATTTAAACTTTACAGAAACACAGTCACTGGATGATGTCATCAGTGATGTCATTTGAGATGTCATCAGTGATGTCATCAGTGATGTCACTGACCATGTCATGAGTGATGTAATATGTGACGTCATCAGCAGTGCATTGCGGGCGCGAGTTATAGTTAGCTGAACTAACTATAACGGGGAATTTCTATGGTTTTGTACGAGTGAAATGTCCAACTAACTATAACTGTCCCTAAAACCTATGGTTTTTTCAGTGAATTTCAAAGGTTTTTTTAAATGCTAATTTCTAACTATAACGTGTCTGAAACCTATGGTTTTTTCAGTGAATATATATATATATATATCTACTGGCGGTCGCCAGTAGATAGTTATAGTTATAACCTATTATCCATAGGAAATCTGCGACATTCTATTTGAAATAACTCTCTTGCCGGTTGACGTATCTTCGCAAAATTTTCAAACTTTATGGCCCGCTCCGCTCCTACCCTGAAAGTCTCGGGGGGGATTCGTCAAGCGGGGGCCGAGAAAAAAGGGGGGTCCCAAAACGCGTTTTCCCCATGCAATTTTCCATAGGAAACTTTAGACACGGCTACAGCCCGAACTGCTGAACGGAATTACACCAAATTTGGCAAAGAGGTAGTATTTGGTTCAGAAAGAACCCTTTTTGTTAAATGGTGTAAATCCGTTCAGTAGTTGGTGAGAAAATCAAAAGTAAAAAGATAGTGATATCTAGGGCCGCGGATCCTCCCGAGCACGAGCTTTATGTTAATTGGCTGTCAACACTCCAAACCAGGAAGTGTTGGCAGCCATTTTGTCCCTCGGTAGAACCGAGGGACAGAAACAAGTGCGCAAAGCGCACAAAGGGGGCAGGGTAGAAACACCCTGACCCCCTAGGTCTGCTCAGGGGGTATCACAAGGACCCCCTGGGCAAAAAAGTTTTTTTTTTTTTTTTTAAATCGGCAGGATGCGCTCAGGGAGCGCAAACCCTGCCGAAAAAAATTCGGAGCGCGGTCTCCCGCGCTTCGATGCAATTGGCCCCCGGGTGGGCCAAGTCCCGAGGGGCATGCTGGGGGGGTTAATTTTATGTGTGGGGGCCTCTAAGGGCCCCCAAGCCCCGGGGACCACCACCCCCGGGGCTTTATGTATAATGGTGCGGGAGGGCTCTGAGCCCTCCCGCAGCCCCGAGGACCGCCACCTCCCCGGTGCTTCTTTTTTATTTAAAAAAACCTGTGTGGGGGCTCCAGCCCCCACACGCCCGGGACCACCACCTCCCCGGGGCACTAAGAAAAATTAAAATGGGGGTCCGTTTTGGACCCCCAGAGCCCGGGGACCACCACCTCCCCGGGGCTTTCAAAATGTAGGGAGGGGGGCCGCGCGGCCCCCCTCCTGGAGCCCTTGATGGCCCTGGGGACCACCACCCCCTGCAGTGTCCCGGGGTGCCTACCCCCGGGACACTGCTGTTTGCAATGACAGGACGGGAGCCTCGCGGCTCCCGTCCTGTCATTGCAAACTTGCTTTGGATATTGGAAGAGAGAGCAGGAAACCTGCTCTCTCTTCCAATATCCAAAGCCGACTGCTTTCCACATGGGGAGCAGCATGTTAGCTGCTCCCCATGTGTAAAGCAATGCCGGCTCCCGTAGGACACGGGGAGCCGGCGGGACTGTGGGGGTTTGGGGACCCCCACAGTCCCCAACGAAGGCCAGGCCCCGGGGGATGGGGTCCCCGGGGCCATAAGAGGCCACGGAGGGTGGCCACGCAGCCCCCCTCCCCAAAGTAACCAAAATAAAAAAATAAAAAAAAAGTGCAAGCCGGTCCCCGGGGCCTTAAATGGCCTGAGGAGGGGGCCACGCAGCCCCCCTCCAAATAAAAAAAGAGGCCATGCCCCGGGGATGGGGTCCCCGGGGCCAATACAGGCCCAGGGAAGGGGGCCACGCGGCCCCCTTCCCGTTTTTTTATTTTTATTTTAATAAAAAAAAAGGGGAAAGGCCCTGGGGGATGGGGTCCCCAGGGCCTAAAAATAGGAAAAAGGAAGGGGGGCCACACAGCCCCCCTTCAGGGGGGGAAAAAAAACCACACAAAAAAAAGATTGGGCCCGTAGGCCCCGCCCCTTCCTTCACCACTCTGCAAACGCGCCCCTGGCGCGTTTGCAGAGAGGAACAAATTCCCCTTGAATACTGGGGGTCCCTGGGGCCAACTAGCCCACCAGGAACCTCCAGTATGCGCCAGGGAGCTGCCTTGCAGAGAGGTGTACAGAGGCCACGCCCCTTTTACACCTCTCTGCAACGCAGCTCTATGGCGCTTTGGAGGTATATGGTGGGCTAGTTGCACCCCAGGGACCCTCAGGATTCAAGGGGAGTTAATCCCCCGACTTAAAACGCGCCACGGGGCGCGTTTGCACAGTGGTGAAGGGAGGGGCGGGGCTTCAGGTGACATGTGTGCAAACAGGCCCCGTGGCGCGTTTTAAGATGGGGAATTAAATCCTCTTCAATCCTGAGGGTCCCTGGGGGCCAACAGGTACGTCCAGAAAGCGCCACAGAGCTGTGTTGCAGAGAGGTGTAAAAAGGGGTGTGGCCTCTGTAAATGTCTCTGCAACGCAGCCCCCTGGCGCATACTGGAGGTTCCTGGTGGGCTAGTTGGCCCGTAGGGACCCTCATGATTCAAGGGGACTTAATCCCCCAACTTAAAACGCGCCACGGGGCGCGTTTGCACAGATGTCACCTCAGGCCCCGCCCCCTCCCTTCACCATTGTGCAAATATTCCTCTAAAATCAGCCGAAATACGAATTCCGATTTACTCACCTGTTATCAGGAGAGACCTCAGTGCTGCATCTTTCAGCCCAGTACTGATCCTCAAAAGTAATTTTAACCGTACTTACCAGTAACTTGAATTTCCTTCCATAGGAATCCATTGTCTGGTTTTCAGCAGAAAAGTTTCAAAGTGTCGATTTTCACAAACTACAAATATTCCTAAAAAATCGCCTAAATGACTTAAACGCATTCTTTCAACTGTTTACAGGAGATGCACCAGTGCTGGATCCAGGATCCAACACTGAGTAAGAAAAAGTAACGATAAGTTTTTAACTTCTAAGTGAATTTCCTTCCATAGGATAACATTGGTGATTCTATGAGAAAAAGTTTCTAAGTGTGAACTTTTAAAATACAATAATATTCCTTAAAAATCACGACTGTAACCAAAACGCTTTTACTCAACTGTTTACAGGAGATGTCCCAGGACTGAATCTAGGATCCAGTAATGTGGTTAGAAAAGTAATCCATAAAGTAACTAATTGCATTTAACTAGAAATTCACATTGAGCTGAATGTTGCATTGTGTTTGAAAATGTGTTGCCCATTGCAACAACTGTAACTACTGTACTTAAAAGTCTATTGCCTATGTGCAAAGTAATTAAACTAAAGTAATTCATTCTGAGAAAGTATTTTTTGTAATGTAATGTATAATGTAATTACAATGTAATTTAAAAAATAAAATATGTAAAAAAAAATTGTTTCTAAAAAATTTGGAAATCAGTATGAAAAAAATTTATATAACAATTAATACATTTAAAAATTGTCATTTACAAAACCTTTGAAATTCACTGAAAAAAACTGTAGGTTTCAGACATGTTATAGTTACAAATTAGCATTTAAAAAACCTTTGAAATTCACTGAAAAAAACCATAGGTTTCAGGGACGTTATAGTTACAAATTAGCATTTAAAAAACCTTTGAAATTCACTGAAAAAACCATAGGTTTTAGGGACAGTTATAGTTAGTTGGACATTGCACTCGTACAAAACCCGTGAAATTCCCCCGTTATAGTTAGTCCAGCTAACTATAACTCGCGCCCACAATGCACTGCTGATGACGTCACATATTACATCACTCATGACATGGTCAGTGACATCACTGATGACATCACTGATGACATCTCAAATGACCACTGATGACATCATCCACGTGATAATCTGATGCACCTCCTCACACCCTAATATAACCTTTGATACACCCACTCTAAATTACAGACTGCCATTCTCAAAACCATAGACACTCCAACACCAATAACTACATACCCACTCACTGATTCTTAGGTCTACACACACACATCCACTCACTCACCCGTACAGTCACTCATACTTATGGTCACTCAGTACAGGACTATCATATGCACTCATACTCCTATATAGACACTCAAACACCGCCACTCATCCATAGAGGTACTCACACACCTAGTCAGTCATGCAAATAATTAAACACACTGCCATTTACTCACCTATACAGTTATACACACACCAGCTCACTTACTCATACAAATACTAGCACATTCTTACGCTCTTATACAATCACTGATACAAGCACACACTGATCCATACAGTCACTCTCCCAATCACACACTCTCGCTTATAGCTATTTATATACTCCAACACACATATATACTGCCTTTCACATATGTAGTTACTCACACATGTACCACTGGGACATATATTCACTCACTAACACACTCTTACACACACTTACCCACCCATACAGTCTATCACAGATGCACTCTTGAAACCATCCACCCAGTGAATCACCCACTCACACATCTATGCACAGAGTCGCACACACCCCACCCACACAAACACTCAGGCACCCATACAGATACTCAGACAACCAATCAATAACTCATATAGACACTCATGTAGCTATTCACAAACCCATGCAGCCACTTACACAGCAACAGACAGACGGATACAGACATTCACACAGTTTAGTCACTAACCCATGCATTCAGTAAGATACGTTAAATCACTCACTTATAGAGTCAGTCACGCACCTACTAAATCATCCATACAGACACTTATACACCCACTCATTCTTCAATACGCCTTTCCCTATATATATTAAAAATATTTAAACTTTACAGAAACAGTCACTGGATGATGTCATCAGTGATGTCATCAGTGATGTCACTGACCATGTCATGAGTGATGTAATATGTGACGTCATCAGCAGTGCATTGCGGGGCGCGAGTTATAGTTAGCTGGACTAACTATAACGGGGAATTTCACGGGTTTTGTACGAGTGCAATGTCCAACTAACTATAACTGTCCCTAAAACCTATGGTTTTTTCAGTGAATTTCAAAGGTTTTTAAATGCTAATTTGTAACTATAACGTCCCTGAAACCTATGGTTTTTCAGTGAATATATATATATATATATATATATTCGACGCATATGAGCTGTAGATTGTATACTTGTGCATAGATCGCCATCTGGTGTTGGGCTCGGATGTTTGCAGTTTGTTTTTGTCTTGGAAGAGTCTTTGTGGTCACAAGATAGGTGACTCCTCCTTAGGATGATAGTGCACATGTGCATCGACTCCATCTCCAGATTGTTTTTTGCCGCCATCGGGTTCGGATGTAAGACATTGCGCTCTGGTTCGGTGACGTGTTCGATCCCCCTTCGACGCGCAATCCTTCACCGCTCGACGGTATTGTTTCGCTCGAATACTCCTTTGGCGCGAATCCAACAACATCTTCGATTCCGGTCGTCGACGCGGGCCGTTGGGCCTACCTGCGCCATCAGGCCCTGCAGTAAATGGAAAGAACTCAATTTAAGAAATGTCCTTTGTGTGGTGCTAAATTCCCACACACGGATCTCCACATGGTCTGTAACCTTTGCCTGTCACCGGAGCACAAGGATTGCCAGGCCTGCGCTTCCTTTCGATCGAAGAAGACCATACGTGATCGCCGGGCTCGACGTCACACCATGGCTCGATCTACTTCATCGGCGCCGGACGACATCTTCGATGCAGGCTCCAACAACAACAGGAATCGGAAGAGGAAGACATCAGCGTCTCCGAGGCAGACGACTCCGATGCCGAGGATCAACCCATTACTCCGGGACAACGAACTGTGAGTACTGATCTCGACACTCCTCTCCCATTAAAGACACAAAAGGCTTCGGTGATACCCTCGCCATCGGGCTTGGGTAAACACCGAGAAGTCTTCCGACGCCCCGCCTTCGGGCCTGGCTCCGAAGCCCAAACAAAAGACTTCAGGCAGCTCGGGACCGAGTCAGCCACGTACCGGTGCCGAAAAACACTCCTCTGCACCGAAAGAGAAGCTAAAGCCAAGCACAGGGCCACGCCCTGTTACATCGGCACCAAAGTCGGCCTCGACCACCACAAGTCCTCGGATCCGAAGAAACACCATACTCCTTTGGAGCCGAAAATTGCTATCGAACTAAAGACTCCCACAAAGCTTAAGGACACTACCACTCCCAAAGCCAAGTCAAAGCACCACTCTGATCCAAAACCCTCGGTGCCGAAAAAACGGATGCCTCCGAAGAACTGTTTTGCCCAGATCCATCGGATCCTAAACAGAAAACTCTATGCATTGACCCTCATACAGGTCAGCTGACCCCAATTCCACCAAAGAAGAGGACATTGGCCGTTCCAGACCCACCTGAAATACCTTTAAAGAGGAAGAACATTGCTGCTTCTCCTCTTAGACCTATCTCTCCCCTTCAAAACCTTCTACCTTTACCTTTTTCTCCTACTTCTCCACTATCTCCTCCTTCGCCTGCACTTCAACAGGACGAAGAGGACTTTGAGGGTGGGGATGACCACAGTGAGGGGCATCTACAACAAGATTATGATAACATTCCACCACAAGACCCTTGGGATGATTACCATCATATCCCAGATATACCTGAGCCAGACCCATAGCCATCCCCACCAGACGACAACATTGGCTTTGCACAATTAATAGACAGGGCAGCCAGGTACCACCAAGTGGAGTTACACTCTGAACCTGCAGAAGAAGATTTCTTAATGGAGACCCTTACTCACTCCCAAAAGTCTTCCACTACCTTGCCAATGTTAAAAGGCATGCTTAAACACGCCCCAGAAATCTTCAAGACCCAGTCAGAGCTAGGGTAATCAACCCACGTATTGACAAAAAATATAAGCCAGCCCCAAATGACCCAGCTTATATTAAAGGACAACTCCCTCTAGACTCCCTTGTAGTATCAAATGCCCGTAAACGGGCTAATTCTCAATCCACAGGGGAAGCCCCTCCTCCAGACAAGGAGTCGAAGCTGCTCGACGCATCTGGCAAACGGGTTGCGTCACAAGCAGCCAATTACTGGCGCATTGCCAACGCCCAAGCATTACTCTCCAGGTATGACAGGGTGCATTATGATGAGCTGGAGACACTTATGCAGCACCTTCCAGACCAGTATAGGGCTAAAGCCAACGACCTTATACATGAGGGAAAAAACATCACTAATACCTCCATCAAATGTGCTTTCGATGCAGCGGATACAGCATCCAGAGCAATCAATACAAGCGTTCTGCTGCGCAGACATGCATGGCTGCGCATCTCTGGGTTTAAACAAGAGGTGCAGTCCCAAATTCTGAACCAGCCATTTGACCAGCAACATCTATTTGGCCCTTCCGTTGATACCTCCTTAGAAAAAATGAAGGACACAGAAACAGCCAAGTCCATGGGGGCCTTACAATTTCAGACTAATAGACGTTCATTTCGTCGCTCCACGTATAGGGGTGCCTCCAAAACCAGCGGCACAGGCAACACCTCTTACAAAAGTCCAGCTCAATCTTCCCCTAGCAGAGGATATTTTAGAGGGGGTTTCAGAGGTAATAATAAAGGAAGAGGTCGCAGTAACAATACCAGCGCCTCCCCCGCCTCAAAATAGTGACTTCCCTACGCTCCCCCCAGACCATTCCACACCTGTCGGGAGAAGACTATCACAGTTCCTACCTGTGTGGCTTTCCATCACCACGGACAGGTGGGTGAGACAAATTATCCAGTATGGTTACTGCCTGGAGCTCACTTCTACTCCACCAAACGTGCCCCCCAGGCATCGACCAATGTCCTCGGAACATCTAACACTACTCAAACAGGAGATTGCCTCCCTTTTACAAAAGCAGGCAATAGAACCAGTCCCCCCACATCACAAAGGTTCAGGGGTCTACTCCCTTTACTTTCTCATTCCAAAAAAGGACGATACTCTAAGGCCAATATTAGACCTCAGAGTGCTGAACCTGTACATACAGTCCGACCACTTCCATATGGTCACAACAGGTCCTCCCACTGCTCCAACAGGGCGATTTCCTTTCCACCCTAGATCTCAAGGACGCCTACTTTCACATCCCCATTCACCCTGCTCACAGGAAATATCTACGGTTTGTGCTGGATGGTCAACACTACCAGTTCAAAGTCCTCCCATTCGGAGTAACTACAGCACCCAGGATATTCACAAAGTGCCTCGCAGTAGTAGCAGCGCACTTACGAAGACAGCACATTAATGTGTTCCCTTATCTGGACGACTGGCTCATAGCAGCCAGCTTGCACAACCACTGTGTTCAACACACACAACAGTTCAGCTCCTGCACGACTTGGGATTCACAATAAATCTCACCAAGTCACACCTACAACCGTCCCACATACAACAGTATCTGGGCGCTATACTAGATACTTCAAAACCCATTGCATATCCCAATTCACTCAGGATAAACACAATACAGGCTCTCATAAAAAGATTTCAACCTCAACACTCCCTTCCAGCTAGAGTGTTCATGCAACTAATAGGGATGATGGCCTCTTGCATTTTCATAGTGCCTTATGCAAGACTCCAAATGCGCCCATTACAGGAATGTCTAGCACAACAGTGGAACCAGGCCCAGGGCCAGCTTACAGATCTGGTGTTGGTGGACAGCCGCACACATCGCTCTCTGCAGTGGTGGAACACACAAAACCTATCCAAGGGGTGGCAGTTCATAGACCCAGTTCCACAGATTGTGCTAACAACGGACGCATCGCTCACCGGCTGGGGAGTGCATCTCTTAAACTATACCATTCAGGGCATATGGACCCCTCGGCAAAAATTACTCCACATCAATCATTTAGAGTTACTGGCAATTTTTCTCTCGTTAAAATCATTCCAGGTACATCTAGTACACAAAGCAGTCTTAGTCAGAACAGACAATATGACTGCAATGTACTACATACAAAAACGGGGGGGGGGACACACTCTCTGCAGCTTTCCCGCCTAGCGCAAACCATATGGAGATGGGCCATTCCGCAAAAAATATACCTGTTAGCAGAACACCTACCAGGGGTGCACAATCAAATTGCGGATCTACTCGGTCGTCAGACACAACAGATTCACGAATGGGAACTTCATCCACAAGTTCTTCATCCATTCTTCCACAAATGGGGCCACCCAGACATAGATCTGTTCGCCACACACTTAAACGCAAAATGCCCAAACTGCGCCTCCAGGTATCCACACCCATTGTCCAAAGGCGATGCGATATGGATGAACTGGTCAGGCAAATTTGTGTACGCTTTTCCACTGCTCCCACTCCTTCCATTAGTGGTTCGAAAGCTCAGACAACAGTCGCTCACAATGATCCTGGTTGCTCCAACATGGGCTCGACAACCATGGTTCACAACCCTGCTGGAACTTTCACTAGTCCCACATCAAAAGTTGTACCTTTCTCCAGAACTTCTCACACAGAACCATGGAGAAATAAGACCCCCAAATCCAGCTCAACTGAACCTAGCAATCTGGCTCCTGAGGTCTTAGAGTTTGGATACCTTAACCTACCTCCAGAATGTATGAACATTATTAAGGAGGCTAGACATCCTACCACTAGAGCCTGCTATGCAGCCAAGTGGAAAAGATTTGTAATCTACTGCAATAACAATGCACTTGATCCTTTAGATGTATCAATTCAGAACATCATTTGTTACCTTTTTACATCTACAAAACTGTAACCTGGTATACACATCCATACGGTTACTCCTCGCGGCCATAGCTGCTTACCTACAAAACAGACATTTGTCGTTGTTTAAGGTACCTGCAATCAAGGCTTTCATGGAAGGCCTTAAAAGAATAATTCCTCCCAGAACTCCACCAGCTTCTGTGTGGAACCTAAACATTGTCCTTACTAGGCTCATGGGCCCCCCAGTTGAACCTCTGCATATAGGTGCGAGCTACAGTTTCTTACATGGAAAGTAGCTTTCCTTGTAGCAATCGCATCTCTCAGGAGAGTTAGTGAGCTCCAGGCCTTAACCATACAAGAACCCTTCTTGCAAATACATCACAACAAGGTGATTCTTAGGACAAACCCTAAATTCTTACCTAAAGTCATCTCTGTCTTCCACCTTAACCAATCGGTTGAGCTACCAGTCTTTTTCCCTCAACCAGACTCCGTGGCAGAGAGGGCTCTTCATACACTAGATGTCAAAAGAGCTATCCTTTACTACATTGAAAGGACAAACTTTCAGGAAAACCAAACAACTTTTCGTAGCTTTCTCACCATATCAAAATCTGGACTTGCCAGGTGGATTGATAAATGTATCCAAATATGTTACCCAAAGGCAAAACGTACATTATCTGTACCTCCTAGAGCGCATTCCACACGCAAACTAGGGGCTTCTATGGCATTCTTAGGGAACATCCCCATAGATGACATCTGTAAGGCTGCAACATGGTCTACATCACACACCTTCACAAAGCACTATTGTGTAGATGTGCAGGCAAAATAACAAGCTACTGTGGGCCAGGCTGTACTAAAAACACTTTTTCAAACCACTGCAACAGATACAGGTGGCCACCGCTAACAAAATAACTGCTGTGTAGTCTTTGCACAAGTATACAATCTACAGCTCATATGCCTCGAACGGAAAATGCTACTTACCAGTATGCATCTGTTCTTGGCATGTAGAGCTGTAGATCTGTATATGCCCACCCTCCTCCCCGGTTACCTGTAACTGTTCCAGTATTATCTTACTTGGAGATCTACAAAACCAAACTGCAAACATCCGAGCCCAACAGCAGATGGCGATCTATGCACAAGTATACAGATCTACATCTCTACATGCCGAGAACAGATGCATACTGGTAAGTAGCATATATATATATATATATATATATATATATATATATATATATATATATATATATATATATATATATATATATATATATATATATATATATATATATATATATATATAGGGGTTAAAACATTTAATTTAAAAAGGAACAAAATGATGGGGTTCATTTTGTCATAGAAATTATGGTTAGTGCTGTAGAAAGAAAAATTAGGACATGTTTCAAGTGTGATCTCAAATATCTTCCTGTTATATTTCAACAGGAGCAGCCTGTCAGTTGATGCCTTTGTGTTCTACTGCAGCTTCCCAGAGTGTTCTAAAGAACAACTAGAGTGCTAACAGTCTTACTTATGACAAAAGTATGGAACACCTGAAGCCATCTTGATTGGAATAAACTGGTAACACTTAAAACATTTAATTTAAAAAGGAACAAAATGAGGGGGTTCATTTTGCCATAGAAATTATGGTTAGTGCTGCAAAAAGAAAATTTAGTGCATGTTTTAAGTGAGATCTCAAATCCTCTTCTATTTCATTAGAAAATTCTGACATGCAGACTGAAACAATCACTTTCAATACCAGCAGTAGACTTCCAGTTAACTCCTTGGTGAGCAGTAGCTTTGCTACAGTGATCTAATGAACAACTAGAGTGCTAACATTCTGAATTTATGGCAAATGTGTGACACATCTGAATGCCTTCTTGATGGAATCAAAGTAAAAAACTGAAAGCATTTCCTACTGAGGAGACTGCAGTAAATGAGGAAATTAGGAAACTTCATAACAAAGAAGTCTTCCAAGATGGCCACCAGTGAAAAAAGAGCCCAAATGTAGCACAAATATTACCCAGATGTAGCCCACATATAGCCCAATGACAAAAGTGTGAAAAACACTTTTTATGTTTAGTTTTTTGCAGTTTTATGTAGTGCAGACTGGTCAGGTATTGGAGCGTTGCATCTTAAAACATGACCCCCTACACTACAAAAACACCACTGCACTACCCTAAACCCAAAAACACTACCCCCAGCACGACCCCTACACTACACAAGCACCACTGCACTATCCTAAACCATAAAACACTACCCCCAGCATGACCCCCTACACTACACAAACACCACTGCACTACCCTAAACCCTAAAACACTACCCCAACACCAATGCACTAACCTAAATCCTAAAACACTACCCCCAGCACGACCCCCTACACTACCCAAACACCACTGCACTACCCTAAAACATGACCCCCTACACTACACAAACACCACTGCACTACCCTAAACCCTAAAACACTACCCCCAGCATGACCCCCTACACTACACAAGCACCACTGCACTACCCTTAACCCTAAAACACTACCCCCAGCACGACCCCCTACACTACACAAACACCACTGCACTACCTTAAACCCTAAAACACTATCCCCAGCACGACCCCCTACACTACCCAAACACCACTGCACTAACCTAAATCACTACCCCCAGCACGACCCCCTACACTACCCAAACACCTCTGCACTACCCTAAACCCTGAAACACCAGCCCCTGCACGACCCCCTACACTGCCTGAACACCACTGCACTGCCCTAAACCCTGAAACACCAACCCTAGCATGACCCCCTACACTGCTCGAACACCACTGCACTGCCCTAAACCCTGAAACACCACACCTTCACGACCCCCTACACTGCCCAAACACCACTGCACTGCCCTAAACCCTGAAACACCACCCCCAGCACGCCCCCTACACTGCCCGAACACCACTGCACTGCCCTAAACCCTGAAACACTACCCCCAGCAAGACCTCCTACACTGCCCTAAACCCTGAAACACCACCCCCTGCACGACCCCCTACACTGCCCGAACACTACTGCACTGCCCTAAACCCTGAAACACCACCCCCTGCACGACCCCCTACACTGCCCGAACACCACTGCCCTAAACCCTGAAACACCACCCCCAGCACGACCCCCTACACTGCCCGAACACTACTGCACTGCCCTAAACCCTGAAACACCATCCTCAGCACGACCCCCTACACTGCACGAACACCACTGCACTGCCCTAAACCCTGAAACACTACCCCCAGCAAGACCCCCTACACTGCCCGAACACCACTGCACTGCCATAAACCCTGAAACATCACCCCCAGCAAGACCTCCTACACTGCCCGAACACCACTGCCCTAAACCCTGAAACACCACCCCCAGCAAGACCCCCTACACTGCCCGAACACCACTGCCCTAAATCCTGAAACACCACCCCCAGCAAGACCCCCTACACTGCCCGAACACCACTGCACTGCCCTAAACCCTGAAACACCAGCCCCAGCATGACCCCATACACTGCCCGAACACCACTGCACTGCCCTAAACCCTGAAACACCACCCCCAGCACGACCCCCTACACTGCCCGAACACCACTGCACTGCCCTAAACCCTGAAACACCAGCCCCAGCACGACCCCCTACACTGCCAGAACACCACTGCACTGCCCTAAACCCTGAAACGCCAGCCCCAGCAAGACCCCCTACACTGCCCGAACACCACTGCACTGCCCTAAACCCTGAAACACCACCCCCAGCACGACCCCCTACACTGCCCGAACACCACTGCACTGCCCTAAACCCTGAAACACCACCCCCTGCACGACCCCCTACACTGCCCGAACACCACTGCACTGCCCTAAACCACCACCCCCTGCCACGACCCCTACACTGCCCGAACACCACTGCACTGCCCTAAACCCTGAAACACCACCCCTCAGCACGACACCCTACACTGCCCGAACACCACTGCACTGCCCGAAACCCTGAAAAACCACCCCCAGCACGACCCCCTACACTGCCCGAACACCACTGCACTGCCCTAAACCCTGAAACACCACCCCCTACACTGCCCGAACACCACTGCACTGCCCTAGACCCTGAAACACCACCCCCAGCACGACCCCCTACACTGCCCGAACACCACTGCACTGCCCTAAACCTAAAACACTCCCCCAGCACGACCCCCTACACTACCCGAACACCACTGCACTGCCCTAAACCCTACAACACTCCCCCCAGCACGACCCCCTACACTACCCGAACACCACTGCACTGCCCTAAACCCTAAAACACTACCCCTGCATGACCCCAAACACCAATGCACTACCCTAAACCCTAAAACACAACCCCCCGCATGACTCCCTACACTACACAAACACCACTGCACTACCCTAAACCCTAAAACACGACCTCCTACACTACACAAACACCACTGCACTACCCTAAACCCTAAAACACTACCCCCAGCACGAACCACTACACTACCCAAACACCACTGCACTACCCTAAACCCTAAAAAACTACCCCCAGCAGTACCCCTACACTACCCAAACACCACTGCACTACCCTAAACCCTAAAACACTACCCCCAGCAGTACCCCCTACATTACCCAAACACCACTGCGCTACCCTAAATCACTACCCCCAGCACGACCCCTACACTACCCAAACACCACTGCACTACCCTAAAACACTACCCCAGCACGACCCCCTACACTACCCAAACACCACTGCACTACCCTAAACCCTAAAACACTACCCCCAGCACAACTCCCTACACTACCCAAACACCACTGCACTACCCTAAACCCTAAATCTACCCCCAGCACGACCCCCTACACTACCCAAACACCACTGCACTACCCTAAACCCTAAAACACTCCCCCCAGCACAACTCCCTACACTACCCAAACACCACTGCACTACCCTAAACCACTACCCCCAGCACGACCCTCTTCATTACCTAAACACAACTGCACCATTTGTTACAGGCGTTGCAACGCAGGCCTGTGGTGCTTACTGGAAGTACCTAGTGGGCTAGTTGGGCCCCAGGGACCCTCAGGATTCAAGGTGACCTAATCCCCCAACTTAAAACGCACCACGGGGCGCGTTTGCACAGTGGTGAAGGGAGGGGCGGGGCCTCAGGTGACATGTGCGCAAACACGCCCTGTGGTGCGTTTTAAGTTGGGGAATTAATTCCCTTTGAATCCTGAGGGACCCTGGGGGCCAACTAGCCCACCAGGTACCTTCAGTAAGCACAACAGAGTTGCGTTGCAGAGAGGTGAAAAAGGTGCGTGGCCTCGTAACGCCTCTCTGCAACTCAGCTCTGTGGTCCTAACTGTAGGTACCTGGGGGCTAGTTGGGCCCCAGGGACCCTCAGAATTCAAGGGGACTTAATCCCGCAACTTAAAACGCGCCACGGGGTGCGTTTGCACACATGTCACCTCAGGCCCCCCTCCCCCACTGTGCAAACGCGCCCTGTAGCGCGTTTTAAGAGGTAGTTTTAATCCCCCTGCCCTATTATGTACTAGGGACTTGCAGAGGAGGTCATGCTAATCACAGGGGTACCCCAACGCATAGTGTTCCCTAGTGTATGTAGGTGTTTTCACTGTATTCTAAGTGTTATTTAGCATAGCACTGGCTCTGGTTAGTCAGTCAGTTACCACCAGTACCCGTCTGAAAAAGTTGTGGGCACAGAATGATTTTGCAACAAGGCCTCTTTCTGCTCCTCTGTTGGTTCTTTCTGCACATCTTTTGCTTCTTTCTGTGCGTTTTTTCTTCTTTCTTCACATGTCCTACCTCTGTAGGCATAGTTAGAAACTAGCATTTAAAAAAACCTTTGAAATTCACTTAAAAAACCATAGGTTTTAGGGACAGTTATAGTTAGTTGGACATTTCACTCGTACAAAACCATAGAAATTCCCCGTTATAGTTAGTTCAGCTAACTATAACTTCGCGCCCACAATGCACTGCTGATGACGTCACATATTACATCACTCATGACATGGTCAGTGACATCACTGATGACATCTCAAATGACATCACTGATGACATCATCCATGTGATAATTTCATGCATCTTCTCACACCCTAATATAGCTTTTGATACACCCACTCTAAATTACAGACTGCCATTCTCAAAACCATACACACTCCAATACCAATAACTACATACCCACTCACTGATTCTTAGGTCTACACACACATCTACTCACTCACCCGTACAGTCACTCATACTTACAGTCACTCAGTACAGGACTATCATATGCACTCATACACCTATATAAACACTCACACACCGCCACTCATCCATAGAGGTACTCACACACCTAGTCAGTCATGCAAAAACGTAATCACACACCCATTTACTCACCTATACAGTTATACACACACCAGCTCACTTACTCATACAAATACTAGCACATTCTTACGCTCTTATACAATCACTGATACAAGTACACACTCATCCATACAGCCACTCTCACAATCACACACTCACTTATAGCCATTTATATACTCCAACACACATATATACTGCCTTGCACATATGTAGTTACTCACACATGTACCACTGAGATATACATTCAATCACTAACACACCCATACACACACTCACCCACCCATACAGTCCATCACAGATGCACTCTTGAAACCATGCACCCAGTGAATCACCAACTCACACATCTATGCACAGAGTCACACACACCCCACCCACACAAACACTCGGGCACCCATACAGATACTCAGACAATCAATCAATAACCCATGTAGACACTCATGTAGCTATTCAGAAAGCCATGCAGCCGCTTACAAACCAACAGACAGATGGATACAGACATTCACACAGTTTAGTCACTAACCCATGCATTCAGTAAGATACATTTAATCACTCACTTGTAGAGTCAGTCACTCACGTACTAAATCATCCATTCAGACACTTATACACCCACTCATTCTTCAATACGCCTTTCCCTAAATATATTAAACATATTTAAACTTTACAGAAACAGTCACTGGATGATGTCATCAGTGATGTCATCAGTGATGTCATCAGTGATGTCACTGACCATGTCATGAGTGATGTAATATGTGACGTCATCAGCAGTGCATTGCGGGGGCGCGAGTTATAGTTAGCTGAACTAACTATAACGGGGGAATTTCTATGGTTTTGTACGAGTGAAATGTCCAACTAACTATAACTGTCCCTAAAACCTATGGTTTTTTCAGTGAATTTCAAAGGTTTTTTAAATGCTAATTTCTAACTATAACGTGTCTGAAACCTATGGTTTTTTCAGTGAATATATATATATATATATATAAAAAAAAATTTTTTTTTTTCCAGTCTCTTTGTGAAGTGCTCTGATGCCTGTTGGGCTTTGAGTTTGCTCCACAAGAATAAAAACATGCACTTTTTTACACCAAACAAAAGAATCATTTTACATTATTGTAGACTAATGGAGCATTGAATTCTACATTACTTCATCTCCTGAAAGCTTTATTTAGCTGGTCTGATAGAAAGGTCCTGAATTTAACATTGACTTTTCATTGCGCTAATAACACATTTCCACATGTATCTAACAGTACCCTCATCTTATTCATTGCCATGTTTATTTCTAAATACTTGGAGAGGGAGAGAATGTCTAAGTATTTGTATGACATTTCAGTACAGTTTGGTATTACATATTATGACACTCCAAACATTTCCAATGCGTATCAGAGTGAATTATTTTTGGAGAGTTATGCGATCAGTAGCATACGGGTGCCAGTTCTTATTCAATGTGATTTTTGGTAACTGGGTGACACTACAGTGCTATACCAAATTGGATATTGATGCCCATTGCCCAGCAAATAATGGGTGTTGTAGTAAGCTGACAATGCAAGTGCAATTAGGTTTAAGTATGACTCATTCTGCCTAAGCGAAATAGTGAGTAAAATAAATAGTACATTGGAAAGTGAAGATAAGTGAGGGCCTTATTACAATTTTGTGCTACTGCAAATGTTCAAACCCATGTTGTTCGGTTAAAAAAAGAATTTTGCTGAAGAATTTGATAATGGGCATCCCCCACGTGTGAAGTTATGTATTTTGTGCTTCTAAGGCGCTATGCATTTCCACAGGTATTTAAGTGAACCGCTAGCGACAGGCTACAAACACTTTTATTATAATAGGGCTGCGCTACTAAAAAGGCGAGGAACCCTTCGTGCGCCGCTACTATTTAGCGACAGCGTGGGGCCACCGAAATTGTATATGAATGGTTTGAAACGAGGGTAAACAGGTTCCACCCGCGTGGAGCTGTAATGTGCAATTGGCGTGTAGAGGCATGTGAGAGCATTTACACGAAGATGTAAAGGAGGCTAACCCGTCTGTAAGATATTTCGGAGGGAGTGCCAACACGGCCACTGAAGTCAGCCGGTCTGATGGGGAGAGGGCGAACAATGCGTCCTTCTCCTCCGAAGTCGTCTGTACGAAGGATCAATTGCCGGGCAGCATTCGCTTCATGGATAATTAAGAAGCCATGCTCAAAGGCCCCCTCGGTGTGACGCGTCACTGCAGTTTGGGAAGAGCCTTGTACATTAACAGCGGCGCAAAAAGGGATAATAAAAAGTATAAATTGGAAATAGAAAAGAATTGGAAAGTTAGAATAGAGAGCTTCTTGAGCCAAAATTTATAAACAGGCACAAAGTTGGAAAAAAAAAAAAAAGGAGGGCGGCGCATTACTGTGGTACAAACAGAGGAAATACAATATACAAATACATATTTACAGGATGTATTCATACATATTTCAGACATCCATCATATGTTTTACTATGAGACTAGTGACATCATATATTAGGTTGCCAGTATAATGTGAACAAGTGGTGACCATATTAGGGCATTCTCAGGTCTACGTTGTTACAAATCACATCTATTACATCCTTTTGATTCATGTGGTTTCAAACAAAATGTATACAACTCATGAGTGTTACAAAGATCAGCTCTATAACGTTAGGTCCATTTCCAGAAAAGAGGAGGCTTGTCAGCACTTTGTGACTTGACATTGTACTTAATGTAGGGTGCACTTAATTGGTCAGAGTTGCCACAAAGCCTCGCCATTCTTCAGCAGTGTTATGTCCACGGGTGATGGAATCCACCAGTTCTATCCAATGGCATTCCAATCTCTGGAGGATCTGTGCAATGTTGCCACCTCGTTCTGGTACTGTGGCCATGTTAATCACTTGCCATTTCATATCATTGGCAGTGTAGCTCATTTCTTGAAAGTGTGTGACTAAGGGCGCATTTAGTACTCCACATCTTATTCTGCTGCAAAGCGTATGATTCTGATTCTTTTTCTGACATCTCCTACAAGTATATGCCATTGTGCGTCCTAATTATCAAACATTATACACATAGTCCACAGTAACCGCAGTCCCCTGTTGTATAATAGATACCCTGGTTCCATGTGAGAAGGGTAACCCTTGTTTTGGATACACATATCCTGAATACAGCAGGTCTCTAAGACTGAGCCTAGGCGAGACCTAAAACGGCTAGAATTGTAAGGAAAATGATTGCCACCCGCTCCACGAGCCCCCCAAAATGATTGGGCACTGGAAAGTTCTCCAGCAATTTGCTGCCTGCAGCAGCCCTGGGAGCAGATTTATAAGCCTCTGAACAATCTCGAGTCTCTCTCCTAACTCAACCACTGTCTGAGAGTGCAGCAGCCTCCCTCCCACCACTGCCACCACGCCATAAATGCTGCCTTGTGTGCCATCCCATATCTTTCATGCGACATATGGAATGCGGATGACGAAAGAAAACCAACATTGAAAAGTCTGCTGTCTAGTCATATGTAGAGATATTTCTTGCTGTGCTTTTACATATGAGAAAACTGAGTGAAGGTGGAGCTGGGAATGGGAGGGGCAAACAGCACATTGGGATAGAAAGCAGTAAAACACTACACTTCCGTTGAGGGGGTTATGAAAGAAAAGTAGTTCCCTGATTTAAGCCATGCAAAAAAGTAATTCAATCCAAAGTATGGCATATTAGATGTGCTTCGAGGTGGGAACAAACTCAAGAACAGGAAAGGAAGCCATCAAAAAGAAGCAAGTAAATTAGTGACCAGAAAGCCAACAAATGAGCGACTGCCTGGCTCGAAACCCACTTTCAACTATTGATATTATACACAATAGGTATTAAACAGACAGTGAAATGCTGTATGAATGTGAGACATATTTAAGCTGCTACATTTGCAGTTATTGGAATTTTATGACCGACTTGTATGGCTGCCACCTATGTACCTGATGCCTGTTCAGACCTTTACAAAGTATTAGTGTGTGAAGCAAGGAAGGGCCAGTGCAGGCTCGACCGCTTCGAAAAAAACATTAGTTCGCTTTCCATGCTCACTATGCCATGTGGAGTACTGCCATGCAGCTTATGCACGTGGCTCTAGAAAAGCTTCATGCTACAAAAGGTAAGTTACCTGTATTCAATCTTTTCACTATGAATGTGCATACAGGGTCCTCCCTTGATCATATCTGCAGAAACCTTATTAAAAATATACCCAATGCTTTTCCATGCCCACCCACAAGATGGCAGACCAATGGACAGCGTTGTTGTGTTGTGTTAAGCTTCAACTTTTTTGTTAAAACTAAGTAACTTCCTTATACTGCCTTTAGGGATTGTGTTGCCAGTTTCCATTTTTGCAGCTGCAAGAGACAGGTCTGCAAACCCTGGTGTCTCGCAACGGTTACCTCTAGATGTTGCTAGAAAGTGTTTTATGAATAAAGCTAAACTCGTCCAACCAGCATCACTTTGGGCACAAAGTTATAATTATGGCCACTCCTCCAGAATTTTCCTGTTTGAATCATGCTGTAGGCCATTGTGGAAAAGCTCTGATTTAGACTTAATTTAGCACCTAGACTCATTTTTCAACTCTCTGCTCCTCCTTTGTATCCATTGATGAGCCTCTGAACCTCCGAGTAATGTATTTGGTGAGGCAGAAACGAGAACATTCTCTCAGCTCCTGATTGTCTCAGGTTTCTTAACATTTCGTCCTACAGGGATTGCCCCTTACCTAGGCATGCATACTTAATGGTCTTCTTGAGTACTACATTTTATGGATTCTCTCCCACCTCTATAGTGCCCGTTGCCTAGAAGTGGTAATAGATGTCAATATTTAAGACCTGGTTAACAATTGGAATTTATGGGATGCTTTAATTGCATTCCTGTAGTAATCTAACTCTGAGACTGCCTTGTGCAGTTCGGAGTCATACATTCTGTACCTTATCTTGGCCTCTTAACTTTTCATTACTTTCTTTCTTCTCACCAGTCCTACAGCTAACTGGTAAGAAAGACAACAAAACAGCGCAACCTGCAAGTTTAAGGTGCTAGAATATGGAGTGTATTCAGGTGTATTTTATGATGTGCTGGTCTTTTTCCACAGTGTCCTTTTTTTTTTTTTTTAAGTGATCTAGACATTAAACACCTTTTGTAAACTTTCTTTTCCTGTTTTTAGGTGACCTGGTCAGATTGTTCAGTCACATCTGTAAGAAAATCTCATCAAGATCTACAGCAATTTTTGCTAATGGTATGTTCAAGTTTGAGGTGAAGTCTATGGTGCCACACTACTGTCCCCTGAATGGTGATAGTGTTAAGATTGGGTGTGATTTTTCTGCTGTCCTTGACTGTCTTTGACTGTCTTTTATTGGAGGTATTTGCTTTCATGTTGGAAGCCTGTTTAAACTATTTTACATAAATTATAAATACTTTTTGTCTAAGGAATACCGTGCATTTTGACCTGCGATGCCTAGACAGTCCAAATACTTTCTACACTGTTTTTAAATAAGCATGGGGTACTCCCAACTGGTCTACTCCCAACTGGTCTACTGCAGACTGCACTAAATGAGGACGTTTAACTCCATTGGAACAGGCGTCCCGTTTCTTGCTTTGTTTTTGCGCGTGTGCCTTGCACTGATTTACTAATCAATTGAATATATTTTTGTCAGATCTGTGGAATGCCTTTATATAAAATTCAGTTTCTGCCTTTAATGAGCTGAGTTTGAAGACTGCCTTTTTAGGTCGAGCCTAGCGCAGCGCGCATGCACTGCTCTGCGAGGCATGGTGTAGCTGGTATATATAGTGCAAGGACCTCCCATCTTTTCTATGGGCTGTTAGTGCTCGTCTTAAATGCCCGCTTTTATTTGGTGGATATGCTAAATTAGTCCTGCCTTTTAGCATTTTGGACCCTCCAAGGCGATTGCCCCTGTTACATGTGGTATATGTTTTTTTAAATAGGTTTGTTCCCTCGGATTCTTTTTATTTTTATTTCCCTCTGCTTGTGTATTAGCACGTCCTGTTTAGACAGCATTTGTTGAATTTATATTATGCCCACTTTATCTTTCCCTTCGCTGCTGACTGTTTGTTTTTGTTAACCCCCCGTCCCCTCATGTTAGGACACCCCACCCCCCCCCTCCTAACACAGAAGCAGCTGTGGGTTTCTTAGCATACGGCAGAGAGCATACGCCAGGACCTTGCACTGTGATTTACCCCCCTCCCTCCCAACACCAGCAGCAGCTCCCAGCCTCCCACCCGTTGCCTGCCTCTGTTTACTTGGGCAGAGGAATATGCAGGTCCGTTAACCCTTTCCCCCTCTGTGGATACTTACAACAGTATACAGTCATATGCGGCGTGCTGCCGCTTTAAATTTGCCTTCACCTAGCTTACTGACTTGCTGCTGTTTCACGGCCCCCGGACATTCGATAGACTAACAAAAAGTAACAATATGGCAAATCTGTGTATTTATTTCCTTTGCCGACAAGTACAAGGTAAGGACGAAAACTCTGATTCGCGCACTGACTCTGTGAAGCCACAGAGATGTAGGTGAAATGCAGAGTTCCAAGCATGTTTCCGCCATTTCCCACCCAGACTCTTAGTCACTCTGATTCTGTAGCAAGAAGGGGGCCACAAAACTGACCTTGATTTATAAATTCCAGAGGCTTCACAAGAAGGAAACAAAAACTTTATCCTGTGATACTCTGAATTTAATTTACTAATGGATAACAATTCTGCTTTCCATTGAAGAACTTGCATAAGTTATCAGTTCTGTTTTTCTTGCTCTCATCTTCCAGGTATCTGTTTACAGCTTTGTGTGGTGGGTAGGGTTTGGTGAGAACCGGAAGCCAGTCAAGTTACATAGTGTTTTATGGTTGAAGTGCCACTAAATAGTATGATGTATTGCTGGATGTTGTGGTTTTAGTAAGATGGTGTGATGTGGCTGGAATGTTGGATTCTTTGAGATATGGCTTTGTGTGGCACGCTGTGATGTGCATGTTGTACTATCTGGTGTTTATATGATGTGGTGCAATGTTATGTGGTGCAATGTTATGTGGTGCAGTATGGTATGATGTGGAGTTCGGTATGATGAAGTGTGATTTGGGGTAGTTTTGTATGGTGCGTTATTGTGTTATGTTGTATGGTATTAGGTGGTATATGCCGTAGAATAGTGTGATGTGGTGTTTTGTTAAGCAGGATGATGTGATTTTGGATAGTGGCATGTTCTATGATGAGAATGTGGTTTTGTGTGGTGTGTCTTAGATGCTTTGATGTCTTATGGTCGGGTATAGACTGAGGTGATTTTAAGTGTTGCAGTGTTATGTGCTTTTGAATGGTGTCTTATGCATTTAATGGTATTGCATGTCTAAGGTATAAGTTTGCTGGGTAAATATGATATGCTGTGGTGGGGTCTGTTGCTGTATGGTATTGTGTTGCAATGAACAATGACATGATGGAGTGGTGCATGAGATAATGTGGCTTGATCTATTGCATGAAGTATTCTGCATGTTCTGGTGTTCAATGCTGAGACTGGTGTGGTGAGAGACAGTTTGTGGTTTTGGATGTTGTAGTATGGCCTGGTGTAAAATTGTATGTTGTATGGGCGGCGTTATGATGAGCTTTTGTAATGTGTGACATGGTGTGTTGCATAGTCTGGTATGGTGTGATGAAGTATTGTATGGTGTTGTATGGTTTGTATGGTATAATGTGGTACAGTACCTGTAATTTGACTTACTAATGCTTGGTTTAGTTGCAGAACTTTCCCTGCAGTGCCACACAATTAAGTGCCACGCAATTCTACACAAATGCACACCGCATAATTCCAATACACAACACATTTCAACACCTCATAATTCCACACCACACAATTAAACTCCACATCACTCCACTACATGCCACATAATCACAACCCAACAAATTCAACTTCACAAATTTCCACTCTGCTCCATGCCACATAATTCCACTTCACTTAATACCACTCAAAGCAACATAATTTCATTACCCTCCACCCAACACAATTCAATTCCAGATAATTCCACTACACATAATTACACTCCAACCTACATAATTACACTTCAAAACACATAATTACACTCAACAAAATTCAACTCCACAACATGCCCCATATTTACACTCCACATAATTCCACACCATGCCACACAATGCCACACCACACAATTCAGTGCCACACAATTCAATACCACACAACATAATTACACTCCACCCAGTAGCACATTATCACACTTCACTTAAATCTGCTCCATGCTGCATAGCAACACTCCACATAAATACACTCCACACCATGCCACATAATTCTACTCCACATAATTCCACTCAGTGCCACACAAGTCCATGCAACACAATTCAACTCCACACAATTCCACTCCTCTGCACAAAATTCCACTCAACAGTACATAATTCCACTACACACCACATACATCCAATTCACACCACAAAATTCCACATCATGCCATATAATTCAACACCACGCCACATACTTCCATGCACTCCACGACACACGCCACTACACAAGTCCACTACACTTAATACTACATAATTACTATCCACATAATTCCATTGCACAAGCACGCACTGAATCAACATTTCTCATATTGGTTCACTTCAGGTCTTTCAGCACAGTTTTTTACCATAACTTTTCAAAAAATCCAAACTGCAAACACACTCGCTTCCATTTTTCGCTGTCTTGTGCGTACACAAACGCAGCCTCTTTATGCGTCTATAATCTTTTCTCCCCTTCATTCTTTCTCGCACTCTTTCTACTAATCTATCTAGACTTTATTCACCACTTCATACACAAACTACCTATTCCTCTCAATCTTACTTTCTATCTATTTTATACAACTCACCCCTATCTATTCACCATACCACATAATTCCACTACACAAATACACTACACGCCACACAATTCCTCCCCACACAATTTCACAACTAACGATTCCAATTCAAACCACATAATTCCACTACAACCAACATACATCCTCTCCACTCCAAACATAAGTAAAAAACAATGTTTTACAAAACCAATAGCTCAAACTCTAGCAAATGCGAGACCTATTGCATTTGCATCTGTCATAACCATTGAACCTGGACTTTGGGAATATTTTTATGTTCGTTTCCAGATGACAAATCAAGTTCAAGCAAGGTGCATTTGAAAGTGTTCCGCAATAATTCCAGAAGAATGTCTTCTTCCATCCTGAGACCGGTAGCACCGTTGTCGGCGTGTATGGCTGGTCTCCATGATGAGTCCAGACAGACTTGAACAAATGAAGAAAAGTTTGCATTACTGATTATTGCAGCAGAGGAGGTTGACTGATTATACCAGCTCTAAGAACAAATGCATAGATTCAACTGCGCCTCCAGTTATTCTTCACTTTTTTTCTGGATACTCTGGTTAGATTTACATAGCCCCCAGAGTAATGGATGTTAACATCCATGTGCGGAAAGAGAACTCGGGCATGCATCTCACACCTGTCCTGGTCTGATATTGATTATTAGGAGCTAAACCCATTCTAAATCGCTGAATACACAGTGTCTCTCTCTTTCTTATGTTGGGGTTTATTATTACCTAACCTATTGTAGAAGTATAAAAAATATGGTTTGTTGGTGAGAATCTTAGCCTACATTTATATATAAAGCAGCTTCCCTTGCATAAGTTTGTACCATCAGCTTGATTTGGGTTGCTCGATTTATCTTCTGGAAATGTCCTTTTTTTTAAAACTTTTTACGGATCAGAAGTGAATAAGTGGCCTACCATTCCTCACAGAAGTGACAGTTGTATAGTTTTGTATGTAAGGTAAAGAAGTTGCATGGCAACCCTTGGTGGGCACGCCTGTTTTAGTAATTTGTTATTGAGACTGGTCGCTTAGTGACCTGTTACGGTGCATAGCCACTCATCCTAATGCGTTCTTTCATCAACTCCATCTATAAGTTGCTTGTGAATTGTACAGTAGACCAATTTTTTGTGTTGTACACAAATTGTGCATGCACTTCTTATTCCTACAGAACCATTTTATTAGTTGCATGTTACCCATATGAAAACAAATAAACGGCAGCAAACAAGTTGATGGAAGGCATTCTCGACGTAATTTCGGCAACGGGTGATTGTTCAGGGCTGCAATCCAGATCACTGTTAATCCGCCACTGTAGACAGACCAGCAATACAAATTTGTCCTGGTCTCCTGCTTCAATAAGAACAGTACAACCTGAACTACCAATGGCTGAGATTAATTCAAGTAAACCACCATTTGGTTTCATCATTGTGATGCCCTTAGTGTGGCCAGCATGCCTACGCTTGGGTCCCGTCCTCACTTAGCAATAGAACTTAAGTTGCACCCTGCTGACTAGCCCCAAAGCGGCTGAAAGCTGTTTCAGGTTTCTTGTATTTTTGGTCAAAGCGGCCCTGGCCTGGCAGTTTGGGCTGGACTGTTAATGTAGGTGCAGAACCTAGACTGATTTGTAAATGGCTTGTTCTCTCTTAGCTGGTAGGGTATTCAAAAAACGATGGGTGGGTTGCAGCCTAGAGTAATAATCCGTGACTGAGATTAATTAGAGCATTTCACCCATCACTTTGTTGTCCTCTATATGCCAACTATAAACCTTGTTGGGTCGTATAGGCTTATCACTATAAGGCAATAAATGAAATTAGTGGAGGAGTATACCTTGCAATGTAGAGACACTCGAGAAGATTAATATAATAAATTCATCACCTGGAGGGTGAAAACCACACCACATGGTGAGGTTCATTACCTAAACTGGTGTGCTGAGAGAGCAAGACACATGGCACTACCCAGCTTGATTCAAGACTAAGTTTTTAGTACAGATTCCGAAGGTGCCCCCCCCTCACCCCCAGCTGAACTGGGTGCTTTCAGAGAATGAGTGACTGCTAAATTCATGGCACCATGAGGTATTGGGGTTTCTCCTAAAAAGATTGAGCATACAGTACCATTTATTTGGTTCTTTTCAACTCTTATATTGTGGTCTCCCATTGTTCCACCCTTTTTTTCCTCTTTTTCTAGTCTGTTGCAGCCCTCTACCAGACCACACAAAATCATTGCCACATTCGTGCTAAACGAGATGGCTCCTATATCATTCTAAGCCATGAAAATCCCTCAGATCTAGGCCAGGGCATCCAGACAGACTGCTGGATGCTTCTTGACTATCTCAGTTAATCAAAAGCTGATCTCAAAAACTGATTCTTGTCAGTGAAAATAGGAGTAAGCATTGCTTGACTCACATCTGGCTTCTGGAACTCTTAACTCCAACCAACCACTTGGATGCAACTCTTCCATCCGGGAGTGGTTATGGACTGCACCTGCCTCTTATTTCGCCAGTAAATAGTGACCAAAAGCACTTTTTGCTCACATCAACAATTCTTTTGCACGGTTCAGGCTACACTCCTTTGTCCTGTGTTTCCAAAGTTGTGCAATCAGGCTACGCCGGGGCCCTTCTTGAAGTAGGAACTTCGGAATGTGTCTGCCAGATTCTTGATATTTACACAAGTCACTTCATCTCTCCGGACTTGCAAATGCTCCACCTTTAGTTTTTTTTAAACATGGGTTGTTGAAACCTTTGACAATAGTATCACGTACATCCATTTTTGATAACTTTGCCCAATAGGCCTTACTTTTACAATGTAATCGTCCTAATTTTTTATGTAACCATATCAACTGTTTTTAATTGCATTGCAAAATGTCCCCCCTCCCCCAACATGAGTTTGCAAATGCTCCACTGGCTGTCCGTTGCTAGACTATGCATTCAAGGCTTTGTTTCACTCTGTGGGTCAATCATAGCATCGAACCTACCTTCATCCAGTGAAAAGTATACCATATACCCAAAGGCTGATGCTCCTGTCAAGGCTTGCTTCGCTCCATGCCATTATCACTTTGTAAAAGGCATGTTGTTGCTATTTCTGAATCCCTATAGTGAGCCAAACTGAGTCTTACCCGTGACGGCAAAGAGGAATCACCAACTGTCACCTTAAATTCTGAAGCATGTTAAAAACTTGGCTAATCACAAACTGAATAATATGCTCCGGACTAGCCTTGTAATGGATCACCTGGAAGTACTGTGGGCCTTGTCAGCGGGATGAGGTTCTATACAAATTGCTACAATACAATTAAAGTTGCTCACCATCCACTCTTTGCTTGCCATATAGCCTGAAGTTAGACATTTTATTATCAGCCTGTTGTGTTCTCCGGCTTAAAACCGGACTGCATGGATCAGAAGCACATGTGGCACAACTGAGCCCTTTCTTACCTATGTTGAGCAGATTCATGCCTGCTCAGAGACCTTAATTGCCTGCATTGGAAGCAGTTGGGAGGTGTAACAGTTTGTTTTCAGAATGCAACCATTGATATCCTTGCTTTCCCATATATGGTGATCAGGTCTGTTATCAAACAGAGGCTGCTTCTTAGTATATCTAAGTAATTCAAATGCATTGCATTATTAATTTCATGTTGTATCTAAGTTTGTTTGCACTTTGACGCAGAAAAGTTCTGTTTGGATGAAGTATGCTTAAGAACATAATTTTTGAAAATGCTAATGTGTTATTCTCCAGAAGAGGGATGAGCAGAATATTAGTAGATCTGCATATGTTATTGTGCTGTTCTAATGGTCAGTCAATGAGTTGTACATAGTCTGGTAAATGCTAGCCCTACGTGAAAATGTGCGTTAATTATTTACTCAAATTTTCATGGACCACTTTGTTGTATTCCTTTATCCAAGCTTCCAAAAGAACTATCATCCGACGCTTTTGACAAGACCATTTTACGAGCACTACAACAGGGTTCTCAGAAGAGAGAAGACCATCCTCACCCCGAGCTGGAACCTGTCATAAGGTAAGGCTATCTGAACATAAAGCAGCAGAAACTCAAATGCGCATCTGTGATGACTAGATAAGGAAGCTTGCATTGTTGATTCTCTAAGGAAATTTCTTCTGAAAGGCCATGAATTGTGCAAATTGCTGTGTGAAGGCATGTATAGAAGATTTATATTCGTCTTCCTGATTAGGTTATTTTTAAATTCATGCAGGCTTAATCTAATTAATTGTTATGAATGACTAGAAGTGTTGCTCTGTTGCAATTGGTGGATCTTTATAGATTTTCTCTTAAAGTGATTATTTTTACACCCACTATTTTTTATGTATAAACATTATAAATTAAGCCCTCATTAAGAATGATAGCATACTGTGAGCATGTTAAAAACTTGAATTCCAGTCTTCGCTCCCTTCTTTTGCCTGCAACTCAAGTTCTGGCACCTCCCATAATACCCCCGCCCCCTGTTTTCCTCCAGCCTCTGCCCCACCCTTGTTTCACTTATGTCTCAACCACCCCCGCCGTTTGCCTCCAGTCTCAACCACCCTTCTTTACCTCTGGTCGCGCCACTCCTGACTTTCATCTCTGATGTCTGCGCCCCACATTTGTCTCTGTTTGACACCACTCCCATTTCGCCTTTGGTCTCCAAAGTGAAAGGGGAGTGATGTCATATTTTCTGCACTCTTTCCCATATAGGCTGTTTTACTGACTTCAAGTATATATGCAGCTCATGTATTATTTTGCCAATTAAAGATGGCCAGCCAATTTTTCGCTCGTTTCTAAAATCATTTCAGAAAACGGCCTGTCAGTCTGCACTTGCCTCGTTGCCATTCAAAGGCAGCTGCCAAGTTTGCCTGTCTGTGTTGATAGTCTTGTCCTTCCTTCATTTAGATGGTTGTTGGTGCTGCCGGACTAGGCTGGGTCTCGCTTCCTGTTCGTTCTTGCCCGTCTAGCCACATATCTTACGGCGGGCGTAAGACAATTAACCCTGGGCGGAGTTCGCGGAGTTGCACTAAGCGGGACACCGCGAAGTGCATAAAAAACTCAGTCGCACTACGCAGAGCTCCGCGAGCGGCTGAGTATGATAGAAAAATGCCGTTCGCGGTGATTGCACAGTGCCGGATGCTTGTCCACACTGTGCAATCATTGCGAACGGCACCATGCACAGCGCAAGCTTTCCTTTTCAGCCGCTCGAGTAGATTTTTACTCGAGCAGCAGCTTTCTCAACGCGAACGGTCACGAGCATACGCGACCACTCGCAATGAGAAACCTGACCCCCCCCCCCCCGCTTTGAGAAATCTCGCCGGGATGTTTATTTTCCGCGCTCGCCAACTTGATGTTGACGATCGCGAACGAGGAAAAATCTCGCCGGGAGGTTGATTTTCCTCGCTCGCGGTCGCCAACTTGACGTTGATGAACGCCAGCAAGGAAAAAAACTCCGCTCAGCAGAGTTTTTCGGAACTCCGCGATCTCCACGTAACGCGGAGTGCAGAAAACTCTGTAAACTCCGCGAGCGGAGTTCACTGCCCAGGCCTGAAGACAATACTATCAAAGCAGTTGCTAGTAGAGTGACTTCAAGACAGAGCCCAAGGATTAAATCTGATAAAGGTAATGTCTCTGGGTACATTACGTTGTGGAGGAGCAGTCCTGTACAGTTGCACATTTTTCAAACAGGTCTTGCTTTTAAAATAGAGTTCATATTCTGAGAGACTTGTAATTTCATGTCCCTGTGTTGTAACTGCGTTTATAATGCGCTTGCTACCTTCTGATAAGGCATTGACGATCCTTACATAGTTTAGCATACTACTTCAGCCCGGAACCCAAGGTTAGTGGATTAAGTCGTTATTGGTATTAATTGTGTGCTCTAAATGAAAGCTGTCCATGCATTTACTTCAGCTTCTTTGTTGTCAATTAATTGCAGTTAGGTGTGCTCATTAGTGAGTCAAAGCAAAACAAACTGGCAGGTAAAGGTTCCTTTTATTACCATTTTATCAAAGCTGCTCATCTTAGCTACAGGCAGCATTTTGCTGGAATTGCAAATATGTCACCGTCCTGGCATCTTCGTATGTGCATCTCATTTACATACATTTATCTCCAGCTTGGAGCGCATTCATCTCATTAAGGGCCTCCCCTTGCACTATTTCATAAGCCGGCTGCTGGGAGGGATTTCACCTGTGGTGACTGAGAAAAGTGGGGTGAAAAAACAAAATCTTCACGAAGAGGAAACCTTCGGACTCCCTCTCCCACTCTCCTATAAAAGCCGCAGTTTCTGTTAAACAGCCTCTTGTATAAAAATTCTTAGTTGTTAGTTGCACCCTCCCTCCCATATGCCCTTGTTTATCTTATTTTTCTGTAGCACTCCACAAGTGCTTGTTTTTACAGTTCTCTCCCTAGTGTGCATCCCCCAACATAACTCCCTGCCCTACGCTCTGTGTTGCTGTCCTTTACTTCCACCCCCCCCCACGTTGTGTGCTCTTGTCTGTTTTCTCACTTTAACCACCACCCTCCTGAGCTCCTTTCTGTCGGCTCGTGTGCTTCCCCCTAGCTGAAATTCTCCAGATCCCCCACACTATGTGTTGTACTTAATACCCTATTCTGCCTTGACGTCTGTTTTCCCAGGCAGAGACACATTTCTTTTCCTGGGCGTACCATGGCATGCTTCGTCGAGGGGCGACATTCTTTCCTTGAGCTTCACTATGCTTGAACCAAGAGACACATGTCGCTGAATATTACGTGCCCAGCTAAAGCCATTGTTAAATAAAAAATTGTAAATTTACCAAATGCCTGCAAATATATTACATTAGTTGTGCATGACGCTCTTTTGAGTTTCGATGGTGCGGGGCATAATTGATATCATTACCTTAATAGCTATAGACTATTTTAAAATGGTGCCCAAGGAGAGTGGTGGTAAACTTGTTGTTGTTGCTTTTCTTGTAATGGTGTATTCTTTCAGCCTAGGTCCAGTTGACTGGTGGAGTTTTGTTTCCCATAGTAGATACATTGCTTTGGTTGCGTGCCCTGCTCTTGCTTTACTGTTTCACAATAAAAACTGTTTTAGTTACAGTCCAATTGCGTTATCATGTGCAATCAGACACTGATCTGAGAGAGTGAGGGATTAATAGGTGAAGAGTAAGACTCGCGACTCTGGTCCTGTTCACTTTTGTATTCTGCTTTACTATTGGTAGTACTGGGTGCAACAATCTTAATGTGCACCCCCAAGTCGCCCCCCTTTTCCAATGATTCTCTGGCCAAAGGATGTGTGATAAAAGCAGTAACGCACTGACCTAGCTATATAAAATACATATCTATGATTTGCCTTTTTTGCAGCAGGCACATTTACCCTCTGTGCTACCTTACTTACAGCATCACTCAGACTGCCATGAAGCATTATTTGATTTCCACAGTGGCAACTCTTAAAGTGCTGACGTTGAAAGAGTCACTTGAGCTCAGTTGTTATTTCGTTGGACACTTTACATGAATACCAGTTTGCTGTGCATGTCTCTCACAAGCAAGGCATGCTTGTATTGGTGCCCTTCTATGGGAATTATTTTTTTAATAAATGTGTCGTTTATTAATTAGGGCATTCTGTTGCAGACTGTATGCTGTAGTTTTATCTATTTGACAAGATTTGGCTGCTATGGCTAAGGTTGCCTTGGCAGACCAGGAGCCTCCTAAATCACCCAGGTTGCTAGAGCAACTTTTTATTTGTTGATTGAACATGCTCTCTTTGTGCTTCCATATTTAATTTAGAATTTGTGATTAAGGTTGACCTTTCCCATTGCGATTTTAATGCTTTTTAGGTCTGTAAAACCCTCACAATGTGTTTTTACCTTTTGTTCGTTTCTTTGTTCTAGACGTTAAAGCTTGCCCTGACTTAAGAAGCTTGTAAATGTCTGTCATTGAATATGTTTGGGATGCTTATTCATTTTTTACTTCACAAAAAGGCACAAGCTTTAAAGCTGATAGTTTATTTTATATGTAGGGTGGCATGCTACAAAGCAGCAATATTTTATTGGCATACGTAATGGGTTCAAAGTTTATTATGGGCACTGAACCTTTCAGGACCAGAACGTATGTTTGCCTTTAATTGCAGCTTTGCTTTTTCTGACTGCCTGTGCAAGCTCCCCATCCTGTGTTGCCTCCTATCTTTCTAACAAGATTTTGCCATGCCAATCTGTCTCATTTGTTTGTTAAACGAACGAGTGGTTTGGTGTATATACCATAATATAACATGCACAATTATTAATAACAATTTTTAAAAAATAAAACAAATTTAGTTTGTTCTGAAGCCAATCCTTTCCTTTCCAATGAAGCAAGACCGTTTGGCATTGGCAATAACACTTTGTCACCTTATGCTGGGCGTACAGCCTGACCATTGATTACCAATACAAGCTTAAGTGTTACCCTTAAAGATGTTTTTCATGTGCAGTGTAAAGTCTGGAGCTGTGGGCAAATTACTATTACATGATTCAGTTTACATTCTGCCGATGACAAATGTTCATGTACATTCCTTGCATCTAGAAGTAATTTGACCGAAAGTGTCCAGTATATGCGGCTGTTGAATACTATTCCTCATGAAAAGTGTACAATGAAATAAATGTATGTGAGGATTGAGAGCCAATCTGAACTGAAGTTGCAGTGACAAGGAAGGACAATATTCTCACTAACTTGGTCCAATTTTGAATTGAGTTTAGGAAACTTATCTGAAAAGTTCAATTCCCAATTTGCTTTGGCTAACCATTGAAAATTCATGTTGCCTTGGTAATCAGAACCCCAAAGGGATAACAATTCATCTTTTTAATTGCTCCGAGAATGAACACATTAGCTCTATTTAGGACATTTTGAATTCCCTGCAAATAGCTGCCAATGTGTTAAATTGACATTATCCAAGTTTATTCATTCATGAGATGAAAGCCAGAGTTAAGTGTACATACTGCAGGGGTTCCCATGCACAATCGGGTCATTGACTGAGGTCCAGATGGATGCAAATTAAGTTTCCACAATCCAGTACATTTGTGTTCAAATATGTAATGGAATGTGTTTAGTACAGAAGAGCACTACATTTCCAGCGATGGATCCTCTCTTTCAAATGCATTGCTGAGTGGCTCCTAAGACCTATCACAGTCCATGGGAATCATCGAGGGATAATATTGAATGTTAATCACAGTGCCTATAGTTCAGATGGCAAAATAATTTCCCCAAATTGAAAAAAAATTATATTAACCAATCTCTCCCCAAATCAGAATGTATGTAGAAGTCTGAAACATAAAAGTAATCCTACAGTAGTCTCCCTAATAATGGTGTCAAGTGTGCGCACTGTACCTGCTGGTTCAGGTCCTGGTAGAGATGGTCGGAGTCTCCTATGTTTTGTGGCAGCCTACATAAAGGTGTTTGCTGACAGTGTATATTGCTGTTTTCCTTTTTTTAGGCAGCTTTTGTCATCTGCATCTGAGGATTTTCTGCAAAATCATAAAGTTCACAGCTTCTTCCACTCCCTCGCAATAGATTCTTTGTATCCTCACCGTAAGTAAATGTCTATGTACTTGTGAATGTTTATTATTTTGACTTGAAATTGTGTGGCTCACAGCCATAATTTGCACAACCTTGTATTAAGCTATTTCAAATATTTCGGATGGGTAGGCAGTCCATACAATTGTAAGATTGCACCAGCAATTTGTAATGTTCTAAATTGGACAAATTATATTATCTGCTTGCATTGTACTTAATATAAGAGCAAGAAGCCCTTCTGACAAAACTATGGTACATAGCTACAAAGACGACAGTATTTATTTGGATGAATATTGTAAATGAGTGGGACACAGGAGTTCATTAGAACCACTAAAAAAACAAATCATCCTTTGGTCTGCCTAATGCTGAACACCAATCACAATCATCCACCAAACTGATCAATGCAAAATCTAACATACACAAGGGAGTCTAGTTGTCAACTCAAAACCAGCAAACCAGAGATACGTCAGTAGTAGAAATTATACACACCTTTTTATTAAAATCGTTAACATTTGTAAAAGTTAAAAATAGGAATCACAGGGTATTAAATCACAAATTTCATGTACATATAATGAAGCACCAATGTTTTAGCAGCATGTAGCAAGATAACTTGCCACCAAATGCAAAATCAACGAATCAAACAAATAGCATAAAAAGGTGAGAGTAAAACAAAACAATACACTTTGTCATCAAGAAAAACACATTTGTGTATGTAAAACGTTAGGACTGGAACCCGATATATTGGCAATCATTGAAGATCTATGGTACCAGTCACCAACATGTATTGTGTATCAAGGTGTCGACGCGTTTCGATGGTGTTGTCCTGATTATACCATCTTTATCAAGACCGAGATTAGACTCTCATAACATATACATGAAGCCAATCATTGTAGTACTCCTTATAGAAATTAATCTAGAGACAATGCGGGTATATTCGATAATATTTCTTTTTTATTTCTTTGCTGGAATATGATGCAGAGGACCCACAGCGCTCATAATGATAGAAGCTCTTATTATGGATGACTGTAGTTTGTATTTCAAAGAGTTTCAAAATTTCATAACGCCCTTAATCAATTAGGCCGTTGAGCCGAGGATCCGGCACTGCTCACTGCTTAGTGTGGCGTTCTTCAAACGATTAAAGATGCCCAGTGTTACTTTTGAAAGACCTAACTACATTAATATTTTTGTTACGTAGCACTTTTTTGGGCATCCGTGAAAGAATCACAAGTGTTCCTCATCATTTCCCTGTTGGACTGTTAAAGGCATACATCCCCCACCCAGCTTGGGCATCACTCTTCTATCCACATGTTGAATACCAACCCCTGTCCTGAGGAAACCTTTCCAGCCCCAGGGGTCGAAAAGCATTGAGTACATTCAATTTGAAGGTGCACCGAAAAATAAAATATCACAATCTGATGTTGGTTTGTTCTTCAACTTTGATTAGTGAGGTGCGATTCCTTTGGGTCCGTCATCCGATTTGCTTGCATTGTTAAAGTCGAAAAGCATTGACACAATGAATCAAGGAAACCAGGACGACTCTTTCTTTTGAATTACGTTGTTTTCCTCACTTCATATCTTGGATTTGGTCACATTGTACATTTAAATTTTGCCAAATGTTTTAGCATAGGAGGCAGTTGTGTGTTTTGATTGATCTACTTCATTCAAGGACTTAAACCATGCTCACACCTGAAATCGACATCGAAGGCGCCACAGGTAGTGCTGAAGATCCAGACTACATCGAAAGCTTAGTCAAGAGCCAGATCTGAGAAATCTGGGGCACCAATTTTACAAGACTCCAAGAGTAGCTTGACTCGAAGTAAAGGCTTCTTTTTATTTACATTTTCGCTAGGAAAAGTTCAGCAAAAACACCTCTGCTGAAGCCCTCAGACACTTCCTTGCAAGAGCAGGTTTGCTTTCAATGAAAAACCCTCCTTCTAGGCTACTTCGGAGTTGGGTCCGAAACAAATCATGGACAGGAGGGTAAGCCCTCTTTATATGTGCCAACTCTGCCACCAAAACCTCCATCACCATGCTCACGTTCACCACCTTTTCTTCATCGACTAGTCACTTGAAGGGTCTCCATACATCTATTTCCTATCCTGGCTATCCGCATGACCCTATCGACCCAGACGACCAGCCCTTAGATGCATGGTCCACTGATGACCCCCCCCACCCCAAAGGTCATCATGACCTGGAACATTGCCTGCTTAGGGCATCCCTTCGAAACAATATCACGGTCTGGGTTATTCAGTGGTGTGCTGTACATCATAAGGTCTAGTATAGAAAAAAATGATGGATTGACCTGGCCTGGGTGTTCAAGCTGAAATTTCTATTGAAGGGTCAACTCTGATATGCATATGGCTGGGTCCAAACTGAGGTGGCATGGTGTGCAAAATAACGATGGATTGGAATACGACCCGAGTAATTGCCAGTGGCTGAGATTATTTCAAGGATTCCATCCATTACTTTTTTGTATACTTTGGAGATTAAGCAGTAATTGACTGTATTTAATCTGCCAACTGAGGTGGCGGAGGAAGTTGTCTTCGCCGCCAGGCGCTCTTCCACTCAGTTTGCTGTGCACTGGAACAAGTTTGTGACCTGATGTGGTATCCACATGATTGACTCTTTACAAGCCAAGCAATTTAACGTTCTTTGGTTCGTTTTGTCTTTGCCTCAGCAAGGCCTTTAAGTGGATACTATTAAATGGTATTTATAAATCTGGGCGGTGAACTCCGCTCGCTGAGTTTTCCGCGCTACGTGGAGCTCGTGGAGTTCCGAAAAACTCCACTACGCGTAGCAGAGTTTATTTCCTTGCTCGCGTTCAACGTCAAGTTGGCGAGCGCCAGCGAGGAAAATGCACCTCTCAGTGAGATATTTCCTCGTTCGCGATCGTCAACATCAAGTTGGCGAGCGTGGAAATTCAACCTCCCGGTGAGATTTCTCAACGCAGGCGGTCAGATTTATTATTGCGAGTGGTCACATATGCTTGCGACTGCTTGCGTTGAGAAACTGTCCGTTCGCGTGGAGAAAGCTGCCGCTCGAGTAAAATTTACTCAAGCGGCAGAAAAGAAGCAGCGCCCGCTTTCGCTGTGCATGATGCCATTCGCGATGATTGCACAGTGCGGACAAGCACCTGGCACTGAAAATCACCGTAAACGGCATTTATCTAAAACTCCGCCGCTTGCGGAGCTCTGCGTAGCGGATGTTTTTATTTGCACTTCGCAGAGTTCGGCGTAGCGGAACTCCGCCTAGGCTTAGTTATTTGTCAGCCATTGTGGATTTTCTGAGTTTACTGGACCATTCGTCTTCGATTAAATCACCTGTACTGATAAGGTTTTTAAAAGGTTTTATACATGTTTCCTCTGAAACAGTTTGTGATGCCACAGTGTGACCTTAATTTGGTCTTGACCTTTTTCATGTGTGCACCCTTCTGTCTGATGCATAGCTGCTTGCTACATCTCCTGACTGTCTTCCTCATTGCAGTTACTTCGGTTGGTTACATGAGTGAATGGTGCAACTGCCCTATACCACCTTATTCCCAGACCAACTGGTGCTGAGGGCTCTAGCAACCTTCTTGGCTAACATCATGACTCCCTTCCACACTGGGCAAGCTGTCCCCTTCACAGCATTGTTTGCACTCACCCCTCAAAGGGCTAGGAAAAATGTAATCAGCTTTAAACTTTATTGATCATACTAAAGAGCACTATGTGGGCTATAATTTTTTGAGGGGAGTTTCTGAGGCGTAAAAAATGTAATTTGTTCAGAAAAGGACTGTCCGGGTGGATAGTCCTCTGCATTAAGATCTGCTATGTACTGGCCAGAAAGCAGCCATTGGAAGGGCTATGTTGGGACGCAGAGTGCCTGTACTTGACAGCTGCCAGCCTGCAACGTGGATCTTTATTGCATACGTTCATGAAGCACTATGCTTTAACAGCCAGGTCTGACAGGACATTTTGCCTGGTCGGTCCTAAAAGACTTTTTGTTCTGAGGCCACTTCACAAGTCCTTCCCCGTTGTCATCTATTCTTATGTGAGGCGTCTGCTGTTTGGAGTATCCATTTGAAGAAGTTATTTACTTCCAGTAACTCTTTCTGTTGGACACTATCTCTGACCGCAGATTCCTCACTGCACTGCACCTCCCCTTTCTGTGGAATGGCATGTTTTTAACCTGCAAAAAACCCAAATTAGGAATCCGTACGTTGGTACCTACAGCTGTTCCCATTCTGCATCTGAGGGTGCAGAAAGGGGAAAAAATTAAAAACTGACGTCAGTGCGCAGAGGTTGCTCTTATATGCATCTGTTTCGTTTTTTTCTGGGAAGGTATAGAGCCAAAACAGAACAACCTAGCATGTTCAGGGGAGTTGCCGGAGAAAAGTTTTTGGATCCAGTCTGGCACCTGGTGCGAATTCTAAGTCGTGAAATCTGCTATTGGGGTATCCACCACAAACCTAAATAATTTGTTTGTTTGATCTAAGCTGTCTTGTTGTCAGGAGGTCCTCTCATACTATGAGGCATGCACCTGTTGCTAATACATAATGACTTTCCTTGCTAGGCATCTAACTTCTGATAGACTTGGCAACCTCACTTTTTGAGGGTGTATGTTAATACTTCGAGATGCTTTCCCCTATCTAGAATTATAAGACTATTAAAAGTAAATTTGTAAGTCCCTTTGAGATTTTATTTTATTTTCCCTGCAGATCATTTATCGCACTCTTTGAAGTCAAAAACATGTGAGAAATTTGAGGACAGTTCTGAGGCATCCAGCCCGGAAGATGGTAGGTGAAACGTTATGGATTGCATTGATGTTTCTAATTCATTTGTTAAATGTAGTACTTGAGGACCAGTAAATATTTCCTCCATTACTAAAATTGGTAGTAAAGTTAACGTATGTACCTGCAAACCAGATGTCTGGATGTTAAATAAAATTTCAAGCATAATCTGAGTATCCAAGTAGAAAACCTCTTTAATACAACCTCATGATTATTTTTATTAATTTACATCAAATTCTGCAGCTGCTTCAATTTTCATAGTCATTTGCTAGAAGGGGGTCTGTTCTCAGTCTTTAAACTAACATAATATTGCTAGAAAGTATCTCTTCACTCACTACAGAGAGAACCTACTCATACATCTCTATTTGGGTAACCACTAATCACAGTGGAACAAGTTCTAATTTAGAATAGCACCAGAAAAGGTCCACTGCTGAACTTAAACTTTGTATAACTCCAGGTAGACCATATGTAAAGGAATATTCTGTTACCACCTAAGGTGATTTATGAAATTACTTTCACTCTGTATTCTAGGGGAAAATTGATGTAAATCACTTAGCACTTCATTTGTTTCCTCACCCCGCAGTAGTTGGTATAATTGTTACCATAGTAAATGTGTAACACAAAGTTAAAAACCTCAAGACTCCACAGTCAGCTGAAATGAGGCCATCATTAAAGCGTGAAAATGGGCTTGTGGTTAAAGTAAAGGCTGAAAAAAGTCTAAACACAAAAGGACTAATGCAAAAAAAAAATCTAATTAAATGGCAGATACTGTAAAACAAATTGAATACAAGGAATGGAAATGCAACTCTATGTAAGTTTCCTTATGTCCTTTCTAGAGGGGAATGTCTGTATATTACTGACATTTTGGTAAAGTGGCACGAGAGACTGTAAGCCAGTTGTTTGGATGTATTGTGACTGACTCATGAAAGTGCCAGTGGTTCATTTTACAGAAATAAAAGTATAGCATTGGTCAATGCCTCTTTTTCTCTGGTGTGTTTGTACCCTGAATGGTAATCAGATGTTGACTCCTGGAAATGCATGGGACTAGTAAAAATGTTTTTGAGCGTTTCTCACCTGTTTCTAGAGATATTTTCTTGCATAAAGTACTTATTATTTTTGGTACAGAATGCAGTGCTACACAGCTTCCATTTTAACTTGGTAAGCTAGTTAGTGATTTTGTGAGCTTGTTGCGTGTCACAAAGTTCAATTTTGTTTGGTTTGAAAGTGATATGCTCTGTGCAGCAGTGGGTTTCTAACTAGTTTACTTTAACGGGCAAAACTAAATCTTTTAGCAGCCAGTTTTATCATTGAGTTCTGTGCGATTTATCTGTAGTGCGTAAGCTTAAGATCAATATTAAGGTAACAGATTGTGGTTGGGTACTGCAACTTATGCATGCATGTGAGTGAAGTTCCCATCGCAGAGCATATGATTATTCCTTCTCCTATGAGCTGCGGACAGTGGTGCATTGACAACCTTGAAGGCAAAATATGCCCACAGACACAACAGAATAGAAAAGTCTGCAGTAAAAAAAAACTATGCTACTCCAACTGAATCCACAAGGCAGTGTGCTAATAAAGAATTCTGTAAAATCCTCAGACCTCTGTAAGCCAAAATGCACAGAAGCTACAGCCCCACTTCTTAAGAAGTTTGTACCAAACTAGCAAATCATTACACAACTGAAGCAAACCTGTTGGATTCTTAATTAAACAAAAAACGCCAGAACCCTTTTCTGACAAAACCCACCAGAAAGAGACCTGCACAGCTTCGACAGTCCTAACTGAATTTCAGGATCTTGTCCAAGCAGGCTGTCCTCCTGAGCCGTGCCCACCTCAAATCTTCAAAAATATTCTATCGACTTCTGCAGCCACCTTAGTGAAAACAATATATATGCCATTTTGTTCATAAAAAAAAAAAAAACCTACACTGGACAATCAAGACTGACAACTACAGACCTATGGCAAATGAACCATTCCTAAGCAGACTTATAGAAACAGCAGCTTTCGCCCAGACCTCACAATTCATTTGAGGGAAATCTATGCTTTCTGACTTCCAAACCAGATTCCATCTAGGAAGAGGGACTGAATCAGCCCTTTTCTTTATTTGGGATGACCTTAATAACCCGGTAGACCAGAACGGAATTGCTGCCCTTCTTGGACCATTCAGCTGCCTTTGACACAGTAGATCATGACGCTCTAATCCAAAGTCTTGAGGAAGCCATCATAGACGGCATAGCTCTTGCTTGAATCACATCATACCTACACAATAGGACAAATATTATACATACTCCTCCTTTCTCTTCTAAACCATACAGCGTTCAAGCAGGACTCCCTCAAGGCTCAATCATTTCAGCCTTGCTTTTCAACATCCCTATGAAATGATTACCGGATCTGATCAATGGGTTGACTTTACCTGCTATAACTACACAGATGTCACACAGATACTTATGAGATTAGAAAATCCAAAGGATACCGGACATTCAAAAATCTTCAGCTCCCTCCAGGGCGTTGACCAATGGATGGCAATGGGCCACTCCAATTAAATGCCTCCAAAACCAAAATACTCACCTGTGGCAACTGGAAAACCTATGACCCTCTCTGTGCCTGGCCTGATGATCTAGGACCACCACCAAAAATGTTGAAGGAAGTACGAAACCTTGGAATTACCATGGACGCCGAGCTGTCCATGAATGCATAAGTGGACAAGGTAGCCAAATCAAGTTTTCTCATACTGAAAGCACTGCAATGCATCTTTACGCACCAAGGATTCCATCACAAGGTTCAAGCTACCATCTCTCTTGTCCTTTCTAAACTGGATTACACTATTGGTCCGTATCATGGATAACCTGTGTCAACTATGAGAATATTACATTGCCGCTAGACTACTCCTATATTTAAAGCCACAAGCGCACATCTACCCTGCCTTGAGGGCCTCACACTGGCAACCACTTGCCAGAAGATCCACCTTCAAGATGCTTTGTATCACACACAAAGCAATACATGGCAAAAATCCACTTCATCAGGAAGAAAATCAGCAAATACAACAAAGGAACCTACGCTCGAGAATGGTTCCCTGCCTCAACATTCCAACATACAAGAACAAGCATTAAAAATGCAATAGGTCTCGCCTTTCTTTAAGTTAAAGCCATTTGCTATGCTATACAATACCATTAGCAAAGCAAATGGCTTTAACTTAATAAAAGGCGAGACCTATTGCATTTTCAATGCTTGTTTTACAAATGTCGTTCAGCCTTCCTAGACCTGTTTTGGTGTTTTTCTTGCCTGGGCATGCTCGCACACCCAAGAGTCCTTCAGCACATCACAGATAACTCTGAAACAAGACCTGCGTGATCCGCCCGTTAATAACCATGCCGTGACATGAGCCATAAACAATGGTCCCGAATGTTAAGTATCCATGGGGGCCTGAGAATGCAGACAGTAAACAGTGCTGCAGGCATGTGTCTGCTATATGGAAGTTTGTAGTTAGCTAAAGATGTATTACCTAGTGTATTAAAATTATGGAGTGCAGTGAAAGGGCTTAAAGATGTATGTAATAAAAAGTAAGGTACTGCTTTGCGAATGTATTTTGTGAGATTTGCTGTCTTTTTTATAAATAGTTATAGAACATTAAAAGTTACTCCGTGCCTGTGGTTATTTTTTTGCGTGGCAGTTTAAGAAGGGTACAGTTTAGGAATGTTGGAGGCGTGTTAATATTTATAGGTTGTACCTTATGTAGTATATACAGCTTATTGTGTGCTAAGGAATGAGTTGCATAATACCACCTGAAGTACAGTTTTGTTGTTTTATTATTTGCTGCGCTTTACTGCGCCCCGAAACCCCCTCTTGTACCGTTCCAAATTTTTACTTTAACTTAAGTACGTGTGTTATAAACATGTACGCGTGCATTTGTGCTGCCGTTTGTGCACGTAGGGAAAGGAAGTGTGTATGGAACAGCACTTTTGTGTGTTGAGGCGGCAAAAGTAACGTGCATAACAGGAACAAAGTGGTAAAGATGGAGGGAGAAAAGGGAAAAGCGAATGGTGAAAACCAAAAGTAAATACGAGCGGGAGTTATTACAGCAAAAAGCAAGAGGAGCTTGATAGGGAGGGAGCGAGGGACTAGTAGTTGTGCAAATGGCGCGAGTTGAACGTGTGCATATGTCCTGTGCTGCATGCATTAGGTAAAAAGCATACGTGGGGCATGTATTGTTGTGGTAGGGTGGGATATCACAAAAGCAGAAGGGGCCTGATAGAGGCTGTAATAGAAAGTGTGCCTTTAATGAGCGCTGATCTTGTAATACAGAATGTAGGGCAAAAGGCTGTAGAAAAAGGGAAATGGGGAGTAATGTAGCGGCGTGAAGCCTAGACAGTAGCGGTGCATAATGTGGCGGGGAAAGGCTGTAGGGATAGGGAAATAGGGAGCAATGTAGCGGCATAAAGCATAGACAGTAGCTGCGTATAGCAACGTTGGGTTTGATGAGCTTTTGAAATGGCCGTAATGGAGGGAGAAAAGGAGGGAGCGTGCGGTGAACAGGAAAAGCAAACAGTAGCGGCATTTAATAGAAGCAAAAGGGGCCTGATAAAAACAGGGAAGGAAAGAAGAAGCGAGCGAGTAGGAGTTGAGGTAATGTTCTGTGCTGGTGCATAGCAACGGTTGGTTTTTACATGTTGCAACACAGAATGGAGGGTAAAAAGACTGTCGGAAAAGGAAAATAGTTAGTAATGTTTCTGGTAGTGGTGTAAAACATATAAAGTGGCAGTGTATAGCATCACGCTACGCGCAGTGAAGGAAAGTGTGTATGGAACGCCACTATTGTATAGTGAGGCGGCAAAAGTGACGTGCACAATAGGAAGAAAGTGGTAAAGATGGAGGGAGAAAAGAAAAAAAAAAACGAGTGAAGAAAAGCAAACACCAGCGGCAGTTAATAGGAAAGTGTGTATGGAACGCCACTATTGTGTGATGAGGCGGCAAAACTGACGTGCACAATAGGAAGAAAGTGGGAAAGATGGAGGGAGAAAAGAAAAGTGTTGCCGCGCGGCCGTGAAAGCGAAAGTCATCGCAATCGCGATGACGCGCTCTGTGATAAGGACGCAAGGGATGCGTGCGCAGCAGTGATTAGAGAAGCGGAGCGAGGCGCGCGCGCTTGTGCGCGTAACCGCACGCTGGTGGCCGATTTGGGAGCACTTTCAAAAGCCCCTTACTAAATGTCTCGCAGCGCATGCGCGCTGGCTCAGCGAGACCTAAAAAAAATCATGGGTGTAACAGCTTTCTCTGTTCAAGGAGCCAAACTATGGAATTCAGTACTTGCACACATAAGATCCACTGACAACCATCTTAGCTGCAGGAGATTTCTCAAGAGCTGGCTCTTCTCAGTATGACAACTATACTCACAACACAACAGTGTACCACTACAGTATACTCAGACAAAACAAACTATGCTTCTCACTGTATAGAGAAAGTTGTTGTTATACTTGTCATTGCACATTGAACAATGCATCCTGTTACAAGCACATACATTCATATAAGGAGAAAGCGAATTTATTACACCACAAGAGACTTGCACACCTGATCGTGTCATAATTGCTGCTTCCATGTACATGTGGATACATATATAGAAGAGTTTATGCTTGCTACTTTCAATGTTATGAAACATTTGCACACACATCTTCAAGATAACTGTGCACATCAGACCATGTTAAATATTACTGCTTCTGTGCACACAGGTATTTTATGTAGAGCAGTCTTCTCCAGCCAATTCAACCTTAACAAGTGTCATGTGCATACATGTATGTTTACGTTTATTTCAGCTTTTGATTAAAAAAAAAAAACACCTGCCAGACTCCCTTCTCTCTAGCTCATCCGAAACCTTTGTTGATTCTTAACCCTCAAACATCCTTATCAAACTCTCTCGTCCTTTTTTACCCATGTCACCCAACTAACAGGTGCACTCCACCTCTACTTACAAACAATGGCCTACTTCTTCTCCTTTCAAATCCACTCCCATCATTCTATCCCTACTCTAAACTCTACAAAATACGCAAACACAAGAAATAGGGTACACACCTGACACAACTAATGCACATAGAAAAAAGTACTAACTGCTAATCTCTTATCTTGGGCTCTGGAGTATCGTGAAACTCGCCGCACAGTGCTTCAGTGTCTCGTAGGGTGTAGTAAGATATATGTATAAATACAATTTACAATTACATTTTGAGGTGTTATTGTTGCCCAAATTTGAGAGTTGACCCGGTATTGTAAAATATAAAAAGAATAGCTGGCACTAAACAGTTAAACTTTTTTAAAAATGAAGAAAATATTGTATGTTTATATATGGTTCATTTTTTCCTATGGCTGAAGCTCATTAACTTGAGCCTCAAGAATTCAAGAGTAAACTGGGAAGGTGGTGTTGGCAGTCAGGTTCCTACTTACCCCTGAATCCACTAAATGTTTGTTCATACATAAAACATTATATACAGAGTAAAAATACGTTAAAAAGGAGAAAACACATTCACACCTAAAGTGTCTTCTAAAATATCGAAGCTGTACTTTTCATTTGATTTCTTCATTGCAGTAAGTCTGTAATTATGAAGTGCAAATACAAAATCTTCGTAAGATTAACATTAAAGAGCAGAATTCTTTATAAAGTGCAGCAGTAACAAAATTAACCAGCATTGTGCAAATCTGTGATCAGTATGTTTATTCTTCTAGGGCAATTTTTTCCACCACATACCATAACTAATTAAAAAGTGCATTTTTAGCATCATTCAACAAAACGATACAGCATATATCCAGTAAGTGAGCCTGCCCACTAATTCAATTTTGTTCCACGCAAACAGAATATGCTAAAGTTTGCAGCGGTGCCAGTTGCCCAAGATATCAGGGACTTTCTTCTTGGACCACCATTGGTAGCTGGTTCAAGATTGACTTTATTGCTCGTCAAGGGGACTGCGCGGCTCAAACATTCATAGATCAGGAGCTTAACCACAAACGTTACAATCCTATCTGATTTTGTGAAAGGTGCCCATTACATCCAAGTTGTAAATGTGACCGGATACATTAGTTCTTTTGGTGACGCTAGCATTTCTGTGACAAGTAGCACAAAGGTAATGTAGGTGCGTACACTGAATTGAACACCCACATCCTGCAGTAGTGGGACATGTGCCCCCGGTTTTGGGAGAATGGGGCTAGGATTGGTCTTAAGAAGCAGTGCAGTGGATCGTGTCACATGCCACAGCACTGAGACCGCCCTACTCTCCGCCACAGACGACATCCGCACCCTCCTCGACCAAGGCCACACCGCAGCCCTGATCCTACTTGACCTGTCAGCAGCATTCAACACCGTCTCCCACCGCACACTCTCCAGCATACAAGGGACCGCCCTCGACTGGATCCGCTCGTTCCTCACCGGCAGAAGCCAAAGGATCAGACTGCCACCCTTGCTCTACGAACCCACGGAAATCAAATGCGGAGCATCCCAGGAATCGTCGCTCAGCCCTACCCTCTTACAAATCTACATGGCCGCCATCGTCGGACAGCACGGCCTCAGCGTAGTGTCCTACGCAGACACCCAGCTCATCCTCTCCCTCACCAAGGACCCCACCAGACTCCGGTCCCAGGAAGGAATGCAGGACGTCGCATCCTGGACGAGCAACAGCTGCCTGTAGCTCAACTCCGAGAATACCGAGGTCCTCGTCCTCCGAACCACCCCGGCAGCATGGAACAACACTGTGTAGCCCACCGCCCTCGGCCCCCCCAGACTACGTCAGAAACCTCCGCATCGTGCTCGACTCCTCCCTCTCCATGAACCGACAGGTCAACGCTGTCGCCTCCAGCTGCTTCAACACCCTCTGCAAGACCTTCAAATGGATCCCCCTCTGCCCCCCCGAGTCAAGGAAGACAGTCACCCACGCACTCATAACCAGCAGACTCGACTACGGAAACGACCTCTACGCCGGCATCAACAAGTCTCTACTCCGCAAGCTCCAGACGATACAGAACACCGCTGCCAGACTCGCCCTCGGCATCCCCCGACACGAACACATCAGCCAACACCTACGGAACCTCCACTGGCTCCCCGTCGAGAAGAGGCTCACCTTCAAGATACTCTCCCACGCCTCCAAATGCCTCCACAACAACGGACCCCAATACCTCAGCGAGAGATTCACCTTCCACGTACCCAAAAGAAACCTCCGATCCGCCAACCTCGTCCTCGCCGACACCCCACGCATACGCAGAACCAGAACAGGGGGAAGAGCTTTCTCCTACATCACGGCCAAGACCTGGAACGAGCTCCCGATCGACATCAGACGCGTCCCCTCCCTGAATGCCTTCAGGAAGGCCCTCAAGACCTGGCTTTTTGACCAAACGGAACTGCGGACAGTCTATTCATCAAGGAAACAAGTGGCAGCACCTGTGCCTCTTTAAATGGTAGAATTTGTTTCTTTACAGCTCCCCTTAGAGATCAATAGGAAAATAAGTTCAGGGCTCTGCCATGTTGGGCGGGAAAGTGTGGAGATACTATGGCTCTATCAGAAAGAAGTGGGTTCCAACAGTGTCCTAATAATTAAGGTCCTCTTGAAGGACTTGAGACAGATTTTCCATGACCAATATGTTCCAATGTTGGAGTTGCCGCTGAGCAGTGGAAGAGGATGCCTTTTTACCATTGTGACTCAATGAGAGATGCCACCCCAATGACAATACCACAGCACCATTCTGTCAGTTCCAGGTTGATGCTTTAGCTGGGGTGAGCATAAGCCTTGATAAACTATATGCCATCAGAATAGGGTACACTTAAATTGCTTTCATGGCCACTAGGATTTCTTACCAGAAAGCCCTAATAAAGGGACCGGCCCATCAGGCTTGTTGCAAGTCTCCTTGCATTCTACAGCCCCACCAGCACAGGGGGCTAGTGTTGGGGATGAGCCTATGTAATTTAGCAGGATGGTGGTGCAATCAAGCATGACCCATATAATGGGCTTCTTTCCCCTTCATGCTTGAGGTCTTCTGCTTAATAATGTGCCACAATTTCCTCCCCATTGTTTGTCAGGGATGTGTCTGCCTAGAGTGCCCTTGCATTTTTCATATATGCAACGCTGGACAGTGGGTGAAGAGTCAGATTGTAGATGTTAGAGATTTATTTAATTTTTATTTAAAATTCTGTTTAAGTAAAAAGAAACAAAACTTTGTTATAGCTAGTAATAGGCAGTGCATAACCAGCATGCAGACTGGCTCACTTGTGTGGTGGTACATAGATGGGCACAATCATATAAGCAATATACTGACAAAATTCTTGTAAACTTCCCCGCCCCCCCACCCCCAATATGGAACCAGTTGAGGGAATGCAGACCACAGGAGCTCCGTACAGCACTGGGGACTAACGCAGACCACAGGGATTTCTCCATAGGTCCCAAGTTGTCTGGAATTTGAGGGCAGCCTCTCCCTTTGTAGATGGAGCGTTCGGTTTCCATGCACCAATCTAAGTCAGAGCTTCATTTGCGGTAGTGTCCAAGAGCCCATAATTGTGCCACATTACGTTGTGCTACCACTTAACCTGCATTGAAAAACAGGTTTTGGTATCAAGCACCCTCATTGTCACCTCAAATGCCCAGGATGCAGTGTCTTCCTTCTGTGAGTAACTTTAGACCAGTGACCGTTGCCAGAGACCGCACTACCCTCCCCAGTATGGCTGTAGAGAGGGGCACTCCCACAAAATATGCATAAATGTTCCCCCTTGACCCACAGCACCTGAGGCACACATCACTTTCAGCCTTACCAATCGTAGCCAGCAACACTCTGGTAAAATAGGTCCTATGTAGAATGTTTAACGGAACAAGGCGGAACCCCTTCTTAATCCCCACCTCCCAAGGACCCATGAGTGCCTCATTCCAGTCCTCATCTGAGAGTTCACCAAGATCTCGTTCCCATAGCCCTCTCAATCCCTCCAAGGCATCCAGCAAATTATTCATAAGCTTTCTGTGAATAAGAAAAATCTCCTTGTGCATAAGGGGTTTGTCCAGAATTCCATCCTCTAATGGATTGGCCTCAGGTTTCTGGACACCCTCTGGGATATCCTTAGCTAAGGCATATCCTTAGCTAAGGCATATCGGAGGAGCAAGTATCAGAAGACCTCCCTCTCGGGCATCATTTATTCTTCAACAAACACTCGGAATGCTTTCATAGTCATTCCCCTCCAGACATCTCCCAGGCTGCTGATCCCAAAGAAGTCTCAGCTCTGGAAGCCGGATAGACCTCGTATCTTGGGCATCTTCCAGGATTGTCACAGTGGGATGTTGCTTGTTAAGGCCCTAACCACCCCATCTGACTGACAGCCCTGTCCCATTCCTGGAGAGCCACTCTAATATATGTTGGCCAATGTGCTCTGCTTTTTTGCTAATACAGGGCCGATAAGTGTCCCCCGGTCCCTTTAGTGCACTCTCCCCTCTCACTGATGGTTCATGTAGATCGGTGTACACCCAGTCATTAACTACCAGTTGGGTGGCCTAGTAGTAAAGGCGTAGGTTTGGAAGAGTTATTCCCCTCTTGTGAGTTTGGTCAAAGCAATCCTGGGGAGGGGGAGTTTGCTGGACTGGACATCTAGAGTAGCTGCCCAGTTCACGATCTACTCTCTGTAACAAGCTGTCTGAGATCACAAATGGTATGTTCTGTCGTTCTGACATTGAATTTAGGTAGGATGATCATTTTGACGAGGGCTGCCCTTCTCATCAATGACTGGTAGTGTTCCCCGGCATACTGCATCCCTTCTGAAATTTTCTAGTATATTGTAAAGGTTATCCCTGAGGAATTCCTCAGTGGGAGCAGGTATTGTGGAGTTCAAGTATTGAAAGCCATCTAAGATTGTGTTTCCTGAACCAGCTGCTCCTGAAATAAAATTTTCAAATGCAGTTAAATTGCGAATTGTTGTCTTAATTGCTTGGTTTATCTCCCAGTGGCTTAGCTCAGCATAGTAGAATCCCAGCTCCCTTATCCATTCCAGAGGTTTTTTTTCTCCAATTTTACCAAAGGTTTAATAAAGCCCCCTTTTTTCAAACAAGTCTGGAATCACAATGGCTCTGCACTCAATTATATAAGTAGATTATTGGTCAATGGAAATTGGTGTCCAAAATTAGTCACAAATGGGCAAAATGTAAAACATTGAATGACAATGTCCACAGTTCATCACAGAAAACAATGAAATAGTGTCTCCCAAATGAATCACGTTGCCAGTCGTTTTTCTGGAAAGATATTCTCCTTTTATTCTTTTATTCAAATGTCGTTTTCATGAAACCACAGCACACAATTGACTGCCGACGCGGCGCGTTTCGTCCCACATGGGACTTCTTCAAGGCTTAGCTTATTAAAGATATGATCCACAGGCTCTTCATGTCAGGCTTAATGTGGCAAAAGAGATAATGCAAAAGGTAAACGGAATATATATCTCCCTTTTGCCACATTAAGCCTGACATGAAGAGCCTGTGGATCATATCTTTAATATGCTAAGCCTTGAAGTAGTCCCATGTGGGACGATATGCGCCGCGTCGGCTGTCAATTGTGTGCTGTGGTTTTATGAAAACATTTGAATAAAAGAATAAAAGGAGAATATCTTTCCAGAAAAACGACTGGCAACCTGATTCATTTGGGAGACACTATTTCATTGTTATCGGTGATGAACTGTGGACATTGTCAATCAATGTTTTACATTCTGCCTATCTGTGACTAATTTTGGACACCAATTTCCATTGACCAATCTACTTATATAATTGAGTGCAGAGCCATTGTGTACTATTTTGTTTTGGCAATTTTTTTCCCATTATTGGGGACGTAGGAGGGTCACGTCCCTGGCTCATTGCACCACGTTTTGGATTCATTTGAATTGCCATTATACTAGATTGACTGGTGCTGGTCTTAATGCCTTGACCTTTCTTTGCAATTTTAAGTCTGGAATCATGATACACCGCCAACCCTCTCTCCACTTGAAGTAGAAGATGAATCCAAGGACTCAAGCGAGTATCAGAGCTATGGCACTCACAAATTATTAGAAGCCCAAGCTTCGGATGTACAAATAAACAAGTTCTCACTTAGCTAACTTCTTAGCACCCAACATTATAGTCCATTTCTCCTTTCAAGAACTAGAACACCTAAACGGGACACCATTGATAATTGCTAAGGCAGAAATCTAATGCTGGATTATGGGAAGCAATAGTTAAACTTAACTTCACCAATGCCTTAAAGAACCCACCAATGCAAGAATCCAAGCAGGGTGTTGTAGACCAACAAATCATTGTTAACCTAGATTGCACCAAACCAAATTCGCAATCCCAATCTTTTCTTCCACCTGTAGAAAGAATAATCTCTGCAAACAAGAAGACCTCAAATGAAGACTCTTTACCAAAGTCCTCACTGACAAATGGGAATCGGACACCTTCACATCAAAACAATGCACTCAGCAGAGTTATGACAGCAAGCCTTGGATGGAAAGGAAGACTTCGTGGAAACAATAAGAGCAACCTAAAAAAATCACAGAAGAAAATTTACAACCACCACCTCAACATAACTTGGAGGCCACTCCTAAATGAACTCAGCCGAGGTTGGTTGCAGAGCACAGCCCTTATCCAAGACGAATCTCATTTATAAAAATGAGCCAATAAATTACCATGCCACACACCAAGCTTCTGACCCTGGCACATAGATTCCACATTCAAGTCTGTTCCAGGATAAGCAGTCAGGATACAGTAAGGTCCGTAATAAGCAAATTCGCAAGACCATAAAACAAAACCTCTTTTGGATGGAACCACTCGAATGGTCATACCAGTTGCAGGTGGGTGCAAAGCAGTAAAACCCTGTTGAGGATCAGATCATATAATTGGTGGGAAAGACTAACGATGTACAAAAATGCAACTTGCACCATTGATAATCAATCTATACACAGAAATGTCAGAACTGAGGATGGAAATGCAAGAAATCTGACAAGCGGATATAGATGGGCCATTTGATAATTTGACAATAAGACGCCAAACAGTCTCACATTCTCCACCTACCGATGAGTCTCCTACACAAATAAAGCACGTTGGCGAGCACAATGAAGGCCATAAAAGGCAGAAAAATCGCTCCAGTAAGACATGACACCCCCACCCTCCAAATGGTCAACTCATAGAGACACCAAAGACAGAGTATCTTCTGATGGATAAGGTCAGTCAAACAGAGTTGCCAGGCAACAAGGTCATCCCTGTAATGGAGAGGCACAAGACGCGAGTGATCAAAATGTGGACCCAGACGTTGAAAAATGGGTAAAACTCAAAAAGAACTTTGCAATCTGCAAGTTAACCTTAACCACCAAGAAAGAGGGTAGAAACTTCCTGAGAAACAATTTATACAAATGGTTAACCAACAAACTGGGTGACAGCACTGTAAAAATTATTGATCTGCAGATCCTAACATGACATACTTCCAGTGCTCACAGTAACGATAGCTTCATCATAGTTGGCACAGGAGCCACATATTAATAGATTACATTCATTAGACCATGCCTTTAACAAATTTACTTTCATAAATTCATCACATGGTCTGAACTTCTGATGGAAATATGGCATTATACTTGATCTAAACTCATGGAAGGAAATACGGCAACCAACACTCCCAGCTTCCTAAGTCATTGACCAGTACTATGATGACGTTTCTCTCACCCACATCCACAAAGGAAACTGCCAGCAAGCAATAATAATGATTGGACTATGATTATTTAGCTGAACAATAAATTAGTTTAGGCATTAACATAAGAATCAATTCAGCCGTAGCAGAAACTGTGGTCAACTGAAGGGAAAAGCATTCTACAGCCGAGGAGAATTCACTCCCTAGCACACACACACTGAGCATGACAAACTACGGAAAAACAGAATGAGTAGACATAACCCACTTTAACCTAGGAAATTCACCCAGTGATTTGGAATGGGAACCAAACTCTTCAGTTATCTTCTAGAACATGTCCGGTATTCTTCAAAAAGCAGATTACATCGACTTTCTAAACTACCAAACATCCCATGATTTATAATACTAAAGAAAACATGAACTTCAACTCATTCAAAATGTTGTATAGAATTGGAGAAAACAAGAAAAGACTTCTTCGAACAAAAACAAAGTGCAAACATCCGGACCCAACACTAGATGGGCTATGCACAGCATGTGACTCTACAGCTCTACATGCCAAGAACAGATGCATACTGGGTTAGTAGCATTCTCCTTTACCAGTATCATGCAGAGCTGATACATCTAAAGTATGTGACATCATCCATGACATCATCCATGACAATCTACAAACTTGCAACATTAGATTGTTGGACAACACAACTCTAAGGAATATAAACATCTAAGCGCAACAGAAAAGATGAAGGGTTTCCTAAACATCTGAAACTGCATTAAGCAAAGCAACGTCCGAACCATGTCAATTAAAACGATACGTTTGAGGCATGTGAGCTGTAGATCACATGCTTATGCATAGAACGCCATCTAGTGTTGGGCTCGGATGTTTGCACTTTGTTTTTCTTCGAAGAAGTCTTCCTAGTCACGAGGTAGGTGGTGACTCCTTTCGGTGATAGTGCGCATGGTCATCGACTCCATCTTCAGATTGTTTTTTTCCGCCATCTGGTTCGGATGTGACTCGCGCTCCGGTTCGACGCCGATCCTTCGGTTTCTCTCGGTGCGTACAACACTCAACCTCGACTGTATTGTTTTCGATCGCGTTATCCATTCTTCGCGGATCGTGTTCTTACAATAAACTCTTTTAGATGGGAGAGCTCGTGGTAGGCCGTTGGGCCTAGCCCCCTGTTCGACTCGCAGTCGATGGACCGAACTCCTTTTAAATTCTGTCCTCTGTGCCACGCGAAATATCCGCGCACCGATTCACACGAGGTGTGCAACCTGTGTCCGTCACCATAACCCAGTGAACAGGACTGCGACGCGTGCGAGCTTTCCGCTCTAAAAAGACTCTTTGCGACCGTCGGGCCCGACAACGCGACATGCAGAGCCAACACACAGGCTCCATTCCAGACCTCTTCGGACCTGAATCGGATGAAGAGGCTGACAACCCTATCGGAGCGAGGAGGAGCAAGAACAGATCTCCCTCTCCGACGACTCCAAACAGGATGAAGACATCCCGCAGGGACAACGTACTGTAAGTACAGGCCCTACCTCGCCCCAACTCAACCAAAAAAGAAGGCTCCGGACCAACCCGCGTCCTCGGGCCCCGGTCGGCACCGAGACCACGCTTCCGACGCCCCACCTCCCGGCTTGGCACCGAAGCCTACCAAAAAGCCTTCGGGCTCCGAAAAGCCCCATTCCAAATCAGGCACCGAGCCAAAGCCTTCGGGATCGAAGACCAAGTCCGGCTCCTATCATCACCACTCTGCACCGAAAACCACCTCGGATCCGAAGACACCAGCCCCAAAACCTTCGGCACCGAATATTTCGGTGCCGAAACAGACTGATACACCAAAGTCACCTAAGAAGCATAGTTTCGGTGATCCGCTCAAAAAACCGGACCCAAAACAGAAAATTTGGGTCGTACATCCAAAAAACCGCCACATTACTACCAAAGTGACTTGAGAAAGAGGGGCTACTACCGAAGAAGAATACCACATTCCATTAAAGAAGCGAACTGTTGGGACAAACCGTTCCCCTCCTCCTCTTCCTTCACCACCTTTACCTCAGTCTCTGCCTGTGCCAACTTCACCTGAGCACTCACCACCATATATACCTGACTATCAGGGTGATGGGGACGGGGATGATACTAATGATGATAATCAGCCGGGCCATACAGATGTGTGGGATGACTATAACATTGACTCGCCCACACACAATGACCCTGACCCATATCCTACCAGACCCTCTCCACCAGACGACAGCGTAGGATATATTGAATTGCTAGGCAGGGCTGCCAATTACCATGGGGTCCAGCTGCATAAAGAATCCCTTGAAGAGGATTTCCTCTTTGAAACATTAAACAGCACACGAAAATCCACACATATGTTGCCCATGCTTAAAGGAATGATCAGACATGTAGACAACATATTTAAGGATCCTGTCAGGGCATGTATCCTTACCCCTAGGGTGGATAAAAAATACAAACCTGCACCATCTGATCCAGTCTACATAAGAGGACAATTACCCTTAGACTCATTAGTTTCTAATGCATGCAAAAGGGCAAACTCCCAGACTACTGGAGACGCACCACCCCCAGATAAAGAGTCAAAGCTCCTTGATGCTTCAGGGAAAAGAATAGCCTCCCAGGCAGCTAACTTCTGCCGCATATCTAACACACAAGTGCTGCTAGCCAGATATGACCGTGCTCATTGGGATGAAATGGAACAACTTAGCCAATCTTTACCCCAAGAACATAAATCTAAAGCGCAAGACCTGGTACGTAAGGGACAACTAATTTCCAACAATCAAATTAGATGCTCCCTAGATGCGGCTGATGCATCTGCCAGAGCGGTAAACACTAGTGTCCTTTTAAGAAGGCATGCCTGGCTACGCATATCTGGGTTCAAACCGGAGGTTCAGACCTCAATATTGAACACACCATTCGATAACACCTGTTTGGGCCGGTGGTTGATTCTTCACTCGAGAAGATGAAGAAAGATACCGAAGTGGCTAAATCAATGGGAGCCCTTCACTCTCCACAAGGCCGTGGTTCCTTTCGGCGCTCCTTTTATCGAGCAGGGTCCAAAACCACTTCCTCGGACACTGCATCTACCTATAAGGGCAATAACCAACCCTCAGGTTCCAAAACTTACTTCAGAGGTGGGTATAGAGGAAACAACGGCAAGGGCAGAGGTAGAGGTTCCAACACACGTACCTCCCCCTCCATACAAAACAGTGACTTGCCCATAGTTCCCCCCGACCACTGAACACCTCTGGGGGGAAGACTGTCACAATTTCTACCAAAGTGGCAGTCCATAACAACGGACAAGTGGGTCCTCCAAATTATCCGTTCTGGTTACTACCTGGAGTTCATCAACACTCCTCCAAACATTCCCCCAAAGTTGCACAAACTTTCACCGGATCACATACACCTTCTCAAACAAGAGGTACAATCCCTGCTTCTAAAACAAGCTATAGAGCCCGTACCACCATAACATCAGGGGTCGGGCGTCTACTCCTTTTACTTCCTAATTCCCAAAAAGTACGGTTCTCTCAGACCAATACTAGATCTCAGAGAACTAAATCTTTACATACAGTCAGACCATTTCCACATGGTAACACTTCAAGTTCTACACCTTTTGCAAAAGAGCGACTTTCTTTCTACTCTAGACTTAAGACGCCTACTTTCATATTCCAATCCATCCGGCTCACCGCAAATTTCTCAGGTTCGTGGAAGCAGGTCAGCACTACCAATTCAAAGTACTCCCATTCTGAGTCACCACTGCCCCCCGAAGTCTTCACAAAGTGTCTGGCGGTAGTAGCTGCGCATCTAAGAAGACCGAGCATAAATGTCTTCCCCTATCTGGACGACTGGCTCATCAAAGCCAGCACATACCAACAATGCCGCAAACATACTTCCGTAACCATGCAGTTACTTCACCAGCTAGGGTTTACAGTCAATGTGTTAAAATCACAACTTCAGCCAAACAAAATTCAGAACTACCTAGGAGCCACTCTGGATACTCAAAGGGCTCTAGCATTTCCCAACGCAGCCAGAATTTGAAACATTCAGGCGCTGATCCTCAAATTTCAAGCCACTCAATCACATCCAGCTCGAGTGTTTATGCAACTGTTGGGAATGATGGCATCTTGCATCATGATCGTTCCCCATGCCAGGCTGCACATGCGTCCACTTCAAGAATGCTTAGCCAGTCAGTGGAACCAGTCACAGTCTATTAACCGATCTAGTCTAGTAAGCGGCCGTACTCCACGCTCTCTGCAGTGGTGGAACACCCAAAATCTGTCAAAAGGACGGCCGTTCATAGACCCAGTTCCACAGACAGTATTAACAGTGAACGCGTCCCTAACTGGATGGGGAGCTCATCTTCAACAACTCACAGTGCAAGGCCTGTGGAGCCACCAACAAAAGTTGCTTCACATCAATCATTTAGAGCTGATGGCGATCTTTCTAGCTCTCAAGGCCTTTCAAGATCACCTCTCTGGCAAAACTGTCTTGGTTCAAACCGACAACATGACAGCTATGTATTACATACAGAAACAGGGTGGGACACACTCTCTCCAACTGTCCCACTTAGCCCAAGACATCTGGAGGTGGGCTATTCACCACAATAGCGATTTCCTAGCGGAACACCTCCCAGGAGTCAACAACCAGATTGCGGACCTCCTCAGCAGACAGAGGTATCAGATACACGAATGGGAACTTCACCCTCAAGTTCTCCACCCATACTTCCAAGCTTGGGGAGTCCCTCACATAGATCTGTTTGCCACACCCTAAAACGCAAAATGCCCAAGCTTTGCCTCCAGGTATCCACACCCGCTATCCAAAGGCAATGCTCTATGGATGAACTGGTCAGGGATATTTGCTTACGCTTTTCCGCCTCTCCCACTCATTCCATCAGTGGTTCGGAAACTCAGACAAACATCCCTCATACTGGTAGCTCCAACATGGGCACGTCAACCCTGGTTCACAACCCTGTTGGAACTCTCTCTGGTACCGCATCAAAAATTACATTTAACTCCCAGTCTCCTCACACAGAGCCATGGAGAAATCAAACACCCAGATCCCAAACAATTGAACCTTGCGATCTGGCTCCTGAAGTCAGTTTGGTTATCTGAACCTTCCACCAGACTGTATGAACATTATTAAGGAGGCTAGAAAGCCTACCACAAGAGCCTGCTACGCAGCCAAATGGAAGCGATTTGTTATCTATTGCAATAGCAATAACATCCACCCTCTTGATGCTTCCATACAAAACATTATCTGCTACCTGTTACATTTGCAGCAGTCATCATTGGCCTATACATCCATCAGACTGCATCTCGCTGCAATTGCAGCCTATCTTCAGAATAGGCAACATTTATCGCTCTTTAGAGTGCCTGTAATCAAAGCATTTATGGAAGGACTGAAAAGAGTTATACCACCAAGACTTCCACCTGCCCCAGTGTGGAATCTTAATATAGCCCTCACAAGGTTAATGGGCCCACCATTTGAACCTATCCACAGATGTGAACTACAGTTCCTCACTTGGAAAACAGCTTTCCTCATTGCAATCACTTCATTGCGGAGGGTGGGTGAACTTCAGGCACTAACCATGGAAGAACCTTTTTTCCAGCTACACAAAGATAAAGTGGGTCTTCGTACCAATCCTAAATTCCTACCCAAGGTAGTATCTGCATTTCACATAAATCAGTCGGTTGAATTACCAGTTTTCTTCCCTCAACCTGACTCCGTTGCAGAACAAGCTCTACACACCTTAGATGTTAGAAGAGCACTGTTGTATTACACTGAAAGAACGAAATCTTTTCGTAACACCAAACAACTGTCGCTTTTGCACCACCTCACAAGGGCAATCCTATATCCAAATCAGGAATTGCTATGTGGATCGTTAAATGTGTTCAGATTTGTTATGCAAAAGCCAAAAGGACTCTAACGGTACCCCCTAGAGCACATTCCACTCGTAAGCTAGGGGCTACTATGGCTTTCTTAGGGAACATCCCTATTACTGACATCTGCAAAGCTGCACCATGGTCCACACCACGCACATTCACCAAACACTATTCTGTAGATGTGTTAGCCAGACAACAAGCTAATGTGGGCCAAGCAGTACTTAAAACGCTGTTTCAGACAACTCCATCAGTTACAGGATAGCCACTGCTTAGGGGAGACTGCTGTATAGTCTATGCATAAGCATGTGATCTACAGCTCGCATGCCTCGAACGGAAAATGCCACTTACCCAGTATGCATCTGTTCTTGGCATGTAGAGCTGTAGAATCTCATGCGCCCACCCACCTCCCTGGGTACCTGTAGCTGCTGTAGTTCTCTTGTTACTATTCATACATACGGACATCTCTATTCTTTACTACTACTCCATTCTCTCACCCTCTGCGGGAAAACAATCTGAAGATTGAGTCGATGACCATGCGCACTATTACCGAAAGGAGTCACCTACCTCGTGACTAGGAAGACTTCTTTGAAGAAAAACAAAGTGCAAACATCCGAGCCCAACACTAGATGGCGATCTATGCATAAGCATGAGATTCTACAGCTCTACATGCAAAGACCAGATGCATACTGGGTAAGTAGCATTTTTCATATTGATATGCACTACTTTAATTTCAACATGGGGAAAATGGCGATTAATCATCTGCTGAGCTTAAATCGGCATGCAGAATTCTGACAGTAAGACGTGCATTAACAAAATAGACAAGGGCAAACGCCTGACCAACTGCTACATAAAGGAGGGCCTCATTTCAGCTTGCACCTCCTACGATAATGCCGACTGCTTGCCAGCCTATGCTTGTAGAGCGCAATCCTTACTTGAATACCTTCAGATTGGACCCAACGACCGGTCCAGATTTGAAAATCTCAGTATTCAATGGAAGTTAAAGTGATCGCAATCCCCTAATTCTGGATTTAAAACATATCTACAGAGCTCAAAAGTCCAAAATTTGAATGCCATATGGGACCTCAGAGGACAAGTGAGAATGAGGTGGAGCCATAACCTCTAATCCAATGCTGAGGAATTAAAAATGAAACCCCCCCACTGCTGACCTCCAACAGCTGAAACTGAATGGACCTGCCCAGAACAAACTTCTCTTGTACAACACACTCCTGAACTAATTAACCCAGATAGTTTTGATAAGACGTACCTTTAATAACTCATAAGCCACTAAGAAACAGCTCTAGATTAAAGATAGGTGTTCTGTCCAAGAATAAAAGACAAAAGACCACTACAAATAGTCTGTGGTGATTCTTCAGTACACCTAACTAGGGCAACAAGATCTTGCTACAAATCCCTAAGCATAAAGAAATAAAACGACTCCTTAAACAGAAAGTGGCCATAGCTTGAAAAAGTTACACTGGAAAGACACGTGCCGTTTGGTTAAAAATTGGAGAAGGCCTGGGAGCAAGAAGAGACTATCTGGGAATCAAACCTCACAGAAGCGTTGGTAACCCTCTTCTTTGCTGTATTTAATAGACTATTTTGGTAGACTAAGTTGGTAAATAAGCATACCTCGTAACCACACTGAGGTCCTTAAAAAGATGACGTTGAAGGAAGCAACAAACGTCCTACAAAAGGTGAAAGCCCCTGCTCGAATATACCATCAGAGGTGTTTTTTTCGGACTCAGATTGGTGGGCAGAAATTCTTATAAGTATGTTTTTTGAAGTGGTCATCTCCACAAATTGCTGCCCAAACTCTTGGTAAAACAGCATCCTTGTACCACTATACAAGGAAGGGCAACACTATCCAAAGTTCAGTAGGCCAATCAGCCTGATGGATATTGATTAAAATGTTATCAAAACTGATTCTTAAGCCCTGAGACAAATGGGGCATGAATGAAAACATCCCCTTCCTCTAAGGAGGCTTCAGAGGAGGGCTCAACAACTGATCAGATATTTATATTTCGGCACATAATCCACAAATTTAGCACAGCCATAAAAGTGCCCCATTTTGTGGCATTTAGATTTTTCATCCCAAAACACCACGTCTGAGAAATAGTCGACCCTGATTATCAATTGAGGCCCCTTGTCCCAGATTCAACTGCTGTGTAATGGAACAAGCTCTCAAGTGAAATTAATTTAAAAGGGAACACCAGCAAAAATAATACACATTAGTAACTAGGTCATGTATGGCTGCTTTTGGCACCCCTTTATTCTCCATGTATTTTTTTGTTTAAATTTGTTTATTGGGATTTTTGCATTCTATGTTACATTCAGACGTAGTTATCACTGTAATACATCAGTATGCGACTACCAATGAGGAGACAAATGACTGTATGTAGAAAGGGAAACACCGAAAGTGGGTAGGGAAAAAGGGCAAATAAGAAAACACATGTTTCAGCATGTACATCAATGTTACATACTTAGCGTATAAACTTGCCAATAGTCAATAATGTTGGGAAAGAACCCCTCGTCTGGTATTATCGCTATGTGGTATGGTACTGAGGACTAGGGCGGGTTAGCTTCCCAGGGGTGTGTAGTGATCCTATAGCCTCGAATTTCTTTCGTATGTTATTTCTGCTGAGTGTTCGTGAATGCGGTTCCAATTGAGAACATCAGGCATGAGAACTATCTGTGGAGGCGAAAACTTGTAACGTGGGGGGTGAACTGGGAAAGGTGGTCGGGAGCTGTCTGGTTGCAGATGTATAGAATCAACTGCCTGGTTTTATTCTCCATGTATAGCAACGATCTGGCCCTAAAAGTCCGAAAAGTCACAGATGAAATCGCACTAATAATCTGCTTTAAGATCCTGGCTTTTCTCTATGCCAGGACCACCAAGAGCTTGCACGCTCAATTTACAGCCTGGAAAGATACTATAAAACGAATAACTTTGAGATCAACAGAGGAAAAGAAAAATCATGACTTTCAAGGCGAGTCAAACACTTTCTTTTTCATAAATGATACAAACTGGAAGAAATTGTCTCTTTCAGATAGCTTTAGGTAACAATTGATAGAAATCTCAAATGGAATGCCTGTTTTCAAGCTACAATAGAGAAATCTGAGGCTGCAGCAAATGCCATCTTGTGGTTTGTGTGTCCCCATGGTCTCTGAACACATTGACAGGTTTATCAACCAAATGTTTGAAGCCAAATTTCGCATGGAACCGACCTATGGTCCTGGACAAGACCACAAATGGAGCAGGCTGTTTCTAGAGATTTTGGATATTGATGCTCCGGTTATCACCAAGTTTCCCCGTGGTTGCCCTAGAATTGGATGTTGTCTTTCTTTCAACTGAGATGAGTTGTTAGATGACCCCCAGACAGTGGCGTTACACAGGCCCCTGCAGCCCCTGCGGTGGGGGCAGCAATCTCCAGGGGGCTCCCTCAGCATGATACTCTGGCTGGAGAGCTCCTGATTGAATCTGGAGGGGGCCCCTCCATGTACCTTGCAGGGGGTTTCAAGTTTCGTTACACAAGTGCCCCCAGAAAATAGGGGTTGAATAGGGTTGGAGCTCCAGACGATAATTTGGTCGATTGGTCCTGGAAGAACACTTCTCATTGAGTGTCAAATTATCTTCTGTAATGCCATGGGGAAAATAAGCCAATAGATTTGGGTTGAGCTCTGTACCGTCCAACCTCTAGTTACTGACAGTCAGTTACCAACAAACCTTTCTCAAGCCTAATGATGGAGCTGAAATTTGGAGAACCCCCCATGACTCACTAGGCACCACTTTAAGAAACCACAGAGAGGAGACTCTTCACTTTAGCAAGAGATGCTTGCATTTAAATGACATCATGAACAGAAGAAATCCTGCAATTTTGAATTAATGCTTGTGTGGAGCAAGAGTTCATGAAATGTTTCATGTTGAACTTCAGTTTGTACAACAGTCGGGTCAGGCGGGTGGAATTGGCAGGATTCGGTGTAGAGAACAGCTTGAGCACCCTGATGAACCGATCTTTTTCCTCCTAAGTGACATCTCAATCCCCATGACAAAACAATCTGGACTACCTGAGAAAAAGCTGGTGTCTTCGGATGAAGCTTTTGCAAGTTTAAATTCCTGGCAATGAGCAAACTTGTTTTGTATTTAAAACGTTCCTGGACAAAAGCAGGGACCTAACACAAACATCTCACCCCACCTCAGTAGCTTTATAGGACAAAGTGAAAACCAGGCGAACTGCATCATGAGGCAAGTTTTCAAATTAGGAACTTGACCTAACGTGTGGAGTTTTTAGCAGCTACAGATCCATCATTTCTTTTCACTTTATGTACTAAAGCTTGTGTGAAAGGCAACTATGCTTTATGATGTTGGCCAGAAGCACCTTGTAATAAAAATGTAATTTCCCTCTTATCAAACTGGCCCTCATTTACCTGTCATCTGCAAATATTGTCCCAGACCATGACATTTGTATTGTTTGGGTTACTTAAGTTTACTTTGGTTTTCATGGGGAGGAAATCCAACCTTCCTGTTTCCATCCGCATGTGGCATCACAGTTCATATGTAACATGTGAAAACAAACAGGAGAGATGGGTGTTCTGCATCTTTCCAGAGGTAAAAAGGCTGACCTGGCACGCTGGTGTAACTTCTAGTAACACAGAACTAGGAGAGCACCCTGATCACCCTACTGGGCAGACTGAATGCAGAAGTAGCTGGTGCCAGAGGAAGAAGCTATTGTGGTAGCAAAGATGTCTCGGAAACCCGCACGGGCAGAGCAGCTGAGTCAAGCAGCTGGTTAGGAAAGGGCTGCCACACCAGTTCTGCAAAATGAGCTAAGTACTGAGAGAACTTTGCAGGCGGGAATCTGTGCTGCTGCAGGAATGCTCAGGATTCCCGTGGCATTTATAACTGCGGTGTAGTATGGCAAGAAAGTGGTAACAGGCTGACGTGTACAGACGCCAAGTGACACCCACCATAGTAAAGAGAGGAGACAGCTTAAACAAGTATGTGAGCCATTAAATGACTGCAACACTCCAAAATAGTACATCTCTGGAAAAGCCCTACAAGGGAGGACTTGGAGCCATATTTAGGAGCTACTCCACAAATACTTGGAATTGACCAGTGGCACCATCCCTAAAATTGTGAATGAGTGACATGGGCTAGGATTCGGACTCCAAGTCCGCACAGAGTTAAATTGCCCATAATCAAGCACAGTGTCTCCTAAATCTTTGCCCCATGCAAAATTAACACCAATAAGGGGTAATGGGACATATTCACCTTAAATGAAAGTACATTTTGGTATCCGAGTCCTGCGCGTCAAGATACTAAGGTGCTCAGTTCAAATGCGCAAAAGACACACAATTGATGGACGGAATGCAGAACAAATCAAAACATTCATCCCCAGTCAAGAGATCTGGGTTAAATCCATCATTCTTTTGCTCACCACGCCACCCCAGTTCAGACCTGGCCATATGCAAATCAGTCTTGACCTTGTGCCTCATGGGAACAGTCCAGCCCGAACTGCCAAACCGGGTCCTCCCTGGACCGGAAACAAGCATCCTAGGACCGGTTTCGGGGTTTCACCCCTCATCATCCAGGATAGCTTGAATCCAGTGGCACAGTGAGCCCGTGACCCACGTCTGGGCATACCTGGCGTACTTAGGGCGAGTAAGCAAAAGACACACAATTGATGGACGGAATGCAGAACAAATCAAAACATTCACCCCCAGTCAAGAGATCTGGGTTAAATCCATCATTCTTTTGCTCACCATGCCACCCCAGGTGAAACCCCAAAACCGGTCCTAGGATGCTTGTTTCCAGTCCAGGGAGGACCTGGCCTGGCAGTTCGGGCTGGACTGTTCCCATTGGGCACAGGGTCAAGACTGATTTGCATATTGCTGCGTTCAAACTGGAATGGCATGGTGAGCAAAAAAACAATGGATTTATGCCCATATCGCTGTACTGGGGTGAATGTGACATTGTTCTGCATTCTGTCCATCAATTGTTCTTTTTGCAATTCAAATGCGCAGCACTGAGAATATGAGGAAGAATGAGCCCAAACACAGTAATTGTACTATTTGATAAGATAAACAGCTGATATCTGAGCTAAAGCCACCCACCCAGAATACATAATGGACTTACAGAAATTAAAGAGCTAATTTAAGAAATGTGAAAGTTTAATCACAATAGATGGGGAAATAGACTCCCTCATGATGAGACTTGATTAAATGAGCCTGGCTAAACCTGCAACTAGATGAAGCTGAGAGAAGGATATGCAACCTAGAGGACAATACTAAAACCGGGATAGAGCGGATTAACAAACTGGAGAAGACCCTGGCAGTGCTAAAAACGAGGACAGCAGAGACAAGGGAAATTAAAATATTTCTTGAAACTCTACTTTCAACAATTTGGAAGAGAGGCTTTTTCACAGACATTTATAGTAATAGGGTACTGGCGACCCGATCAAAACAAGGGCAATAACCATGATCATCGCTAGATTCTTTAACTATCGAACACAATGCTCAGATTGGCCAGAACTAATGACCTCATACAACATGAAGGATCATAAATGGCCTTTTTTTACTTTGCCCAACCAGTGCCAAATGGTTGAATAAGTACAATTGTGAAAGATAACCCTTGGCTATGTGATGCTATATCCAGCAAAACTCTGAATTGAATACCATAGGAAAATATAATTCTTCGCAACCCATACAACGCAAGAAGAGTGACTCCCTAGAGCAGCTCATGCCTGATATGGAATAATCTACAACGAGACAGACCACACATGGACAAAGGATGAATGATTAAATGAAGTCTGCTGAATGTGGCCTGTCCTACAGTCAAGTCGAGAGAATGCTGATAATACAATATCATAAATTCATGATGTGGGTTTCAACAGTAATGGCAGGTTATAACGAAGGTTTGATCCACCTGGTTTTGAATTGTGCAAATAACTCCACCCCTCCAACTCTCACCCTTATGTTAGTAGTCCACATGTGCTACATAACTTGTTGGATGGGGATAATCACTGATGATTGATATCCCTAAGAAAGCACAAGACGTCTTGATGTAGCTATACACACACAGGATGTCTGTTAAAGAAAACTCACCTCTTAGCTAACAATCTGACACACATTGGTACTTCTCATATTTGTATTCAAGAGGAGTAGCAACACGAATGCACGCGATTACTATTTACTGTCCACCACTGTATCATGGAGTTCCACAGCAGATGTTGGCGATGGGGCAACTGGGTGTGCAAAAAGTGACCATAATATATTCTACAGCCCCAGCTTTGAGAATCCTGAGGTTTGACTTGTTTGGCCAAAATGCTAACATTAAATGGGGAGGCAATTTTTAGAATGGTCCAATGTGTGTGTGCCTGAATAGAGCAGTGAAGTCACCTCTCTGAATCTGTGACTAAGCAAATAAATCAGAATCCAGCTTCCTAGTAGCTCAGTAGACCTTTCGCTCCACAGTCGACAGCTCGAGTTTGAGAACAGATTTTTGGCAAATATCCCATGGGCTTCTAAATTGGATACAGGACACAGCTTTATTCCCAATGAAAATATCAGACTATTCACCACTATTATTAATCTTGTATATTCTGAACTCTTCCCCACACTAGAACATGTAAACTCCAAAACTCCTCCCTGTGAGAGGTGGTATTTCGGTCATAAATAAAGCAATCAATAAAGGCACGCCTCATAGTAAATGGGGGGCTTAGTCCACAGCATAGAAATGCCCTTGGAAGCCTTCAAAGCAAGTGTTTACAGCCATTTGTATATAGGTGGCAGGAATTTTAAAAGCTATATGTGGACATCTGAATCTACTAGACAATAAGCTTTCAAAACTTGAAAGTAATTGGAAATCGCAAACTGATCTGACATGTTTAGAGAACTAAATGACACAGACCGGGATATTGTAGATCAGTAAATGATACTTGGGTAAGCAGGCAAGGAGCTTCAGAGAAAGATACACCAGGGAAGATGTTGGCAAGGATACTTGGGGAGCCAACAGGGCAAGAGAACATCTCCACATTAAAAAACAAAAACTGAGGGTGAGAGAACGCAATCTGTGAAATTACTGGAAATATTCACTTGCTACTAATCATTTATGGACCTCGGCTGTTAGCCCCACATCCAAGCAATTAGCAGATTACTTGGATTCAGTGTCCTTCGCATGGATAGAGGGAAAAGTCCGGAAAACACTAAATTCCACACTGTTGGCAGGAGACACAAAGGCGGCAATTAAAGGTGTGGTGAGTTTTGAAGCCCCAGGATACATCTGCCTAATATGGCATTTTTAAAGAATATATGGACAAATTAGACCTGTAGTTTCCCCACATGTATGAAGAAGCTAATCTGAAAGAGACAATTAGTTCTAGATTCCTCACCTTAGAATTACCCCTAGGCTCAGACTGGATCCGGAGAATTTTTCATCAGCAGTAACCCTGCATGTCGAAAGGTGGCGTTAGTCGGCTCCACGTTCGTCGTTGGCGTCGTGGTCGCCGGGATGACGTCACGGTAGCTACTTAGACGCCGCCCTCGCGCGCTGACATCAGTTCTTTCTTTTTCTGCGCCAGCCAGCGCAGATCCGGAGAGAGCGGTACCTCCAGTCACTTTTTGACTGACTTTTTGCCGACTTTTGTCGACACCGTTTTTGAGTCTTCGACTCCTGGTGCAAGTCAGGGACGCCCGGTTTCAAGGTTTGCGGTTCCTGCTGAAAGTTGATGTCTGTGACCGATCCGCCTCGCGTGTGCCTGTGGTGTCTGGAACATGACCACGATCCCAAGTCGTGTTCCGACTGCCGGACCATGAATCGGAAGTCTTTGTGGGAGCAGTCCTGAAAGCTTCTCGAGGCCCGGCAGTCTGCTCCGCACCGTTCGAGGTCCCAGTCGCGCGGGAGTTCGAGGAGCCACCACTCGTCTTCGAACTCTTCGGGTAAGTCGAAGCACAAGAAGAAGTCGAAGAAGCACCGTCGCTCTTCGACTTCTCCCCATCCGGCGGCCGACATGACGAGAGATGCGGGTGGTGCCCCTCCCGCAGCTCCGCGTACGGAGCCCGAAGGGTCGGCTCAGTTTCCCTCCTTTCCCGGGACCCGGAGCGACCCCTGCCCAGCTTCGACAGTTTTACAAAGTGATGCATGCCCTCTTTGGGCAGACCGACTCTGCTGGCGCGCCTTCGGGCCCCGCGGACTCGGCTGGAGGCCCTGGGCCTTCGACGCCGGCGGCTTTGGCCCCGGCACCGCGGGGTCCCCTTGGATCCAGGCCTGGATCCGGATCGGTGCCGGTTGACCTCATAACACCTCCCCCGGCGTCGATTCAACCGGCACCACGTCCGCAGCCCGCGCTGGTTGTGTCCCCAACCGACGTCGACTCCGGCCTCCAACCTGACGTGGACACTTAGTCGGACCGGCGTCGACCGACGCCGAATCCGGCACCGACGGGTACTTTTGTACCCCTGTTCCACCCTGGTTCTTTCAGACCAGATTGGCAACCAGAGGAGGGTGAGTAAGACTGGGAGGGGTCTGGAGACCCTTTAACTGACCAGTTGGAATATGATCTGGACTGGAGAGAGGAGTTGGGGGATGCCAGTGGTCTGGATACGTCGCCAGACCATGGCATGTTGTCTCCTCCAACCATGGCTACGGAGGAGGGAGCGTCTTACGCAGTGGTGTTGCGTAGGGCGGCTGAGGCTCTCAACCTCGAGCTACCTACGGTGGCCGTCAGGACTAACCTCCTGACAGAGGTGCTTCAACCGGCAGCGAGCTCTTCGGAGCCCCTCCTGCCGTTTAATGAGGCCCTAATGGACATCCTTTTGGGCACCTGGTCCAGGCCCAACACAGGGGGCTCCTGTGGATAGGATGATTGCCCGACGCCACCGCCGGCTCCGGGCGACCCCACTTTCCTCTCCCAACACCCCACCCCATAGAGCTTGGTGGTCCAAGCCTCGACGTCCAAAGGCGCCTTCCTTAACGCTCCACCTGATAGGAAATCCAAAAAGCTGGACCATCTTGGGAAGATGTTTTCTTCCTCCAGCTTGGGTCTGTGGTCGGTAAACACTGCATGTCTATTGGGCCGTTACACCCACTCTGTGTGGGACACGGTGGCGCAGGTGCTGCCCCAGTACCCGGAGGAGGCCTGGGCTGTGCTCTCTCACGTGCAGTTGCCGAGGGGAGAGAAGCAGCCAAGTTTACCATTCGATGTGGACTGGACACCGCCGACTCGCTAGGCAGGACCATTTCAACGTCGGCAGCCCTTCGATGCTACGCCTGGCTGAGGTCGACTGGTTTTTCCGGTGATGTCCAAACTACCCTAATGGACATGCCCTTTGATGGCCGTCGCCTGTTCGGCGACAAAGCAGACAACACGCTAGAGCGCTTCAAGGACTCTTGGGCTACGGCCAAGTCCTTGCGCCTCTCCACCACCCGCCCTGCGCAGTCTGCTTTTCGCCCCTTTCGTGGCTACAGAAGGGGTGCCCCACCACGTTCCACCCAGAGCCACAGGCCAGCACAAGCTGTTCAGCCCCTGCGCGGCCGGGGACGTGGGGCCCACCCCCGTGGGTCTGGGAAACAGCGAGCGGGCCAGTCCACCACCGCCCCCTCTGCAGCAGCCTCCAAACCCTCCTAGTCTGACCTTTCAGGGTCACCAATCGCCGGTGGGCGGAAGGATTCGCCATCACCTCCCCCAATGGCTCACCATCACGTCGGACAGGTGGGTTTTGTAGATAGTCCGAAGGGGCTACTCCCTCCCCTTCGAGACTACCCCTCCATCCATGCCACCTCAGTACCATCGCATGTCGGAGGATCATTTGGCCCTTCTCCAACAGAAAGTTACGGCTCTCTTGGCCAAGGGAGCCATCAAGCGAGTTCCTGCCCCAGAAGTAGGTTGTGGTCGTTATTCCCACTACTTTCTGGTGCCCAAGAAGGACAAAGGCGAAGTTCAAAATGTTGACGCTAGCTCAGGTCCTGTCTTCCTTCGACCCTGGAGACTGGATGGTAGCGTTGGACTTGCAGGACGCTTACTTTCACATTCCCGTCCTGCCGGCCCACCGGCGTTACCTGCGGTTCATGGTAGGTCACGAGCACTTTCAGTTTACTGTGCTTCCCTTCGGCCCTACCAGCGCCCTTCGGGTGTTCACGAAAGTGATGGCGGTGGTTGCAGCTCATCTGCGCAGATCAGGAGTTCCAGTCTTCCCCTATCTCGACGACTGGCTGTTGAAGGCGGGCTCGCCCCAGGCAGTCGTCTCCCACCTCCAGACTACGGTGGACCTCCTGCATTCGCTGGGGTTCACTATCAACATGCCGAAGTGACACCTGACTCCCTCTCAGAAGCTCCTTTTCATCGGAGCGGTTCTGGGCACAATGCAGTTTCGGGCTTATCCTCCCGAGCAGCGAGTCCGGGATATTCGGGCTATGATTCCGATCTTTCAGCCTCTATCCCGGGTTTCGGTCGGGATGACCCTGAGGCTGCTGGGCCTCATGGCCTCCTGCATCCTGCTGGTGGATCATGCCAGGTGGTATATGCGGGCTCGGCAGTGGGACCTGAAGTTCCAGTGGGCACAGCATCAGGAGAATCTGTCCGATTGCGTTCAGATCTCGGAGGGCACTGCACGACACTTGCAGTGGTGACTAACGAACCAGGATTGGGTCAACGTCCGATCCCTCTCCCTTCCCCAACCGGAATACACACGGTGGTGACGGATGCATCACTTCTAGGGTGGGGCGGCCACATGGGAGAGGCGGAGATCAGAGGCCTCTATTCTCCGGCGGAGTCTGGGCTCCACATCAACCTTCTGGACCTTCGGGCGATCCGTCTTGCACTAAAAGCATTCCTTCCCTCTGTCCGGGGAAGAGTGGTGCAGGTATTCACGGACAACACCACTGCCATGTGGTACTGCCACAAACAGGGCGGGGTGGGGTAGTGGACCCTATGTCAAGAGGCTCTCCGTCTCTGGACATGGCTGGAACATCAGGGCATAACCCTGGTGGTTCAACACCTGGCAGGTTCACTGAACGCCAGGGCGGACGAACTCAGCCGCAGGTGCATGATGGATCACGAATGGCGTCTTCACTCGGAGGTGGCGCAAGGTCTCTTTCTACAGTGGGGAGAGCCTTGGATAGATCTATTCGCCACTGAAGAGAACGCGCAATGTCCGCAATTCTGCGCGTTGGAATTTCCAAGGCGGCACTCGCTAGGCGACGCTTTTTGTCGTGAGTGGAGTTGCGGTCTTCTATACACCTTTCCGCCTATACCACTTCTGCCCAGAGTGCTGAAGAAGATCAAGCGCGACCGGGCCCAAGTCATCCTTGTGGCTCCGGATTGGGCACGAAGAGTCTGGTATCCCGAGCTGTTACACATGGCCATAGATCGCCCGATCCGACTGCCTCTTCGGGAGGATCTTCTGTCGCAGCAGCGGGGGAGGGTCCTCCACCCGAACCTGTCCAGTCTCCACCTCCTTGCGTGGAGATTGAGCGGTGACAGTTCACAGCCTTTGACCTTCCTCCCGAAGTCTGTGATGTTATCTTGGCAGCCAGGCATCCCTCCACCAAGACGGTATATGCCTGCAGATGGAACAAATTTGTGGCATGGTGCACAGCAAAGGCTGTGGATCCCCTTTCTGCCCCTCTCTCTGAGGTTCTCTCGTTCCTCCTGTCTTTGGCCCAGCAGGCTCTGCTCTGGGCACTCTGAAGGGCTATCTCTCAGCCATTTCAGCCTTTCTTAGGCTTCCTGATCAGCCTTCTCTTTTCAAGTCCCCTGTTGTAAATCGTTTCCTTAAGGCATTACTCCTCTTTTTCCTCCTGTTCCCTTCGTAATGCCTCAGTGGGACTTGAACGTGGTGCTTACTTACCTAATGTGTGCTCCCTTTGAGCCGCTTCATAACTGTCCTCTCAGACTTCTTACCTTAAAGACTGCTTTTCTGGTTGCCATCACCTCTGCTCGCAGAGTGAGTGAGCTACAAGCTCTTTCTTCAAAGCCTCCTTTTCTGGCTGTTCATCCGGGCAAGGTTGTCCTCAGAACCAGACCTTCCTTTCTTCCCAAGGTGGTTACTTCTTTCCACATTGGTCAAACTATCACTTTGCCCACCACCTTTCCGCCACCGCATCCTTCCAAGGAGGAAGAGAGGCTCCACCGTCTGGATCCAAAACGTGTGCTTTCATTTTATTTGGATCGCACCAAGCAATTCCGGGTGGATGACCAGCTCTTTGTTGGCTACGTGGGCGCCAAAAAAGGTCGGGCCGTGCACAAACTGACCATCTCTATGTGGGTCGTTTTGTGCATTAAAGCTTGCTACTCTTTGGCAAAGAAGGAGCCTCCAGTGGGACTGCGCGTACCTTCCACCAGGGCGACGGCAGCGACCACTGCTTTGGGACGGGGGGGTCCCCCTCAATGACATCTGCCGGGCAGCTACGTGGGCTTCATTGCACACGTTTACCAAACACTACTGCCTGGACAGCCAAGTTTGGAGGGAAGGCTTCTTTGGCCCTTCTGTTCTCCAGGACTTTCTGGTGTGAACTTGATTCACAGACCCACCTCCGGGGTTGGTATTGATGGGGTATCTATTCTAAGGTGAGGAATCTATAACTAATTGTCTCTTTCAGATGAACAAGTTACTTGCATTCGGTAACGATATATCTGTACGAGACATAGATTAGTTATAGATTTGTTACCGCCCCACCCATCCTCCCTGTTCTGCGAACTGACTTCTAGGGTCAGGGAATTCCTTTTAGGGCCCTAGTTTTTGTGCATCAGTGGTCAGTGTCTTGCATGGCTCTGCACTTCTGGCGTGGAATGTTGTGTAAAAGAACTGATGTCAGCGCGCGGAGGCGGCGTCTAAGTAGCTACCACGACGTCATCCCGGCGACCACAACGCCAACAACGAACGCGGAGCCGATCGACGCCACCTTTCGACGCGCAGGGGTACTGTGAATGAAAAATTCTCCGGATCCAGTCTGACGCCTGGGGGTAATTCTAAGGTGAGGAATCTATAACTAATCTATGTCTCTTACAGATATATCGTTACCGAAGGTAAGTAACTTGTTCTTCAAAGCAAGTTACTGCCCAAAACAATGGAAGCTCTCATCATAACATTACTAAAACCTGGCAAATAGCCAGAGCTATGCTCGTTGTATGAACCCCTATTGCCTATCAATATTGAAAAAAATACTTGCATATTATTAACAAACAGTATTCAGTGCTGGTGCCACATGAGGCACTGCCTAAGCAGGCTGGGTTCATACCCCAGTACTTCACGCTCCTTTAATTTGAGGAAACGCACAACAATTCTTCAGCATACTGATCCCAGTTTACCTACTACGTCAATCCTATTTGATGTCAAAAGGTGCCAATCGTGATGGAAGTCCTTAATAGAAGAGTTGTTGGCGCCTTATTCATAAGTCTGTACACTTATGTTTGAGCATTTGGGTCAAGGACTTGCAGTTAAGGCCAGTGGGATTGAATCTACCTACAGTGCCTGAAGTAAACTGGCTTATGGGTCCCAGATTTTGAAACTATCACCTTGCAGCACTGGCCTAATACATCGCCCGGTGTCCTACACTCACTTGATGATAGAAGATGGAAAGATTTGCAGGCACTAATAACACCTTTAACACAAACACATGCATGGCATCGTAGAGCCTAACTTGATTGGTGAAACTGAAGTTGCTATATTAACTACACTACTTGATAATACATTAATATCGCCAATCCTTGAAGCGGGCCCTAAAAATATTCTGCACATTTTTATATCGCCACAATGGGTGGCCTTTTCCCCACAGATAGAAGCCTTCAAAATGAAAGAAGGGACTACACAATTAGGGCTACCGTATTTCAAACCCTGACCAGCAATTAAATCTGAATGGCCGACTTTCCCATGTGCCTGGATGTACACAAAGTACTAAACAAAATTCTAGAAATTCAGAACAGGAGCTATAAATCTGAGGCAATTGAAGATGGAAAGAAGACGCTTGTAGCGGCCAGGACTACCTGGGAGTGCAATTTGGTCAGCCCTTGGGAGATGAATACCAGGAGTAATTTGCTTTACAGCACGCTCCCTTCCCCCCTCAATAGTGGGCCTAGATTAATGCATTTAAAAATTTGTACTTCAGTACAATTACACCCTCAAAAAATGCAAGTCGATGTAATGGACCGAACACCGACTTGATGGATCGACTTGGAGCTGTGGTAGCGTTCAACAATACTACCTAAAGTACTAGATACAAAAATAGAAATGATACATGAGAACATAACAGACACACCTATCGCCTTCTTTGTAGGTCACACTGCTGAGATGGCTAAAAGGGAATAGGAAATTTGTATCAATGGCGTGCATTCTAGCCTTGGGAAGAGTGGAAATGAAATGGGTGAATCATAGTGCACACCAGCACAAGGGCTGGCTGTTGGATATGGCACCCTGTAGTACATTAACAGATGGCTGCTCCTCTGTAGTACACCGAAGGCCAGACCTTGTGATTTTTTTGGAACCCCTTTAGACAATCCTGCAGTGAGTTATTAGGGAAACACGCAAACTAGCAGGCAACACAAACACACTGCACATAAGACAAACAATATTAGGCAACCATGTACTCAACGGCCTTGCATGCTGCACGCTCGCTTTTCAAGCACCACCTTTGCCGACATCATCATCATCCATGGGTATGCAGAGTTATAGAATAGCATAATAAGAACATTATAGAAGTTTTTTTGACATCTCAATCTCCCCCCATGAAAACAAATTTCTATCTAATTTTCCTTAGGACTTCAAAGTATTCTTTCTGAAGACAAGACCCTAGCAAGGACATTCCTTTGATAGTGTGGATTCCCCTCAGTCATGAGAGAACAAGCATTTGCAATGCAATAGGTCTCGCATTTACGCGAGTTTAAGCTTTTGGCATTGTAAATGACAATGCCTTTTATTTATGTTTTTAAAACCAAAACATTAATAAAAGGCATTGTCATTTACAATGCCAATATCTCAAACTCTCATAAATGCGAGACCTATTGCATTTACCAGAGTTCTTGTGCAGTGGCACTGGACCATACCCCTCTAATGAGAACCCAGCCATTAAAAATCCAATGCAACCGATATACAGTATTTGTCCTATAAATTTGATTAATGCCCACAAAAACTCTGTTCAGAGCCCATAAAAAGCAGAAAATATGTAGCGCTCGAAATGGCAGATTCTATTTAATAGAAGATCTGTCTACACATTACTATCCTTGTAGATGGTGCTTGTGACTGCCTGTGCTAAAAATGAAATTCCTGCATTTATCAATAGGGAAGATACAGCAGTGCTATCGCTCTCCAATACTGTCCGTGGGTCTGCAACTATTTATGGTGTCAGAACCGATTTCACTTTTTATGCCCATTCAATCCTTGCCACCGTTCATGACACTGGCAGGAAGAGAACAAGCCTTATATTTGCTTCAGTGATGTGTTCATCTGGGGCCGGATTGGATAAACTGCCAGGTGCTGCTAATTGGCATTGTGGAGCTATTTAGCACAGTGCTATGTATTGTTAATTTGTGGAGCTTGGCTCCATTTAGTCTTGCTGCAGTCACTGTCCTGAAGCAGTGCTGATGCCACAAACCAGAACGGTTAGGCCGGAGGAGCAGTCTCCCATGTGAGACACACTGAAGCCCAACTGGAACAAATCAAAATGACCCAGGTGCAAATTCATGTGTTCAATTGGGCGCACTGCTCCATGGTGCGGATTCGCCAAGTTTAAATGTGTAAAGCGGAATGAAAATATGAAAAGCACAGATTCTCATCATTATGTGGGGAAAGGCTCACAGCATATGAGCAAACTGTGCACAGTGAAATTGTGCATGGGCAAACTGCTGATGGAAATGTGTTTGAGCTCTTTCACCTTAAACACTTATATTGACTCCTGGTGACATTTTAATATTGATTAAAAGAACAGGAAAGTTTTTTTTATTTGCATAAAAGGTTCATTCCAATCTTCCTTGAGCGAGCTTTAGTATTTCACATGCGCTGATTCTTTGGCAGCAGAACTAGGTGCATCAAACATGTCTGCGAGTTTACGAAAGCACCGGACAGACTCACGTAGGTTATCGATTATTTCCACAGTTACCGGTGCACAGACATTCATCAGAGGATGTGGCGTAACGGCTAGAGCGATCGACCTCGAAGCTGGGGGTTCGAGTCTCGGCAAGGACGCTCAACATCTTGTGATTCAGGGCAAATCACCTAATCTCCCCGTGCCTAACAAAAAATGAATGTGTCCCTCTAACGCAACTGGGGCACATGTAAAGCGCTCTACCTTCCGGTCTAGTTCGCGCTATATAAAACTACCCAAATATATATTCTGCAAGTGGTGGAGAGAAGAGCATTGCTGTCTCTTGCACTTATCATGTTTTTTTGAAGGAAGAGTCGTGGAAGGCAGCGGCGGAAGGCCCGCTCAGTCCCCTTGGCCAGCCATTGATGTTTACTTTACAGTGTTGGCCGTTGCACACGTAGACGTGTGTACGTTTGTTGCCACTTGACGGACGGTGAGATAAGTTGTCAGACGGCTGAGATGGTTCCACCTGTGACTGTGCAGTTCGGGCTCCACCCTGAGCTGCACTGTGGTGTCTGTCTTCGTTAACGTTGATTGGACGGTAGGGCCGCATGTAGGCTTCTCCCGGTGGGCCCGTGAATGAACAGCTGCCATTGTTCATTTCCTGCGACTGGCACAGTTCATGGGTCACAGTTCAATGTGAAAACATGTATGTTCCCGAACGTCCTCATTAGGGACTGTGGTAATATATCAGAAATAATTTGTTCATGTGACAGGAAGCCACAGCTACTTGACCCCTACTCCGAGGTGAACGCCCTGCTCCCTTATGGGAGATCCAGGCTGCGATCACCTTGCATTATGATACAGCGCGTTGATAGTTAGTTACGTGTATTTAATTTGCCTCCTAGGTTCCCAGCCGTAGAGTAAATCTACTGACGTTCTTCCGGTGGGCATGCTTGTCAGGCAGAGGTCAGGCATCACTATTGGAACTTCAAAACATGGCAGTGACTGCATTACACACAATGTGCCTTGCAACAGTACGAGTGCTTTACTTCCTTTCCCTATGCGGTGTAGGAGTACCATGAAAACAATGCTAGTGTACTGCTACTGCTATTAGGCTACATTACAATGGTATAAAAGAGTCGTAATTTTTTCTGCATTAAATTAGTGGGTAGGCACAAGGGAAAACATGTACCATATTCAACATATGTTAAACAAGCATTTGCAATGCAATAGGTCCAATTGCATTGTAAATGGATACGTTTAAAACAGCGCGGCGCCGCTTCAAGGACACCGCGCTCGTTTTTTTTGTTTGTTTGTTTTTTAACTTTAACACTGAGCGCGGTGTCCTTGAATCGGGCGCTGCGCTCAGTGTTAAAGTTAAGAAAAATATATAAAGAAACCGAGCGAGGTGTACTTGAAGCGGCGCCCTGCTCAGTTTTAAAGTTAAGTTAAAAAAAACCTAAAAAAAACAAACTGAGCGCGGTGTCCATGAAGTGGACGCCGCCCTCAACATAAATGTAAAATATTAATAAATAAAGTGAGCGCGGTGTCCCTAGCGGACGCAGTGCTCATTAAAGTAATAAAAACATACAATTTTGAGCGCATATCGCTGCAGCCGCCATTGTCCCCATCAGTGTCCATTTTAAAAATAGTGCTCACCCACCAGATAAAGCCCACCGTGTAACGCCGCAAGTAAACGATCCAGTCCGGATGGGAGGTCCCAAAAGGAGCCAGGGCGGTAACAAAGAAGCCTCATTTTCAATCAGAAGCCAGCGTTTACCATAAACGATGACGCCAGCCAATAAAAAAGATTGGCGGGGATTGAACTCCACTTCTAAAACCTACCCTACTACAATATGCCTCGCAGAGCGAGCAGCGCATGCGCGCTGCAACGCTAGGCGAGACCTAAAAAGAGGTGACCAATATTTCCAGTCATCAGAGAGCAGAAAGGAGGTATGGAAGTTTTGCTTTGTAGTGTCAGATACTACTGGGTTAATGGTTATTCCCATGTACCTGATAGTGTGCCGCTCTTTGGAAGGGTAAGGACGGCTTCAAGCCTTCACCTCTGCCTAGGCGGTAGTGAGGTTTGATATCTCGGATTTAGCAAGATTATAAAGCTTCTAATTGTGCCTGGGAGGACAAGGTAGGAAGTAAAGCATCAGTGAAGATGGAAATCTTGTGGACATCTGAGCAGAGTGGAATCCCTTTAATACAGGTGCTGTCCATATATGCATTACAAAGTCTCCATAATCAGAGCAAAATGGATGTAGGGACAGAGAACATCCCTGTCTGGTACCACTAGCAAGCTTGTTTGGGCGTGAGAGACCACTATTTAGGCTTATGTACTTGGGAGAGGCATAGAATCCCAACGCCATAGATGTGAGACTGGGTCCCAAACCTGTCCCACACAGCATTTTGTGGAAAAAGCACCCATGTGTGTTAAAATCTTGCTCTGTCTAAAAAAAACAGACTGCTGGAATAGTTTTTAGCTTTATCTTTTCGACAGCAGGGACTGCTTGCCTGACTGTCGTGGGTCTGGCGTGCTTATATAGAGCCTGACTAATGGGGCTGGATAAGATCAGACAATGTCCTTGAAGTGATTTGTAAGAATTTTCGTAAATAATTTGGCATCTACTTTCAACAGGAGAGTGGCTCTATAATTGTGCCACAGTCTAGGATCCTGTGCAGAGTTTGCTTTAAGGTCTTAAATGCTTCCCCCATAGTGGGTGTCATTGTTTTGCTATCTGTAAAGGAGTTTGAAGTTGACTGTACCTTTAAAGTTAGTAGTTCAGTTGCTGATTTGTATCCTCCCATGAGGCTGTCCAGAGCTGAGATTGTCTACTTTAGGGATGTCATAACTTCATCTGCTGTCATAGAAGATTGCATCCCCTCAGTCTCCCACAGGGAGAGCCCCTCAGCCTTCTCCCGGGAGGATCTGATAAAGGTAGCGGAGCATAAATATTCAATTCGGCCTTCTTTCTGGAAATATTTAGAATATATTTAAGTGTAAGAGTTGTGGAAAGTGGTGAGCTTTTCTACGTCTCAGGAAAGAATCTCAACGGGGGGGGGGAAACTATTTCAGTGGCTTAGTGCTTCTCCACCTTTTGCCTTAATTGGCATGCTAAATGAGGGCCAATTTTATTGCCCTTTATGTAGGAGATTTTATCTGATAGAGACTTCTAGCTTCAGATTCCTTACCTTTGAATTTCCCAGGTCTCAGACTGGATCTGGAAAGTTTTGCCCGAGCAATACCCCTGCACGTCATCGGGTGGCTTCGTTCGGTTCCGCGCTGCGCCGAAAGTGACGTTGCCGTCACGTATATAGGTGCCACGCGGACATCATGTGTTTTCTTTCTGTTCCAGTTAAGTGCGGATCTGGGCAAAAGCTACCCCAGTCTTTGACAGACTTTTTTCAATGTTTTGTTGAAGAATTGTTCTTGGAATGTCCTCTAGAAAGGTAGGGTTCAAGCCGTGTGGCCCCTGTCACTGCACCATGTGGGTTACTGACCCGCACCTTGTGTGCCCAGATTGTCTCTCGAGCGCGACCACGATTCAAAGTCTTACTCAGACTGCCAGGCCATGGCTCCAAAGGCTTTGCGGGAACGGTCCCTAAAGCTGCCTGTGACCCAGCAGTCGATGCCGTTTAGCGCGACTCCTAGGAGATCTCGGTCCTGATCGTGGAAAAGAAGGTCGCAGGACTGCTCCAGGAGCCCCAAGTCGTCTTCTTCGCACTATAGGTCCTCAGGAAACCCATTTTCTGTGGTTGAGAGCTATCTGTTTTCCTCTACTTGGACTACTGGCTGTTGAAGATTGCCTTGCCATAGTCCGATAGTCCATTGTAGACCACCTCCAGACAACTGCGACCCTCCTGAAATTGGGTTTCTCAATCAACAAGCCAAAGTTACATCGGACTCCCTTGTAGAGACTTCCTTTCTTGGACATGGTACAGTTCAGGCCCTTTCCTCAATCTCAACGAGTCCAGTACATTCTGCTATGAGCAGTTCTGAGGCTTATTGGCCTCGTGCAACCTGCTTATCTACTTGGCCAGCTTGCATACGTGGGCTCAGCAGTAGGATCTGAAGTCTGTTTGCTAAGCAATTGGCTAACCTCTGGGATCATCCGGGTTTGGGAGGAGACTGCATAAGATCTGCAGTGGTGGCTGCTGGCTCGAAACCTGACCAGCGGCATACCCCTCTCCTTTCCCATCCAGAGCTGACTGTGGTAACGGATGCCTCGCTTCTGGGTTGGGAAGGTCATCTAGGACAGATGGCGATCATAAGCCTACGGTCCCTCTCCCCTAGAGGTCATGGCCCTTCTGCTGAAAGCTATACACTAAATTGAAAGGGTTTAGCTTCAATGCTACCTTTAGTTTTGAGCAGACTCAGATTGTGAATGAACCTGTTTCCCCCCCTTCTAATCAAGGATAAAGGAAGGGGCTGCTATTGGTTTATTTAAGATTTTAAACAATGTATTTCTTTCTATAGAGAGACAGCAGGCTCATCTTAACACAATGTGACTGCAACAAAAACTGCTGGTCAAAAATAAAGCTTTTAGCCATATTGTTATGCAAATCGCTTTCGACCTCGCTATGCACAGCGAGGCCTTAAGCGCTATCTATACCATGCAGTTCTGCATATCCTCATGGATACAACCCACTTTTGTCAATGTGGGAAATTGAAGGACAACCACAGCTGGGTCTGCACGTGCTTGCGCAAATGCAGCACGAACAACCTTGGTGCCTTTACCTGGAAAATCAATCCAGTTTTGGAAGCTATGAAGTCAGTTTTTCATTTGCTATTTTCTGCATGTTTTTTCTTATCACTGAATTTTTTTGTAAGCATCACAAAGCAACATATTTTTTTATGGAAAGGATGTGTTCATAAACGTGGACATTTCAAGAAACGTAGTTACTCTATCTAAGTGGCAACTATAGTGTGGAAAAAGCTACTTAATGTGTTTAACCCTTTAACTACTGATGAGAAGGAAGCAAAACCATGAAAGTAGATGTATAAAGCGGCTGGAGAGGAATTAAGGAATATCTCCCTCTTTCTGCCATCTAAACAACTAATTTTCTTAGCTTGCGCAATTGCATAGTAAATTATTGCATGTCTTTAGTGCACGTAATCTTAGCTGCAGCGCATAGAGAACTGTCATTGCCGCACAAACAGAAACCAAATTTGAGGGAACATTGATTGTGGACCATCTGCCTGGTGCCAAAGACCTTCCTGCAATCCATCAAGGGGAGGCTGGTACAGGTTCTCTTGGACAACACCACCTCCTTGTAGTACTTCAACCAGCAGGTTGGAGTGTTTTCATTGATCCTTTGCTAGGAGGTTCAGTGCCTTTTATGGGTAGTTGGAACATCGGGGCATCTCCCAGAGTGTCTCATTTGGTAGGATCACTGAATGCCAGGGTGGGCGAGATCAGCCAAAGGTATCTGGTGGATCACGAATGGCAGCTGCACCCCAAGTTGGCATGGAGCAAACACTGATAATAGTGAAAACACTGGCTACCATTTTTTCACTTCAACACTGCCGAAAACCTGGAGTGTCCAAACTTTTACATGTTGGATTCCACTTAAATGTTCTCCGTAGGAGATGCATTTCAACTGGGGTGGAACTCACAGCTCCTGTATGCCTTCCAGTCTGTGCTTCTCCTACCCAAAGTTCTAAAGAAAATCGGGAACAACCTGGCCCAGATTGGGCCAGGGGTGTGTGATATCCGGAACTTCTGCCCTTGGATGAGGCTACCACTTGGAGAGGATTTTCTTTTGCATCAACAGGACAGGGTTCTGCACCCAAACCTGTGCAATTCACACATCAGTGAGTGGAGATTGAGTTGCAGCAGTTGACTATTTGATTTGCCAGGAAAAGTTGTGGATGTCCTCGAAGCTGGCAGGTGCTCTTTCACTAAGTCTATTTACCGTGAGTGCCTGGATAAATTTGTGACCTCTGGTGGGTTCTTTGTTTAGAGTTTGGCTTAGCAAGACCCTGTGGTGAGCACTGTTAAAGGTTCTTTTTTGACATTTCCGGTTTTTCTTTGTTTACCAAACCATCCATCCTTGTTTAAAAAAAAAAAAAAAAATCTGTTTTAATGCAGTTTCTTAAAGGTTTAACACGTTTCTTACCAAACAGTTTGTAATGTAATACCTGGATCTTAATTTGATCCATACATTTCTTATGTGTACTCCTTTTGAGCTGATGCGCAACTGCTCGCTGTGTCTTCTGACTCTAAAGACTGTCTTCCTCGTCGGGATCATTTCAGATTGTTGCATGAGCGAACTCCAGGCTCTCTCGGTGCACCCACCCTTCACACAAGGACGCAAGTGCAGCTTCCAGAGAGGTATTTAGTTTCTAGGTGTAGTGTCTTGATGTCCAAAACCCTGAAACCCGCTGAATATATCATTTCAAATAACATCGTTTGGTGCCAGCGTCCTAATTTAAAGAGACATGAAACTAGGACGGACTTGATGTAATCGCCCAGCCTTAAAGGTGTGTAAAACTGCAACCAGATCCTCCTAGTTACAGTCATTGCTCAGATGGAGAGGGCTGAAGCCATCTGGTTTGAGAGGTCACTGCATTCACTGATAGGTTGGTTGCAGCTAGATAAAAATCCAGTACTGCCTGTTTGCCTTTTAGTTTTCATAATCCTAGGTTCTAGAAGCCGGATCTGCAGGATTTGGGTTCCTAACCTACGGGTCCAACAGCTAAATTCAGTGCACCATCACGGAGTAAAGAAGTCCAGTTTAACTGCAGCCCTACACAACACACTGAAGTTTCCTGCAAGTGTGGTATTTGTGTGTTCTGGGTAGCCAGCAGTCCCATGAAGGGTTCAGGGACACAGTGCAACTCAAAACAATCTTTCATTAATAAGTTACACACGCAAGGAACACTAGAAATCTGATATGTAATTTTGACATTTATTTTAAAATAGTTATTTTAAAATTCCTGAATTTAGTGCACACAAAATAAGGTATGTTAACATCACGGAAGATGACTTCCCCCTAAACGTTTGTGTCATCTGAGATCACTTGGCTGCTGGGCAAGTTTTAAAATCAGTCCTGCTTTTCTGATCGCCTTAAGTCATTTTAAGACCTGTGACATTTCCTGCTTGCTAAGTGAGAACGGCCATGAGCTGATTCTCTGACATGTGCCTCCTCTGCCATAACTCTGATCTCTAAAGTCTGCCACACAATACCTAGATTAGCATGCTATGTTGTATTTACACTTCTTTCTTGGCAATGACCTCACCTTTACAGTTTGACATCTTTCATACTAAGTTACCCACATCAGACTACCCCCAGCCGCCACATCAATTGCAAATAATGCTTAGTATCACTAACCGAACATGATTTTTTTAATTGCCCTTGGTGAGTATTGCTTAATGTTTGATTATTCTTAGACTAAAGCCATTAGACCTACTCACGTTGCTGTTTTAGGGTTAGCACCCAAACCTCCTCTGGTTTCATGGCATTTAAAGTTAGTTGTTTCACACTATGACAGTTAGTCTAATGACTGTAGTTAAAGCTAATGGCAAATTGTGATTCCTTCTGTGGGTATTTCCAGTGGACTTTATTCCTTTACCATTGCAGTTAAAATGCAGCATAGTAATAACTGTGTGATAGATGGATGTTAAAAGTAAAAAGCTTTACTTTATTGTATTTGTGTTATGCTGATATTTTGTCAATCTATATTCCATATCTATTTTGAAAACATTTGTTGCATCCATAAACATTAATGTGTTTTGGGGTTTTATTTCTGCAGACCTCCAACCATGCACAGTTGTCCGTAGGAAATACACTGGGAAATGTCCTTTTGCAAAGTAAGTGCTACTGTTTTCCTAAATAAACCTTGCCTACGCAGTGTTGGAGATTGACAAAGATAAACAACTTCCCATTGTTGGTCTGTAGCATCTTTTGTTGCTGATTTTATAGATGGTGACGCTTGGGTGGGCTGTGGCTAATTTCTCCAGTTAATTTTACACCTTAATTTCAGATGTTTTACTAAACCACGACTGGAGTTTCAAGACAGCTATCCACCCTGTACAGTGCTATATCATGCATGTGCCATGTGATGCAAGCCTTTTCTCCAGTCACCCCCTTGTCCCCAATGCACCTTTCTATTTCGGCTCAAATTTAAACTAATGCCACTGCTTCGAGCATTGATAAATAAGAGACTGGTCTGTCACAATTTTGTTTCCTCATTGAACTATTTTTCTTCAGCTGAATTAGGCACAAGACCGTGCTGCTATTTACATGTGCAGATTAATTTTCTTTTCATTACTTAATGTAAGTTGTTTATGATGCTTAAATCTTTTTGATTTCTCTCTAATGCACGCTCACACTTGATGGGACTTTTTACTTCTGTGATCAGATTAAATGTGTTTTAAGAAATGGAGTATTGGAATACTTGCAATTTCTGTGTACATCTTGTCAATTGAGTTTTCTCAGCCATCTATCTTTTTTGGGCGTTTTTTAAAATAAAAAATCTATCCCATGTAAAATTACAAAAAAAGAGAGAAATGTAGAAACTGCTGAAATCCCAAGCAGACAAATGCGCCAGGGCGCAACACTCGGGAGGTATGGATAGCTCAGTGTCAGAATATAAGCAGGAGGTGCAAGGCTCCTTAATACGCCCTTGACAGGATAGAACTTGTTTGGCTCGGCCATGTTCAAGTCACTCCAACAAATGAAGGGATGACGACACAGCCAAGCCTATGGGTGCTTTGCAATTTGAGGGAGCCTTTAAAAGAGGTACAGCTTTCACAAGGAGGTCAATTGGCAGGTGATCTTTCCAAGATGCCCTACTACAGATATTCCATGGCTCCGGGATCTGGAACATCAAGAAAGTACCAACAATATTAACAGTCATACTTTCGAGGGAGAGCAAGTTGACATCAATGACTGTTTAAGACAGGACCCTCTCACATATAACACAGATGGGGGTGAAATGGATGAAAATCCTCTGACAAATGGATATGAAATGTAATGCAATACGGATATTGCATAGAATTGGAACGCAAACCACCAAATGTCAAAAGGTTTTGCAAAGGGAAAGAACTCAGTCCTATAGCAAGAAGTAAACTAACGGATACAAAATCAAGCAATAGACTAAATTTGCCCTTCAGAATTTAAAAAGAGGGTGAACTACTTGTATTGCCTGATGCCAAAATAGGACCAAAAGCTAAAGCAAATCAAAGATCTAAGACTCCTCAGCAAATGGATAAAGACTCAAACGTTTTACTTGCCCACATTGCACAAGGTATACCTATTGTAAAAAAAGAGAACTCTGTAGCTATCCTAAACCTCGAGGACATCTATTCATACTCCCATTAACAAGCATAGTAGTAAATAACTTGTGTTACCAATTGAAAGTGCTTTCCTTTGGGATAGTCTGCACCAAGGGTATTCACAAAGTGTCTTGCAGTGGTGGCAGCCCACCTCCTAAGGCAGTAGAATACTTGTGCACCCCTACCCAGACAACTGGATGGTAAAGGTGTGCTTTATTAAGAAGTTCAGGTAGAGCAAAATAATACACACCCTACAGGGGTTGGGTTTCACCCTCAATATGGAGACCTCATCCCCAGTGCCTGAGAAACAAATGGTGCTTCTAGGAGAGGCCCTCCACACTAGAATGGGGGTGTACTTTTGCACTAAATATGTAACTGCACTAACAGAACAAGCTGGCCTCTACCAGAAGGGGCAGTCTCCGACAAAGAACAGTTATGGAACTACTAAGTATGATGGCCTCTAGCATACCACCTACCCCATTCTTCATTCTGCACATGCGGCCAATTCAGGAATGATTTCAAAGCCAGTGGTCACAGATAATTGAGAGCTGGCAGGATATAATGGTATATATACAGTTAAAAGGGAAATGCAATGGTGGAATGTTTCAAAGGGCATTTAAAGAGCACCCCTCCACCTGTGACAATTACAACAGATTCCTCCTACCCAAGCTGGGGAGCAAACACATGGACTGTAAACATCAGGGGGGCAATGAAACAGGAAAGAAGCCATCAAACACATACACGACCTAGAAGTCAATTCAGTCTTCCTCGCTCTGAAGACATTTCATATGCATATCCGGGGGAGAGCAATACTCGTGCAAACAGCCAACACAAATGATGTTTTATTTCAACAAAGCTGGGTCTGTGGCTCCGTGAACTAATGCATTTACTCAAGGAATCGTGCTTGACCTCATGGTCACAGGTTTGAATTCTGATGGATCCACCCAGGCTTTTCTGAGGTTGATAAAACAAGGACCACTGAGTTGAGTAGCAAACATTTTTATTTTACCTTAAAGAGACCCAAGATTCGGGTGAACATGTGCTTTACAAATGCATTTTATATAAACGGGGCGGGACAAGATTTCATGTGCTGTCCAGTACAAGAGATTTGGGAAATGGGCTGTATGAAGGGGCACCATGTTAACAGCCATACATCTAGCAGGTGTCCAACACAAAGTGACTGAGACTAAGCCGACCAGGAAACTAGTCACTCGAGTGGGAATTCAAAGTTGTTGATTGTTTTTCCATGAATAGGCATGCCATTCCTAAACCCTTTGCAACAACTGCAAACACAAAATGCCCAAACCTCCCCTCCCAGTTGTCCACATCGCCAGTTTCTAGGGAATGCCCCATCAATAAATTGGTCAATGACCTGTATACTCTTGTCCTACAGTACCCCTAATATCTCTAATTATATGCAAGCACAAATTGTCCACCATGACAGTAATACTTATTGCTCTTCAATGAGCCACTCAAACATGGTATTCAGAATTGGTGGAAATAGCATAAAGCAGTGTAAGGAGGCTGTCAATCTCACAAGATTTGTTAACCATGCCTGGTGGGACAAGTGTCGCCCATAGCTGAAGAGCCTCAGTCTTACTTCATGTCTCCTGAGGAAATAGTGTGGATACCTGGGTCTGTCTCAGGTGCGTGGAAATGCTGAGTATGGCCTGGAAACCAAGAACAAGGAAATGTTACACAGCCTGGTGTACCAGTCAGTCACTGGTGCAAAAAGGAGAAATTAACACAGCACAACTCTTGATGCCTCTCAGTAATTGGATGCCTTTCACTTGTATTGGATGAGAACCTTTCATACGGTTCATATAAAGATCCACCTAGCAGCTATTGTGACATACGCTAGGCCACAGTCAAAAGCAGGTTTTGTTTTTGTTTACCTCAACTGTTGTCAATAGGTTCTTCGAGGAGGTCAAAAGAATTGCACCTCCAAGGTACGCACCCAAATTCATGTGAAACCTTAACTTTGTATTAACACAACAGCTGATAAACACATTTGAGCCTATGACCGAAGCACAATCAAAATTCCTAATCTTCAATATCTTTTTTTTAATAGTGATCATTTCACTGCATGGACTAAGTAAACTCCAGGCACTAACAGTACAAGAACCCTACCCACAGTTCACAAGGACAGGGTAGTTAAGAGGAATAAAATCTAGTTTCTTCCCAAATTAATATCAATTGCCAGCCTTCTTTAACGAGCCAAAGACCAATGCAGAAAGAGCACCTCCACAAGCTAGATGTCACGAGCGCAGTGATCTACTATCTAAAGGAAACAAGACAGTACAGGAAGGAAGACCAATTCTCTATCTCTCACCCACAAACATGGGCTTTGTTGCAAGTTGGATCGTACACGCCATTGAAACATGTCAGCATGGGTACCTATAGAAGGAACACCAAAGGCACACTAGGCTACTAGGAAGGAGGGGGCACTCTAGCCTTTGTAGCCAATACATGCATAAGTGACGTTGTAGCCAGTACAGACATTCATGAAAAACTACTTAGTAGACATCCAGGTGAACATGAAAGCACAAGTAGAACAGAAGATTTTAAGACGCATGTTGGTAAATACACACTTGTTTCATCCCACCCTCTAGGATGGAAGGGAATACCACTATATAATCATTGCACATAATGTAAATGCAAAAAAGATTCACTGCAAAACCAAATGCTTTCTTACCTGACGGAGTAGTTTTGCAACTTGAAGAATTTTCTGATTCAAATGTGACCTTTCCGCCTCACCTAGAAGAGGTGAGTGTTTCAAACTGGGTTAAGAAACCATAATCGCACAACATTTTTGCAAGAACCCTAAAGATAAGTCTGGTCACAAAAGATGTACACACATACTCACACTCACACACACACTTACACACTCACACACACTTACACTGTTTGGGGGAAAATAACAGAGCTCCCCTTATCTGAAACCATGACTGAGCACTGTTTGTTCCACCACTATATCACTGTCTGCCACTTCTTCAAGCCTGTTTTGAGTGAGGTGTAGATTCTTCCTTGTTGACTGCGTTGCAGATAACTTAAAAAATGCTCTACTTTGTGGAAAGCAGCTGAAGTTGTCCCACTTCTTTGGAATGTGCCTTGACTGTTATTACAAGCGGTAATCTTGTGTTTTTACAACAGTAGGAGATGGCTGCTGTGATCCGCCTTTAGATTGTTTTGAGAGTGGATTGATGCATAGTGCTACTCTGGTGAATTACAAATGGGGCATCTTGAATTTAAATGCCTGGAGTTCTGTCAAGTGGGCAAGACATTGTAATACAGAGCTCTGTCAGCATTTGGTGTGTATGGGATTCTTGATCGGATTATGTAGAAACGTTATTAGCAAGGAGGAAGTTATCAGTCTCTGAAGGACTCTACAATTCATAGGATTAGTGGATGGTCTTAGGTGTAACATTTAACACATCGGGATATAGAGGAAAGAGGAAATGCAAACCTTTTCATTACTTTGCCATCATTTCCCATCATGGTGAGTAGTCTGCTGAATAGCGTCTAGTGTTCAGTGATGTAGAACCACAAGGGGAGGTGGGGGCTGGCAGCTGACGAAGGACTTGTTCGCGGGGGGATGGTGGTAGTCGACAGACACAACTGCTCATCTCCGCCGCCCCCAAAAACGGTGCCGCCATTTTACTAAGTTCAAGGGGAGTGTTATGAAATGGTAAATTGTGGTGGTTTGTTCCATCACGGATAATAGGTTTTCAAAGGGAGAAAACTTTATAAAAAGTTTGTGTAAGCCTCCAATTTACTTTAGATTTAGATCAGTGGATATTATGGATGTTGCAAATGATGTTGGTCGTTTCTTTCCCGTATGCACGAGCACTTTGCTGTTTGCAATGAAGAAAAATAAATAAAAGAAAACGTCAAGAACCTCGGATTATTCCCTTGCTGTCTGGTGCTGTCTTCTTGTGTTTGCCCTTTCGCACTGTGGAGTTGATAGTGGAGGGAAAGAGCAGGATCCGTGTATCATATATAGTTACTGTTCCTATTATATCTTCCTTTGTGGTATTTTTATCCTCTAAGCCATTGGGTCCCTTAGCAAATCCAAGCAAATTAATTTTGCCATCAAAAGATCTTATTTAATAATCCTGAACACCATGTAGTCTCCCCCTTATGAGATCACTGAACTGTATTAGAACTGAGAGAAATGGAAACACTGTCTACTTGCAGACACATTTGTTTACACTCTTTAAAAACAAATCCTTTAGAAAAATACCAAACCTTATACTATGAAATCAGCCTAAAGCAAAAACCTCTGCTTTTATCCTCAAAATCCTTTTTCCCATTTAAAAAAATATTGAAATGTTTCCAAAGGGAAGCAGCCTCTCATTTAGGGGGGAAAACAGCACTTTTACTTATGATGGCTACTTCTAACTGCAGATTACCCACCTTGTGAATACCCCCATGTGCCTGACTGGATCCAGAGAATTTCCTTAGTAATTCCCTCACATGTCGATAGGTGGCGTTGTCCGTCTCTGCATGTCTTTCGTACTGCCCCGAAAGTGATGTTGGGCTCCTTCATAGCCACCACCTCCGCACACTGACAACGGACATTGGTTACTTTTTTTCAGCCTTCTAGCACGGATCCGGAGTTCGCTTCCTCAATTCTGCCAAGTTGAAACTTTAAAAACAAACTCTTCCCAGTGTGCAAGGGACGTGTCCCATCCAAATACAGGTTTCAAGCAGTGTAAGGGTTGCCACTAACTTGTCTGTGTCAGTCCCCCCCACGACTCTGTGTCTGGGCCCCAATCACGATTCAAAGTCATGCTACTAGTGCACAAAGGTGAACCTGAAGGCCATTCGGGACCAAGAAGCAAAATTCTAATCGCAGAACACCATCAAAAGATGAGGAAGGCTCAGTCTTGGTCGAGGGAGCGGCTGAGCTTTTGCTCTTTAAGTCGATTATGGGTCAGTTAATCTTCAGAAGTCCTGCTCGTCAGGTAAGTCTAAAACGTGTAGGGAACACAAGAAGTTGTAACACAGCAGCCCTTCGTTCCACCACTTATATGAGGGGATGCATGACTTTCAGGAAACCTCCATGCCTCAAACTCTGTCTCAATCCTCTGAACAAACTCTGTCCCTTGTCCGAATTCACTCGACTTCCACGGGCCATCTGTGACACCACCACCACAACTCATGCGAATTCAAGGAGGCCCTGGACAGGCTATTGGGTATCCAACCGGATCCCCCTGGAGCTCCTTCGTGCCCTAGGGATCCGGGGTCGCCTCCAGTCAGTTTACTGCCAGCGGATCTATCCCACACAGACGGTGCTGCTCAACCCCTCCTCAGCCCTTTTAGTGGGCCGCGACTGTTACCGCAATCATAAGAGTCTACGCTAGCACCACTGTCATTGGAGGGGGGGACAAGTAGTCCCTTTGGACTCAGGGGTCATGTGACACACCCACCACCATGGTCACAGCCACTTCGACAATGTCCTCACTCTCATCCCGAGTCATTGCTACACTAATATGATGACCACAAACGAAAGTCATTCATATGACGAAGACCCATTCTAGGACTCTGGCCTGCATTCACCCACCCTGGCTACAGAGAAATCGATCACCTTTGCCACTGTTATAAGGAGAGCAGCAGAGGTTGTAGACCTTACGATACCTACAACTGAAGTCAATGTCTTCATGGAGGTCCTTCATCCTGTACAGACCTCTCAAGAGCCTCTACTACCGTTAAGTGAGGTCCTCATGGACACACTGCTGAGCACCTGGGCAAAGTTAGGATCTTGCCTCCCAGTCACCAGGCAGACTGCAAGGCGGCACATGCCTGCTTTGGGGAACTCTGGCATCTTCCTTCAGCACCCTGCTCTGGAGAGCCTAGTGGGGCAGGCCTCCAAGTCATTTTAACCCAAAAGCGTTTCCAACCACCCCATCAGACTTGAGTCGAAATTCATGGATGCATTTGCTAAAAGAATGTTCTCCTCAGCCAACCTTGCACTCAAGTCCGTGAACACCAGCTGCTTCCTGGGAAGATACGTGCATGCGTTATGGGAAATTGTGGCAGATGTTTTGCCAGTCATCACAGATGACATCTGGCCCAATATTCAACACCTTATCCAAGATGTCCAGGACGCAGCGAAATACTCCATCTGCTTGGGTCTGGTCACCACTGACTTTTTGTGTAGCGCAGTCTGGGCTAGTGTGGTGCTTCCGTGCCACACATAGATTCACTCCACTGGGATTTCAAGCAACGTCCAACAGTCCCTTAAGGATTTGCCATTTGATGGCACACCTCTTTGGAGACCAGGCAGTCTCTACCCTGGAGCACCTTAAAGAAAGTAAAGCGACTGCACGCCTCCTTGCGCTGGCACCAATTTAGCCCCTTTCGTATCTTCAGAAGGAGATTTCAGCAGTGCCAGTGAGTCGCCTTGCTGCAACAGGCCTCCCAAGTCTTCTGAGGCATAGGTTGTGGATCCAGCCATCCGCATCAAATTTCCTAGGGGCAACGTGCAACCAGAACGCCTGCGCCCTTGAGATCTTGCACTGGGTAATCTGCAATAAGATCCACCTACTGTGTCCACAACCTGTCAGTTGTGGACACAGACTTTGCAGGACTCATTAACAAGTCTACGAGAAGGAACTCTACCTCCATGGCCTACACCGGTACTTCCAGTGTTGGCGAACCCCGGTCATCGACCTTTTAGCCATACCAGAAAATGCAAAATTTCAAAGCTTTGTCTCCAGGGACCCACATTCACAATCCGGGGGCAATGTAGTATGCATGAACTGATTAGGGATATTTACCTGCGATTTTCCTCTTCTTTCTTTCATCTCAATCTCTTAAATGAGTCGCTGTCCCAGGGCACCGTCCCTGCAACTTTCATGGAGGCAATCGTTGTTCTCCTTTTGAAGAAGGTGGGCACTGATCCTTTAATTTTAAATATCGCCCAATCTCTCTTCTTCCTTATTTAGCTAAGGTCTTGGAAGCCTACGTTACGAAATGCCTTACTGACTTCTTGGAGGAATCTGAATTTCTTGATCCCCACCAAGCGGGTTTCCGCCCAGCTCATTCCACTGAGGCGGTGATCCTTACAGTGTTGGATACTCTTCGTAGTGAGGTCGACAATGGCTCCTCGCAGGCTCTTGTCTTGCTTGATCTTTCCGCGGCCTTTGACACGGTCGACCATAATCTTTTGGTCGATCGTGTGAGGGACGCGAGAATCTCGGGACCCGCTCTGGGCTGGATCAACTCCTTCTTTGAAAATCGCTCCCAGGCAGTCTGCAAGGCCCAGTTTACTGCCCCCAGACTCAGAATTTCTTGCGGAGTCCCACAGGGCTCCTCACTTTCCCCCCTGTAGTTTAATCTTTACCTCCTCCCTCTTGTCCAAGCCCTGAAAGAGCGTCAAGTGTCTACATTTAATTATGCAGATTTTCAACTTATTTTTTCCATCAGCAATTCCCCGGAATCGGTCCATGCCTTTCAGTCTACCATGCTGTTCATTAGTCAATGGCTGAACAGCAACCATTTAAAACTTAATCCGGATAAGACTGAGGTGGTTTTAACAGGTGGTATCTCTAAAAATCCCTGGGGCCCTCACTTCTGGCCCAGGGAGCTGGGCCAGTCCCCTTCTCCTTCCAGCTCGGCCAGGAGCCTTGGGGTAATAATCAGTCAGGACCTCGCCATGAAGTCTCAGATTGGGTCTGTGATCTCCACCTGTTTTTTTCAACTCTGGAAAATAAAAAAGATCTGCAGATTCCTTACCCACGAAGCTCGGATTCAGGTGATCATCGCCATGGTTATGTCCCATGTCGACTATGCCAATTCGCTATACTTTGGCATCCCCCTTTATCTATCCAAACGTCTGCAGATGGTACAAAACCAGGCCGCTCGTCTGATTCTTCATCAACCTAGGCACTACCATGTCACTCCTCTTCTAAGGAAACTACATTGGCTCCCGGTTGTTCAACGCTGTGCCTTCAAGGTTGGGTCTCTCATTTTTAAATCACTCAATGGAAGAAGCCCTAAATTTGTGAACAACTTGATTAACAAGCACGCCCCCATACGCAATTTCCGCTCAGCCCATAAGCAACTTCTGTCCATCCCCCCTTTTAAATTGAAGCGCACTGGTGGTGCCAGGTTCGCTATTTTGGCCCCCACGTTTTGGAACTCCCTCCCCTCTGAAATTCGCTTCTGCACCAATCTTCTTGGTTTTAGGAGCCTCCTCAAGACCTGGCTATTCCGACAGGCTTTTGAATAATTCTCCAGGACTTTGGTATCAATCAAAGTAGCGCCATGATACCACCCCAGTGTACGTGCGCTTTACAAATTCATTTTAACATAACATAACATCCCTTACATGGTGAGGAAGGTGAGGTAGGTGTCCATAGCCCTCGTCCTGGTGGCACAAACCTGGGACAGACAGCCCGGGTACTCCATCCTCCTGAAGATGTCCATCTGTCCCCACAAGAAGCTACTGATCAGGCTGGACCTTCTTATACAACACTGCCAAATAAGGCACCCAGACCCCAAGCAGCTCAACCTAGCCATCTGGCTCCTGAGCTCTTGGAGTTTGGCCACGTATACCTCCCTGATGAGTTCGTGGCCAAACTGCTTTAGGCTCATAGTTCTACCACATATGCATGTTATGAGTCCAAGTAGAAGAGACTGGTCTACTATATCATCTCAATATAATTAGACCCTTTTAATGTCAGGGTTCAAGACTTGATCCTCTCTTTTACACCTACAGAAGATAGATCTTGCATATACTGCCATACCTCTTCACCTTGACACTGTTGCGGTGTACATGCAAAATAGGAAACACTCATCGCTCTTTTCAATCCCTTTGGTTAAGGCCTTTGTTGAAGGACTTAAAAGGGTAATAACCCCCAAGGACTCCCCCCATGCACTGTATTACACTTTAGCATAGGTCTCACAAGGCTTATGAGCCGACCATTTGAGCAACCTCCACTCTTGCAAACTACATTTTCCATCCTGGAAAGTAGCTTTCTTGGTAGCCGTAACTTCACTCTGAGGTATCAGCGAGTTACAAGCATTCGCTATTCAAGAACCCCATTCGTTCGAGTGCACAAGGACAGGGTGATCCTTTGAACTAATTCAAAGTTCTTGGCCAAGATAGTATCACCTTTTCACTTCAGCCAGACTATTGAGCTACCAGTTTTGTTTCACAACCAGATTTGGTAGCAGAAATGGCATTGCATAGCTTAGTTATCAAGCGGACGCTTAAGTACTGTATTTACATGATTAAGTCCTTCCGCAAAACTAACTATCTCTGTGAAGCGTTTGTGAAGACAAGTAAGGGTAACCCCCTTCTTCAAGTCGGGAACCGCAGGATGGATTGTAAAGGGTATCCAAATATGCTACATCGGGGAGAGAGTTGGATTCACACTACCCCCCTCCCCCCCCCTCCCTTAACAACACGTTAGCAGACATTTGCCAAGCAGTTACCCAGTTACATCACACACTTCCACAGCATTACTATGTGGGTATACTAGCCTGTCAACCGGTCAAACATCTGCATCTTATTCCCTTAATCCACCACTAAGAAAAAAACTGCTTTACATTGATGCAAAGCACATGTATGAAGCCACACATGCTACAAATGGAAAATGTTACATGCCCTTTAAGTATATGTTCGTAGGGTATAGTGCTGTAGATTCACAAGAGCCCACCCTCCTCCTCAAAGGTGGAAATGATGATACAGGTTTACTTTTCTCACACTTTACTCCTTTAACAGCTTACAGTGCACATGGCATATCACAGTAGTAATCTGCACTCCACTATCACCTCTTATCCGCTCATCGTAAAACAATCTAGGGTGGAGTTGCAGTGCATATGAATCTACAGCACTACACACTATGAACAGAGGCTTACAGAATAAGTACATTTTCCATCTCTATTAAGAAAAGAAAATGCCAAAACTGACTGACCAGCTCCACTGAGCCGCTCAAGTGATGACACCCCAGCTTGTCCACTAGCTTTACAGCTGAAATGTCCATTTCTAACATTATATCCTACTTTACTCCGTCATTTCCTAGACTTCTTGATAATGAATTGCAGACAACCCCATCCAATGTGTATGCATTTTCCTCTCCTCAGTCCTTTTCTTTTCTGTCATAACATGTCCTTACTTTGAACCCCAGCCGTTCCTGCTGGCATCTGTTTTCAAATCTGGTACCACCATGAATGTAACCTGCATTCTAAGCTTCCATGTTGCTTAACTACCACTCCAGTTCCTCTTGAGTCTCTTGGTTTCAAGAGTACCTTCTGAAAATATGTCATACTCATCCTCAGGGGATACCCTTCAACCTCTGCAGTGTGCAATAATTGATTGGTGCTGGAAAATTAGACATATTTTATTTATTTATTTCAAGGATTTCTAGAGCGTGCAGCTACCCAAAAGGGTCTCCCGGTGCTAGAGCAAAACAGCCACAGGGTGCATAAGCCCGAAGCAAATCCATTAAGAGCAGTTGAAGAGCAAAGACTTCAAATACTTACGGAACAAGAGTAGAGTGGCATTTCCTAAGAGCCAAAGGAAGTGAGTTCCAAAGTTTAGGGCCTAAACATGCAAAGAAGCGACCCTTCATGCGGGCCTAGCGAAACCTGGGCATGGTGCATAGGGCAAGGTTAGCTGATCTCAGCGGCCGGGTGGCGACATAAGGTAACAGCAGACCTTGGATGTATGTAGGGGCGAGGCCATGCCTAGCTCAGAACATGTAACACAAGGCCTTCAATTTAATACATTGATTGACCTTGAGCCAGTGAAGTTTATGGAGCAAGGGAGAGACAGAAGTATGTCTAGGCAGCCGAAAGAAGGCGGGCAGACGCATTCTGGATGATCTGTAAACGGCGGATCACTGATTTATTCCCGCCCAGGTATAGAACATTCACATAGTCCAATCTGGACGTTATCAAGGCCTGTAAAACCGTTCTTTGGGTATTCAAAGGAATCAGCCCGAGAATTTTCTTGAGCCATTTGAGAGTGGAAAGACAAGAGGCTGTGAGTTTGGAGACCTGCGGCTTAAGTGAAAGGTTCTTATCAATAATAAAGCCAAGATTCTTGACTTTATCAACCGGCGTAGGTAAGGGTCTCAGGGAGGTTGGCCAGTGTTTAACTCCCCAGAGTTCGGAATTGTTGCCCAGAATCATGACTTCAGTTTTATTGCCATTAAGCTTTAAGGCATTTCTGTTCATCCAGCGGGCGACATTAGTCAGGCCTTGCCTAAGTGGGGAAGAATCTAAGTTCTGTGCATTAGAAAGTGAGAAAATAATCTGGAAATCATCAGCATAAGAAAACAGAGTGAGACCAGACTCCTCAATCACATCCATCAAAGGGCGGAGGTTAATGTTAAAAAGCAGGGGATTCAAAATGGAGCCCTGCGGAACCCCCGAGGGCAGCGAGAGGGTGTTGGATGTGTTATCGGTTGATGAGACCTGAAAAGTATGATCTTTCATGAAAGAGGACATCCATCTTAGTGCCAAGTCCACAATGCCTAGCGCCTCCAATCTGTCCAGTAAAATAGAATGTTCAACTGTCAAAAGCTGCACTTAAATCCAAAAGGATAAGGGCGGCAGTCCCACCGGAGTCAAGTTCTTGCTGAAGGAGCTCTGTGACTCCCACTAAGGCGGATTCCGTACTATGGCCTGCCCTAAAGCCGGACTGATACAGATGGAGCAGATTGCAGGAAGTAACGAAGGAGGAGAGTTGAGTGTTGGTATGCTTTTCAAGAATCTTGGAAAAGGCAGGAAGGAGGGAGACGGGCCGAAAATTGGACCAACAAAGGGGGTCAAGGCCATCCTTCTTGAGCAGAGGCTGAACTACAGCATGTTTCCAATTCTGGGGGACATGGCCCATACTCGGAGAGGAGTTGAGAAGATCAAGAATTATTGTAAGGGCAGCATCGTCAATCAATCTGAGTTTAGACAGGGGAGGGGGGGGTCTAGAGGAGAGCCAGAGTTAATGGTGTCTAATAAAATATGCGAAGCTAGATCCAACGACCCATGCATCCTGTGTTCTTCCCTTCCATCAATATTTGTACTGGGAAAGTCTGCAACCCAGCCTTTTAGGGATAGAAAGAATGTTCTTTCCTTTACACTCCTAATGATCCTCTTATTTTATACTCTCTTCTTGAGCCTCTTCCACGTAATCTTTGCCTTTGATGAAAAAATCCTGCACGCATGACAGTAGAGGTCCTACAAAGCTCAACTAAGGACGTATATGTAATCCCTTCTCCTCTGCTGGTAAATCAACCCTTCATTCTTCCAGCCCCAACAAAACCTTGTCTCCCAACACCTTTTTATATCTCTAAACGTTCTGAATTGAGTTCAAAGTACACACATAATTATACATATCTTTTGCAAAGTCTTCACCAAACAGATGCCCCTCCCATGAAGTGCCACTTTCTTTTGCTTGTCGATTTCAGTCAACTTTGGGTCGATCTTTGAAACTGCTTTTTCTATTTTCTCTGCAGAGAGATTCCTGCCCAAGAGCTGCCTTTATAGGCGCAACCCACCCACATCAACCGTGGTGGTGTTCACACAAGTGTCTTTAGACATATCTAATATCTTCTTGCAATTGGTATTTACATAGACTTGTAGGAGGCCAGTGGGCTGGATACCTCCCTTTGGTTTGGTGTCTCCCCTTGCACCTCCATGGAGGAATGTGTATCCTTTGATGTGATTAGAATTGCAGATGAGGTCATCTACCTACAGCTACCCTCAGTGGCAGTCAACACAAATGTTCTTAAGGAGGTTTTGCACCTGGGGCCAGCCTCATCTGAGCCTTTACTTGTATTTAATGAAGCTCCGCTGAACACCCTTAAATGTATTTGGCCAAAGCCTTGCTCTTGTTCACCAGTGAACAGGCAAATAGCCACATGCCATAGACGGGTGTCTGGTGGCCTGGACCTTGTTACTCAATCTGATCTGCAAGTGTTTGATGGTTTAAGCATCCACCAGTAAAGTTAAGCCTAATACTTTCCGTAGGACCTCTCCGTACAGTCTAAAAGGATTGAGGCCTTTTGAAAGCGAATGTTTTCCTCCATTAGGTGGCTCTGTAGTATGCTTATTTAACTGCTATATGCATGCCTTTGGGACATGGCTAGTAAGACCTTGTTAGTGGTCCCAGAGCAGTTTCCAAACTATTCAGGATGGTCCGGATGCAGCAAAGTATGTAATTCAGTCTGACCTGGAAAGGACTGACTGCATTTTCAGTTTGCCTTGGTCTCATTCAGCCTGACCAGTGCCCCTCAGGTGAAAAAGTGATGGCAGTGGTTGCTGCCTATCTTTGAATGTTGGGGATACCAATTTATCCTTACCTCGACAGCTGGCTGTTGAAGGTGGCAAACCTTCTGATGTCTTCAAGGCTCTTGATCAACGACCCAGTGTCACACGGACTCCTTTGCAGAGATAAGTTTTTATAGGAACTGTTCTGGGTGCTGTTCAGTTCAGGGCTTTTCCTCTGTTGCAACTAGTTCGGGGCTTTTGAGGTAAGATCCTGATGCTTTAGCCTCAGTCCTGGATCTCGGTGAGAGCAGCAATGAGCCTTCTGGTCCTGTTGGCCTCCTTCCTCCTGTTTACGCACTTCACCAGGTGGCATATGTGGACTCTGCAGTGGGATCGGACTTCTTTTTGGGCCCATCACAAAGGAAACCTGTTAAATATCATCCAGGTTTTGGAGGAGATAGCACAAGATCTCCAGGGGCTTGCTGTTTGCTTGATCCAAATCTGACCTGTTTTAGACACCTCTCCATACCCCACCCAAAGCTGACCGTGGTGACTGATGCATCTCTGCTTGGCTGTGTCGTTCATCTAGGGGAGTAGGACATCGGAGGACTCTGGTCTCTGCCAAAAACCGAGCTCCACATAAATCTGCTGGAGCTACGCGCCATTTGCTTGGATTTGAAATCCTTCCTGCTGTCCTGAAGTGAAGGCAGATGCAGCTTTTTGTGGACAACACCACTGTCATGTGGTACTGCAATGGTAGGTTGGAGGGGGGTCCTGTGCCAAGAGGCTCTGTACCTCTGGATTTGGCTGGAGTGTTGGGGTATTTCTCTGATCGTGAGCAACCTACTGGGATCTTTGAATGAAAGGGCAGACTAACTCCGCCAGCCTTGTGGAGTATGAATGGCCGTTGCACTTTGAAGCGGTGCAGGACATCTTACGACAATGGGGAGAGTGCTAAATATATCTTTTTGCCATTTACGAAAGTGCATTTCCCTATGATGCCCTTTCATTCAGGCTAGGGTGGGGCCCAAGTGATCCTACTGGCTCCGAGTTTGACCAGGATGGTGTGGTACCTGGTACTTCTTGGCATGAGCCTTTGTTAGCCAATAAGGCTGCTGGAGGATCTTAGTTGCAGCAGCCGGGCAGTATTCTGCACCCGATTCTCACAAGTTACAACTCGATATGTGGAGATTGAGCAACCGTATTTGACTGCATTCGGTCTGCCACCTGAGGTTGTGGATTTTTTCTTTGCATGCAGGCGCCCTTCTACAAAGTCCATCTACACTGGAACAAAATTGTGGGCAGGTGTGGAGTCTACAACACAGACCTTTTTGAAGCCAAACTGTCAGATGTATTACTGTTTGTATTTGCCCTGGCAAGGTCTCGCTCGTAGTGGCCACTCGAAGGGTTATTTGTTTGGCCTATTTTGCTTTTGCCAGACCAACTGTACTGTTGCGTTTCCTTAAAGGTTTGGCACACATTGCCTCCCAAACGGTTTGATGTCACAGTGGGATTTTAATTTGCCCTGAGTTCCCTTATGTTTACCCCCTTCGAACCCATGCACAGATGTTTACTACACTTTCTCACTCAAAACAGTGTTTCTCATTGCGATCTCTTCAGATTGTGGCGTGAGTGAGCTCCAGGCTCAATTTGTGCTGCTGTCCTACACCAGCCTTTTCCCAGTAAAGCAGGTACTGATTACCAGGGCTGCATTTTAGCTGAAATTTGTGACTGTTCCACGTTGGGCAATTCATCAGACTCCCAACATTCTTTATTCCATGTAACCTCTGAAAAGAGGAGAGAAAGACTACATCATTTGGATCCCAAGAGAGCTCCGAGCTTTTATATTGATCCCACAAAGATCATCTGGTGGATGAAAAGCTCTTTATAGGATTCTTGGGAGCAAAAAAAGGCAAGACTTTAAGACCCGCTACTCAAATGGTAAGAAGCAGCCTCCGGAAGGGCTCATTCCATCAGGACCAAGGCTTCTGCCACTGTACTGTCATGCAGAGTGCCTGTTGACATCTGCCAAGCCGTGACGTGGGCTCAGTGCACATGTTCATGGAGCACTACTGCCTTGACAGTCAGGTCCCACAGGAAGGGCATTTCATTTGTTCAGTCCCGCATGATGTGCTGGTGATCTCTGTGAACACAGTGAATGTTAAACAGACCCATTGCATAGTCCCATAACCTTTGGGCTGTACTACTTTGGTATCTATTCACAAAGTGAGTAATCTGCGGTAGAAGTATCCATCAGAAGAACAAGTTCCTTACCTTTGTTAACGCTCTTTCTGGTAGATACTCTGTCTAAACACAGATTCCTCACTGACCACCCACCTCCCTGTTCTATGCAGTGGTTTGCCTCTAAAAGGTCCTAAATTAGAGCTCTGCGCATCGGTTTCTCCTACTGTTTTTGTGCTCGGAGTCAGAGGGCACTAAAAGAGCAAAGCAAGAAACTGACATCGGCTCACAAAGAATCTGAAACCCCATTTCAGAGTGGAAACCATGTGTTCGAGGCATTTGAGCTGTAGATCATATGCTTTTGCATAGATCGCCATCTAGTGTTGGATTCCGGATGTTTGCACTTTGTTTTTCTTCGAAGAAGTCTTTCCAGTCACGAGGTAGGTGACTCCTCACTTAGGTGATAGTGTGCATGGGCATCGACTTCATTGTTAAATTGCTTTTTTCCGCCGTCGAGTTCGGATGTGAATTGTTGGGGTCCGGTTTGGCACCGTTCTTCGGTCCCCCTTCGACGCGCAATCCACTACCCTCGACGGTATTGTTAATCGACTGCGTTTCCCCCTTCTCCGCAAATCGGTTACTCTCAAACCTTCGATCAGAACATTCTTGGAAGGCTGTTGGACATACCCGCGCCGGGATCGGTCGCAGCCGATGGAACGGACTCCATTCAAGTAATGTCCAAGGTGTCGCGCGAAGTTCCCGCTCACCGATATGCACGAAGTGTGCAACCTTTGCCTATCCCAGGAACACGACGAGAAAGACTGCGACGCGTGCCAGTCGTTTCGGTCGAAGAAAACCCTCCGTGATAGTCGGGCTCAACGTCACGAAATGTACCAACAAAGCGGCCCTGCTCCGGACCTCCTCGCAGAAGAGGAAGAATCGCAAGCGCAGGAAGCCGAGATGGAGGAGGAGCACGTCTCCGTATCAGACGCTGACTCCAATGCCGAAGACCTGACCCTGGCACAACGGGCCGTGAGTAAAGAGCCTTGGTTCTCCCATCATCTCCCTTACAAGAAAAAGACTCCGGTCCCTCCTCTGCCTCCGGGCCAAGGTCGGCACCGAGAAAAAGTTTCGAGCACCCCGCCTGCGGGCTCGGTGCCGAAACACAATCAACAGCCTTCCGGTTCGGGCTCGACCTGTCCCGGTGCCGACCCGAAACCTTCGGCGTCGAAACCGAAACACCTTCTGGTCTCCGTTCCGCCGTTGAGGAAAGCTAAATCTTCGGAGCCAAAAACTTCAGAGCCGAAACTCTCGACGCCGAGACCGACGTCTAAAGAAGGTACAGCGACTAAAGAGTCAAGGACCGAAAATCCACCGGATACGAAAACAAAAAAATCTCAATCCACCCGGAAACTGGACACATTCATGCCAAACTTCCGGAAAAGAGGAAAATGGGCTTATTAGAGGACTACCACATTCCTTTGAAAAAGAAAAATCTGGATATTGACTCTTCTACTTTTTACATTTCTGAAGACCCTCTTCTTTCACCTGCACATTCTCCTACACCACCATCACCTGACCCACAAGATACAGGAGGAGATGATAATGATTTAGATGCTTATGCACCACAAGATGTCCCACAGGATTCTGATCCATGGGATCATTATATTGCCCCTCAACCTGAAAATGACCCTGAGTTGTATCCATCTAGACCTTCCCCTCCAGATGATAATATTGGGTAAATTGAGCTCATTAATAGGGCTGCACAATACCATGGGGTAGAGCTCCATAAGGAGAGTCTAGAAGAGTATTTTATATTAGAGACCCTTAGTTCATCTCAAAGGGCTACACAAACCTTACCAATGTTAAAGGCCCTGCTTAAACATACTGACAATATCTTTCAAGACCCTGTCAAAGCTAGGATCATCACTCCCAGGGTAGAGAAGAAATACCGGGCTGCACCTAATGACCCAGTCTACATCAAAGGACAGTGACCTTTAGATTCTTTGGTTGTTTCTAATGCTCGTAAGAGGGCTAACTCCCAAACCACAGGGGACGCCCCGCCTCCGGATAAAGAGTCCAAATTATTGGATGCTTCCAGTAAACGGATAGCATCACAAGCGACTAATAATTGGCGCATTGCCAATGCCCAGGCGTTACTGGCAAGATATGATAGGGCTCATTATGATTAACTCCAGAAGCTCATTGAGTTCCTTCCTGACGAGCATAAAGCTAAAGCCAGCGACCTTATTCAAGAGGGTAAATTAATAACCAATACCTCTATCAGATGTGCCTTGGATCAGGCAGATAATGCGGCGCGGGCAATCAACACTAGCGTACTGCTCCGTAGGCATGCTTGGTTAAGGATTTCTGGGTTCAAACCTGAGGTACAAGCCTCTATCTTTAATCAACCTTTTGATGCGCAACATCTCTTTGGCCCAGCTGTTGATGCATCTTTGGAAAAAATGAAAAAAGACAAAGGTTGCGAAGTCCATGGGGGCCTTGCAAGCACCTTCCAACAGAGGTTCCTTTCGTCACTCATTCTACAGGGGCGGCTCCAAAAACATTTCTACGTACAATGCCTCCTCTTCTTACAAGGGCAACATTCCGTCGGCCTCTTCAAGAGGTTATTTTCGAGGAGGATGTAGAGGAAATAACGGCAGGGAAAGAGGCAGAGGTAATTCTACACGCACCTCCCCCGCCAACAAACAATGACTTATTTCCCATACCCCCCCATCATTCCACTCCTGTCGGGGGACGTCTCTCACAATTTCTACCCATTTGGAATAAGATTACATCCGACAAATGGGTTCTACAAATTATCCAATCTGGCTATTGCCTGGAACTTACAAGCACTCCTCCCAATATTCCTCCAAGGTCACACCTCATGTCACAAGAACATCTTGCGCTTCTAAAGCAAAAAGTTCTTTCGTTATTGCAAAAAGGTGCAATAGAACCAGTTCCTTTACAATATCAAGGAACAGGAGTGTACTCCCTATACTTCCTAATTCCCAAAAAGGATGGCTCTCTCAGACCCATATTGGACCTCTTAGAACTCAATCTATACATTCAGTCGGACCATTTTGACATGGTAACACTCCAGCAAGTGCTTCCTCTCCTTCAGCAAGGCGACTTTCTATCCACTCTGGATCTAAAGGACGCTTATTTCCATATACCAATACACCCTGCCCACCGCAAATACCTCCGGTTTCTGGTAGCAGGCCAACATTATCAATTCAAGGTCCTACCCTTCTGAGTCACAACTGCTCCCAGGGTTTTCACAAAATGCTTAGCAGTAGTCGCAGCCCGCCTGAGAAGACAACAGGTTCACGTCTTCCCCTACTTGGACGACTGGCTTATAAAGGCCAGTTCACACAACAGTTGCCTGCGACACACAGAGAAAACTGTGCAACTCCTTCACCAACTAGGGTTCACAATAAACCAGGCCAAATCCCATCTCCAACCCTCCGTGTCTCAAGACTATCTAGGAGCTACCATAGACTCACACAAAGCTGTAGCATATCCAACTTCAGCCAGACTCTGGACGTTTCAGAACGTACTGTCTCCGTTTCAGCCTCAACACGCCTTACCAGCTCGAGTGTTCATGCAATTACTAGGAATGATGGTGTCTTGCATTTTCATAGTTCCATACGCAAGACTTCAGATGCGTTCCCTGCAGGAATGCTTAGCACGTCAGTGGAACCAGACTCTGGGTCAGTTATCAGATCTAGTGTTGGTAGACGGCCGCACCCATCGCTCTCTGCAGTGGTGGAACACACATACCCTGTTAAAAGGGCGGACCTTCAGCGACCCGGTTCCACAGACCGTACTGACAACAGACGCATCACTAACCGGTTGGGGAGCACATCTCCATAACCACACAATTCAAGGCATGTGGAGCCCCCAACAGAAACCGCTTCACATCAATCACCTAGAGCTCCCAGCGATTTTTTTTTTTTTTTTTTTTTTTTTTTTTCTGGCTCTCAAAGCGTTTCATGTTCAGTTAGTACGCAAAACCGTACTAATTCGTACAGACAACATGACAGCCATGTACTACATTCAAAAACAGGGGGGGGACACACTCCCTCCAACTCTCCCAGCTAGCACAGGAAACCTGGAGATGGGCCATTCATCACAAAATCTATCTTCTGGCAGAACACCTCCCAGGAGTGGACAATCAGATGGCAGATCTGTTAAGTCGACAGACACAACAGATCCACGAATGGGAACTACATCCTCAAGTCCTCCTCACATTCTTCCAGATGTGGGGCTTCCCAAACATAGACCTGTTCGCCACACATCTAACCGCAAAATGCCCAAACTTCGCGTCCAGGTATCCACACCCATTGTCCAAAGGCAATGCACTAAGGATAAATTGGTCAGGGATATTTGCTTACGCTTTTCCGCCCCTCCCACTCATTCCATCAGTGGTTCGGAAACTCAAACAAATGTCCCTGACGCTAATCCTGATTGCTCCCACATGGGCACGTCAACCATGGTTCAAAACCCTATTGGAACTCTCAGTAGTTCCTCCTCAAAAACTAAGTCTTTCACCCAGTCTCCTCACCCAGAGCCATGGCGAGATAAGACACCCAGATCCGAGTCAACTCAATCTAGCGTTCTGGCACCTGAAGTCTTAGAGTTTGGCTATCTAAATCTACCGCCAGACTGTATGAATATCATCAAGGAAGCTAGGCGTCCTACCACAAGAGCATGCTATGCAGCCAAGTGGAAGCTGTTTGTGATTTACTGTAACCACAACCAAATCAACCCGCTTGATGCTTCGGTACAAAACATTATATGCTATTTGTTACATCTACAACGTTCCAACTTAGCATACACATCTATCCGCTTACATCTTGCTGCAATAGCTGCATACCTCCAAAATAGGCAGCATCTGTCTCTTTTTCGAGTACCTGTCATTAAAGGATTTATGGAGGGACTCAAAAGAGTTATTCCACCGAGACGTCCACCTGCCCCAGTGTGGATCTCAATATTGTTCTCACCAGACTGATGGGGCCACCCCTTTGAACCATTGCACAGATGTGAACTACAATTTCTTACATGGAAAGTGGCTTTTCTAGTTGCTATCACATCACTCAGAAGAGTCCGTGAGATCCAGGCATTAACCGTAGAAGAACCTTTTTTGCAAATGCACCAAAACAAAGTAGTTCTTCGGACCAACCCTAAATTCCTTCCTAAAGTCATTTCTGCCTTTCACATTAATCAATCAGTTGAGTTACCTGTTTTCTTCCCTCAACCAGATTCAGTGGCAGAACGTGCTCCGCACACACTAGATGTCAAACGAGCATTGCTATATTACATTGAAACGACAAAACCTTTCCGTATCACCAATCAACTTTTTGTAGCCTTTGCTCCACCACACAAGGGCAATGCCATATCGAAATCAGGTATTGCAAGGTGGATTGTTAAGTGTATTCAGAAATCCTATGCAAAGGCTAAACTAACATTACCAGTTCCCCCTAGAGCACACTCTACACGTAAACTGGGAGCTTCTATGGCATTCCTAGGGAATATACCCATAGACATATGCAAAGCTGCAACATGGTCTACCCCTCACACATTCACAAAACATTACTCGGTGGATGTGTTAGCAGCACAACAAGCTAGAGTAGGCCAGGCAGTTTTACGTACACTATTTCAGACTACTGCAACAGCTACAGGTTAGCCACCGCTTTGGGAGATAACTGCTGTATAGTCTATGCAAAAGCATATGATCTACAGCTCATATGCCTCGAACGGAAAATGCTACTTACCAGTATGCATCTGTTCTCAGCATGTAGAGCTGTAGAGTCATATGCGCCCACCCGCCTCCCTGGGTACCTATACCTGTTGCAGTTACATCTTACTTAGATACATACATTCATGGACATCTCCTTCTAACTACTCTTACTGGCTCCATTATCACCCTCTGTGGGAAAACAATCTAACAATGGAGTCTATGCCCATGCGCACTATCACCGAAGGAAGGAGTCACCTACCTCGTGACTGGAAAGACTTCTTCGAAGAAAAACCAAGTGCAAACATCCGGACCCAACACTAGATGGCGATCTGTGCAAAAGCATATGACTCTACAGCTCTACATGCCGAGAACAGATGCATACTGGTAAGTAGCATCTTCCATCTGCAAGCATTGGCAAAGCCATTTACTCCGTATTTGGCCATTAATGGCCGATCCGATTGGCTTTGCAATGCTTGTTTTGCTGATGCTGCTAACTGTTGGCAAAGATAATGGGTCAAAAAGACACCTCCTGTTGGCTTTGCCAATGTTTGTTACATATACCTGACAAGATACCACCCCCATATTGGTCCATGTACAGTTTGCCAAGGGCAAGTGTCCCTTTGATAAAATTGAACTGTGATTACAGCTGCTGCTTGAGTCTGCTAACTTGTGCTGCTTGTTTGGGGATCAGCAAGTGCTTTGTTTTGAAAAGATATGAGGTTTGTTTTAAAAACTACCAACATCATATGGGTGAATTGGGTCATTCTTTGTGCAATATTTGTGTTTTATTTCCCTGTTGGGAAACCACCTTCCTATTTCTGAAATATTAAATTGTTTCAATTGTTTGATGAATAAAATGCCTTTAATTTCTAGGGAGAAGCCCCTGGTAGCAGCTGATACACTGAACTGTTCAAGTAATGGTCTTAAAAGAACAACGGAACCACGCCACCAAATAGGTACTTTGAAAGGTGAGACCTCTTCAAGGAAAAGTTACTATTGAGTCATTTAAATTCAGCAACTTTAAAGCATGTAATGGAGCATTGAGATCATGCCTAACGTTTAATAACATTCATTAAGTGCCTAGTTGTTAGATCGATGCTGGAACATGGTGGTGTATGCGGTAGGTAAAACCAGATCTTACTACAGCCATCCAGGCACTTAAGCTTACAAGCTTGAAAGATAGCAATTCATAATAAAAAGGTAAGGTATGTAACATAGCGACATTTTGTTCTGAATGGTGACTGTAAATGTGTTTCAGCAGTGATGAGAGGAAAATGGTCTTTCCTTTTGAAAAATCTATTGGTTAACAGAAGTGGTAAGAACAAAGTTCATGGTGTTAATTTTTGAAGGCCTTCTGTAAGCGGCCTAAATATCTTTTAAAGAACAGTCACTTATTGGACTCCTTGGTACATAACCACCTTCTCAGTTTCACACTCCTCTTGATGGTGGTTATTGTAGTTTCAGACATTCTAAAGGTGACTTGAGAAACCTGTGTCCCCGTCCTGTATGTTTTTTCTGGCTTGCTTTCAGTTTCTTTGCCGAACTTAAGCAGTAGGTGCACTGAAGTGGCTTCATCTTTTAACAAGTTGATTTAACTGCAGAGCTTAGGCTCTGTGAAAGAGTGCACTGTGAATGTACTCCTCTGTAGAAGGCTATATGGCAGTCTCTGATAGTGCCGGGTTACAGCTCACAGGTACAGCCTTCGTGGCAAAGCTACCTTTCTAATTGATAATTCTAATCGCAGATTACTCGCCATATGAATATTCCCCCAGGTGTCAGACTGGATTGGGAAGCTCAAAAGCAGTATTTTGTGCGCCGGTGGGTGGTGTCATGTAGCTCCGCATCGATGTCCTTTCGCGCCGGAAGTGACTACCAGAACCACATAGAAGCACTACCTCAGGCACACTGATGCAGTTCCTTTCTTTCCGCGCCTTCAGACACTGAGCTCACTTCGCTAGTTCTTGTCTAGACTAGTCCAACACCCCAGATGACACATGGGAGGGGGGGGGGGGGCTCTGCAGTGGGATCTGAAGTCTCAGTGGGACTAGCACCGGGTGCAACTGCCAAATGACATACAGACTTCAGAGATGGCTGCAAAGGATCTGCAGTGGCAGCTGCTAGACCGTGATTTGGCCAGTGGCACACTCGCCCTCTCTATTCCCCACCCACAGCTGACAGTGGGCACAGATGACTACTATGCTGGGCAGTCTATCTGGGAGAGGTAGAGATTAGAGGTCTCTGGCAGAAACTTGCTCCACATTAGTCTTTTGAAGTTGCGGACGATTTGCTTAGCGGTATAGGCCTTTCTTCAGTCCATCAAGGGAAGGGTAATACAGGTACTCACAGACAACACCCCACCATCATATGGTGAAGGGAGAGCGGTCATGTGCCAGAAGGCTCTGCATCCGTAAGTTGATGACTGAACATGTCGTTTCTCAGTTCATGAACCATTTGGTGGGTTCTCTAAACACCAGAGAGGATGAACTGAGTTGCTGACACCTAGCGGATCACGAATGGCAGCTATACCCGAAGGTGGCATAAGGCATTTTCCCGCAATGGCAGAACCCTGGCTCGTTCTTCTCGCCACTGCTTAGAATGCACTATGTCAGTGTTTTTGCACACTAGAGTTCTTAAGAAGACTCTTAGACATCCCACCTACAATAGAGCTCTAGACTTCTGTTTGCCTTTCTCCCTCTACCCTCTCTTGGCTGAAATTCTGAAGATTAAGACTGACTAGTCCAAGTCATTTTGGTGGGTCCACATTGGGCGAGGAGGGTGTTTTATCCTGAACTCTAGGGCATGAGCGTCTGTCCTCCGATTAGTCTGCTTTTTTTGGGTCCTGCACCCTGTCTCTGAACTCAGCACCTCCATGTGTGAAGATTGAGCGGCTGCAACTAGTCTCTTTTGATCTCCCTTCCTAAGTTATGGATGTGATTCAGGCAGCCATACATCCATCTACAAAATCACACCAAGTGCTGGGACAAGTTTGTGGCTTGGTGGAACAACTATTGTATCGACCCCGCCACAAGCCAAGATGCCTGAAGTGTTATTTGTTTTTACGTTGGCCCCAGCAAGGCTATGCATTAGACACAGTTAAAGGCTATTTGTCATCTTTCGCTTCTTTGAGGTTTCCGGATTAGCCACCTTTGTTTAAATCATCTGTTGTGAGATTTCTTAATGGTTCATTTCATGTTCCCCTGAAGCGCTTTGTAATGCCACAGTGGTGCTTGAATTTGGTTCAAATGCTTCTAATGTATACCCTATGAGAGCCAATGCATAACTGTCAACTAAGCTTCTTAACACTGAAAAAGTTTTTTTCTGATTGAGATCACGTTCAGGCGTCTTATATATGTGAAAGAAACACGTTAGTTATAGATTCCTAACCTTAGAATTACCCCCAGACGTCGGACTGGACCCGGAAAGTTTTTTCGTCAGCAGTACCCCCTGCGCGTCGGTAGGCGTTGTCGGTCGACTCCGCGTCTGTCGTGGTCGCCGTGATGACGTCGCAGAAGATACCTAGTCGCCGTCATCGCGCCTGAGGTCAGTTCTTTCTCTTTCCGCGCCAGCAAGCGCTGATCCGGGAAGAGCGGTACCCCCAGTAAATTTTAGGTCTCGCCTAGCGCAGCGCGCATGCGCTGCTCTAGGAGAGGGCTCTTGGAATCACTTCAGACTTCCAAGAGCCTTCTCCGTGTGGGTGTGCCTCCTCCCACACATCCCATTGGCCTTTGCGTGTGGCTTTCAATAATTGAAAGCACGCAAATGGCCAAAGACGGGTGCATGTCCCGCCTTCCCTAAAAACTTTCACTCCCATGGCCTAGGGGTCTCGGGAGCGAGCAGTGGCGCGCATTGTGCCAGATGCATTCCTCCCTGATCGTTATCTTGGCTTTCGCGGTCGCGCTTTTTTTTCTTCTTTTCTTCACGGTGTCCGTGCGCGAGAAACGTTTTAAAGCACAACCTGCTCGGCGAACATATGCTTACTTGTTTGTCATGTACTGACTACTGCAATGACTGTTGCACACAGTTTGTGGGTTTGCTAGTTTTTAACCACGTGTCTGAATTATCGTGGTTGTTCTGCCGTTATTGTCTCTTGGTTAGATTTTAGTGCTCACGTTTTTGGGGTGGTGTGTGTGCGCGCGCCCGCATGATTGTTAACCTTTCTGCTTGTTACTTTTTCGTGTGACAGCCCACGTGTTTGTTTGTGCCCGTCAGCTTTACTTGGGGGGGGGGGGGGGGGTTCTTTGAGTGGTGTGTGTGTGCTTGTAAGCCTGAGTTTTCCTCGACAGTGTTGTTTTTGCACGCTTGTGCATTTCTGCTTAATGTGTGTGTCCGTAGGTGATAGCTTGTGTGTGTATGTTTATGGTTTAGATAATGTAAAAGTGCTTCTGTATGTAGGTGTTCGTTACTGTATACCTGCATGTTGGTGCCTGTGACTGTGTGTTAGAGTACATTCGTGTGTCTTTTTTCTGCGTGTTGATTTTTGTGTGTTTAGTGTTAGTCGTTTTGTGTATGTGCATCTCCGCATGTCTGTAGTCGTTAGTTTGCGCATTTCAGTTTTCCTGAATCCAGCAAAGGAAAAACGCAAAGAAAAACACTTCGAAGAAAAGAAGAGCTTGTTAAAAGAAGGAGACGGAACACGCGTCGAACTATCGTGTAACGTGGTGGAACGCTTGGAATGTACAATTCTACTTTTATAAAGTACAATAGAGAGGGGGTTTGTGTCTACTGGGGGGAGACACACAGCTGTCTCTCAGGGACTCCTGGTGACAGACAGCTCTATGCGTACCGTGTTTCAGTGCCTGCTGGGTAACAGCACAGCTCTAGGCCGACAGTGTCTCGTAGCCTGCTGGGGGACACACACTTCTCTGAGTAGATTGTGTATTGGCGCCTGCTGAGGGACACGCAGAGCTCTAAGCAAGACTGTTTTTGTGCCTGCTGGAGACGCACAGCTCTGGACAGGATGGGCCTGACCCGGTATCTTGTGTGGGTCACACAGAGCACTGGGTAGTCTGTGACACACATAGCCCTGAACATATTGTGTTTTAGCGCCTTCTGGGGGACACACTCCCCTGAGTAGACTGTGTATTGGTGCCTATTGGGGACACACACATCGGTGGGCAGATCGTGCCTCGGTGCCTGCTGCGGGGAGAAGGAGGCACACAGGTTTGGACAAGCTGTACCTCGGTGCCTGATTGGGGGGAACACACAGCTCTGGCTAGACTGTTAGGGCTGCTGGGGGACGCAACACAACATAAAACCACTCCACATAATACCATTCAGTGCCACATAATTACTCTACTCAATGCAACATAAATACACTCCACTTAATACCACTCGGTGCCACATAATTATATGCCACATAATCACACTGCACTCAATGCAACATGCACTCCATATAATACCACTCAGTGCCACATAATTACACGCCACATATTTACACTCTACTCAATGCAACATAAATACACTCAACATAATACCACTCAGTACCACATAATTACACGACATATAATTACTCTATTCAGTGCAACATAAATACACTCCACATATTACCACTGTGCCACATAATTACACGCCACATAATTGGACTCTACTCAATGCAACATAAATACACTCCACATAAATGCACTCTATGCCACATACCACCAATCAACATAAATGCACTCCACACCATGACACAATTTCACTAAGCATAATTTCACTCAACACCACAGTTCCAGGCCACACAATTCAACTCCACACATTTCTAATACACAACACATAATTACACCCCAAACATATTTCAACTACACAACTCCACAATCCACTACGTACCTCCAATCCACACCAAATAGTGGCACCACCTGAGCACCAAACATCACTCACCACCACCATTTTGCATCAGCGCACCACCTAAGCATCACCTAAACATCGCGTCAGTCTGCCCTCGGAATCTGGCATCTGTTGATTCTCCCCTAGTGTCCGTCCGCTGCTCGTGTTCTAATTAAATTACTGTTTTCCAAACTCCACTCCCCCGTTATTTATGTCCCTCTCCCCCATAACCAAAAAAATTATAACAAACAAGCATGAGAACAGGCAGGAAGAAGTTGCCAGCAGTGCAAGTACAAAAAAACTAGAAGACATTTTTTATGTTAAAATCTTTTTTTAATCAGGTTGTTCAGTTGTATATAATGTCGTCTTGGTTTGTATAAAGGTAACAAAAATGCTTAACACTTTTTTTGGTCGAGCCTAGAGTAGCGCGCATGCGCTGCTCTGCGAGACTTTATGTAAGGGGCTTCCAAAAGCTGACCACACGCTCGTGCACAATGGCCTTTTCCGTGCGGTGACCCGCACGGCCGCCATGTGTTTTCAATTATCGCGGCCGTGCGGGTAACCGCAAGCAATAGGCCATGGTGCACGAGCGTGTGATCAGCTCGCAAGCACGCGCACCGCTCGCGGGCTTGTTCCTTCAGCTTTCAAGTGAGCCGCCATCTAAATTGCACCATCTGTTTTTCATTAGCGCGTTCGCGCGCTTGTTGTCTTTTCGTTTTCGAATTCCAAGAGATTCTCTTGTGACCGCTGCGCTCACGCAGACAACTCTGCTTTTCTCACGTGCAGGAACATGGGAGGCAGGAATGCCTGAAAAGTAAGACAAGCCTTTGTAAAGCCACATCTCTTCGAACAAGTAGTGATGTACCTGATGACGTCAACGACGGGTCTACATTTTTTTCAACACTGTTTTGAACTTTGTCCAGCCAATCACTTCCGTTACGCCACCACCTGCAAGAACAAGCTTCGGACGTAGTGCTCCAAGCGCCCCCTCATCGATGGCACGCCTAGCGCCTTGTGCTCTGCCCGTTCAGCCGCTGGGGTCACCGCTACCCTTGCAGGTGACTTCAAGCTTGCTGATATGACGAGGACATCGGTTTTCTGGACACTCGCAGCCAGCCACGACCACATTACTTTCAGTAGCCTCTCACTTTCTTTCTCGTTCTGTGCTCGCGTTGACTTTACATTGGCATCTTGCGTTTTGTAGACGATTTTCCACCTAGCTTTTCTTTTTTGTTTGAGTTTTCTTTGGTTTTGGGTCCAACCTCAGTCCCTGAACGAGCATTAAATGATTAGCTCCTTTCGGGCGCGTGCGTGCACGTGTGTGTGTTACCGCTCTCCTGGGGTTCAAGACTGTCGCGGGAGTGTTTGCCAGTCTTTGCGCGTGCAACGCTACCCTTAAACACTCACACTGGCACAGCACAGCGGAAACTCTGCCCTCTTAGAATACCGTTCATCCGGAGGCGCTGATGACGTCCAGGCTTCCTTTTATGAGGCGGAATCACCAACATCACATGGTATTCGCTCTATAATTTGACGAAGAGAAGGTTGGACCCGCCATAAAAATGAACTGTTCACAAGACAATATGTACCCCAAGGAGCTAAACCGTGTAGGTGAGTCTGATTGCAGATGTCTGTTTTAGAGTTTATTATCCAAAACCAGTACCAAGGGGAAATGCTTCACAATGCTCTTGGAATTTTACTCTTGATTTCCGTCGAGATGACGAAACCGCCAATGCTCAATTTGTAACATGAATATATCAACCCAAAAAATCAGGTTCTGCTCACAGGTACATGACTGGCTCACTGCTGATAGCCTTAAAAGGATCAAGACAAAGGTTGCGACCATTTTAGGCACATGGTAATAAAATATAGCTCTTGGAACAACTGATCACCGCTTCCAAGCGCTGTTATTGTCAGGTGTTAGACCGAATTCAGAAAGGCGTTGTGATCTGATGTTTAACTTGTGTCCTGAAGGTTACAGCAAATCCCACACCGACAGTTCACTCGCTGAGCCATATTACCAACTACAGCAACTAATGGCCCACACAGCACAATGCACTGAGGTGGAGGGTGCAGAATTATTTCTGCTCTTCTGCCGTGTCACACTAAACAAGCATTGGCATAGCCAATAGGTCTCGCCTTTGAGACCTTATAAGTGTTTAATCATGCAGCACAATATCCTTGGTGCAACATCAACTGTTGCATGGCTAAACACTTATAATGTCCCAAAGGCGAGACCGATTGGCTATGCCAGTGCTTGTTGTTATAATTTTTCAACATGATGCACAGCAGCCACAATGCTCTACATCATAGCCAAAAGTTCTGGCTAAACACATAAGGTCCCAAAGGCGAGACCTATTGTCTATGCCAATGCTTGTTTGACTGAGTTTTTGTCGACTTTTGTCGACATCTTTTCGAGTCGTTCGACTCCTGGTAGCACGAGGGATGCCCGATTTTAAGTCCTGCAGTTCCTGTTCCCGCATGATGTCGGTGATGGATCCGCACCGCGTGTGTCTCCTCTGCTTGGAGCGCGACCACGACCCCAAGTCGTGCTCCGACTGCCGAACCATGGCCCCGAAGTCTTTGCGGAAGCGGTCCCGAAAGCTCCTCGAGGCCCGGCAGTCGGCTCCGCATCGCGCAAGGTCCCGGTCGCGTGGGAGGTCGAGAGACCGGTTGCGGAGCCATCATCATTCCTCTTCGACGAAGTCTTCGCACTCGGGTAAGTCGAAGCATAAGAAGAAGTTGAAGAAGCGTCGTTGCTCTTCGACTTCCCCTCGTCCGTCGGCCGGCGCGACGCAGTGTGCGTATGTGCCACTCCCGCGGCTCCGCGTGCAGAGCCTTCAGGGTCGAATCCGGCCTTTCCGGGACCGGCAGCAACCCCTGCCCAGCTTCGTCAGTTTTACGAAGCCTTGCACGCTATATTTGGGCAGTCCGACTCTGCCGGTTTGCCCTCGGGCCCCGCGGACTCGGCTGGGGGGGGCCTTAGGCCTTCGACACCGGCGGCTTCGGCCTCTGCACCGCAGGGCCCCCTTGGATCCAGGCCTGGATCCGGATCGGCACCGGTCGACCTCGTGACACCTCCACCGGCACCAAGTCCGCAGACGATGCCGGCTGGACCCCCAGCCGACTTAGACCCCAGCTTCCCCCTCCGTGTGGAAACTGAGTCGGACCGGCGTCGGCCGATGGGTACTTTTGTGCCTACTTTCCACCCTGGCCAATTTCAGCCAGTTTGGCAGCCAGAGGAGTGTGAGGAAGACTGTGAGGGGTCTGAGGACCCTCTCACTGCGCAGATAGAATATGACCAGGACTGGAGAGAGGACCTGGGGGATGCCAGTGGTTTGGATACCTCGCCAGACCTTGGCATGTTGTCTCCTCCTACCGTGGCTACGGAGGAGGGAGCGTCTTACGCAGTGGTGTTGCGTAGGGTGGCCGAGGCTCTCAACCACGAGCTTCCTACTGTGGCAGTCAGGACTAACCTCCTGACAGAGGTGCTTCAGCCGGCAGCGAGCTCTTCGGAGCCCCTGCTGCCGTTTAATGAGGCCCTAACAGACATCCTTTTGGGCACCTGGTCCAGGCCCACCACAGGGGCTCCTGTGGATAGGATGGTTGCCCGACGCCACTGCCCGGCTCTGGGCGACCCCACTTTCCTCTCCCAACACCCCTCCCCCGAGAACTTGGTAGTCCAAGCCTCAACATCCCAGAGCTCATTCCCTACCGCACCACCGGACAGGGAATCCAAGAAACTGGATCAACTTGGGAAGAAGTTGTTTTCTTCCTCCAGTTTAGGGCTGCGGTTGGTGAACACCGCATGCCTCTTGGGCCGTTATTCCCACTCGTGTGGGATACGGTGGCGCAGGTGCTGCCTCCGTGCCCGGAGGAGGCCCGGGCCATGCTCTCCCGTGCTGTTGCCGAGGGGAGAGACGCAGCAAAGTTCGCCGTACGTTGTGGATTGGACACTGGCGACTCACTGGGTAGGACTATATCGATGTCAGTGGCGCTTCGCCGCCACGCCTGGTTGAGGACGACTGGCTTTTAAGGGGATGTCCAGAACACCTTGATGGACATGCCCTTCGATGGCCGTCGCGTGTTCGGTGACAAAGCAGACAGTGCGCTAGAGCGCTTCAAGGACTCTTGGGCTACGGCCAAGTCCTTGGGCCTCTCCACCATGCGCCCTGCACGGTCTGCTTTTCGCCCCTTTCGTGGTCACGGAAGGGGTGCCCCAGCATGTTCATTCCAGAGCCACAGGCCAGCGCAAGCTGTTCCATCTCAGCGCGGCCGAGAACGTGGGAACCAACGACGTGGTTCTGGGGGCCAGCGGACATGCCAATCCACTTCCACCCCCTCTGCCGCAGCCTCCAAACCCTCCTAGTCCGACCTTTCAGGCCCATCACACGCCAGTGGGCGGCAGGATTCGCCATCACCTCCCCCACTGGTACACCATCACGTCGGACAGGTGGGTTTTGCAAATAGTCTGAAGAGGCTACTCCCTCCCCTTCGAGACTATCCCTCCAGCCATGCCACCCCAGTACCATTGCATGTCGGAGGATCATCTGAACCTTCTCCAACAGGAAGTTACGGCACTCTTGGCCAAGGGTGCCATCGAGCGCGTTCCTGTCCCAGAAGTAGGTTGTGGTTGCTATTCCCACTACTTTCTGGTGCCCAAGAAGGACAAGGGCCTGCGTCATATCTTGGATCTCGGGGACATCAACCGCTTCCTCCGGAAGGAGAAGTTCAAAATGTTGACCCTGGCTCAGGTCTTGTCTGCCCTCGACCCTGGAGACTGGATGGTAGCGTTGGACTTGCCGGACGCGTATTTTCACATCCCTGTCCTACTGGCGTTACCTGCGGTTCACGGTAGGCCACGAGCATTTTCAGTTTACCGTGCTCCCCTTTGGCCTTACCAGCGCCCCTCGGTGTTCATGAAAGTGATGGCGGTGGTCGCAGCTCAACTGCGCAGATCAGGGGTTCCAGTCTTCCCCTATCTCGACGACTGGTTGTTGAAGGCGACCTCGTCCCAGGCAGTAGTCTCCCACCTCCAGACTACGGCCGACCTCCTGCATTCGCTGGGGTTCTCCATCAATGTGCCGAAGTCACACCTGATTCCCTCTCAGATGCTCCTTTTCATCGGAGCGGTTCTGGACACGACACAGTTTCGGGTCTATCCTCCCGAACAGCGAGTCGGGGATATTTGGGCTATGATTCTGATCTTTCAGCCTCTATCCCGGGTTTCGGTCAGAATGACCCTAAGGCTGCTGGGCCTCCTGCATCCTGCTGGTCGATCATGCCAGGTGGCATATGCGGGCTCTGCAGTGGGACCTGAAGTTCCAGTGGGCGCAGCATCAGGAGAATCTGTCCGATTAAGTCAAGATCTCGGAGGGCACTGCACACCAATTGCAGTGGTGGCTCACGAACCAGGATTGGGTCAGCGGCAGATCACTCGCCCTTCCCCAACCAGAGCACACAGTGGTGACGGACGCATCCCTTCTGGGATGGGGCGGCCACATGGGAGAGGCGGAGATCAGAGGCCTCTGGTCTCCGGCGGAGTCCGGGCTCCACATCAACCTTCTGGAGCTTCGGGCGATTCGTCTTGCACTCAGGGCATTCCTTCCCTCTGTCTGGGGAAGAGTAGTGCAGGTGTTCACGGACAACACCACCGCCATGTGGTACTGCAACAAACCGGGCGGGGTGGGGTCGTGGACCCTATGTCAGGAGGCCCTCCGCCTCTGGACATGGCTGGATCAGGGCATATCCCTGGTGGTTCAACACCTGGCAGGTTCCCTGAACGCTAGGGCGGACGAACTCAGCTGCAGGTGCATGATGGATCACAAATGGCATCTTCACTCGGAGGTGGTGCAAGGTCTCTTTCGACAGTGGGGAGAGCCTTGGTTAGATCTATTCGCCACCGAAGAGAACGCGCAATGTCAGCAATTCTGCGCGTTGAAATTTCCAAGGCGGCACTCGCTAGGCGACGCTTTTCGTCGCGAGTGAAGTTGCGGTTTGTTGTACGCCTTTCCGCCTATACCACTTCTGCCCAGAGTGCTGGAGATCAGGCGCGACTGGGCCCAAGTCATCATTGTGGCTCTGGATTGGGCACGAAGAGTCTGGTATCCCGAGCTGCTCAACATGGCCATCGATCCTCCGACCCGTCTGCCTCTTCGGGAGGATCTTCTGTCGCAGCAACAGGGGACGGTCCTCCACCCGAACCTGTCCAGCCGCCACCTCCTTGCGTGGAGATTGAGCAGCGGCAGCTGACGTCTTTTGATCTGCCTCCTGAAGTTTGCGATGTAATCTTGGCAGCCAGGCATCCATCCACTAAGTCGGTATACGCCTGCCGGTGGAACAAATTTGTGGCATGGTGCACAGCAAAGGCTGTGGATCCCCTTTCTGCCCCTCTTTCTGAGGTTCTCTTGTTTCTTCTTCTTTCTTTAGCCCAGCAGGGCTCTGCTCTGGGCACTATCAAGGGCTATCTTTCGGCCATATCTGCCTTCCTTCGGCTTCCAGATCAGTCTTCTCTTTTCAAGTCCCCGGTGGTTAATCGTTTCTTGAAAGGCATAACTCATCTCTTTCCTCCTATTCCCTTCGTTATGCCTCAGTGGGACTTGAATCTAGTCTTAACCTATTTAATGTGCACTCCCTTTGAGCCGCTTCACAACTGTCCTTTGAGGCTTCTGACGCTAAAAACTGCTTTCCTGGTAGCCATCACATCTGCCAGAAGAGTGAGTGAGCTCCAGGCTCTTTCCTCCAAGCCTCCTTTCCTGCGGTCCATCCGGGCAAGGTAGTTCTCAGGACTCGTCCATCCTTCCTAAGGTTGTCACTGCCTTTCACATCAGGCAGACCATCACTTTGCCCACCTTCTTTCTGCCTCCGCATCCTTCAAAAGAGGAAGAGAGGCTCCACCGTCTGGACCCAAAGCGTGCGCTTTCGTTCTATCTGGATCGCACAAAACCTTTCCGGGTGGATGACCAACTCTTTGTTGGCTACGTGGGCGCCAACAAAGGTTGAGCCGTACACAAGCGAACCATTTCTCGATCGTTTTGTGTATCTGAAAGAGACACGTTAGTGACAGATTCCTTACCTTAGAATATCCCCAGGCGTCAGGCTGGATCCGGAAAGTTTTTTGCGTAGCAGTACCCTTACGCGTCGGTGGCGGCGTCGTGCGGCTCCGCGTCCGTCGTCGGCGTCGTGATCGCCGGGATGACGTCGCGGGCAGTACTTGGCGCCGCCCCTGCGCGCTGGCGTCAGTTCTTCTTTTCCGCGCCAGTAAGCGCAGATCCGGGAAGAGCAGTGCCCTAGTCACTTTTGACTATCTTTTTGGTGAATTTTTCACTGTTTCTTCAACGAGTCTTCACGACTCCTAAGGTGTCGTAGGGATGCCCGGCTTTAAGCCCTGCGAGGAATGTGGTCGCATGATGTCGATCACGGACCCGCACCTCGAGTGTCTCTTTTGTCTCGGCCGAGACCACGACACGAAGTCGTGTCCTGACTGCCGGAAACTTCATCCTAAGGCTTTGCGAGGCGGTCTCGAAAGCTCCTTGAAGTCCGGCATTCGGCTCCGCGCCGCACCAAGCCCCGGTCCCGGGAGAGGTCGAGGGCCGGACGCGGAGTCCCCGCCGTTCGTCGGATTCAAAGTCTTCGCGCTCCTCCGGTAAGTCGAAGCACAAGAAGTCTAAGCGGCGTCATCACTCTAAGACTTCGCCTCGCCGGTCTCGCGACTCGGCTGAGGTCCCTGTCGGCACCGTCCCCGCGGCCCCGGACGTGCCTGTCTAGTTACCCCCGCAGTACCCGCCCTACCCGGGCTCGGGGCGACTCAGGCCGATATACAGGAATTCCTGTCGGCCATGGCCCGCCTCTTCGGGCCTCAAGGTCCCTCCGGTGCGCCTCCGGGCCCGCGGGCCCTGATTGGGTTGCTCCGGCGTCGCCGTCGACTCCCGGTCCCGGCGTCGCCTGTCCCACCAGCCTTCGTCCCGGCCTCGGCTCCGGTCCCGGCCTCGACCCCGGCTCCGGTGGGGCCGCAACCCCCATCGACCCCTAACCACGCCGACGCCGATGTCCCCGGTGCCGTTTCCGACGCCGTCCGGGGCTCCGGGCGGCGTCGTTCCCCGGTTCTCTCCGGGTCCGGACATGGTGCCGGAGCAGGCGTCGCCCGACGCCGTATCCGGCGCCGATGAGACCTGGGTCCCTGATGTCCCTCCTCCTCCATATTTTCAACCTGAGGAGGACCAGGAGAGCTGGGAGGGGTCTGACGACCCTCTCACACAACAGTGCGAGTTTGACCCGGACTGGGTTGAGGAACTTGGGGATGCCAGTGGTCTGGATACCTCCCTGACTCTGGCATGCTGTCTCCTCCCGTGGCAACGGAGGAGGGGGCTAATTTTGCAACGGTGTTGCGTAGAGCTGCTGGAGCCTTGAATCTCCAGTTGCCTACAGTGGTCGTCAGGTCTAACATCCTGACTGAAGTGCTTCAGCCGGCGGCCTCCTCTTCGACTGTGCTACCGTTCAACGAGGCACTGACTGACGTTCTTTTGGGTGCCTGGTCCAAACCCACCACAGGGGCTCCTGTGGATAGGAACGTGGCCCGACGCCATCGCCCTGCTCCGGGCGACCCCCTGTTTCTCTCCCAACACCCCACCCCTGAGAGCTTGGTTGTCCAAGCCTCTGCCTCCCAAACCGCCTTCCCTACCGCCCCTCCGGATAGGGAATCCAAGCGCCTGGATCACTTTGGGAAGAAGGCTTTCTCTTCCTCCAGTGCTGGCTTGCGGTCTGTTAATACCGCTTGCCTCTTGGGCCGATACACCCACTCCCTGTGGGATTCGGTGGCAACTGTTTTGCCGCAGTGTTCTGAGGAGGTCCAGACACTGCTTACCCGCGCCATTGCGGAAGGTCGTGATGCGGCTAAATATACCATCCGCTGTGGCCTTGATACCGCCCGACTCGCTGGGCAGATCGCTTGCAACGACGGTGGCGCTGCGTCGCCACGCCTGGCTGAGAACCACTGGTTTTCGGGAGATGTCCAGAATACACTCATGGACATGCCCTTTGATGGTGTCGGTCTTTTTGGTTCGAAGGCAGACCATGCGCTGGAGCGTTTCAAGGACTCTCGGTCTACTGCTAAGTCCCTGGGCCTTGCTGTTGTGCGCCCTCCGCTCACGTCTGCTTTTCGCCCCTTTCGTGGCCACGGAAGGGGCGCCCAGTCACGTCCGCAGCCCGGCCAACGGCCCGCGCAGCAAGCGCCTTCGCGTGGCCGAGGGCGTGGATACCGCCGTGGCGGTTCGGGCAACCAGCGTGCGGGTCAGGCCACCACCTCCAACCCGTCCGCGGCCTCCAAGCCCTCCTAGTCCCTCCTTTCAGGTGCACAGTACGCCAGTCGAGGGCAGGGTCCGCCATCACCTTCACCTCTGGCGTCCCATCACCTCGGACAGGTGGGTCTTGGACATTGTCCGAAGGGGCTACTCCCTCCCCTTCGAGACCACCCCCCAGCCATGCCACCTCAATTCCACCGCATGTCAGGGGATCACTTGGCGCTTCTACAGAAGGAAGTCACGGCCCTCTTGGCCAAGAGGGCCATCGAGCATGTTCCGACCCCAGAAGTAGGGCGTGGTTGCTACTCCCACTACTTTCTGGTGCCCAAAAAGGACAAGGAGGACATGCGTCCTATCTTGGACCTCCGGAACGTCAATCGCTTCCTCCGGAAGGAAGAAGTTCAAGATGCTCACCCTAGCTCAGGTCTTGACTGCCCTCGACCCCGGAGACTGGTTGGTAGCGTTGGACTTGCAGGACGCCTATTTCCACATCCCCGTCCTGCCGGCCCACCGGCGTTACCTTCGGTTCACGGTAGGCCTCGAGCATTTTCAGTTCACCGTGCTCCCCTTTGGCCTTACCAGTGCCCCTCGGGTGTTCACGAAAGTGATGGCGGTGGTCGCAGCTCATCTGCGCCGGGCAGGGGTTTCAGTCTTCCCCTACCTCGACGACTGGCTGCTGAAGGCGGGCTCGTCCCAGGCAGTCGTCTCCCACCTCCAGACTACGGCCGAACTCCTGCACTCGCTGGGGTTCTCCATCAATGTGCCAAAGTCGCATCTGATTCCTTCTCCACAGCTCCTTTTCATCGGAGCAGTTCTGGACACGACGCAGTTTCGGGCCTATCCTCCCGAACGGCGAGTCCGGGATATTCAGGCTATGATTCCGATCTTTCAGCCTTTATCCTGGGTTTCGGTACGGATGACCCTGAGGCTGCTGGGCCTCATGGCCTCCTGCATCCTGCTGGTCACTCATGCCAGATGGCATATGCGGGCTCTGCAGTGGGACCTGAAGTTCCAGTGGGCGCAGCACCAGGGCGACCTGTCCGATCACGTCCAGATCTCGGAGGGGACTGCAAAACAGTTGCAGTGGTGGCTCTCGAACCGGCAATGGGTCATGGGCAGATCCCTCTCCCTTCCCCAGCCAGAGCACACAGTTGTGACGGACGCGTCCCTTCTGGGATGGGGCGGTCACATGGGAGAGGCGGAGATCAGAGGCCTCTGGTCTCCGGCGGAGTCCCGGCTCCATATCAACCTTCTGGAGCTCCGGGCGATCCGACTTGCACTCAAGGCATTCCTTCCCTCTGTCAAAGGGAAGGTAGTGCAGGTGTTCACAGACAACACCACCGCCATGTGGTACTGCAACAAACAAGGCGGGGTGGGGTCGTGGACCCTTTGTCCAGGAGGCTCTGCGCCTCTGGACATGGCTGGAACATCAGGGCATGTTCCTGGTGGTTCAACACCTGGCAGGTTCCCTGAACGCCAGAGGCGGACGAACTCAGCCGCAGATGCATGATGGATCACGAATGGCGTCTTCACTCGGAAGTGGCGCAAGGACTCTTTCTACAGTGGGGAGAGCCTTGGTTAGATCTATTCGCCACCGAAGAGAACGCGCAATGTCATCAGTTCTGCGCGTTGGAATTTCCAAGGCGGCACTCGCTCGGCGACGCTTTTCGTCACGAGTGGAGTTGCGGTCTATTGTACGCCTTTCCGCCTATACCACTTCTACCCAGAGTGTTGAAGAAGATTCGGCACGACCGGGCCCAAGTCATTCTTGTGGCTCCGGACTGGGCTCGAAGAGTTTGGTATCCCGAGCTACTCAATATGAGCGTAGATCCCCCGATCCGTCTGCCTCTTCGGGAGGATCTTCTGTCGCAGCAGCAGGGGACGGTCCTCCACCCGAACCTGTCCAGTCTACACCTGCTTGCGTGGAGATTGAGCGGCGGCAGTTGATTCCTTTCGACTTGCCTCCCGAAGTTTGTGATGTGATTCTGGCAGCCAGGCGTCCCTCCACTAAGGTGGTATACGCCTGCAGGTGGAACAAATTTGTGGCATGGTGCACAGCAAAGGCTGTGAATCCCCTTTCTGCCCCTCTTTCTGAGGTCCTTCTGTTCCTTCTCTCTCTGGCCCAACAGGGTTCTGCCCTGGGTACCATCAAGGGTTATCTTTGTGCTATCTCGGCCTTCCTCAGGCTCCCTGATCAGCCCTCCCTTTTCAAGTCCCCTGTTGTTAACAGGTTCTTAAAAGGCATTACTCACCTCTTCCCTCCTGTTCCGTTTGTGATGCCTCAGTGGGACTTGAACTTGGTTCTTACCTTTTTAATGTGCGCTCCCTTTGAGCCTCTACATAACTGTCCTCTTCGTCTTCTGACTCTGAAGACAGCCTTTCTGGTGGCCATCACCTCCGCTCGGCGGGTGAGTGAGCTCCAGGCTCTATCTTGCAAACCTCCCTTTCTGTCTGTTCATCCAGACAAGGTTGTTCTTCGGACGCGTCCTTCCTTCTTGCCAAAGGTGGTTACTGCTTTCCACATTGGGCAGACCATCACTTTGCCCACCTTCTTTCCGCCTCCGCATCCTTCCAGAGAGGAAGAGAGGCTCCACCGTCTGGACCCAAAACGTGCGCTCTCTTTCTATATTGACCGCACAAAACACTTCCGGGTGGATGACCAGCTCTTTGTTGGCTACGTGGGCGCCAAAAAGGTCGGGCGGTGCACAAGAGGACCATCTCCCGCTGGGTTACCTTGTGCATCAAGACCTGCTATTCTTTGGCTAAAAAGGAGCCTCCTGTTGGGCTGCGTGCCCATTCCACCAGGGCAGCGGCTGCTACCACGGCCTTGGGCCGCGGTGTTCCGCTGCCGGTTATCTGTCAGGCAGCTACGTGGGCCTCGCTGCACACGTTTACAAAGCATTACTGCCTTGACAGTCAGGTCCGGAGGGACGGCTTCTTTGGCCGTTCTGTCCTCCAGGACTTCCTTGTCTGATCTTTGTTCGCAGACCCACCACCGGGGTTGGTATTGCTGGGGTATCTATTCTAAGGTAAGGAATCTGTCACTAACGTGTCTCTTTCAGATGCACAAGTTACTAACTTGTGTAACGATATATCTGTAAGAGACAGTAGTTAGTGACAGATTCCTTACCGCCCACCCATCCTCCCGTTCTGCGAACTGATTTCTAGGGTTAAGGACATCCCTTTCAGGGCCCTAGTATTTTTCAGACACCTATGTCAGCTTCTTGCATGGCTCTGCGTTCCTGGCGCGGAAAGTCGTGTACAGAACTGACGTCAGCGCGCAGAGGCGGCGCCTAAGTACTGCCCGCGACGTCATCCCAGCGATCACGACGCCCGGCGACGGACGCGGAGCCGCACGACGCCGCCTACCGGCAGCGCAAAGGTACTGCTACGCAAAAAACTTTCCGGATCCAGCCTGACGCCTGGGGATATTCTAAGGTAAGGAATCTGTCACTAACTACTGTCTCTTACAGATATATCGTTACACAAGTTAGTAACTTGTGCATTAAAGCATGCTATTCTCTGGCTAAAAAGGAGCCTCCTGTGGGGCTAAGCGCCCATTCCACCAGGGCGACGGCAGCCACTACTGCCTTAGGACGAGGAGTTCCTCTACATGACATCTGTCAGGCAGCTACGTGGGCATCACTGTACACGTTTACGAAACACTACTGTCTGGACAGTCAAGTCCGGAGAGACGGCTTCTTTGGCCGTTCTGTTCTTCAGGACTTTCTGGTGTGATCTTGGTTCGCAGACCCACCACCGGGGTTGGTATTGCTGGGGTATCTATTCTAAGGTAAGGAATCTATAACTAACGTGTTTCTTTCAGATGAACAAGTTGCTTACCTTCGGTAACGATATATCTGTAAGAAACATTAGTTAGTTATAGATTCCTTACCGCCCCACCCACCCTCCCCGTTCTGCGAACTGATTTCTAGGGTTAAGGATATCCTTTCAGGGCCCTAGTTTTGTGCACCAGTGGTCCGTGTCTTGCATGGCTCTGCGTTCCTGGCGCGGAAAGTCGTGTACAGAACTGACGTCGGGCGTCTAGGTATCTTCCGCGACGTCATCGCGGCGACCACGACGCCAACGACGGACGCGTAGTCGACCGACCACGCCTACCGACGCGCAGGGGTACTGCTGACAAAAAAACTTTCCGGAACCAGTCTGACACTTGGGGGTATTTCTAAGGTAAGGAATCTAGAACTAACTAATGTTTCTTACAGATATATTGTCACCGAAGGTAAGTAACTTGTTCGACATTCTTCTCAAACAAGCTGGTGCTGGGAATTCGAGTTGCATTCCTGCTGAAGGTACTGTCTCCTTTCCATGTTGGGCAAGCAATCACTCCTCCATTTTCTTTTCCCTGGCTCGCCCCTCGAAAGAGGAGGGAAGACTACATTGTTTGACCCAAAGACAGCCCTCCGCTTCCACATTTCTGATAGAGACTTTTAAACGCAGATCAAGCACCTTGTGAATTTCCCCAGGTGCCAGACTGCATCCGGAAACATTTGGAGCAATTCTCTTGCGTGGCGGCAGGTGGCATTGTACAATTCTGCTTCGGATTAGTCCTGCCCCAGAAGTGACATCTGAGCCCCATATATATGCACCTCTTACGTGCAGTAGTATGTATTGCTTTTTTTCCACGCCTTCCAACAAGATCCAGAGCGTCTTGAATCCTGTCACTTTGACAGAAATGTGTTCCCTCAAGTTCTAGTGTGCAGACATGTCTGCCCCCAAGATTACAGGCTTCAAGCCATGTTGAGATTGTCATCGACAATTGTTGGTACCAACACTCATGACGTCTGTCTGTGGTGTCTTGGCTCCAAACTCGACTCAACGTTGCGTAGTGTTGCACAAAAATGATCTGCAAAGCCATCTGACATTGTGAAGGCAATCTCACTGTTCCTGAACTCCACAAGAAGTCAAAAAGGCAGTCCCGGTCGAAATTGCGAGCACAGACTTGCTCCGGAGACTGGTTGTCTTCGAAGTCGCGGAGTTCCAGTAGGTCTAAGAAGTCAAAGAAACATAAAAGGTCCTAAAATGGTTCCCCATCGTTTTGCCACTCCCACGTTTCGGAGTCCTGTGACGCCCCAGGCATCTCTAGGCAGGGAAGTCGAGGGAACTGAAGCAGGGTTTGGACACCGATTTCTCTCCCCCCTCTTCCCACCAGATGCCCCTGGTGTCTTTGGACCTCAAGGATTCTCTGACAGATCTTCCTTGCTAAGAGATCTGTCTGATTTTTGTGAGCTGCTACATAGGGAGGTTGCAAATGAACTCGGCATGCGGAGTCTGATCGAGAGTCCTTTTTTTACTGCACAGCGGTTGACGGAACGGTGCTAATAACTTTGTGATCTCGCAGTGGCTGTCACCAGTTCCTGCTTGGCTGTTGAACGAGACATGTATATATATTTGTCTCTACACTGTCCTAGACAGTGATGTAATTTACTCACTTTGTAAATTTATTCACTCTGCTCTGGAATGCCAGGCTTGCCTCTTTCACCTCTCCCACTAATGTTTGAGTTTAAGGCAGAGGTGCTTCATCATACTTTATTCGGTTTTGACAATTAAAACCATAAAAGTCATGCAAACATCGATAAAAGAAAACTCAATCATATATACAAAGACAATACATAAAACCATTTAAACCCCTGATTACAGAGGTAAAAAGATAGGCCCCACTATCAAGATTAATCACAACTGGACCGAAGCCTGATGGCAGCCCTTAAAAAGCTAAGCGTATACAATACTGAATCACTTGAGAGAAGTTGTAAAAAATAAAAGCAGGTCTGACCCTCCTAAAGCAAGCATTTTTATGGATGGGAATAATAAGACTTCCTGGGAGCCTCGTAAAAATTACAAAACAGTAAAAAGTGCATCATACCCTGGGGAGACTGTCGCAACCACAGTGTATGAGACACTGCCCTCCATGGGCGCCATGAGGTTCGGCCTAAAAATAATGAAAGATCAAGCCGAAATCTATTCATTAAAAAGCGATCATGATTACTTTTAACCCCTAGGAGATATGGTTCAATAGTTGGCACAGTTTTCAGTACAGTGTACCTGCGCACGCTGGACTTTCTCAGCTCTACTTCCTCTCTATCCCAAATACGCCTTTTAAGAAAACGCTCTTTCAGCCAAGTTGGATCCCTTCTACTTATCGCTTCTGGATTGTCAAATAAATCTGCCCTTCCTAAACTGCAAAGACAATCTCGAACGCATTTAAACCAACAGGTACGTTTAATGTAATCAAGGGAAAGACAATCCCTTAAGATGTCCTTGCTAAGGGCATTTTCTTTCTGTGTCCAGATCTTCCTCCACAAAGCTAGGGGACGAAAGGCCAACTCTTCTGAGAGAAAGGCCATTCCCAATTCTTAGTGCACAACATACGAAGGAATGTTCTGCAGTAAAGAGAGTACCTGTCTTAGGAAGATGTTTTCAACAGTTTGCAGTGCCTCCTGCCCAGTATAACCCCATATCTCGCTCCATTAAGTAACCTTCGCGATACAGTTAGCCCTGTAGATCTTCAGTAGGGCCCCATTTGGTTTTCCACCCATTCTGAAGGCAAAGTTAAAAACAACAGCACTCGCTCTGGCCAGGTCCCCTTTCTTGCGACTAATCCAGGGGCACCAGCTCAGGGCATCATCAATCAATACCCCCAGGTATGAAAAAACATTTGTCTTAATTCCTACCTTAAAGGTGTAGGGCTTGGATGTACAAGGTCCCACCTGCATTACAAATTACTTACTATGGTTAACCAACAGGTCCAGGTCCTCCATAAAATGTACAAAAGAATTCAACAAAAGTTGCAGGCTCCTGGCTGTCCTCGCTATGAGGACAGCGTCATCTGCATACAGAAGGACCGACAAACTAGGCTTACCCACCTGAGGGCAATCTGCTTTTAAATTCAGTAAGACCGTCTCCAGGGAGTTAATTTACAAGTTAAAAAGGAAAGGGGCCAAGATGCACCTCTGGTGCACCCCTCTCCTAATAGCAAACTTGTGGGTCACTTTGAGGTCTTTCGAGTAACGGACATCCGCTTTTGAGTCTCTCTGAACATCCCTCAAGAAGACCATGTTCCTGTCTGTACCAATAGAAAGCATCATCTGCCAAAGCTTTGATCTGTTGACACGATCAAACGCTGAGGACAGATCTATGAATGCTGGGTGGATTGAGCCGGAGCGAGCCACAGGGTACTTATTCAAAACCATATATAGATTTAAGCATTGGTCTACTGTAGAACGACCAGGGCGGAATCCGTATTGTACCTCAGCTAGGATGTTATCGTCCGTCCAGGTTACAAGTCTGTCTAAAGCCATGCGACCCACCACCTTCACCACAGAATCCAAAAGAGAGATGGGCCTATAGCAGTGAGTGCTATCCTAATCACCCTTTTTAAAAACAGAGACCATGGTCGAGAGGGTCCATGAATCCGGGCGGCCGACCTGAACTAACGCATTTATGATTGCCGTAAGTACAGGCACCCAAGTTTCCACGTTCGCAAATGCCGGAGGCAGCTTGTTCTTGGCAGATATTAAATCAAATTTGTGCAGAATAGCATTAAGTGTGGAGCCCTGTGGGGTATGTTCCATGTGCAAACCAGCATGGCGTGCACAACCAGTGTCTTTCAGCCCCGTGCCTGATGTCCCCGCACATGGGAATGTTAAAGTCCCCTGCGATAAGTGCTTTCGAATTAATCTGCCCACTCAAGGTGGTGTTCCTCAATAAAGAACCCAACCGTGTGATGTTACATGCTTCCATTTGGGCAACTCCCTCATTGTAGAAGTTGAGGAGCAGGAGCTTACTCGTCACGCTGGATAATGATATCGCATGTAAAGTGGAGGAGGTGTGAAGCAGTGTAACAGAACTGACTCTGACTGCTAAAAAAAACAAGTTACCAGGCCCCCTTAGCTCTTCCTAGCGTGGAGGGGGTAGCTGGCACACACAGTTTTGTAGCCTTCCAAGTAGAATCTGTTCTCAACAGCCCATGTTTCTTGGAGGCATATCACATCAAAACCTTTAACAAAGAGCAGCCAGTCAGGATCGTCAAACTTACTCTCAAGCCCTGCAATATTCCTCGAAATAAACTTACACCCCTTGCGATCTCGAGAACCCAGGCCCAATGGCCGTGCCACACCCTGTAGTGGGAGGACTTCTAGGTCCTGTGGGCTAGCACTGTCATTCGCAACTTTCTAACGAGCTCAGGGGCATAAACCTATTTGGCAAGCTTACACCCATCGTTGCCACATGCCGATTCATATAACTCACCTCTTGAGGCCGCCCCTGTGTGTTTCCAAATGAGAGCAGTGAGGGGTTCCAGGGCCTATAAAAGAAGCCCAACGGGAGTGCCACAATGGAAGAGTTTCGGCTCCTATAATTAACTTGCCCAACTGAACATAGAATACTGTTTACCATAGAAGGACTGTTGAAATTAATAACAACACAATCCCTAGCCGAGACTTTCTTGGCACTGCCCACCCAAGATGTTCTGCGCACCATGATGATGTGATTTTCCACCCTCAGACCTGGGGCAATGTTCAGATTTAACCAGTGCACAACCTTATTCTTCAGTTGATCGAAGTCTTCCTTGGTACCTGGGTCCAGTCGCTGGGCATTAGCTAAGACCGCTACAAGCGGGGTCGACTCTGGTAGCAGGTGGAAGGTGCACGGACTCTGGGTACAATTTCTGTGGTTCCCTAGAAACATCCCTCCCCGCCTTTCATCTGGAAAGGAGTTTAGCCCGCCTGCTTCAGGGCCTTGAGTCTGATGGTGCTCTAAATTTGAAAGACCCCCCACCATGCAATTAGCTGACCGTGCCGCAGGTCCAATACTGTTCAAAGCGGATACTGCCGTGGCAGAACAGGTTTTAAAAGCTGGGTGACTAGTTCGCTTCATGACTACTTCCGGCGCAGACCTATGGGAAGGTCTAGTGCCGTGCTCCAAGCCGTTTCCACAAGAACGGTTAGTCATGACCCTTGGAGTTGGGGACATGTGCGCGATGTTGTATGGTCCCCTTGTAGTGAAGCAGTCAATTTAGACAAGTTATTTTCAATCATGAATAAGCGTTGTAAAATTGGGTCTAGTTTGGAATCCAGCGCTGATAGCGAGGCTGCCTTAAACGTGTCAAGCAAAAGGGTCATGTCCGTACTGGGCTCTGCAAGGTACACTGAGTTAGGATGTAGACCGTTGCTCTTCCGGTGCTTTGCATGGCCCCCCATCGAGAGGCACTTCCTCTTTGCACCCCCTGATCCCTTCCCCATTCCAGGGCCCACACCAGGAACTGTGCAGACTGCCCGAGGCACTAATAGCTGAGCACTATCCTGTATGGGAGTAACTGATAGACAGGCAGGCGCCATCGGCCAGGTCTTGTCCCACATCTATCGGATCGTAATTTTGTGCTGGTGACTGATCACAAGGGAGCAAAAGAGCTCTGGGAGTAGGGGGGAATAGGGGATCGAGACAGTCACCAAGTGGCTAATAAATTTTCCTTATCCAGAACCCCGACGGCTCGCTGCAGGAAAGCGTCCAAGGTGGTCACCGTGTTCACGGGGTCCTTTGGGATGGGTCCCGCTGGCCTGCGTTTGCACATCTAGACAACACCTAACGACACAGCAGCTCTACAAGAATGGCCAACTAGATCCAACAGACGCCCAGCGGTCCAGCTGATAAACTGGCTAATTGAAAGACTGGGGATCCCACAAAGGACTGGACTCTCTCACTGCAGAGCAGGGCACCAAAAAGGGAGTGTAGCCAGCAAGTCCAACTCCGAGCCCACACACAAATAAGATAAAGAAATGGGGCTCTTACCTGCACAAATCACCAAGTTCAAACCCCAGTCTCCGGCTCTCTGGGTGTTGGGCCCAGCAGGCTTTCATCGGTCCAAATCCAAGCCCAGGTGCCAAGTCTCTGGGAGCAGGAAACAGAAGAACCAAGAGGGGGGGCCCCAGCCTCCTCCGGTCTCTGATGGGCACGGACGGTCCAGCGCGTCCCGCGCCGTGCGAGATGACAAGCACCTTTAAGGTGCACAGCGCGGGTCAGCAAGGAGCGGGCTCCTCCTCCCTCCGTTCTGCATTGGATATTGGGAAACCGAGTCCCTGGCGACTTTGTGATGGGCAGCGGTGGCAGCAGGCAAGTAAAAACAAATGCGTCCTGCGCTGCGGGAGATGACAAGCACCTTTACGGTGCGGGTCAGCTGGGAGCGGGCTCCTCCTCCCTCCGCTCTGCGTTGGATATTGGGACACCGAGTCCCTGGTGACTTTGTGATGGGCAGCGGCGGCAGAAAGCTAGTAAAAACAAATGTAGAGGTGCTTTGTTACTAAGAAGTCTGGTGTCTTCCAATGCCATGTAGGTGAATTCTAAATTTAAATGACTGAATTCTAATTGGGATGCTTCCTCTTGTTGCCGCTTGGTAAGCTCCATTGCACAGCTAAGACTCATCCTCTTATGCGTACCTTAGAGGCTTTCCACAGTGTTATCTGGAGTTTTACATGAGCTAGCAGTCTGCCTCTGAGTCTTATGTTTTGACTTCACTGTCAGCTAGCATGTGCCAAGGTGCCCTGCGTTCCCTACCCATCCGTCCCAGTGTTGGTTGTATCAGCAAGTGGTCTGAGGTTTGTCCGGCTAGTGTTTGCACCTGGATGATTTCGCCTAGGTCTTCCGAAAACACCAAAACATAATCCTGTTTCGAAAGATTTATGTGCCACAGTGTAGGTGTGGCTGCTTTACAGTGGATTGAAGAAGTGCTGTATGTCGCACAGGCCATAGGCTGTTAGGAATTTGTCAAAGTAAGTGGCCTTTAAGTTGGGGCTCCTTGATCTGTCCCCTAGCAAATTTCTAATTCCATTAGAATCCTCACCTACGGTCAAACAATATCTAACCACCTATGAGAAAGTGGTAGGGGGCGTAGATATTCCCTGTAGATAAACGTTTCCAATATAGTGTTCTTGTGATGGCATCCCCCTATGTGTGCTTGTGGTGAAGGGTAGCCTGCATTTCACTAAGGTTTCTGCCCCCTCCCCCCAATTGTAAGGCTTAACTGTTTTATTAAGCAACCCATTCACTTTCCAAGGGACTATGTGGACAAAGTCTTGTGGAATGTTTGTTACTGGCCATGTCTTCTCGTGCCATGTGATTTCTTGAGTGACAGGTGTATTCTTAGTAGAGCTCTGTCTGCAATCCTATAATACTGTGTATAAAACCCATAAACTGATTAACAAACCTCCCCACACATTATTCTAGATCATGAAGCATCTGCATGTAAGAGCCCTCTGCTTTGGTTTATTCCATTGGAAGATGTCTGTTGCGCCAGTTTTGTGTAATCTGATACATTGGAATTCTGGTGAAGTCATACAGACTGCTTCCGGGCAGTCTGTACGGTAGCGTCTCTGTCCTTATGATGCAGTATTCAAGGAATAATGGGGTGTGGAGTGGCCTGGTTTTTGCACAAGGGTTGTGTGTGTGCTAGCTCCATAATGATGCATGAAAAAAGCCCGCCAGACGATTTTCCTGCTGTTCTCTCCCCATGGCATCCTCCTTCATATTTAGCAGGCACTTGGTCTCTATAGACAGTTTGTCAATTTTGGACTTGAGGTTATAAATTGTGTGCTCCATCTCAGAGAGATAACCTTTGGTATCTGTAACCCTCCCCACTGTGTTTAAGTCCTGCCGTAGAAGTATTATGTTGTAGCCTACTTCACGGATATATTTTTCCACCACGTGTGATACTGTCAATGGTTTGGAGTATTGTCAAAGTGTCTGTATTTTGTGTGGTGTCTTCAGGTGGTCCTTGCTTTTCGTACCCTTCTCCGGTGTGGTGTTAGCTTGCAGCAGGAGGTTCGGCAAATGTATCTATTTTGGATTGCAGAGTCCCTTGAGAGGGCTTCAGACTGCCCTTCGTAATTCAGATTTTTTTTGGGTGTATTAGCATGCAAGTGGCATGTCCAATGCTTCCAGGGGTATGAAGTGCCTTTGCGTGACAATTGCCCCCCAAAGGCACTTTGTTCAGATATGATTTTCAAGCTGCCAAAGGCATTTATTCTTTCTAAATAGGGGTTGTTCCTTCGGGAACTGTCTTCTCTTTTACTTCAGCTTAGGCTGACAGCAAAGCAGGTCACTGTAATTGTCAGTGGATCCTACCGCTGCACTCCTCAATATTCTAGCAAGGGTTTAACCCCTTCGGTGCTCAGGACGGACCCCGGCCGTCCGACGTCACGGTGGGCGTGTGCGGAGGACGGCCAGGGGCCGTCCGAAACACGCCCACTCATTAATTCTCCCACACAGCGGGAGAATTCGCGCAGCGCCGAAGGGGTTAAGAGTAGCCAAACTATTAACAAAGTGCTGTTTTGTGGGGGGATTATTAGATATGTGGCTGTGCTTAGTGTTCTCTCAGCTGAGGTGGTCACCACGGCACCCACTGCTCAGTGTTTAGCATCCCTCCTATAGGAGCGAGCTCTGGTGTTTCGTGCTCTTACATGTAAGAGTTCCAGTCCAGCTGTGCAGCGTGTGGGCGATAGGTCCTCTTAGGGCATGCCTTGTTTCTTCCTTCCAGTCATGTACAGCCATTGGGCCATAGAAACACCTGCATCAGCTTGTCTGGTCAGTAAAAGGGTCAAGATATAACTGGGAGTACCCATTAAGGACAGGTGTGGCAATTCCTATCATCCCTTGCACAAAAGGGACTTTCTGGGGACCATCAGACGTCCTGGTAGGCTATTGAGCGGAGCTCTGAAAACCAAAATCCAGAGGTCCAAAGTCAAGCCCAGTTTTCCTCTTCCTTAGTAGCATGGTCTGTGGGCTTGAATGAGAAACTAGTTCTTTGAACCTGCATCATATGTATGCATCCTCCCTGTGAACTTTAAAAGATCAACTGTTGAGCTACCAGCAAACCAACCCTCGGGCAGTTCTGACAAAACCCTCAGGGTAGATTATGGAGTGTCCTCCCAAAACAAAAATGTTAGATCTGGTTCCAACTTTCATTTTCAACTATGCGAACAGTAGTGACGGCAATGATATTACCATAGCTATGGGAATGCCTTGTATATTGGCCTTCCCAATAAGCTGTTGGGCAAGCTCCAGGTGACCATGAATGATGCAGCAAGATTGCTGCTTAAACTACCAAGATTGACGTGTGCCACGCCGCTTTTGCATCAACTTCACTGGTTGCCAGTCTAACAGAGGGCCATGGTTAAGGGCTTGTGCATTGCGCACAAGACACTTTGTTACTGTGACAGTTTACATTAAGGAATGTCTGAGACACTGTGCCCGGGTGCTGCCTACGTTCCTCCAAGGTGAATTTGCTGACCTGTTCATGCTTTAGTCAAGCAACCTTGGGCGGCTGGCTTTTTTCAATTTTCTCTTTTTTATTTTTATATATATATCGTTTTTATTATGAGTATACAATCAAAAAGAATGCAGTCATTTTTACATAGCAGTCATGCATTTCCACAGTTTGTCACAATACAGTGCACCGATTAAAATCGTAAATTAGTGCGTCCCCACAATTTCGCCATCAGTTATCGATAATGTTACCCCCGTTGCGGCTCCGGGGCGCATATTTGGACTCGTACAGATACCCCCCCCCCCATGAGTGTTCCATTTACCGCAGATCTGTTCCCACTTCCTGGGGCAACCCCAACCTTTATAGGGGTCTGTCCAACAGACTCCTTTTCAGCGATCATGCACCAGTCCACGTCTTTTTCCCACTCAGGAGTTGGTACGACCTGTGCCCCCCAATGTCTAGCAACGTTGCGCTTCACTATTATAATTCCTAGTGTTACCCATATTTGGTCTATGCGAATTAGTTCAGTTGCCTCCCATATGTTGAGGAGACACCATTTTGGCTTGGGCCGTAAGTCTGCCCCACACACCCATATCATTATGGTCATCACAGCCTCCCAATATGATCTGATCTTCGGACATCCTCTTAATAGGTGATAAAATGTACCTTCCTGCTCACGTAGTCATTGGCATGCCGCTGTATCCTCCCTGCCCATTTTGACCAATGTACTTCTAGGGAGGTAGGATCTATGTAGAATTCTGAGTTGGATGAGCCGTAATTTCGAGGATATGACCACCTCTTTCGGGTAGCCAAGGGCTTCCTGCCAGTCCTTGTCTTCCAGCTCCCCCCAGGTCTTTTTGCCAGTGTTCACAAAGTCTTTGTAGGGGGTCAGAGGAGTTCCGTATTATTTTTTGATGGGTCAGGGAGATTACCTATGCTCCATGTAGTCTGTGAGGAGACTATGGCTTCGGAAAGGGTACTTCCCTGCAGTATGGCTGCCATAAGTGCTTCCTTCACCTGTAGATATCGGAACGTTTCTGTTGCGGCAAGAGTATTCCCGCTGTAGATCAGCAAAGGGGACCACTACCCCGAACCCCCCGTCCCCCACCCCCTTTGCCCATTGTTCTCCCACTTTCGAGATGCCTATAAGGTCCCACTTGTTTAATCGTTTGCTGTCACACAGCCGGCCCAGTTTCTCACTCTCCCAAAGTGGCATAGATAGTTATTTTATCTTGCCAACCCAACCGTTTATGTACTTTGTACCATAGTTTTACCGTTTGTGCCGTGGGACCTGTGAGTGTATTACCTCTGGGGTTGATATATAATGCTTGTGTGTAAACCCTTGTGCCCAGTAGAAATCTATCCATCCTGTAGGTCAGCTCTTCATGCAGTCGGTGTACCCATTGATTAATGACTGCCAGTTGGGTTGCCCAGTACTATGTCTGGATATTCGATAAAGCCATGCCCCTGTCATACCACCCCCTAACCAACTACTGCATAGCTATCCTTGGGGGTTTCCCATCCCAGAGCAGATCTCGCACTTCACCCTCAATAGCTTGGAAGTAGGATTACGGAATCTCAAATGGAGTGTTTAGTAAAGCATAGAGGAATCGGAGTAGTGCCAACATTTTGAATAGTGCCTCGCGCCCTAGCAAGGATAATGGTACTGATCTCCATTGTTGGACATCACTTCAGAGGTGTGTCAAGGGGGCCTGTAAATTTCGGACATAGAACTGGTCAGGGTCTGCCGTTACAAACATCCCAAGATAACGGAAGCCCTCCTCTGCCACTGCTGCCTCACAGTCTGTCAGTAAAACCGGGGGCGGACCCTGTAGTATGAAAAGTATGCATTTGGACCAATTTATTGAGTAGCCTGAATATTTACCAAAATTTGTGAATAGATTTATAATTCTAGCTATGGACCAACAAGGTGTGGCAATGTACAATGAAATATCCGCATATCCCATCCCTCTGTCCAGCGGAGACCCCGTATCAGCGTGTCACTCCTGACCCATGTAGCCAGAGGCTCTAAAGCTAGGGCAAAGAGAAGCGGTGACAAAGCACAGCCCTGTTGCGTTCCCCTCCAGAAACGAAAGGCACCAAACACCCGCCCATTCACTACCACTTGTGCCATGGGTCCTGTGTATAGGAGCCGAATCCAAGCCCAACATTTGGGACCAAACCCCATTGGATCCTGCACCAGAAACAAATATGGCCATTTGACTGTCAAAGGCTATACGGACGTCTAGGGAAAGCACTACTGCATCTTTGTCGTATGGTATTTTTTGTGCCCATCACCACAGAAGGCGGCGTAGATTAAGAACTGTTTCTTCCGGGTATAACACCAGATTGGTCCGGGTGTAGCAAATGGGTGATATGTTGGATCAGCCAGGAAGCAAGTAGTTTGGCTAGTATTTTGGTCTCTGCATTAAGCAGGAAATTAGTCGGTATGAAGCGCAATGGTCTGCCGGTTTTCCTTGTTTTTAGGATCACTATTATCGTGGCCAGTCGTTGGTCCTCTGGTAATTTACCTGTCCTCCTATTCCCTGAGTGCATTTTGAGTAGGTGGGGCACCACTTGCAGGGCCGTTGATTTATATAATTCTATCCGATGGCCACTTGGCCCCCTTGCCTTTACTATTGAGTACTTCAGATGCCTGAGACTATTTCCTTGACTGTTGGATCGCTTTCCAGAAATGCCGATCCCTCGGGTGAGAGCACGGGGAGTAGGAGTCCCGCCAAAAGGGCTCTTGAGTCTTCAGCTGTGGCTGTAGACACGGGAGTATATAAGTGGGCATAATGCTTCGCAAATGCTTCAGCAATATCCTGTGGGTCACTCAGGGTCTCCTGTCTCTGTGGAGAGCGCTCGGACCCACCTGTCCGAATGCTCCCGCCTCTCGAGCCAGGCCAACAGTTTCTCAGCTTTATCTCCAATTTCATAAATTCTATGTCGCTTCATGGACTGTTTGGCTATGGCTGCTTCCAATGCAAGTTCTCTGTATTCCTGTCTTTTGAGCGTTAATGTGTGCGATGTCGCGTCTGTGTGGTCGCTAGTCAGTCTGGTTTCCAAGTTTGATATGGTGTCCTCAATTGCCTCCATCGCTGCCCTCTCGTCTCTTTTATGACCCACCATAAGAGAGAGTCCCTGACCTTTTATCACTGCTTTATAGGCCTCCCTTAAGACCAGTGCCGATTCCACCGAAGTCTCATTGTCCTTGAAGTAGGACGTTGTAGCCTGCATCAGTCCAGTCCATATCTCCAGAACCTTCAAGCAGCACGGGTGCAGTGAAATGCTCCGACGAAGGCCCTGCGTCTCTGCCGCATAGCTATACATTGAAAGCTGTAGTTAGTTCAAGAAATGATCAAAAAGAGAAAGGTTGCCTGTTTCATAGGCAGTTAGGGAAGTGGAACAGTATCCTGATTTAGCATAGTACTATGCAGAAATGTATGAATCCATGCCAAAATCTGGAACTACTTTCTTGCTCGGACTTAAACAGTATGAAATTGCTGCTGCAAATGGTGTCACTGTCCCAATTACCTAAACCCAAGATAAGCCAGGCTGAAGTATTTTGAATTCTATGAAGCAGTTATTTAATATTCATAGAAGCCACTGATCTGTGCATTGCATTGATCAATTTTATTGCAATGTATGTGATCTAGGAGAAAGTTGAGGACTTTGCTGTTAGTTATGTTTAAACCAGACATCCTTAACTCTGTGAGGATTAAAACGCATAACCGCACACCAGAGTACCATTTGAAATCAATAAAATGGCAATCTTACCTTTTTCTACCTGTAACTATTTATGGCAAGTTTGTTATACGCACGGTTTAATTCATTGGACTTATTGAAGCTAGTGTATATTGAAAGATTTTATTGAACCCACTCTTTATTTACCATCTTTTACTGTTGCTTAGGGAGGTCTACAATCTTTTTCAGTTGACTTCATTAGTCATGTCCCATACTGTCACCTGTGTTGGCCCTTCTCAAAGTTTGGTCTGTGTGATGATAGATGTCCATTCAGCTTCTTCCCATTTAATTAATTCCCTTCTCCATTGGGATAAAGCTGGAGCACTTGGGGATTTCAATGTCAAAGCAAGCTGTCTTTTAGTTCACACTAAAGCCAGTTCAGCAAATCTTTACAAGCTTTTTTTTGCCTGACTACAACCTTTTCATCAAATTGGTGCCCTCAGCCTGACATCTCGGTCATTTGTTTGAAGCAGACTGGAACTTATTATGGAGCCTGCTTGGTGTCTGGTAGGGTCAATGTATAGTGTTGCGAATTTGTATGAATCTGGCATTGACAGAGACAGTGCGTGAAAGTCACTGCTATTTTCCAGTCCGTGTCTGTAAAGTCTTCTAACGGATCCTCCCAGGCCTCCTTTGTCGTTTCCAATGAGGTTTTGATCACGCTTAGTAACATGTTTTATAGTAAGCATACCACTTCATTCCCTCAACCCAATTGTAGCAGTAAGTGCTGCATGAATCTGTTCTTGGCTGCCATTGCAGTCCTAGATCCTTATTGTCCAATGGTCAGAAACTGCCCTGATAAGATGGAGTATATGTACCGTGGTCTCTGGAACTTGTGCAAGGAGTCCAACTCAAATAAGTCACTTATTGCCATATATTATCCTTCTGTCCTTATTTATGTGGCAGACAGTTCTGCTATTTTCCTAAAGCTGGACAAGCACTATATCAGCAGCCTAGGTGCATACATTTTTCCTGTGTGACTCTAGACTAGGTTCCAACAGTGTCTAGCTGTGATCTTTAGTTTTGGAAGTAATTGTTTTTGCTCATTCATTAACTTTTGGGTTAGTATATATTTTAGTGATAGTATTTATAATGCTCCCCACTAGCCCAAGGATATGGCATCCTGGCATTAAAAATGCCAAATTAACGCATGCTACCACATGGACTTAAAAATGCAGATTTTCCACAATTTTTACTTGGAAGAAAATCATGCTTTTATTAAAGGCATGGAGGCTAATAGTATGCCTTAATCTTTTATTGCCTCATACACAGCAGCAACAAGAAACATAGAATTAGAATACTTTCAATACTCTAGAACATGCATATACTCATAACACGCAGCCTTCTTCCTTCTTTTTTTGCTGTGAATTTAACTCAAAGTACTTCATAATCCAAACTGTAGATAACTCACCCCACATTACTGGCATTCCGCGCTGATACACTTCTTAACTTTGACCTGAATAAAAAACAGTATTCAAAACGTCAAACATGCTGGGCATAACTCTGGAGGGGTAATATTAGCCTCCGTACCTTTAATAAAATCATTATTTTCTTCCCATTAAAACTGTGGAAAATCCGCATTTTATGGCAAGGCCCAGAGGCCAATATTCTGCATGTTCAAAGCTCTTCAATAACTCTCTGTAACACATTTTTCACAGGTTTAAAATACAACTTTTTAAATGTTGTATCGTTGGACCAATCCGCAGCTTTCATAATACCACTCAAACTGGATCCCATCAAAAAAGCCTTACTAGCCATTGCTCCTTTTGCAGAATGCGCACAAAATACACTTATATCAACACCTGACATTTTTATCACCTCCTTAACCCACCTTGCTAAAGACTGTTCTGATACAGCCCTAAAAGGCTTTCTAAAAGAAATCAGAAGTTGTGAACATCCACTCTCTCTCAAAGATTGTTCTTTTCTCATATTCCTTTTAACAACGCACCACACACAAATTATGCCCTTCCATATTAGGATAAAAAAAATGTCCTTGACATAGTCTTGGTCCTCTTCTTTAACTCAAAATACACCCCTTCCAGTTGGTAACTTCTTGAAGTCCCCTCTAACGCTCTAATATCCGAAACCCTTCTAAAAGAAACCAGACACAGTAGAATGGCCATCTTCCAGGATAACAACTTCAGACTCAAACCATAATTTGGTCGTCCCCAGCCTTCGAACTCTCTCAAAACCACTGATACATCCCAAAGAAAAGCCTGCTTCGCTCTAGGTGGTATTTCTATACATACACTCTTAATATTTCTTTTCACCAAAGCATGCTGACCAACTGGTGCCCTTTCAACCAGCTTATGTCCTGCTGAGATGGCACATCTACTCAACTTCACAGAATTATATGCTAGACCTTTCCCGAATAAACTCGTCAAATGGTTCACTACCTCCACTACAGAGGATGATATGGGATCCACATCCTTCTCAGCACACCAACTACACCATCTTCTCCATGATGACCTGTACACCTTAGTTGTACCTGGCGCCCAGGACTCCTTGATAAGTTCTGAAGCTTCCTCTGATAATCCAGACACATGCCACACACTCCTGAAATCAGCCAACCTATTCGCCTCAATTGGCCTGTCATTACCAACTCGTGGCAGTTTCCTTGTACAGCCAACAGCATCTGAGGAAAACTTGGCAACAAAACTGGATCGTCCACCAACAAATCTAACTCCAATGGACCCCATTTCTTCTGTATCCTCAAGAATACCTCCCTGTCAGCCTCCAGCTGCTCGCATCCCTCAGAAACCTTGAGTTCCAGTCCGCTTCCCAATTGCTCTTTCCCGGAATGTGTTGTGCCTGTACCATTATTTCCCTGTCCAAACAAAACTTCCAAAATTCCTTCGCCAACTCTGCTAAACCTCTTGATCGAGGTCCCCCAAGTTTGTTGACATAACATACTGCCAATATGTTGTCCATCTTCAACAGAACACATTTGGCCTGACATTTCAAGAAACTCCTGATTGCAAAAGACCCACCTAGGAGCCCCAAACAATTGATATGCAAACTCTTCTCCTCTTCTGACCACTGTTCCCCAGTTGTCAAAGCTCCACACCTTGCTCCTCAACCATACAGACTCGCATCCGACTCGATTATCACCTCCGGAACCTCCCCAAATATAGCTCGCCCATTCCACGCATCCAAACTCATCAACCACCACTCCAACTCTTCCCAAGTCTCTTGATTCATTCTCACTTTCTGGGAATACTTTGCTCCTAGTCTTAAATAATAAGCCTTCAACCTCTGAAGAGCCCTGTAGTGAAGGGGAGCTGGAAAATTGCCTGAATTGATGCCAAAAGCAAATCTAGTAATCGCACCAATTGACGCAATGTTATCCAATTTTCATTCTCCACTCTTTTTACATTCCCCGCGAATCTTCACTTTCTCCATTGGTAACCTCAACACACAATCCAAGGTCTGTATCTGGAAACCTTAAAACTGCATTTCCTGGGCTGTTCTCAAACAAGACTTCTCTCTGTTCACAACAAACCCCAAATCCTCCAGTACCCTTACACTCAACTGTCTGTTTTAACGCCATAAGTTCCTCCTCTGCCATTATTAGAATATCGTCCAGATACACAATTAACCGAACTCCAATGGATCGCAACCACGCCACAATTGACCTCATCACTTTCGTAAAGCACCATGGTGCCGATGTCCACCCGAACGGGAGACTCTTGAATCTCCAACGACTGCCATTCCATCTGAATTGGAGATGATCTCTGTGCTCCACACACACCGGAACCGTCGAATCTGCGTCCTTCAAGTCCAACCAAGTCATCTAGTCTCCTTAACAAATCCCTTGGCATATGAATGCCTTCCATTTTGAAATGATTGTAACACACCCAGTTGTTCAATTCTTTTAGATTTTTCACCGGCCTCATACCTTTCCCTTTCTTCTCAACCCAAAACATTTTGCTTACAAAGCTTCCTGCCACCTCCTCCGCAAGTTCTTATTGCCCCTTTTTCCACAAGTGCTTTTACTTCCAGAGACTCTAAATCCTCCTGTTCCTTCGCAAACCTCAACATCCTCAGACATTCTCTCTGCCTCGGAATCCCCATGAAATCTATACGATATCCCTGAACTGTTTCATAAACCCATGGGTCCTGAGTGATTTCTCTCCACCTTGTAACAAACTGGGCTAGTCTGCTGCCCACTTTTACATGGATAGATGTAGGGTCTTTGCTTAGTCTCACCTGAAGATCCTCTTCCTCTTCTCTCGGGACGCGCTCCACGTGATCCCGCCCTCTGTCTCGGTGTATAAAACCCACTCTGTTCCGTGTAATTGAAACCATATCCATAGGGTCTGAGCCTTCGGCGAAAAGATCCGCGAGTGATCCCCTGTCCACGGCCGGGGAATCGACCCTCGCATTCTCCCGGCCATGCCAAAAACCTTTCTCATGTCTTACTACACTTTTTGTAAAGAATTGAAGGTACCCACATACCTTGACATGTCCCTTACAAACTCCTCACCAAACAGCATTCCTTCACTTTGCTCCCCAAACTCTTTGTTGGCCAACTCAGCCTTTCTATACATAAGGCTGCATTTCAATCTCCCAACAAACGTATTGCCCTTTGCACCCATTGGCGCAATTAGACCACGTCCACCCCAGTATTATTAGCATGTGACTCCTCACACATGTCAAAAACCTTTAAGTAGACCAACAATGTCCAACAATCTATCCTGACATCCTTTTAGGCCCTTGTCCAACCCTTTTTTCGGGTCTCGCTCTGATTTGTTAAAAAAACCTCATAATCTTTGAGTTCAATTCAGGAGTATAAGCAACCTTAGGTCAGAGTGCCCAAGGCCAACCCTGCAATCTAAGTAGAGCCCTCACCTCTTTTGGGATCTCTCTACGGATCCAATAACTAACATATCTTGCCACGTACTTATGGATTCTGAGTCAGCAGTGGGTCGAGCATCTCTTCCCCAAGGGGATCCACAAAATCTCCCATCTCTAGCTTAACTTTGTCATCCAACCTCCTCCTCTTATATACTCTCTCCTCCACATCAGAGTCCTCAAAACTTGATGAGCATGTAAGCTCAACATCCCCACTCGTAGATGAATTATCACATGCCACCACACTGTGGCTTCTCTTTTTTTTCCTTTATAGCTTGTCCTTTACCCTTTATAGCTTGTCCTTCATCCTGAACCTTATGTCCAGTTCTCTTAATATCTTTCTGCACATTCCCATGCTTCTTTTTCTTTGTCTTTTACATACCATCTGGCCGTGAACCACTGGCCCCAACCTGAACCTAATCTGTGGGCCACAACTTTTCTTCCTCAAGATATCTCTTCTTATTTTCCTGTTCATTCATCCTTTTTTCTACACTACTTTCTATCTTTTTATCTATTGACATGGTCAACTCACTAAACATTTTATCCATATACTGTTTCAATCTATCCTCAAAAACTGATCTCTCATTCTGCTCCGTTATCAATTCTACTAATAACAATACACCTTCTAATCTGTGTTTATCTGAAAACTCCGTATTTCTCTAAAACACGAACTTCTTATCCTATATCTCACGTCTGACCAACAGCTGACTGACCCCCGCAAACGCCGGCAACCTAAAATCTCTTCAAACCCGATCACGATTAACCCAAAATATATCTGCCTCAATTTCACCTAATACCTATTCACTCGGCCCATTCTTCCAAAATGGCCACTGTACATCCCGAACGCGTACGGCGGCTCCAAAATGGCAACTTATGCGTCCTCCTTGCTTCCCAAACTCCGTCACACTCCAGACTGCAGCGCGAGCGCTGCTCTGTCTGCGAGTCCTGCTCCTCAACGCCTTGCGCCGCAATGGACACCCGTGCGCTCAGAAAACTGGTAAACGCCTCATTCAAACAGATTATTTAAAAAGAAACGCCGATCAACCCCATACAATTACCCTCCCTCTCTGTCGCCCTCCGACACAGCTAGCAGTGAACAAAAACATAAACTACATCGCATATCTAAATTTAAAACCTATCGTAATCTCACCATGTTAATCAATTAACTAAACCCAAATCACTTAAACTCTTGACCCTTCACCTACCAAACTCCAGCCCACATACAACTGAACCTTGAAATCTAGAAAAACCCTTTTCTTTCAGTAATTAAATCTTTCTACTCTCTCATACACTATTAAGAACAAAACAATGTACTTATCTGTGTAGTAGAAGCAACAAAAGAAGGAAGTTGGCTGTGTTATGAGTATATATGCATGTTCTAGAGTATTGAAAGTATTCTAATTCTGTGTTTCTTGTTACTGCTGTGTATGAGGCAATAAAAGTTTAAGGCATAATATTGGCCTCCGGGCCTTGCCACAAAATTCTTTTTTTTTTTTTTTTTTTTAAAAAGGAAAGTCTCATGTTTTTTCTTTGAAAGTAAGAAAATAGATTCCTATCTGATGGAAATTAGTAGTTTGTGCCACCTTTTTGAAACCAGGAAAGAAAAAAACTCACCGAGCAGAACTCAAGCTTGAACAGTAAGGAACAGTCAACCATTCAGGTCCCTAGGTCGTTGCCATGTAAGATCCTATGAACAAGACAAATGTCCTTAAAAATGGCCATCTTACTCACTGGAAGCCAGTGTAATATCTTTAAATTATGTGATGTGCTATTTTAGAAAGATTAATAACAAGCCCAGCAGGAAAATTTAGAACCATCTGCAGGCAAGCCAAGAGGCGCTCCAGGAAGCAGAGAGCTATCCTAATCCAGTCAACACAATCTGGGCTTCCCGAGCCTGCAGTGGGGGAGGTCCTTTATGAATTTGTACAACATTTTTGTAACACAGCAGGTTGACACAACTTTGCCCTCTTGATTCGTCATGGACAGCTCATGATCTAAAATAACTCCCAGATTCCTCACCTGGAAGACTGGGGCTGGCACTGCTCCTAGTTCCTCTGGCCACCATTCCTTGGACCAAAATAGTTTTGACTGCCCTAGAAAGAACCTCCGTTTTATTTGAGTACAGCTGAAGTCTGCCAGTGGCCTAAGAGAGTAGAGACCCATTTTCTTGATTAACCTTTGAATTAAATATTTTACTAACTTGAGTTAGGATCTTCATTGTAGGTTCCATATCTTTCTCTGCATCTTCCAGGTACTGCAGTACATTGTATTTGAATTGGGTGATTGTATGGAAACATGCTGCTGTCTTGATTCCTGTTTCTCTTCATAATAGAACTTTGCCTGAGGGAATAAGTGGTGATGGTGATTCCTTAGCGGGTACTGTAGTTTGTTGACAATGAATCGGATCCAAATTTACAGGCCTTCACTTTTTTTGCTTGATTAGGTGGTGGGGGCAAGGGTTGGTTGAGGGGGGTGGGGACCATTTCAAATTCTACTCTGTACTGTTGTCCATATTTCAGCTCCTCTATGAACTGCTTAAATTATGTGAAAAAAGGAATATTTTTCCATGTAATATTTTCAATTCTGCTGGCAGGCGCAGCATGCACTGCAGGCCTAAGGATCTGAGCATGTTAGATTTCTAGGGGAAAAGTTTGCTGTTTTAAAACCAGATTACCTTGGTATTTTTTCTATATGTGGTCTGTTCTGGCATGCTAGTTTTGGTATGTGATCGCAGACCTCTATAATTCAATTGCTGGGTTACTTCTCCACTCGGTCTTTCAGATAGCATACCTATTCTTACAGGTTTATGACCTGTTCCTGCAAGTTGTAAACCGCTCTCATGTTTCTCAGGTTTCTCAGGTCTGCGCTGGAGTAGCTCCTATAGTTCCAGGTTTTTTTTCTTTCCGTTCTGTAACTTGGTCCGGGTTTTATAATGGGTACAACAAACCTGCAAAAACCAATCCTCTGGATGCACAGAAACAAACATGGACTGAATTAGCTGCTCCCACATGGAACTGGGAAATGTGAAAGCACTTCTTGAATGTAGGACCTCAGTGACGCCAGTGATGATTTGGTTTCAGTGACCTTGGTGGAAACATGCAGCTGATCTGTTATTAGGAGATTTAGATTTTCTATTGGTGTTAATTTTCAGTTTAAGTGCCGCATAGGTTGCTTTAGTGGTTGTCAAAATGGTGTCTAATTTGTCCCCAAAAAATCGCTGCTCCCCGTCCTTTCAGAAGTGCATAAGCAGAGGCTGTTCCTGATCTTTGCCTAGCAGTGCTGTTGGCAGAGTTAGGAATATTAGTTTGTGGAAAAATAGATCGAAGTGGTTCAGGTTTTCCTATTTTGTAGTGACACTCCTAAAACTCTGCGTTCGGAGGTTGCTAGAATAGACTGATGGATCAAGGCAAGAAAATAAATTGAATTTTTGCACAAAATGTTTTTGGTGCAAAAAAAGTACATAAAAAATAAAGAGGTTTTATTAAAGAGCGAGTGAAACCTGACTAGATTTGTGTTGACATGCATTTTAGGATTTAATTTGTGTTGCTTTTGCTGTTAAGAATCATTTCTACAGTGGCTTCCATAGTTTATACTTATTCGTTTATTCTGAGGGTCACTAAGAGAATAGGCAAACACATTGTCAACCTCCCACAGCAAGCAATGACCTCGACCAATCTGCTTCCCTCACACTTGGATTTTGCTGGAGAATTGGGTTACTTTAAAGCAAGCAAAAACGGGCACTTGCCCTCAGTGCAAGGAGCGAGTTACAGACTGCAACTCCTCTAAACAGGGAATCCAAGAAGGACGCAATGGAAAGATTTTTATTTTTTGTCAGGCCTTCTTGCACATCGTTTTGTATGCCGTCTGTGTATTTGGTCGCTACTGTTCTTTGGGACATGCTGTGTGAGATTCTTCCTGTATTGCCTGAAGACCTGCATAATGCCTGTACACAAACATTCCAAGATGGGAAAGATCTATGTAAGCAGACTTTACATTGTGGTCTGGACACCACATACCAAGTTGCTTATGTAATGGTAACCCTTGTCACTATCCGACCACACGCTTCGATGTACTCCATCAGATTTTCCAGAGATGTCTTGCATCATTGAGGGATGTGCCCTTTGAGGTGTCCAGAAGTTTTGGAGAAAACGCCCCTTCAGCTCAGGAACTTTTCAAAAACAGGAGAGCTGCCACTTGCTTCATGGGATTATCCCATGCCTGCTAATCCCACCACAAGTACAGGAAGTTCCCAGGATCCTCTAGGGCCCTCATCTTATGCCAGCAGCAGCTGCCAATGCGGTCCGGTGGCCTACACAGACTTTTCATGGCACTAGAGATATAGGCAGTGTCAAGGGACAAGGACCGCAGTAGCAACAATCCTCTGTTTCCAGGCAAAACTTCTAAACTCCTTCAGATTTCCTTCAAATGGGCAGCTGTGGCTGATGGGGGTGGATAAGAGGTTTCCTACCCTACATCAGGCCTGTCTGTAAGTTGGATATGCCCTCCAATCTCTAATGACACTACTCATTACCTGAAGTTTACTTGCACCCAAATGTTGGATGACCAAGCCAATATCTTTTCCGTTATATAATTTGTTTTTTGTTTTTTTCACTTGCAAACTTAAATTATCTCTTAATATAGATAGTTATTAAGGATTCCAGCAGTTTAGGATAAATTGCTTGAAATATGTTGATACAGTAAAAGGTCTACTGTGTACATACATATTTTGGGATTAGATAAAAGCACTGGAGGGAGGTTGATGGGGGGGGGGGGGTGCATGTCAACAGTTTATGTGCACGCTATATCACATGATATGAGATCACACCCATGGCTTGCCGCTATAGCAGGCTGCCACAACAGCTATTGGTGAACAATATTAGTTCTAAGAATGTTTACAGTGCTTTAGGTATGGATTCCAGATAGTCAAACATCTGTGCCTGCTTATTCAGATTGTGAATCACTCTTTTGTAACTTGTTGTCAAGGTCATGGATTCCGAGCTTTACAGGAGGATCGAGGGGGTCGTAGACTTTGTGTCTCAATATGTTCAGCTTTGCAATTGCTAGAGCTCGGTCTAACCATTTATTATAGTTATTCATATCTTCTGTCTCAGCTGTATCATGTAAGACTGCAAGTTTGAGGGTGGTAACCAAGGTAAGTCCACTTATTTGCTTTTGAGCCTAGATTGCTTCCCAGTATGTTTGTATCACAGGCCAGGACCATAAACTTTGTAATATGGCTCCTTGTGGGTGATTACATCTCCAGCGGCCTGTAACACTGACTGCGTCACACACATGAGTAGCCCTGCAAACATGTCTCAGACCTGCCACTGCAGTGTCTGTGAGTGCAGTTTTGAACTGCCATTTCAACCTGGCAAGTGCACCCACTTGCCTGCCCAAACCTTCCCTTTTACTACATGTAAGTCACCGCTAAGGTTGGCCCAAAGCAGCTCCATGGGCAGGGTGCAGTGTATTTAAAAGGTAGGACATGTACTGGTATGTTTTACATGTCCTAATAGTGAAATACTGCAAAACATTTTTTTCACTATTGCAAGGACTCTCTCTCCCTTGGGGTAACATGGGGATTGCCTTGAAATATCTTAAGTGTAGATTCCCATTGTGAGCAGATGGAGATTTAGCGTTTGGTGACTCTGAACTCACAATTTAATTATACATCTTTGAGTGAAGTTGGCTTTTAAATTGCGTGTTTGAAAATGCCACTTTTAGAAAGTGGGAATTTTCTTGCTTAACCATTCTGTGCCTCTGCCTGTGTAGAATATACTTCTGGGTTGTCTGACAGTTAGGATCTTGTGCATTCACTCCAGACAGTCACACAAAGGGAGCTGAGGTGTGCTTTTCATATCCTGATGGGCCATCACTAGGCTGATGGGCCTTCCCGAGCCAGAGTGGTGGGAGGAGTTGTCAGTGACACCTGAATAGGGCTATGCTTGTCCTCAAAGCTGTATTACTCCCCCTGTAGTGTCTGGAGCCAGTCGGAGAAAGGCAGGGTCTTGTGCACTGCAAAGGCTTTCCTTTGAAGTTTGCCTACTTCAAAGGCAAAAAGAAAGGGGTATAAGTATTAGGCCTCTGACACCCCAAAATCAGAACACTTATGGACTGAGGACATTCTGCCAGGAAGAAGAGCTGAATGCTGTAGGATTGATTGCCACTCTGCCTGTTGCTTTGTTGTCCTAGCCTGCTGCTTCTGTCCTGGGAGTGAAAGGACTGGACTTTGCTTTCTACATACTGCTTTCAAGGTTCTCCAAAGCCTTGGGTTTGCTTGCCTCCTGTTAAGAAGTCTCTGGTCCATCAAAGACTTCACCTGCCAGTGCCTCAGGTCTTCTGCTGAGAATCCTGAGTTGCCAAGTGGTGCCAAATCCAGTTTCTTGGCCCTTGGGAGTGTAACCTGATGATCTTAAGGAGAAAATCCACTCATCGGACCCCAACGCTTGTTTAATTGACGCATTGCTGCATAAGATCGCCGCTGCCTGCTCCGAAGCGTGGTTCCCGCTTGAAGCATCGACCACGGGGTTCACCACAGGCCCCAGTGTGCCATTGCAGCACGTCGGTAAAATAATCGCAGCGTGAGTCATGAGCACCGTGCCACCGAAGTCCGTGGCACCTGCTCTGACTCCTACGCGGCACCTTCTTCCTGGCATTGAAATTGACACAGCGCGTCTAGATTTTCAACGCATCGTCCCTCGACGCAGATTCTTCGACACCGCAGTAAGGAACCGAGGCAATGTGTCCAGAAACCGATGCATCACCTCTCCTGCCAGTAAGGAACCAATGCATCGCCTCCCCTGGATAGTAAGGAACTAACGCATCTGATAGACATTCCTTATCTTAAAATCCTCTCCAGGCACCAGACTGGATCTGGATATTTTCCCAGCAGTACATCTGCACGTCTGCAGAGGGCATCATGTGACTCAGTCTCATGGGTGTGACGTCAGTGTAGTCCATATAAGCCCTACCGCCGTCAGTTCCTTCTTTTTCGCGCTAACATGCGTATCCACACTGCAGTTCCTTTGGCCGTTTTTGGCCTACTTGACTTTTTTTTTTCATCTGCGGAGCAGCGTGCCTTTATTCAATGTCCTCTGGGTTCAAGCCTTGTGAGTCCTGTGGTCGACAAATGCCTGCCATGGATCCTCACTCGATTTGCATGTGGTGTCTGGGTGAGCGGCACGACTCGGAGTGTGACTTCTGTCAGGAGCTCCGACCAAAAGCGTGCAGGGAACGTCGCATGAAGCTCATGGCGGCACGGATATCAGTCTTCAAAGTCTTCTCATCGTCCTCGGTCCCCTCAGCATTCCAGGGACAGACTGCGCATCCTTCCTAGGTGCCTTTCCCGCGGGCGTCAGTCGCCTTCGATATCCGGAGGTCAGTGTCTGTGCCGGCGGTGGAAGTCATGGCGCCTCCCAACTCAGTCACCTACCGCTGATCCCCCACTCTTCTGTTGAAGTGCCGGAGCATAAGTCTGCCCTGTCTCTCCCCACCTGTCCTGGGGCCGGGGCGTCTTTGACACAGATGAGACAATATTCTCAGTCTCTTCTTGGGCCGTCACCTCCCACTAAAGTGCCCTCAGGCTCCACGGAAGTGCATGAGGTCGTACCTGTGACTCCGCCGGTGGGTTCTCCCTCTGCTTCAGGCCTTCTTTTGTGTCTGACACCTCGACGGCACCGGTGCTCAGCACATCACGGATCCCACTTCTGGTCTACCTGCTTCTTTACCTGCGTCGGGCTCTTGTCTGCCGGCTCCGATGGTGACGCCGATCAGCGCTCCTTCTGTCGTCGAAGTGTTGCCTTCTCTGCATTGATCAGCTTCGGTTACGGCGTTGGGTGCGGTGCCAATGGAGCCGACTGTCTCAGACGCCCTTCTTCTGGTTTTTCCTTCGGAGGACCATGGTTTTGGAAGTACTATGGAAGGTGTGGTGTCCTCCTCCAATTCCAGACACGGTACAACCCCTATACAGTCTGGCCAGTTACGTGACTTGGGTGATGCCAGTGGCTCTGAATCTTTGCCAGCTTCCTGTCTCCTCCTGGTTTGGTTACAGATGCAAGTTCTGCGCTGGCAGACCTGTTCAATCGAGTTTCGAGTGCACTAGATTTGCATCTTCCTTCGGAATTGTCCACAGACCTCTTAATTGGTGTTCTACACCCTGCCCAGTCTAATGTTGAGCCTGTACTTCCTTATAATCAATGTCCTGTTGCTTGCTTGGACAAACACGAAACAGGGCTCCCTCTGAATTGCTCAGCTTCTCACAGGAATCGCCCGGCCCCGGAGGATCCCTCCTGCCTACTTGGATATCCCTGTACTAAAAGCTTTGTGGTTCAGGCTGCTTTAGCCACGCAGAATATTGATTTTCTTCCCCCGTCCCTCTGGAAAGGGAAGCCAGGAAATTTGACATTTGTGGTAGGTGTATTTTCTCTTCTAGCACTGCTCTGCACGCTCTGAACACTTTTTGTGTGCTCACCCACTTCTCCTATGCCTTGTGGGACTCTGGAGTGCCTCATGCCCTCCCTTCTAGAGGAAGCCCGGAATGCTCTTGTTCCCCTGGTACAAAATGGGCAGCAAGGTGCCACACTTGGCATCCACTGTGGTATGGATACTACCAATTCTGTTAGGCTTTTGCCTTTTCCATTGCTCGGCACGCACAGTTGCGTATTTCCAGGTTTTCGGAGGCTGTGCTGTCTTAGGGATTCTGCACACACAGAGCTATGCACAGGAAAATAGAACCTCGGAATATAGTGGTGAGCCAACCATAACCCTTAGCACCTAAAACCCCAACCCAACTAGCCTTAGCGTCCCATTAGCACCAATGTACCAATGATTAGACAACCCAGAACACGGTATCTCTCTCTCAGGACTCGCAGAAACAAGAACACTCTTTCGTCCCTCACTCGTACCTGTCCACAACATGCGTAAGAGACACTGTATAGGTTAAAATGTTTATTTCAACTTACGTGCCCTAAGATACAGTACACGTGTCAGTACTACTAGCATAATACATATGAATAATATAATCAGCATAGTTACAACTCCATAGAATACGAACGGGGAAAGCATCTCATAAAGCAGTGGATATATGTCTAACTAACATTACCACCCTCCCCGTGCTGGAAGCCAGTTTATTGTGAAAATAGAAGACCTCTGGGCTTTGACTAGCGAACCCACATACCTCAGTCTATAGATGCAAAACTACATCAGCAGACAATCACAGCTCTTCTCTCTGGAAAGGTTGTCTCCAAGTGTGTCTAGAGCGGACCATCCGCAATATTAAAAGCACACTAAGTTTTCCATGGCAGCTGTACCTAGTGTTATGTCTATGTGTGAGGGACTGGCCAAATCAGCAAGACAAGGAAACGTTGTTATTCGACCTTGTAAATGTTGTGCAGTCTGAGCCGAAAGTGAACAGGAGAAAAGGTGAAAGATAGAAAATGCAGACAGTGCAAGAAGAACTTGGCAAGAGCAGAGGTCGATAGAACAACGGCCCAGAGTAACGTGTGCAAAGGAAAGAATTATGGCAGCCAGGCCCAAGACAACTTAGCGAGGCAGGCAAGGGCCGGGAAGCCACAAACCACAAGACAGTGCAAACTGCTTTGATCGACATGCTTTTTGATGGCACTTCCTGTTTGGTGCGCACGCCAACTCTGCTTTATGCCGGTTCAAGGATAGTCATGGTGGTACGGAGTCTTAACTCTGTTGTTGTACTAAGAGCGTCACAGTTGTTTCCCCTTGTTTTGACTCGTTCCTGCCTTCCTAGAGCGGACTTCTTCCCTCTCCTCCAGGGATACACCCAGTGTGGTTTTCCTGCTTTCTGCAGGTACTTTTTGTCTCGTTTATGCTATCGGTGACCGGTTTACTTTCCAGCCATCTGGAACTTATCTTGCTTTGCGGTCTCCTGGGAGTCTGTTCTTTGGCTTCTTTTGCCATATGAATTTTCCTACCCAAGTACTTACGCTGTGGCAGGTATTCTGTATGTTGTGCGGCTGCACTATTGCCTTGTTCCTTGTATGTCTCAGAGGCAGTTTTGTGAGCTACTTATGTCTTTGCCTTCCTCTTTTCTCTGCCCTTATGTTCTTTTGGGCTATGCTGGTGCTGTAGACAGGCAACCTCTTTGGCCTGATTTGCTTTAATTTCCATCTTCAACACTTTTCAGTGTGGCCCTTTTCTTTGCTTTGTTTTACTCTCTGGAACGCATAGATTTCTCATGTTGGTTCAGGCCTGGTTTCCACAACTTCAGCCTTGTCGTGCTCTTGTAACTGTTTGTTTCCAGCAGTCTAGTATTCTTTTTCCTGTTTTATACATATCTGCCATCGTAATTGTGGGGTAACTGTTGTGTCTGCTGTTCCTTTTGGTCCCCTTCACCTGGGACACCGGTCCCCTTGACTGGTATCCTCCTTTCACAAATGGCTGAGTTTTCCCTTTCTTTCTTTTATCTTACTCCCTCCACTCCCACCTTCGTAGCGTCCCCCCTTTCTCAATGAGAGATGTTACATTTCACCCCCCCCCCCTTCCTTGGTGGAGGTATTTCATTACTTTTTTCATCAATTTTCAGATCATCTGGTCCCGCTTGATCTTTTGTGCTGGCGTCTCCTATTTGGGGATCTTTGGTGATCAGTTTGCAGCCCCTCCTCCAAGGATGGTATTGCTTGGGTATTTGATTCTAAGATAAGGAATCTGCGACTAGATGTCTCTATCAGATGGACAAGTTTCCTTCTGTAACGCCTTATCTGGTAGAGACCGGATCTAGCCGCAGATGCCTGATCAACCCACCCATCCTCCCCGCTCTGTGAACTGAGGGCCCTTTTGTGTCCTAGATTCCCTCTTTGCATTCTACTTCTGTTCTTTCAATCTGTACTCGTTGATACAAGATTTTCCCCTTTTTGGCACACTGTTTTCAGAAACTGTTTCTCTAAGTGGCTCCACGTTATTAGCGCGAAAATAGTCACAAAAGAAACTGGCGTCGGGGGAGGTCTTATTTGTTCTCCGTTGACGTTGCTACGGAGTCGCTAGACGCCCTCTGCCGACACCCAGAGGTACTGCTGGGAAATTTTCTGGATCTAGTCTTGTGCCTGGGGAGATTCTGAGATCAGGAATCTGCGGCTAGATCCTGTCTCTACCAGATAAGGCGTTACCGAAGGTAAGTAACTTGTCCATCACCTCCCCTGTGTAGAAAGGAAGCGCTGCATCGCTTTTCTTTTCCGGCACCTCCCCTGCGCCTGGCATCTTTTATTTTTGAAGCATCGAAGGTACTTTGTGCTAAAACAAACACATCCGTTGATTTCTATGGACTAAACTTGCTTAATCTTTTTAAAGTGATATTTTGACTTGGGTATGTTTTATTTGTGTCGTTTTGGTCTTGTTTTATTCAGATAAATATTGGCTATTTTTTTAAACTGGTGTGGGCTCTATTTGTAGTGTTTTCACTGTAGGGGTGTGAAATACAGAAAATTCTTCACTGTCATGCTGGCCTCATAGATAAAGTCAGCTGCAATTGATTTTTGTGCCCTTTAATTGATATGGGCCATGTTTTCTTGCAATCTGTAGGATTAGCCACACTTGATAGGAATTGGTGAACCTATACTGAGTCTGCTGCGTAGTCTGTGTGCTCTCTGAAACTCTAGGGGATGGTGAAAGGAGATGCCTAGAAGTTTTGGTATGAAAGTAGAGAGAAACTTTGGTATGTTCTGGTCCTCCTCCTGTTATGGAATACTGTAAGGTGAATACTGTCCATATGGCTACAATCCTTCACATCTATTACTTTTCTTTGTACATTCCATAGTTCCATCGCCCAATCGGGAGAGTTGTCCAGTTGTTGTGCAGTGACCCTAGTTTCTGTCTGGGTGAGTTGAGTTCTGAATGAGGATAGTACCATGTGCGTAGATTTTAGTTCTTTATTCGGGTCTGCTTTCTCTGAATCTACTATTGAGATGCTGCTTTTGATCTGAGTACATGCATCAGTGTGTCGTGTGTAACCTCAGACATGGTGACAGCGGTGGCGGGGTGCTGAATTCTTTCTTTTTCTTTCCTCCAGTTAAGGCTTTGGAAAGCGATAATTGCCTGGAGGTTTTGGGGTTCGACATGTTTGTTCTAAAGACTGGCAGTCTGCAGCGGAGCAAATCAGAAGTTGGCCGTTTTCCATGAGGCTGGGCTCTGCCCCTCACCAATATCCTTTCCAAAGAAGTGTTGATATTACACGTGAAGGGAATTAGTAGCTTCTGTCCATGGCAAAGCAAGGAATTGGATGTTGACTGAGTAACTTTCTGGTCTCAAGAAGGGTGAGACTAAATTTCAGAACCAGGGTTCTGAGCTCAGTCCTCAAGAAGTCGACTATAATGACCCAGATGCAAGTGGTTCTGCTTTACCTGGACCCAAGGATTTTATGATGTCCCTGGACATGCAGGATGCGTACTTCAAGTACCAGTCCTTCAGTCCTACATGAACTAGTTCCGCTTTGTATTCTGATCAGACCACTTCCAGTTTACCGTCCTGCCTTTGGGCATTCTCCGGCCTCTTGCGACTTTACAGAGGACATGTCAGAGGTTTGTGGCCCCTTTTGCAGGTCAGGAATGCATGTATTGCTGTACTTTATCTGGCTTGTGAAGGCTGGCTCGCCTAAGCTAGCAGCTGGCTCTGGCCACCTGCACCTCCAGCCTTCATGGTTCACTCCCTTCTGGGCCTGATAGTCTTGCATCCTGCCGGTACCTTGGCCCAGATGCAGGCCCTTCAGTGGAGCCTGCACCGGACCAAATATTGGAGAGACCACTGTGTATCCAACGAGGGCGACTGTGCCTTCCAGTGGTGGATGGTAGGTCCAAGACTGATTTGCAGCAACCATACTCTGTACCTCTTCCCAAAGTCTGTTTTGACATGTGCATCACCTATTGGTTGAGGTCACCTGGTAAAGGTGGAGGTCACAGGACTCTGGTCTCAAGTGGAGCGCACATGCTGTCTGAACCATTCTCTCAAGTCTTTCTGCTTTCCCTGAAGGGCATTTTGGTCTAGGTACTAACAGACAACACAATCACGATGCAATACCGCAACAAGTAAAGTGGCATGGGGATAGGCCCTCTCTGCAAGTGAGGATGTAGTGCTCACTGGTACTTCACGGAATTTCTTAACAGATGGGTAGACAAGCTCTGAAAGTGTTATCTTGCTAACCATGAGTGGTGGCTGCTCTTGCAGGTGGCACCGGCCATCGTCACTCATGGGGTGCTGGTTTGGTAGACCTCTTTGACACTACCGAAAACACTCAGCACCTAGCTTTTTGCCTTCTGGAATTTCCATCTTGATGGTCTCTAGGACAGATTTTCACATTGGTGAGACTTCAACTTCCTGTATGCCTTTCTTCCCTGCCTTCAATACTGCAGGTTCTGAAAATAAGTCCGACTGGAGAGAGTGCAGCTCATTTTCATAGCCCCAGACTAGACTCCGTGCCTGGAACTCCAAACATCTGAATTTCTATGAAGTACACTTCAGTTGCCTCTTTGAGAGGATCTGGTGTTCAAAAATAGGACATAGGTTTACATCTCAGTTTATTCTGTATGTAGGCATTGAGTGGAACCAACAAAGAAGTGGTGGGTGTCATTCTGGCTGCCTGTTCACCAAGTCACTATATTTGGGCCTTTGGCTTAAATTTGTCAGCTGGTATGAGTAGCAGCAAGTCAACCCTCCCTACTGGCCAAACTGTCTGATCTGTCTGTTTTGTCTCTGGCCAGATAAGGTTTTGCTGTAGGCATAGTTGGAGGTTATTTAGTGACCCTTTCACTCCTACAAATTGGCCAGTCAGTTATGACTGACCTCACCTGGTTCCCTCTGCATTCCGCGCAACTGTCGTGCAGGATGATAAAGTGTTCAACAATCAACCCGGAATTACACACCGCACCTACGTTTTGAAAACGTTTCCAATAGGTACCACCAAAAGACTAACTCCACCTCTTGTTTATCAAAACTTGATTTGCTGTCATCTATTCTGCATAAAGAATGGGTCAGCGTGAAATTTGATATTGCAAAAAATGTACTCAGACCAATATTTTACAGTTTTGCATGAAAACCAAGCACAAACACATCTTGCTTTCAAAAGTCAAATACTATACCAACAAGGAAGTGGTTTGAGGAGAAAATGTTTCCTGTAAGAAATTTTTCAGCTTCAGTTAGATACTCTGTGCTTGAACCAGCTTCCCAAAAAACAAAATTGTGTAAATTTTCTTTGCCTTAAAATTTGTAGAATTTTGCAAGCATGATGGAAATTTTACACAAAGAACCACAGCCAAAACTTCACTGGCATGTCTCCAACTTGCCATAAACTAGGAATGTACGTAGCCCAGACGGATTTATTCTCTACATTTATATGCTATAGAAAAAGGACATCTTGAAGACAAGGTTAGTCACCTTACCGCTTGCCAGACTTCTCCCTTTGACGGTTTTCTTCAAAATCTCTCTCTGGAAGTCTACACCAATTTTAATGTGGAAATATTTATTCTAGTTGTCCCGCAAAACATGCTTCGCTTGTATACCAGCGGTGAACTATTACCTGTCTTAAAAATTGACTTTTTGGGCTGTAGAGCTTGATCACCCTTTTTGTGTACTCACTTAATCATTGGTCTCATTTTTTAAAGTCCTAATATATTGTTTGGAAATCTTTCGTAAAAATATCTCTGCATCGCTCCACTGCAAATACACGTTGGGATCTTTTTTTTATTTTATTTTATGCAGAATGCCTATTTCATTGTACATCATTATAAGACACTTCAACTTGGAATATGTTTATCAGCAAATCTGTATTTGTTGTGCACATTCAGTTTTCTTTATAACTGGTACAACATAAAATGTTGAAGGAGAAAACCAACAAAGTTTTTCATATACATAATCTCATGAGTGCAAGTTTTTCTGAGTGGTTCAAAAGTTATGTGGTCTACTTCTGTAGAATGAAGTTTGCATGAAGAGTAGATAGATGTTAATAGTATTTTGGGAGTGTAAAGCACAGGCTAGCAATGTCTCTAGAAAACTTTGTTTCACCTCTTAGTATACAGCTTGTTTTGTTTGTTTCCCAGATTTGTATATTTTTTGTCATATGCTGGCCTTTTTGGATTACTGATACTGTTTGCATGCTCATTTCTTAAACGTGCGCTATAAATCAAATGAACTGTTTCATGCTCATAGGTCAAAGTTTAGACATCGGATCTGGACATGAGACGTGTGGAGAAACCTCGTCTGAGTGTTATAGTTCTCCATCTAGTCCACAGCATGAGGAAAGGGAAAGCCTTGAAAGCGAGGATGAAAAAGACAGAGGTTGGTTTAGTGTAATATTTGCATGCATTTTAGTCCAAACCCCCCCTTTTTTAATTTAGATAAGGATAAATCTATACAGCGCTAGTTTCATTTCAATTTGTGCTGTTGTATATATGAAGTGAAAACCCTTTGTAGGTTCAAATATGCAGGCTTGCATATTCCAAGCATTCCATGTGAGATGCAGCTCTTAAATGTTAGTTATGCTTAGCTTTTGCTCATAATGGTATCAGAATCAGCTTACAGGCATTGAAAACAAAGTGAGTTCACGGATTGTGGCACAGCAAACTATTCATCCAATAAGGCAGAGAACGCATAGTTGTTTTCCCAACTGCTGGAAATGAGAGGAAGCAAGCTTGACCTTCAATATAGTTAAATAAAAGTTTCTTGGCAGATGCTTTTGCAGCCTCCTTTATAATATAATGCAGATTGTACCGTCACCATGAAAACGGATCATCGATATATTTGCATGGGGTGCGTCACCATGCAAATGATGGCATGCCTCACCATTGCACCAGCACCGTATTGCAGTTGGGGCCAGAGTCAAAGAAGCTGGGGAGGGATAGGAAGTAAAAGGAGGGGCACTGAATGTTTCCCACTTATATGTGGTGCACGGTCAGTGTGCATCCAGAGTGTACTTAAAGGAGTGCAGCACCAGGGTCAAAGAAACATACCCTTCTCCCCATGCCTTTCCCTAAAGTATCCTCAAAGTCTGTTGGTATTTGATCTTTATGCCAGGGAATAGAGCCAGTAGTCTCCTGTGGTTGCCCTGGACTCACTCTAACCTCACATTCTGTTGGTGGTTTTGGCTGCTCCTTAATTTGAGTGGTAGTTGGAGGAGCCACCCAAGTCAGAAGACAGAGGTACCCTGAAAAATGTGGCCCCACTTACCTTTTTCTGATTGATATCCCCTGGTGCCAGACAGGATCCAGAATTTTTCGTAGCAGTTGTGCCTGTACGTGAGATAAGGTCACACCCAGGTGTCCGTCAAACTCCTGCTCAAGTCACGGGCCCCTTCCCACTCCAGTTTCTGCTCCAAGAAAATGTCTTTGCGCAAGTTTAAGACTAAGCCCAAGAATAAATAAATAGTGCCACGATTGAAGGAGTCCAGCTGGCATCTTTTCAGTCTTCCAGGTACTAACCAAGGATCAGACTCTGGTGCCATTGTCCAAGCCTGTTCCCAGGTTGGTTTCTGTGCACTCTGAATTTCCGAGGCAGCCATGCTGCAACTTTACTTGGCGATTCTGACTCTGGAGCAGATTTGGGCCCCACAGAGCCTCAGGGGCCCCCCATTGAACTTCTACCAGTGGATTCGGCCCTAGTGCCGACTTACCCTTTAGTGCTTTCAGCCAATCCTTGCCGGCACTAGACTCATCCCACGCAAGAAGCCCAGTTGGTACTATCTGTTCATGTGTTGACTTGGATTGCAGGGCAGCAGCTCTGGATCTGGTCCCAACACTCCACTCCCGCACATTTTGCCCTGTACCAGTACTATGTCTTATGACATTAACAAGTAGGAGCTACCAACTTTGGAGGATCCCCAGCCTCATTCTAGGCACCAATACTACAGGATTGTTGGAAACCTTGTTCACATCAGACTGACACGATTCAAGGGCTTCAAAATATTTCACACAACAAAGACTATGATGAGGAGACTAATAACTTAATCCCCCCCTTGCTAACTGATGCTTGCTTTTACTAGATCTGCAGAATGCCAGTAAACCTAGCACTTTTCCTGGGACAGTGCTGTACTCCTCGCTGGGACTCTGCCCACTGAGAGTGCCTTCTTCATAGTAGTAGTCCACAGAGCAGGAGAAGTCCTAGATGTGCAACTACCAGCGAAACCAAGGCAGGCTTTTTGACCGTTATTAGACCTTGGGACCTGGAACTCTGGGCTACTGCTGTCCTTTAGTGAGGCCCTGACAGATGCTTTGGGACGTGGTCCAAGCAGTGTTAGCCCCACTGTTAAGTTACTCTGTTTCTAGGCGTTACATGCCCGCCTCTGGCAATCCAGCCTGGCTGACCCAACACCTGACTTTAGAGAGCTTGCTAGTTCAGGCATCTAGTAGTAATGTGAATCCAAATGCATTCCTTACTGCGCCTCTGTACAGGTAATAAAAAGCACATCAACACATTCAGGAAAAGTCTTCAACCATCTTTATCTTAGGGTTCCTTATCGGTGTATGTCTTCTGGGAATTATACACACATGCCCTATGGGATGTGGCCATCCCTGATGAATTTTGAAACTCCTTAGCTCAGACGACCCAAATAAATCTTGAGAGCTGGTGTAGACGTGACTGATTGTATTGGGCGCTGTATGGGCACCAATGTGGTTATATGGCACCTTGCATGGATCTGTGCCACAGAATTCTCTGGGGACGTTCAGGCATCCCTGATGACATGACTTTCAATGGCTCCAGACTTTTCAGTGAAAATGTTGGTTCTTGCTTTGAAACGTTTCTTAGGCAGTCGTGCTAAGTCATGCTCCTTGGATCTCACCCCTCTCGTTCATCGGTTTTAGCAGCAGTACTGGAAGTTCAGAGGATACTCTGTGTCTTTCCTACTGCCAGAGAAAGCCCTCAACTTGTGCGGCAGCCAGTACAGCCTTTTCGCAGTGCAAGATACCATGGTGGCAGAGATCATGCACACCAGGACGGCAATCTTCCTCTTCGCCTGCTGCAACTGCAGCTTAGTCACTTAATTTTTTCTGCCCACTTGGCACACTTTTTTTTGTCCTCATTCACCTTTGCTACCGACCTCCAGCATCTTTGTTCCGCCCTCTTACCTTGTCAAGGGGCATGAGATCACAGAGCACATGGGAAGATTTCATCGACCCTCTGATCTCATCTGCACATTTACCAAGGTCTCCATGATCCAGGTCTGGTGTAATCATGGGGCAATTAGACTAGCCTTCCTCCATGAATATTTCCTTATTCTAAGTCTCTTCTCTCCCCTCCTTCCCCCTTTTGTGGTCTACCCCATACCATGCAATTACTGGCTGCCATATTTGAGATCTTCTTGCTGCTTCAGTATGTGTCCATTTCTAAACTGTCTATTACGGAATCCAACCATCGAGTTTAGTAGGAGGTCCCTTTATATATCCATTTTCTACAGATTTTTCTCCTTGCCAACAATATCAAATAAAACAACTTAATGTTGCCTTTACTCCGCTTTACTCTCTCTTCCATGCTCCCAAAGATAATTAATCCAAGGCATACCTTGATATTTGCTTGAAGGCTATCGCTTATATTCTTACCCACGTCTTCCCAGTACTGCTGTATTCTGGGGCACTCCATAAACGTGGATATCGTCCGCTTTTTCCAAACCCCGCTTTATACAGCATGCAGAGTCCCTTTTCCCCAAGTTCAATCGTTTTTGGGGATTCCAGAACACTGTGCAGGGAGAAAAGATGATTTCTTCTAAATAGGCAGGTTTAATGGTGCTGCAAAGTGTGCCCATTGATGCTGGTCATAATTCTTGGATCTGCAGCTTCGGCAAGTTTCTTCCCCATACATTCTCAGGAAGCGCAGAGTCCCCATCCATGATGCGTATCAGCCATCACCACCGTGAAACCTCTTTATTCCATGGATTTACGTTTAGTAGTAGTTCCAAATAGTTAATGTCCCCATCCTCAGTACTCCAAACTCGAGACCAACTTTTTAATTGGAGAAGCTTAAAACTGGAGCTATTACCCTGTGTCAGTCTGTAGATCGTCCCATTGGAGGAGCTTGCCATCCTGTAGTAGTTGGCCCCAATATTGTACAACTGTCTCCCTAATCAGGATTGCCAACTTATCCCCCAAGCATTCTGGAGTACCCGGAGACTTCCAAATAGTTGCATACATGCTATAAAATGGGAGCTTTCTAGCCTGTCTTATCTGTGACCATTGAAGGGCCATAGCCCGCAAGACCTCAAGTCTCGCCTTTTTGTGAAATTTCACATCTCCAAACTTGTATAAGAAGCGAGATTCACCCCCTCTTAAATCTTTCAACATTGCCTTAAGCAGGTAGCCTATTACTGAACGGTCTACACTCTTCAGTAAACACTTAGTTATTTAGCTGAAAAGCCCACGCATAGAGCTGGAAATCTGGCAATGAATCCCCTTCCTTATCTCATCTACTGCAAATCTTCTTCCAGAAGAACCTTGGTCCCCTTGACACCCAAATAAAGCTAGTGTAGTTTCCTTGCAGCTTCTCCAACCCTTTCCTCTTAAAGTGCCAGGTGATTGTGTTGAAAAGAAAGGTACGTTTCTGCAGGATGGTCCTTTTTATCAAGTTGGTTCTACTGAATTTTGCTTATGTAAATGGGCCCTGCTTGTTAACAGTTTAGTAGTATCCTCAAATACCCATTTAAAATTGGATTCTGCTATCCTGTCCAAGTCTTGTATGATTTTAATTCCAGGGTATTTCATCTCCCTTTTAATTAACGATGGACTTATGCCACTCTCCTTTCTCAGCTTACTTGCCAGTGGTTCAGCTTGGAAGTTAAATAGGAGTGGGGGGATAGTGGACAGCCCTGCCTTGTACCTCATTATATTAAATTCTGGTGTTAACCTACCGTTTAAAAGAATTCTGGCTGAGGGATTCTTATAAATCAATGAATCATCCTACGAAATGTATCCCCTAGGTTATAGAGTTTTAAAACCGTATTCAGGTAGGACCAATTGACCCTGTTGAAAGCTTTAGTAGAATCTAATGTCAAAACAGCAAGTGGGAGTTTATAGGTGGTGGTTAAATCTATTGAGCTTCCCTGAGTCAACACCTGCAAGTATCTACTCCGCATGAACCCTTTCTGATCTTTGTGAATTAAATCTCCCACCACCTGACTTAGCCTCAGAATGTTAATAAAACATTTATAATCACTGTTCAAGAGTGATGTAGGTCTACAAAACTCATAGGGGGTGTGATTTAAGATTAAAAAAAAATATATATATAATTATCTGGCATCAGGATTAAAGCGACCATGGCTATTAGCCCCCCCCCCCCCACCCCCAATGTTTGCGGCGGAGGTGCCCCTTTCTCTAAGATTTCCCCAGACATCCTAGTTATAAAGGGTATAATTGACCCCCCGTCCCCCCCCCCGCACTTCGAAAGGTTCTTTGGGAAGACCGTCCTGGCCTACTGCTTTCCCTTTTTTGTTAGTTGACTGCCTGCCAGACTTCACTTTGCACTATCTCATGGTCTAAATCTGTCTACTGAGCATCTGAAAGTTTATCTAATGAGTCCCCTTCTAGCCATTCATTAACCCTCTCTTAGTAACTACCAAATTCTCGGTGTATAAGTCTTCAAAAAATTTAAGGAAATCTTTTTCAATGTCTAGGCTATTCATTAGATGTAATTCTGTCCCCTGGTTCTTTATCTCACCACATTCCTGGCTTGCTCTGTTTTAATTTTCCAAGCCAGCAGTTTCCCTGCGTTTTCTCCATACTCAAAATTGTCACTCTTGACCTTACTCTAGTCTGCATTAACAAAGTAAGCTGATCCTTTCTCTTTTGTAACTGTCTCCCCAATACTGGTTTGTTAATAGCTGATGAGTGCTGATCCAATAGTTGCCTCTCCAGGTGACCCATTTCTAACTCTAGTCCCTCAATCTCCCTTCTGTATTTCCTGTTCTTCTGGTAATGAACCCACATTTGAATTACTAAACTCCTCCATCTCTAACCTTAAGTTATCAATAATCTCCTGATCTAGGAGAAGAGTACGATCAAGGGTCCACCTCTTTGAATCTCCTCTATTAATGGGTTTTATTTCTAATATGACAGCTGCATGGTCAGACAAGTGTGTGGATAAATGCTTAATCTCTTTTATGTCTTCACTCCTAGATTGATCGACTAAAAAAAAAAGTAAATCCTTGCTGAATGGCCATATTTTATTATGGAATGTGTATCCTTGGTCCTGCCTGGCCCTTATTCACAATACATCGTACAAGCCCAACTGTCTCCTGTTTTAATATAGGACTGCATTTTGGGGGAAATATTAGCCCTGCTGTTAGTAGATATATCTAATTTGTTATCCATGATTGCATTGAAATCACCTGCCATAATAATGGGAGAGGAGAATTCTAATAAGTTTGGAAAAAGATTTTAAGGGGTTCACTGTCATCCATATTAGAACCATAATAGCCCACCAAGGTGTATCTTTTGTTGGTTAGTCGGAGGTTGGCAATTAACCCATCTACCCAACTTGTCTGTCATATTTTCTGTTATTATAGCCTTGCCCGTGTTTTTTTTAATTAGAATAGCCACTCCTTTAGTGTGACAAATCTGATCTGTGCAAACCACCTGTTGGACACACGCCTGTCTACTAAACAAGTCTAGATGTTCTTTCCTAGTTAAATGCTTTTCTTGTAAAGTAATGATGTGAGCTGTTGAGTCCCTTAAATACGGAATTATTCTTGATTGTCATCTACTTGTGCGAAACCAATTTACATTTCAGGAGATAATTTACATTGGTACTGCCATGCCCCTAGCTCTAAGACCCATTACAGCTTATTGTGTGGAACAATGGTCTACAAAACTATTTATCTCAAAGGGGTTTCCTGGGGACTTTTTATCTTTTTTTCCCTTTTTGCTCCCAACCCTGTGCTCCTCGCTCCCTTGCACCCACCTATCCTGCCCAGGGAGAATCTTCTTTTGCTTCTTCATGGAGTTAACAGCCCTTTGAGTGCTTGTGATGCAGAAAGAGATAATAAAGTAAAAGTATCCTTAACAGATTGATTGTTTGTTCCACCATTGATAGCTCATATAACCCCATGGTGGTAAAAAATGTTAGCGTAAAGGGGTATGAGCTACTATCCTTAAGTCCGTTTTTATATAGCGCAGCTACTCACCCTTACGGGTCTCAAGGCGCTGGGGGCCGTAGTGGAAATTAAGTGAGCTATTGCCCAGAGTCACACGGTGCTGAGCTGCCGCTGGAGCCAGGGATCGAACCGTGAACCCTGTGCTCCGAAGTCAGCTGCCGTGGCCGCTGTACCACACCCTTGTGGTGGGTTTCCTTTCCTTATGGTTTCAATCAATTCATCCGCCTCCTTGTAGTCCCTCAAGTTGTACATTTTGTTACTATACATTAACCCTAAGGGTAGCGGGAAATTAAACTGAGCAACTGGGGCAACTTATAACATTAATAGAGATTTATTGCCACCCAAAAAAGTTGGTGGGCTCAGGCCAGTTTGAGATCTTCAACTTCTGAACGTTTTCCTACAAAAAGACAAATTCAAGATGCTGACTTTGGCCCAGGTCCTTTACGGCCTGGATCCAAATGATGCCCAGGCTGCAGTCCCACCAATGCTGCTTTTTCCTTTGTGGTGTGGTCGGAGCATTTTCAATTCTCTAGCCTGTCCTTGGGCCCTTTCATGTTTACGACTGTGATGGCTGTAGTTGCAGCCCATCTTTGCAGGCCAAGGATTCAATGAATGGCTGCTAAAGCCAGGTTCTGCGCAGTGAGTTGGGCGCTACCTCCCAATGATACTAACCATGCTGTTATCTCTGGGGTGTTCCATCACTGAGCCTAAGTCCCACCTGATGCCTGTGCAGAGGATTTTCTAAAGATGGGCCATCCTGGACATCATGGAATTTTTCCACCCCTGCAGTGCGTCTGAACATACATGATATTATCTCTGTGTTTCAGGCTCAATAATGGGTTCTCTCGTGGGCTGTTTTAAGGCTTGGAGTCTTGACCTCATGCATCTTACTGGTCCCACTTGCCCTCTGGCCCATGTGAGCCTTGCAATGTCCCTTTGCCACTGGTGGGTTCAACAGCAGTGTTGTCTTTTAGGCTGTCCTGTGTCATTCCTTTCACCCTACCCCACCCGGATTTTTAGTTTGTGTCAAAAATTATTGACTCTGGATTAGGGAGGGGCAGGCGCATTCGAGAGAAGTGGAGATCAGGAGCCTTAGATATCCATTGGAGCAAAAACTCCAAATCAACCTCCTGGAGCTCTGCTGCATTCGGTTGGCTCCGAAGGTCTTCCTTATTAGTTAAGGGGAGGTTGGTTCGGGTATTGACAGACATAACCACCATGTGGTACTGAAACGAGCAGGGTGATGTGGCATCATAGACCCTGCGTCAGGAGGTGCTGCACATTTGGAAATGACACGGACCTATGAGGGAGGTTCCTAGTAGCCAATAGTTTGGCACGTTCGCTGAATGCCAAGACAGGTGAGTTGAGCAAGGTCAGATGGTGGATCACAAATGGCATCTTCATCTTTGTGACTGGGGCATGTTTTGAATGGATATTTATGCCACAGCTGAGAATGTGCAGCGTTATGCTATTTGAGCAATGGCAACTGAGCGGTTTAGGTTCATTTGCTGATGTAGTGGATGGTATTCTTGCAGCTAGGCGCCAGTCTACCAAATCTGCATTTACGGGCCATTGAATGAAGTTTGTGGCCTGGTGCAAGGACCATCCAGTTAATTCTCTACAGTCCATGTTATTCAATGTTTTGTTTGTGCAATCACTGGGTCAGCAAGGCTTTGCAGTGGGCACGGTTAAAATTTGTCAGCCCTTTTGGCCAACCTTTGTTATTCAGTCACGAATTGTGGTGTGCTTTCTAAAAGTACTCATGTACATGTTCTCACTGACACTTTTCAGTATGCCCCAGTGGGACCTTAACTTGGTCCTTATGTTCCTGATGTGCATGCCTTTTGAGCCCATGCACAGCACTTACTTCGACTGCTATCAAAAGTATTCCTCATTGCAATTACTTCTGCACTCTGCATCTCAGAGCTGCAGGTTCTATCAGTGCAAACCCATCCACACCTTCTTCAGATTGATTCTAAATGATACTTTCAACTGCAGATTCTCTTCCAGGGGATATTCATCAATAGTCCTAAGCACTGAATAATCCCCGCCCACGTGCGGGATCCTGGAGCATATTTAAAAATACATATATATGTGTATGTTTAGACAAAACAAGTACAGAGTACTTCCAAAACATACATATATACATGTATACATATATAAGTATGCAGCCTAATCTACTTCAAACAGGCTAATATGCCAAAATTACATGGGTTTTTTCTTTTTTTTTAGAAAGGGAAAATAATCTCTAATATAAACACTGTAACAGAGAATATACACTGTAATAGTGTTCCAACACAGCCCTTTATTTTCAGAAAAAAGGCAAGTAATAGCAGGCAATTAGCTCATAGGGTGCATAGAAGAAAAAAACGTCACAGTATCAAAAACACTGGCACCCTGCCTTTAAGGATTCCAAGAACCTGGACACCGTGCCTTTAAGACCTCCAGGAGCCCCCTGCTCCCATCATGCACCACAGGTGACAGGTCAGTTCTTTTTTCCGGCTCCTTCTGTGAGGATCCTGGAGCTTGAGCTCGTCTTTTCTTGGCTATTTCTAGTCAGAAATTGTTTTTTTCTCCCTACATTTGACATTTTTGACTGCTGGTAGCTGTTCTCAGTGATTTTCTGACTAATTAACTTTTTTTCTGTCAGAAATGCCAGCTTTATTCAATAAATGTCCTTCCTGTGGGAAGAAGATGGCAAAATCGAACCCACACTCCGTGTGCATCGTGTGTTTACCAGCTTTTCACAACCCTGAGAAATGTTGTTACTGCCAGCATTTCTCCAAGATAACTCTCCGTGACAGGGAGAAGATTAAACTTCATGCCTTGCTGGAGAGAGGAAATAGTCATTCCAAAAGTGGCCTTGGGAGCACTCCTGCTCTCAAAGAGCCCTCCTCTCAAGAAGAACGCAGAAAACGGCGTCGATCTCCTTCTCCAGCGTCAAAAAACAAGATCCCTGAATGTTCGCCGTCGAGATCAACGTCGAGAAAGCAGGCAAGGCACTCGTCACCGTCTAGGGACAGATCGTCGTCGAGACGGCAACAGCCTCCGTCGCCGAGAAGTAAGTCGATGTCGAGGCACCTGTCGTCATCTAGGTCTCTGCCTCCTTCGCCAAGGTCGGCAGCGAGAGGTTCGGCGGCGAAGACTCTGCCGCAAGCCTGTAGACTGACAGCGTCAAAATCTCCATCGACGTTGAGACGCTCGCCGTCGAAGTTGGCGTCAAAGAAAGACTGTCGACGTCGAAGACGCACTCCCGGTCCAGAGGAAGGTCGACGTCGAAGAGGCCGAATAAGGACTCCTTCGCGGAGGCAAGAGTTCTCAAGCATCTCGCCGCAGGGGCGGTCGACGTCTAAGGCGGCACAATTGGTGTCGTCTGCGAGACATCGTTCGACATCGAGAGACAAAGATCCTGCGGTAGCTTCAGAAGAAGTGCCAGAAAGACCACGATCGACGTCGAGGATGCATTCGACGTCGAGGGGAGCCTCATCATCCCCTGACATTCATATCATCCAGGTTACACCGGAGGGATCTCCGGTTCAAGGTGAAATGACTCCTCCTGTCAGTCTTTCTCCTAGATGGTTAGAAGGCATACGACACTGGAAGGTTCCTGGTGCTGAAACCGGTCGCAGAAGTCCGGGCTCGGATTTCTCCAGAACATACTCTCCCTCCAGAGTCTCTGGTGGACCTCCTCCTACTGCATCCACGAGAAGTAGGACCCCGAGAAGGGCTAGGTCGCCATCAGTCCGTCGCTCACGATCTCGTCATTCTCCTACCCCGAAAAGGAAGAGACGAAGGTCACCATCTTGGTCCACTTCCACAAGGTCTTCTATAGGAGACTATTCTCCGACTGTCTACAACGCCACCATCCAGAGTTTCCCCAATCGACGACATAGGGACTTTTAATGAGGTCCTATGCAGAGGTGCCACCAAGCTTAACATTGGTATGTCCGCTCAGACAGTCTCTACATCTGTCATTTTTGAAACATTGCATCATAGATCCTCTGCGAGACCTTTGTTACCCTTAGTCCCAGGTCTTTTGGAACCAGCAATGCAGACTTTTCTTACTCCTGCAACAGTGGGTTCAGTGCACTCCCGTATTTCCAAGAAATACAAAGCACCAGATCAAGATCCACTTTTCCTACGATCGGACCCTCCTCCGGACTCTGTCATTGTGGCAGCGGCCAGGACGGCACATTCTGCTATGTTCTCTTCTTCAGTTCCCCCAGAGAAGGATAGTAAAAACATGGATTCTCTGGGCAAGAGAATGTGCAACACTTCTGCTGCAGTGATGAAGGTGACCAGTGCTTCCGCTCTCTTGGGAAGGTACGACAGATCGCTCTGGGACTCCCTGTCACGATTCAGTGAGAAGCTACCAAAGGAAGATCAACAAGACTTCCAGGAAATCCTGCAGGAAGGTGGCTTGGTAGCGAACCAGGCGATTAGTGCAGCGGCAGACTCATCCGATCTGGCTGCACACGGCTATTCCCACGGCATCTGTTCGAGACGCTCATCCTGGTTGCGCCCCACTGGCCTTAAACCGGACGCACAACCGAGGATTGTGAATCTTCTGTTTAATGGCTCCTCGCTGTTCAGATCTCATGCGGACGACGAGATGTCCAGAATGAAGACGGAACTGGACACGGGTAAGGCCGTTAGGTTGGAGAAGCGGAAGGAATTCCGAAGAAGGTTCCGTCCCTACGACCGGCGTTCCTTTCAGCAGAGGGTTCAAACCCCTCAGTGGTCCACCCAACAGCAACATCATCCCAGGTCACACTACCACCAGAGAAGACTGGGTAGAGGAAGGGGACCTACAAGACAGCCGGCATCCACATCAAAGCCACCAGCAAAACAATGAGCGATGGCTTCCTCCATGCCCGTTAGCCACTCCGGTGGGAGGAAGTATCTCGTTTCACCTGGCAAAGTGGAAGACAATCGCAAACGACAAGTGGGTTCTGAATATTGTGCAGAATGGCTATTTGCTCAGATTCAAATCCCCACCTCCACCAGTTCCTCCACGAGGCAAATTCCTTCAAAATCGCCTCTTGTTGCAGGAGGTGGTGAACAGTCTTCTGCGAAAAAATGCCATAGAAACTGTTCCTGTTCAACATCGAGGGCAAGGGATATATTCCCGTTATTTTCTGGTACAGAAAAGAGGTCCCACCAGAGAATACAGACCAATACTCGACTTGAGGTTATTGAACAGATTCATCCGCAAAGAGAAATTTCGGATGTTAGCTCTGCACCAAATCTTCCCTCATCTACATCAAGGAGACTGGATGTGGGCTATAGACCTGCAGGACGCCTACTTCCATGTTCCGGTGTCCAAGAAACATCAAAGGTTTCTGCGATTTCAAGTGGCTCACCAGCATTTCCAATTCAGGGTTATCCCATTTGGGCTCAAATCGGCCCCCCGGACCTTTTCAGAATGCATGGCAGTGGTGGCAGCTTTTCTAAGCAAACTAAGGATTTTCATTTACCCTTATCTGGACGACTGGCTCCTGAAGAGCTCGTCACCCTCTCTGCTTCAGAGTGCTCTATCATACTGGCTCCAACTACTGGAAAAATTGGTCCTACGGGTCAACTTCAAAAAGTCGATCTTATATCCGACCCAGAAAATCCACTACCTGGGTGCTTCATTGGATACCGTAAAAGCAAGCGTGTGTCCTTCGGAGGAGAGGTTATCCTCAATCAGAGAGAAATGTCGCAATCTTCTCATCTCTCAACATCCCACAGCCAGACAGGTTTCATCGCTCCTGGGGTCAATGGCGTCATGCATCTTCATCGTACCGAACGCCAGATTGAACATGCGTCCTCTGCAGCAATCTCTGGAGGACCAGTGGATGCAGACATCGGGTCTCTGGGAAGACCGTGTGCCTCTCCCCCAGTCGGCCAAGGAGTCCATCAGATGGTGGATGAAGCGCTCCCACCTCCTGAAAGGAGTTCCTTTTCACCAGGACCCTCCTGCTCAGTCAGTCGTCACGGATGCTTCTCTTCAGGGCTGGGGGGCTCATATGGGTCCTCTCCAAGTGCAAGGCCTTTGGTCAGAGGCAGAGCGAGGTTATCACAACAACCTGTTGGAGCTGAGAGCTGTGCATCTAGCTCTCAAGTCTCTGTTCTCTTCTCTCCAGTCCAGCTCCCTATTAGTTCAAACAGACAACACCACAACAATGTATTATTTGAACAAGCAGGGCGGCACCAGGTCGAGACCTCTCTCTCCAGAAGCGCAGACCATCTGGAAATGGCTTCTCGCAAGAAATCTAAGCATAGTGGCCATTCACCTGCCAGGAACTCTAAACATCTAAGCAGATGCCCTAAGCCGGGACTTCGTCGAAGCTCACGACTGGGTGCTCAACAATGAGGTCACGCAGGACATTTTCCAACAATGGGGAGTGCCAGACATCGATCTGTTTGCAGACGCGGCAAACGCCAAATGCCCCGTCTTCGCATCCAGGTTTCACCAACCAGGTTCACGGGGCAATGCCCTTTTGATAAAATGGTCTCAGACATTGCTATACTCCTTTCCACCAATTCCGTTGATTCCTGCAGTGATCAACAAATTCTACAGGACCAACACCAGAATGATCCTGATAGCTCCAGAGTGGCCTCGTCTGTGGTGGTACCCGGACCTTCAGCTTTCAGAGGTTCCACACAGGATGTTACCATGCCGCCCAGACTTGCTGTCCAAGAACAAGGGGAAGGTTTTTCATCCCAATCTCTCATCCCTGAGATTGACGGCATGGCTCCTGAAGTCCTTCAGTACGGACATTTAGCCTTACCTTCGGAATGTATGAACATTCTCAAGGAAGCCAAGAGACCTTCCACCAGGAAATCGTACGCTTTCAAGTGGAAGCGATTTTACTTATGGTGCATGAGCAATGGTCATGATCCAGTTCGGGGACAAGAGCAGGTGATCTTGCCGTATTTGCTACATTTGGCCAGATCTGGCCTGCAGTTCTCCTCCATAAAGGTTCATTTAGCAGCTATCACTGCTTACAGAAAGTCTCCGACACGGGTTTCCTTTTCCAAATCCCTGTAGTTAAAGATTTTCTTGAGGGGATAAAAGGTTTTCCCACCGATTAGGTCTCCATCTCCACCTTGGGAGCTTAACATAGTTCTGGCGAAATTGATGGGTTCTCCTTTTGAGCCTATCCACAAGGCTTCTCTACAGCACTTGTCATGGAAAGCTGCTTTCCTAGTCGCCATCACCTCTGCACGCAGGGTTAGCGAGATCCAGGCTTTGTGTTGTAAAGAACCTTATACTGTTTTTCATGCAAACAGAGTGGTTTTTTTTAGAATCCATCCAAGTTTTCTGCCTAAGGTGGTTTCGGATTTCCATATCAATCCGGTCATCACTCTACCCACATTTTTTCCCAATCCCTCAACTCCTCCTGAGAGGTCCCTTCATTCTCTAGACCTTAAGAGGGTTCTGAAGTTCTACCTGGACAAAACAAAGGGCTTGAGAAAATCAGACCGACTGTTTATAAACTATGGTTCCATAAATACTGGTTCTGCGGCTTCCAAAAGATCTATCTCTAGGTGGATTGTCTCTTGTATATCTTTCTGCTACCAACTGGCCAACAAAGCCTTCCCGGGAAAACCTAAGGCTCATTCTATCAGAGGAAAAGCCTCTACCACGGCTCTCCTCAGGAATGTACCTATTGCAGAAATTTGTAAAGCAGCCACGTGGCAATCAGTACACACTTTCACTCGCCATTACTGTTTAGACTCCGACACACAGGCGGATGCTCAGTTTGGGCAAGCCGCTTTAAGAAATCTGTTTGGGTAATCTCATCTGTAAAATGTTGTATTTGATGTACTTATAGTGCTACTCGTCCGCAGAGAAGTGGGTATGGGCTTGCTATTCTATTCAGTGCTTATGACTATTGATGAGTATCCCCTGGAAGAGAAGGACAAGTTACTTACCTGTAATCCTAGTTCTCTTCCAGGGGTATACTCATCAAAGTCATAAGCAACCCTCCCCCTCCCCGGATGAGTATTGACAGTATAGTATTGTTTTTGACTTTTCTGCCAAGATTCCTCTGTTTGTAAACCGTAAAAAAGAACTGACCTAACTGTCACCTGTGGTGCATGATGGGAGCAGGGGGCTCCTGGAGGTCTTAAAGGCACGGTGTCCAGGTTCTTGGAATCCTTAAAGGCAGGGGGTGCCAGTGTTTTTGATACTGTGATGTTTTTTCTTCTATGCAGCCTATGAGCTAATTGCCTGCTATTCTTGCCTTTTTTCTGAAAATAAAGGGTTGTGTTGGAACACTATTACAGTGTATGGTCTCTGTTACAGTGTTTATATTAGAGATTATTTTCTTTAAAAAAAAACATGTAATTTTGGCATATTAGCCTATTTGAAGTATATTAGGCTGCATATTTATGTATGTATACATGTGTATATATATATGTTTTGGAAGTACTCTGTACTTGTTTTGTCTAAACATACACATATATATGTATTTTTATATATGCTCCGGGATCCCGCACGTGGGCGGGGATTATTCAGTGCTTATGACTTTGAGTATACCCCTGGAAGAGAACTAGGATTACAGGGACGTAACTTATCCTTCCTTACCTTTGAATATCCCCCAAGCTCTAGACTGGATCCAAAGTGCCAGAGCAGAGCTGCATATAAGGGCCACATCTGTGCACTGATGTCTGTTCCTTTCTTTCTGCACCTTCTGACGCTCCCACCTTGTTGGTCTTCTGATAACTCATAAAAACAGCTCTCCCTGACTGCAGGAAACAGATGTCAATCACAGACCCACACGAGGTGTGCCTTTGGGGCCTGGGCTCCAGACAATACTCGCAGTTGTGATAAATGCACCTTAGTGCACCTAGTCACAAGGGCCACCAACGGAAGAATGTCCCTCCGGTACTAGAATTACAGCTGCATTCCATTGCGGCTAAAACAATTGATCTTGCGTATATGCCAGGGGTTTGGCATATAGGCAAGACAGCCTTCCCAGCCAGTGCTGCTGCAGAGAGCCCAGTCCTTTCGGGTATGCTGAACCAGCATAGCACAGGCACCAGCCCTCCAGCTCCTCTTTCCGTCCATTGGCAAACACATCGCTTTAGTTTGCCCTCAGCATCTTATGCTCAACCAGGGGATGGGTGGGGGAGGGAGGGAGCGCGGGGGCTACACCCTGCCTTTTCTCTCCTCTCCGTATACTTTCTACACCAGAATGAACTTTGAAAGAGTATCTTTCCCAGCCTTCTACAGGAGGTACCCTTGTTGCTCTCCAAAGTTGCCATAGTCAATACCAGACACAGAGAAAGTACCAGGTCCTTTACCTCCACTACTTTCTAAACGAAAAAAAAGGATGGGTGCTTTTCCCAACACTAACCAGGTCTCGGAGGAGATGGCCAATGATCTGTAGTAGTGGTTGATAGACTGCTGTTGTCCTGCGGCATGCCACTCTCCGTCCCCCACCCGTGTGGTCAGTGGTGGCCGATGCATTGCAACTGGGTGATTGGGGGGAAGAGAAAGTCACCTTGGAGTGGTGGCGATCAGAGGCCCCTGGTCTCAAGTGTAGTGCCAGCTCCAAATAACCTATTGGAGCTACGGGCCAATCATCTGGCACGGAAGGCTTTTGTGCTGTTAATCAGGGGAAGGCTGGTGCAGGTTCTCTTGGACAGAATCAGTCATTTGGTACTACAATAAGCAAGGTTGTTGGAGGTCTTGGGTTCTGTACCAGAAGGTTTTGCGATCTCTGGAGGTGGCTGGAGCGCCATCACATCTTTCTCGTCTCCAAACACCTGGCAGCTTCCCTGAGTGCCAGGGTGGGGAAACTTAGAAGGCCCCTGGCAGGCTAGGGTCACACCTGCCTTCTTAGGTGACTCAGGGAGTCTTCAGTCAGTGGGGAGAGCCCTGGTTGGAACTTTCGCCACCATCGTACTTACATTGTCAATGGTTTTGTGTTGGAGTTTTCGAAAGAGCAGATGTTAAAAGATGTATTCCACCTCTAACGGATCAAGGGACTTCTGTAGGCCTTTCCACCACTACCTCTACTGGCATTTGGGAAGGTCAAAAATGACCAGGTTCAAGTTATCCCAATTTCCCCGAAGTAGGTCAGAAGAGTATGGTACCCAGAGCTCATGGGCATCTGTCATTCGATCAGGCTACCTCTTCAGGAGGATCTCCTGTTTTAGCAGCATGGCAGGGACCTGTATCCGAATCTTTGCAACTTACACCTCCATACATGGAGATTGAACTGCGACAATTGACTGCTTTTGATCTGCCGCCTTAAGTGGTGGATGTTATCCTCAGTCAGATGCCCCTCCACATAATCCATCTACGTGTTCATAACCTCTTGTGGTGCCAAACTGACCCCTTAGATTTATAGTTGTTGGACGTCCTTTGGTTTTTGTCTTCTGCCCAGCAAGGCCTTCAGTGAGCACTGGAAAAGGCTATTTCTTTCCCTATGTGGCTTTTCTATGTTTGGAGGACGTACTTTCCTGTTTACATTGCCTGTTGTGATGATGTTTATTAAAGGTATGACACACATGTTCCCTCGCAAACACTTTGATGCCACAGTAGGATCTTAATTTGGTTTTACACTTTGCTTATATGTACGCCTTTTGAACCTATGCATAGTTATGTCTCCTTAACCTGAGGACTGGTTTCCCTATTTGAATTATGTCAGGTCGTTGCATGAGTGAACCGCAGGCACTGTCAATGCAAGTGCCCTACACCACATTTTGCCCAGACACAGGTGCTGAGAACTCTGGTGGCATTCTAACCAAAAGTAATGACTCACACATTAGGCAATCCGTTACTCTGCCAGCGTTCTTTGCTCCCTCTCACCCTTCAAGAGAGGAGAGGTTTCATCGGTTTGACCCCGTAACGACTTTTAGCTGTTACATCGTATCTAGGATCATAGAGTGGACTATCAAATGTTTTGTGGGGGTCTCTAGAGGAAAAAAAAAGGGGAGGCGGTGCAAAGAGGGCCTTGTTGATGTGGCTAGCCCTCTGCATTAACACCTGCTATGCACCAACCAAGAACCCGCCTTAGAAGGTTTAAGGGACTGTTCAGCCAGGGCCAAGGCTGCAAATCTGCATTGGCATGTGGGAGCCTGTCCTTGACCTCTGCAAGGCTGCAAAATGGGTGTTGGCGCTTATGTTAACTAAGTACTACTGCCTTGACAGTCAGATCTGGCGTGAGTACACTGCGCCCACTAGCTTCTGTAAGACCCTTTGATCTTACACACTCCACAGACATCCCACCTTAGAGAGGTACTATTATGGTATCTGTTCTAAGGTGAGGAATCTGCAGTTGAATGTATCTGTCAGAATAAGCTATTTACCTTGGGTTAAGCTCTTTCTGGTGGGTTATCTATTTAACCACAGATTCTTCACTGTCCTCCTCGTCCTGTGTACTAGCTCCTAAAACTGTCCCAAGTTAGTGTTAAACACAGTAAACAACAATTGTTCATGTTCAGCGTCTGAAGGCACTGAAATGGAAAGATAAGATACTGCCTCTCCAGATCGCAGGGGTAAGGTTTATATGCTGCTCCAATCTGTCATTTTTGTAGCAGTATGGACCCAGAACGGAGCCACATGACCACCACACCTACTGGTGCGCAGGAACACTGCTACAAAAAATCTCCAATCTAGATAAATATTCTAAGGTGAGGAGTCTGAGGTCAGGCTATCCACCAGAAAGAGCATTACCGAAGGTAAGTAACTTTTACTTTAAAGCTCGAGTTACATATGCGACCCTCCTTTCTTACAAAGGGGGACATTCCTGAAATCAAAGAAGAGGGAAGAAAGAAAATCTGAAATGGTGGCCACATACTGGGGCATTGTGGGTTTGTAGTGGACACAGTATGCAGGCTTTGTCTAAGTGAACACCCACCAAACGTGATGTAAAAAAGAAATTCTAACACTTCCACACTCAACCACTATATGGCAGAATTATGCACAGCATATGAATGTTTAAGATCTTCGAGCACAAAACCATAATTACTGGTTTCTTCTGGCCCTCTAATCGGTATGTGGCTAGGTGTCTTAAACTGGCCCCCAGGGATCCAGATTTCTTGGCGAAACATCTTACACTGGAAAGCTTTGTAGTCCAGGCACCAACAAGTATGTTTAACCCAATTTCTTTTCCTACCTATCCTCCGGATAGTCAAAATAAATTGATGCTTTTGGAAAGAAATGTTCACTACTAGCTTACCTTAGATCCATCGACGCAGTATGCCTCATGGGTAGGGACATATGCTTTGTGGCACTTGTCCAGTAAGACCTTACCAGCTGTCCCGTAATGCCTCACTATCCCAAGCAATACAAGATGACTAGGACATGTTTTGCATGCCAACCTGGATACTAAAGAGTGCATAAGGAGAGCTTTTGTCATCAGCTTTGCACTTAGGAGGCACAGCTGAATGAGCCTGACTAAGTTTTCTGGAGCCGTGCAAGCGCCCTTAATGGAAATGCCCTTTGCCGCGTTCAGTTTACTTGGAGAGCAATCTGATTTGGCACCAGAACAGTGGAATTACAGTTGTGCTACAACACTATCCTGTGGTGTGTATTGGCTCAAACCAAACCGTTTCAGCAACAGTACTGAAAATTTAGGGGCTAATCCCGGGGTGTCTAGCTTACCATCAGCACCAGCCTCCAACCTGTAAAGCAGCATACTCAGTCCTTTCTGGAGAGGACATGGCAATGGCAGTGGCCTTTTGGGCCAGCAGGTGCAACAGTCCTCCAAACTTTGCACCTCTTATCAAGCCACTTTAGTTTGCCTTCATAGGCACATGACCAGCTGGTAGGGAGCAATGGCATTTTCTCCCCAGCTGATGATCCATCACATTGGACAGGTGTCTTGCAGATTATTCACAGGGGTTCCATTCTGCCTTTCCCTTCTTTTTTTCCTCTCCGTCCCTTGTTTTCTCACACCAAATTGACTTTTGGAGACTCACTCCATGATCTTGATGCAGGAAGTCAACCCTTCTCCTTACTAAGGGTGCCAGTGAGTGGGTAATTAACTCTGAGAAGAGGGGGTGCTACGTGCACTACTTCAGGCCTATATTAGACCTTTAGCCATTGAATGCCTTTCCAAGGAAAAGGGAATTAAAAATTCTCAGTTTCTGTTTTGGTCTGAACTCAGGAGACTGGGGTGTCCCGGGGTCTGAAGGATGTATATTTCAATAACCCTTTCTTCAGTCCCACAGGCGTTACCTTCAGTTTGAGGTGGGATTGGAACACTTTCAAATTGTCGTGCTCCCCTTCTGCCCCTTGGGTGTTAACAAAAGTGATGGTGGTCTTTGCCCATCTTCAAAGGTTGGGTATACATGTGTTCCCATATGTCAAGGACTGTTAGCTGAAGGTGGGCTTGTGACAGTCAGTTATAGACCACCTCTAGGTGGCAGAAAACCCGATATCTTTGGGGTTTACCATCAGCAAGCTGCAATCACACTTGTGTCCCCACACAGAGGATTCCCTTCATTAGGGTGAACCTGGACATGGTGGCATTAGGCTTTTCCACTGCCACAACAAACCCATCTCCCTACCTTGTGCATCCTCCTCATTCTGAACGCCAGCTGCCATATGCTGTCTGTGCAGTGGAATCGAATGCTAGTAGGCCTAGTACCAGGCCTGCCTCTCTGACTCATTCTTATCTCACAAGAGACTGATCAGGATCTACAGTGGTGGATGGCCAACACCACCCTGGCATGCTGCAGTCCACTCAACCGTCCCCAACCAGGCTTCACTGAAGAGATCGTGAAGTAGGGACAGTAAGAGATAGACCAGTGAAACGGTGTGCTCTTTTCACTTAGGATTTTATGGTCATTTATGGTCTTTTGAACAGTGCAAATGTGGCATTAATGTTGAGGATAGTTGAAATCTCTCTCTCTCTCTCTCTCGCTCTCTCTCCTTCCCTCCCTCTCTCTCCCAAATGCCTCCTTAAAACAGCATTCAGTGCACCTCAACTAAATCTCCTGCAAGAAAAGAAGACCTCGTGATCTGCCTCCTTGCACAGATCATAACTGTAACCCCTTTCAATCTGGTCTTTGACCGTTTACATTCCATGACAGTGATCCTGATGTGTGCTTGTTTACTTTCTAAATCATTAATGTCCCCTACTAAAAACACTTTTGTTCTCTGCATGCCTATTTTTGTTGGGGAAGAATAGAATGGTTTGGTGGGGGGGGGCTAGGGGAGGGATCCGATTTGGAAAATAGTTTGAGTGGTACTTCATGTCTAAACTGGCCTTTCAGTAAAGCCTTAGGAACTGTAAAAAGTTATAGGAATGGTGGAGAATAAGGTAAGGAGAATGAGTAATTCAGGGTGGGTTTCGGAGGAAGAATGGTTGCTAAAAAGAAAAAGTATGTAAAAAACTAAACTTGGGTAGGAGCGGTGGGAGATGTGAAGGCTTTTTAATCTTGCAGCACACACCATTTATTTGCTCAAGAATTTCCTCTAATTTTGAATGTCAGTGCAGCCTGATGGAAACTATCATTGAATGGTCTCACAATTATTAATTTTCAGTTGGGAGTTCATTCCCTTACTCTGTTATAGTCAAGGACACTGTTGCACCTTAAGTAAGGTTAGTTGCTTATGCACCTATAATACCAGAGTGTAAGCCCTTCCTCTTCATTTTCCTGCATCTTTCCCTTTTTCCCCTAAAGTTTTTATCGAATTCTTCAGTCTTAATTGATCTGCAGTAGGAGGGAATGGGGCTGTCTTCACAAACTGCCCTGTTGTCCCTCTGATACGTGTTGGTGTCTTCTCAGCCCCCTCCACTTTTTTTCCCTGATCCAATTCTTTTGGCCTTACTTTTAAATGAATTATTCAAAACATAGGTGGTTTAGGAGACACCTGAGCCAGGTGCTGCAGGATTCATTTCTGACGCAATCCTCTGCTGTCCTGCACAAGATGCCACTGTGCAAAGCGGACAGTTTCCTTCGTTCTTTTACTGGCAAGGCACTCCAGAATTTATTTCTTCCCAGCAAATAAGATTCTTTATGCACCTTCTTTCATAACTGCCCAAAGTCTCTTCCGTCAGAGCGAGGTTTCTTCCATTAACCGCCCACTCAACAATTGAAGATCAGTGCCGCCCCTGTAATTCTCCAACTAGACTATTACTCTCCCAGCAGCATGTCTTCCGTACTTGAGCTTTGTTTCCTCAGTCTTCCTCAGTGACTAAGAAGATCCAGCTTTGTTAGTTCCTCTCACCTGTGCTTTACTGGATCTTACCACTTCTGATGGAAGCTTCTACCTGCAGATTTCTCACATGTTGAACAACCCCAGGCGTTAGACTGGATCTGGAAATTTCAAAGCAGCGAGGTCTCCAGTAGAGGGCGCTGGCTTCAGCCGGTACTAGAAGAGATGTGAAGCAATGCCAAGGCCAAAAAGCACCTGCACTGGCATATCAACATCAACGTGCATCCTGAACTCTGTTCTCTGAAGAACTTTTCTATTTTCAAATTAAAAAGCAGTACCAGATCTACCCCTAAAAAAAATCTGGTTTTATGCCATGTAGGGAGTGTGAGGGACAAATGTCCATCACTGACCCCATGCAATCTGCTTATTGTGTCTGGAGTACAACCATGACACCCAAATCCTGTTCCTCATGCCTTTCAGTGAATCCAAAGGCCATCAAGGCCTAAGCGAGAGGCTAAGCTCTTAATGGATAGGGCGAAACATGACCATCGCTATCAAACGTTCTTGTCATCATTCCCGTTCTCCTTCTCCATCAGGTAGCTCTGCGCCCTTAAGTATCCATTTAGGAGATCCTTGGGGGACACAATTCATTTGAAATGGAAGTTTCGACTGTAGTACGCATTTCCCTCTATACCCTGGATTCCATGAGCTCTCAGGAAGATTCGTCAAGACTGGGCCTAAGTCTTTCTCCTCGTCATGGATTGGCCAAGAACGGTGAAGTATGCGCTTCTCCACTTATTCGTCAAACACCCCACCACAGGGAGAGAAGGACCGACCTTCTCTTGCAGTTGGGGCGACTGGTTCTGCATCTCAGTCTCAAAGACATCTACCTACATGCTTGGAGATTGAGCGGGACAACTCCGCTCTTTTCAGCTGCCACTGGTGGTAGTCGATTTCACCTTATCTGCTCATCGCCCCTCCACTAAATCAGCTTATTCCGGCAGATGGGGCCGTATCCCCTACAGGCCAAATTATCCGAAGTGTTCCAATTTGCGCTTTCCTTTGCCCAGATGGCTTATGCTGTTGGCACTGTAAAGGGTTATTTAGCTGCTTTGACTCCATTTCTTTCTGCCGAATCAGCCTGCCCTGTTTAAGTCTCTTGTTGTCATGCATTTTCGTTAAGGCCTGACCAGTCTTTTTCCTTACTTCTTTTGTGGTCTCTCAATGAGACTTAAATTTGGTTCTTACCTTTTTGATAGGGACTCCGTTTGAACCGCTTCATAGTGGTACCCTTCGTATGTTGACCTTCAAAACTGTTTTTGGTTGTAATCATGTCTGCTTGAAGGGCCAGTGAGTTGCAAACCCTTAGCTGTCGCTCTCCTTTTAATACCTTCTTTCCGGACAAACTGATGTTGCGAACAAGGGCTGCTTCCCCTCCTAAGGTGCTCACCCCTTTCCATCTTGCCCAATCGATCACTCTCCCAACCTTCTACAACCCTCCTCGTCCCACGAAAAAGGAGGCATGGTTGCATCGGTTCGATCTTAGGCTGGTGGTTATATACTGCCTAGACCGCATCAAGGACTTGCGGTCTAATGGCCAGCTCTTTATCGGCTACTGCGGTGCTAAAAAAGATAAGGCGATGCAGAAGAGGACTCTCTTCATGGGTTTTCTTCTGCATCAAGACTTGCTATGCTTTAGCCAAGAAGGAGCCTCCTGAATGGATCATAGCCCATTTCAGGAGGGCTAAGTCCAGTACTTCTGACTCGCTCAAGGTGTCTTGTTTGTGCAGAAAAGCAGTCACCTCCTTACAGATTTCTGCACTGTGCGCGAAGCATTACTTAATAGATGTAGAGGTGCACGTGGATGGACACTTTGCCAGGGCTGTTCTGAGATTTCTTGGTCTAATCACCCATCAACCCCCCTCCTGGGCAGGGTATTGCTGTGAAATCTGTTCTATATGTGAGGAATCTGCAGGTAGAAGTATTCATTAGAAGAAAAAGTTAGATACCTATGATAACTATCTTTCTGGTGGATACTCTACTTACAGATTTCTGACCAGCCCTCCTGCCTCCCCGTTTGATGGATGATTTATAGGGAAAGTAAAAAGATCCCATTTTGCATTATTATTTGGTAGTGCAATCCTTCATAAATCCTATCCCTCGCCTAGAAGGCTTGGAAAAACAAAATGGCAAGAAACCGTTTATACGCTGGGTTGGGCACTTTATGGCGTCTTTGGCATCACCTGACGTCACTTCCGGCGCTGACTGAGTGCAGCGCCCTCTAGCAGCGACCTTATTGCTTTGAAGTTTCCGAATCCAGTCTGACACCTGGGGTTGTTCTGCAGGTGAGGAATCTGCTGGTAGATCTAGCATTCACTAGAAAGATTGTTACCCCAGGTAAGTCACTTTTATTCTGGCATCTGCCTCGAATGACCAGCTGCTTTCTGTCTGCTTGCAGCTTATTAGCAGTGCGGCTCCTATGCAGAACAAACTAGGGATAGCGGTATCTCCTCTTTTGCCCAGTTTTGGACAGGAATGTCTGCCATTGAAACCTGTTATATCTAATGGGCTCATGTAGTGGCAATTTACTTTTCAGCTTTAAATATGCACATGATCATTGCCCTTGATTTTGAGGAGTATGTGTAGCTCAGCGGTTCATGGCTCCTAAGTTATTGTAATTATTAATGCAAGTAACATTTTATTCTCCATGTGAAGTTGAAAAGGTCCACAATGGGATGGAACCATTACGTCTACCCCAGATTCTTTCTGGTGAATAAGAGAAAGTAATCTTGAACCTTAAATCTCTCACAAAGGGACTGAAAATACCTTTCTGATATACACGTCCTATCACCGCTGTGGACTTGTAGACTTGGACTTCATAGACCAAAATAATGCATGTTTTCGTATATCTACAAAATTTCTACAGTAATGGTTGATTAGCATTTCTATTTGAAGGTGCTTTCTTACTTTGGTGTCTACACATTTACCTAGATAAGTGGTTCCCAAACTTTTTCGAACCACTGTTTTTTTGAATGGCAAACTTTTGCGACCTAGATAAATGAGCAGTCTGGGCCAGACATTCTTTTTTGACAGTCCTTCTGGACAAATATAAAGAATCTTGACAAACCGAGGACAAATCCTCCATTAAATAAAGGAGGGTAAATTGTCTGCCCTTAACCAGCACCTGTGAGCCTGATAACGTGGTGCTTGGATTCGAACACTTGGAATTTCAAGGCAACAGTTTACTTCTACACACTGCCAACAATGCTTTACTGGAAACCTTTCTGAAAATGAAATTGTGTATGTGGTGGAAGCTTAAGTGAACCCTTGCTTGTCAGTTAAAGCCCATTTCAAATTATTGGGATTCTTGTTTAAGCCCATGAACAAAGCTGGTCTTAGCCTTTGTCTCCTGGAACATTGCTTATATTCTTGCAATGGTATATGTTCTAGTACAGATCTGAATATCATTTCACATAAACTAAATACCGTTGAATGTTTTTTTTCCCCCCCAGAGAATCTCTTCTCCAACAGATGTCACATAACAAATTAGCTCAAGTGAGCTTTTTGCAGTTATGTGGGCAGACTGACATACTTTAGAACGACTGGCCAGCTAGCTATTGCCCGTGGGCCTAGCCTTTTCTGTCCAGAAATATGCTGACTGAGCAAGGCATGCATTTTATGCTGTGCCAAAATGAACAGACTTCAGCAAGACATCAACCCAGTCCATGTCAGAGCCACCAGCAATCACAACCCTTCGTGTAGTGGTCCTGTTGCAAGACCACAGCCTGTGCAAAAAAAATGCTGCCTGTAAGCCCAGCCCAAAAGAGAAGCAAGACTGGCATATGTGGAGTTACATAGCCAATTCCCATGTTCTTGAGCCCCCTAACCACTATTCCTGCTTTTATTTTATTGAGTGGTTAAGAATTTATGAAAGAATCAATGACCTAAAAGAAAGCAGTTTGTTTGCTATGGCAGGTCTCCAGTGTTGTAATCTTTTATAAACTAATCTCAAATCCACCTTTATCCCGGATGAGGCAGAAAGGCATACCATGATATGCTCATTAACTAACATTACTATTAAACCCACAGAAACTCTAGCCAAAGAATTAATTAACTCAACATGAAAATGAAAGTAAATCTTTTGTGACTAGCAGAAAAGGAATATCCAAACTAGATGCAGGACAAGTCCCAATTTACAGATAAGAGTGCGGACGAGTAGATTCTGTTGCCTGAGAAAAACAAAGACAGGAAAAGCAAAGCATTGTGGCAGTATGGAACAGAGAGCTTAGGAAGCAAAGTGGAACATAGGGCAAGTGGACCTTCAGTTTGCCGTGGATGGAGGCACGCCTTCAGGATTATGGCTCTATAAGGGCCACACAGAAGCATGGATGGGTCATAAAGATGCTCAATGGATGCTTTCAAGGGGAACTGGTGTTTTAGACACGGCATCTGCCTAGTTTTGGCCAGATCAATTGGTCATACCATGTGCTTCCCGCACAATGTATATGCAGGCATGCCTGGTGATGACAGCATTGAGTTAACTTGGCAATGAGCATGTCTGAAATGCATGTATCCTGATTTGGGAGGGGTGGGGGTAGACATGGTTGCTATGTGTTGTGTTTTTTTTTTTTTTTTTTTTTTTTAGTTTTCATTAGCATAACATCATTTCTACAGTGGTTTCAATGCCTTTTGTTGTAGCCTACATCTGCTGTAAGCAACCTACTAATACAAACTTTAGATTTATGATTCAAGAAGGTGTTTGTTACAGCGTAGTAACTTATTAGACTACAGTAAGTCTCTTTCTGATACACTTCTAACTACAGATTCCTCATCTAATGAATATTCCCTAGGTGCCAGAAACTTATCAGTATCATCGTGCTGGTAGGTGGTGCCGTGCAACTGCACACTGACTCCATTCAGGAATTGGTGTCTGGGGCCTACATAGGTACCACTTCAGCTCGCAAACTTTGGTTCCTTACTTTCCGCACAACCTGAGGCTGATCTAGAGCTGCGTCTTGTCTCTGAGGCAAACTTTCAACCAAAAACTTTCAGTTTGCAAGGGAAATGTCACCTCCCAAGACAACATGATTCAAACCCTGTAAGTACTGTCAAATGTCTGTGACAGATCTTAATCATGTTTGCCTGTGGTGCCTGAGGGTGATCCACAATTCCAAGGCCTGCAGTGACAGTGTGTTGACGAACCCAAAAGCCATATGAGACCCAGAGGCAAAGCGGCTGTCAAGCTCCAAAAGAATCCTCAACAAGATCGATCCAAGTCTAAGGGTCCGTCCTGGTCCAGGTGTCACAGGAGTTGTTCCCAAGGCCAATCGCTGTGCTCAAAGTCTTGAGGTAAGTTGTAACTAAAAAAAACTAAAAATCCAAGCGGGCTCAGCCCCTTAAAGCCACTCACATACTCCTGAGAAAGTGCAAGGGCATCACTATGCCTCTCGATCTTGCTCCTGAAGTTAGTCTACATCAAGCCTATCCTGCAACTTTTCCAGGCACAACTGGAGTTTCCGGGGCAGTCTGACACCAAGGCAGATCGAAGGGTTCTGCGGGCCGTGCTCCAACTCTTCGGTGCCTTACTGACTCCTCCTGGTGTGCCTTTGGGCCCCAAGGACTCGAGAGGCCCTCCATCTAGGGTACTGTCGGTGGGTTCGCCCTCTGTGCCAGTTGTCCCTTCCGAATCCACCACTGGGCCTCCTCCGGCTCCCGGTCTATCTCCGGTGACATGCTTCATGCCGATCCACAGAGGAGGAGATGCCTATTTTGTTCTCCAACACAGCTGGCTTCCATCGAAGTGCCACCACCCCCACAATGGACACAATACATAGTAGTTTTTACATGGCAGAGGTTCAAACAATTACAATGTGAGTGAGGAGATAGGACAACCATTTTACGACAAAAATGGGTATGATGACCTTCAAGAAGCCAGTGGCCTTGATACTTCCCTAGAGTTGGGACTCCTCCGAACCCTGCCACCCCATCCTGGTCATGTATAGAGTAGCTAAAGTTCGTGACCTCCGGGCTCCTCACCTCAGAGGTCAAAACCAGTGTCTTGACAGAAGTGCTCGAGCCAGAGCAAACATCCACTGACCCCCTCCTACCCTTCAATGAGGCACTTACGGGTACTCTTTTGGGGGCATGGGCCAAACCTTGCTCTGGTCCCCGGTCAATCGCCAGGTTGGAGAGACTACTCTCTGCCACAGGTAACTCTGCATTTTTTGTCTCAGAATCCCTCCCCTGAAAGCTTGGTAATGCAGGTGTCTAAGTCTAATGATCGTGAATACCTTCCCGACTACTCACTCCCGATAGGGAGTCAAGACGAGTGGAGACCTTTGGGAAGAGGGTATTCAAGTCCACTAGCTTGGCCCTCCGGTATGTGAATGCCAGCCGTTTCCTGGGCTGATATTCCCAACTCTTTTGGATGCCTCATGTTTACCCAAAGGGTCCCTGAAGACATTCAAACTACCCCAAGCCATACAGGAGAGTCGTGATGAGGCCACATTCACAATTCGTTGTCTTGGACACCATCGATTTTATTGGGAGGGCCATTGCCAAGTGCATTGCCATTTGCCTCGGGCATGGCTGCAGTCTACTGGTTTTTTCAGGTGATTTTCCCTCATGAACATGCTCTTTGACAGGGCGTGCATGTTTTGGGACAAGGCCGATTCTGCTCTGGAGCAGTTCTGAGTTCAAGGAGAGCAGGGCCATAGCATGTTCGCTTGGCTTATCTACCCTGCCTTGCCAGCCACATAAGCCCTACAGTTTTAGCTGTTTCGGCTGATGTACACCATACAGCCAGCCAATTCAGCCCCAGCAAGGTACACAGCAGTTTTGTGGCCGTAGCGCGTGCCCGCCTGGTTGGAGGCAAGATCTTCTGATTCTAACCAGGTTGACAGACCATAACTTTGGACAGATGGGTCCTGTAGATAGTCCAGAAAGGGTACACCTTGCTCTTCATTGGCTCTCAGCCACACATTCCATCATCCCAAGAGTGACTGACGGAGAGCCATCTGTGCGCCTTACGATAGGAAGTGTCAGCCGTTTTGGCCAAAGGGTCTGTTGAAGGGATACCTGTGCTAGAAGTTGCCCGTGGTTATTATTCCTGCTACTTTCTTGTACTGAAGGACGGAGATCTTTGTTTGATTTTAAACCTGCACCCACTCAACGCCTTCCTCCAGAATGAAAATTTCAAGATGGTCACACTGCCCAGATCTTGTCTGCCCCTACCCTCGTGATTGGATGGTGATGTTAGACCTGCAAGGATCCCTTACTCATCCTGCAGGCCCATCGGTGCTATCTGCGGTTTGTGGTGGGACAGGAGCATTTTCAGTAAGCTGTATTCCCCTTTGGTCTCAACAATTTCATTCCGGTGTACATGAGTGATAGCAGTGGTAGCAGCACACCATCGGAGGTCATGGTTCCCAATCTTCTCCTACCTCAATGACTGGCTGTTGACAGTGGGCTTGCCCCAGGCAGTCCACCACCACCAGACTACGGCGAACCTGGCATCATCTTTGGGGTTTATCAAGGTGTCGGTCACACTGACTCCTTTTCATATGCTTCCATTCTTCTGAGCCATTCTGGACACTGCTCAATTTTGTACCTTTCCCCCAGAAAGGAGAGTCCAGGACATTCAGGCTATGATCCCTGTCCTGGATTTCATTGAGGTTGACTCATAGGCTACTAGGATTGATGGCCTCCTATATCCTGCTGGTCAGGCACGCGAGGTGGCTTATGCAGGCTCTGCAGTAAGATCTACAGTCTCTGTGGGCCTATCATTGAGGGGAATCTCTCTGACCTGATCCAGATATTGGAGGGATCTGCAAAAGCCCTTCAGTGGTGGCTCACAAACCGCAATTGGGTCAGCAGCAGACCCCACTCCCTTCCACACCCAGATCTCATAGCGGTGACAGATGTCCTTTCTGGGTTGGGTGGGCCATTTTGGAGAAGGTGGAGATCAGAGGACTTTGGTCTCAATTGAGTCTCAGCTCCACATTAACTTTTTGGAGTTGAGAAAGATCTGCTTGGCATTGAAGGCCTTTGTACCTTCCATCAAGGGGAGGCTTGTTCAGGTGTTCACTGACACCACCACCACCACATTGTAATTGCAACGCGTAGTGTGGGATGGGCCCTCCGTCTCAGGACAAGGCTGGAATGTCAGGGCTTTTTCCTGGTTGTACAACTCCTGGCAGGTTCTCTGAATGCCAGGGTGGGCGAACAATGCCTTGTGGACCACGAATGACGTCTCCATCCAGAGGGGGTGCAAGGTCTCTACTGCGACTGGGGAAAACCTTGGTTAGATCTATTCACTGCTGCCGAGAACACACAATTTCTGATGGATACATCTGCCTGTGGATTCCTCACCTTTTGAATTACCCCTTGCGCCAGCATTTCACGGAAACTGTTTCCTAGCTCTCCCATGTTGATGAGGACGGCACAATGGCACGACTCCTCTCGCGACCCCGTATGACGTCATCGGAGCCATAAGAAGACCTCGTCGGCGTGCTGGTGTCGGTTCCCTTTTTTCCGTGCCGTCGACGCGTAACGTTTTTTTCTGGGACTCCATTTTCTTCGTATTTGTTTCTACTTTCTCCTTGGTGCAGCAGTGCGATGGCTACACTTAAGAAGTCAGTGTTCAAGCCTTGCAGGGAGTGTTGGGGCCATATGTCCAACATGGCCCCCATGACAATTGTCTCTGGTGCCTGTCGTCGAATCACGATGTTGAAGGGCGTTCGTCCTGTCTGAAGATGAATCCGAAGGTGCTGAAGGAGCATGAGGCACAGCTTTTCATGGCACGGGCAAAAAAGGAGAAGAGGCGCCCAAGAGGTCCAAGTCGAAGTAGTCGACCTCACACACCTAAAAGTCAAGAAAGCATAAGAAGAAGCCCCGACATGGGTCTCGGCATCGATGTTCGAAGAGCAAGGCTTCGAGGTCTGCTTCTCCTGTTCAGCGGCGTCATGCTAAAGATGTCATCTCGCCGTCGCCTTTTCCGCAGGCGACTCCGGCCCACTGTCCGACGCCGAGGGATTGGCCGGCGCCCAGGGATGCACCGGCGCCCAGGGAGTCGTCTCCTGCTGCTTCGCGTGTACTGGCTCTGGTGTCCCCGGTGCTGCAGCCACAACCCTCCACACGGCCTCGGTCGGATCCAGACCCGGGGGTTCTGCCTCCTTATCCACCCTTTCCAGGTCCAGGAGTGGATCCGTCGCATTTCCTGAATGCGATGTTTGGCATGTTTGCCAAGGCAAATTTCCCTACTGGTGCGCTGTCTGACCCCGTGGGTCCGCTTGCTTATAATTTGGGCAACCCCCATCAATATGCCCAGGCACCTTTCGTGCACTTTATGCCGACGGCTAAGTCATGGCAGTTCCCAGCGCCAAGACTTTCGACGCCGATACCACAGTCTCCAGCACAGTCTGATGTTGGGCTGACACCTTCCCGGCTTCGTGCGGCGCCGCTGCCCACTTCTGAGGGTCCTCCTTCGGCGCCGAGGTGTCCGGTGCCACGCCTGGTGCCACCGACGCCAATCCCAAAGCTGTGCTCCAGGAGGGAGGCCCAGAGGCTGCTGGAGGAGGAGGGACCAGAAGGATCAGGCTGAAGAGGGGGAAATCCTCAACTCCGTGAATGACTTTGAGGGCCTTCAGGAGGCCAGTGGCTTGGACACGTCCCCGGAGTAGGAGCTTTCTTCCCTGAAAGCCTTGCCTTCACAGGACGTTGCTCCATATCATTCCAACATCAGGAAGGCTGCTGACCTATTGGATCTACAATTGCCCACGTCTGAGGTAAAGTCAAATTTTCTGACTGAGGTGTTACATTCTCTTTCATCTGTTGAGCCTTTTTTGCCTTTCAACGAGGCTTTGACAGAGCCAATTTTGGAAGTGTGGCAGAAGCCCTTATCTGCCCCTGCTGCTCAAGGACAGTGGCGAGTCGATATAAGCCTGCTCCGGGTGATCCGGCTTTCCTTATTGCACACCCTTCGCCAGAAAGGTTGGTGGTTCAGAATTCTTGTTCTACGAAGCAGTCGGCTGGATCCTTCCCCACCACTCCGGGGGATAGGGACTCAAAAGAAATTGGAGCAGTCTGCCAAGAAGGTTTTCTCCTCGGCGAGCATGGCCTTAAAATCAACTAATGCCACGTGTCTGTTGGGGAGGTATATCCATGCCTTGATGGACTCTGCTAAAGAGGTGGCTCCTAAACTGCCTGAGGATGACCATGGTCACTTCTTGGAAGTGTTAGCAGGCACGCAGCCCATCAGGTGATAGTCGGGGCTAGATACGGTGGACTCTGTCGCCAGGGTGATGGGCTCCTCTGTAGCTCCCAGGAGGCATCCCTGGCTCAGGTCTTCGAGGTTCTCTCCAGATGTACAGACTACCCGGCTTGATCTGCATTTTGATGGGTCCAGACTTTTTGGTATGATAGCGGATTCTGCTCTGCAATGTTTCAAGGACAGTAGGGCTACTGCAAGATCCTTGGGCCTGCAGTCCCAGCCTAGGGATTATGGATTCAGGAGGTTTCGGGGTTTTGGTAAGGCGGCTTCCTTTCGAGGCCGTAAGCAGCAGCAGAACCCCCTGTACAAGTCGTACAGAGGAAAGGGTAGAGGCCATCTGCAGGGGGCCTCTAGGCAACAGTCCTCCTCCCCTGTCCCCACCACTGGTACCAAAGGAAAGCAGCTCTAGATCTCCCATCTTCGAGCATGTTGGTCCCGTAGGGGGCCTGGTGTCACATTTTCTACAAAATTGGAAATCTGTTACATTAGATCTTTGGGTTTTGAATCTTGTAGAAAATGGGTACGCCCTACCTTTCCAAGAGTTTCCACCTCCTTACCCTCCTCGCCAGGGCTGGTGTTCGGAGGACCATCTGCGCCTGCAGCAGGAGGTTCTTGCCTTACTGCAGAAAGGTGCGATAGTGGCGGTTCCAGAGCAGGAACGGGGTCAGGGGTCCTACTCCTGGTATTTCCTGATCCCCAAGAAAGATGGTCGATTGAGGCTGATCCTGGACCTCAGGATCTTGAACTTTTACCTCAGGCAGGAAAAGTTCAAGATGTTGACCCTGGCTCAGGTTCTTCTGGCGCTGCAGCAGGAAGACTAGATGGTGTCAATCGATTTGCAGGATGCGTATTATCTTCCCATCCTGAGGTCGCATCGGAAGTATCTCCTTTTTTTACGGTGGGATCTCAACACTACTAGTTTGCGGGGCCTTCCGTTCGGGCTTACGTCCGCACCACAGGTCTTCACGAAGGTGATGGCAGTGGTAGCAGCTCATCTCAGAAGGTCAGGGGTTCCTGTTTTCCCTATCTGGACGACTGGCTGCTCAAAGCCAAGTCGCCAGGGTTGGTGCTGCATCATCTGCAAGTGAGAACGCGGCTGTTGTTCGACTTAAGTTTCTCGATAAATGTACCCACATTTCACCTGGTGCCTTCTCAGTGCAACCTGTTCATGGGGGCAGTACTGGACACTACTGTGTGTTGAGCTTTCCCGCCTCCGCAAAGGATTCTCGACATTCAGGAAATGATTCCTTTATTTCACTATGGAGAGGTTGGGCCAGTCCTGAAGGTTCTTCACCTGCTCGGTCTGTTCGCTTCCTGCATACTGTTAACCATGCACGCTAGCACATGAGGGCACTCCAGTGGTGCCTCCATAGGCAGTGGTATCAGCACAATGGACATCTCTGGGTGATGGTCAGAATCTCCAGAGAGACTGCAGCGGAGCTGTCCTGGTGGAGTGTTTCGGACAACCTGTCTCAAGGGAAGCCTCTTCAACCTCCTCAACCGGTGGCCACAGTGATCACAGATGCCTCCACTCTAGGGTGGTTAGCACATCTGAGGGATCTGGAGGTCAAGGGTCTTTGGTCTCCAGAGGAAAGGTTGCTCCACATCAACCTTCTGGAATTGTGGGCAATACGTTTGGCTCTCAAGGCCTACCTTCCCTCCCTTTGCCATCAGTCAGTTCAAGTCCTAACGGACAACACTACCGCGATGTGGTATATCAACAAGCAGGGAGGTGTAGGGTCGTATCGTCTCTGCAGAGAGGCTCTGCGGCTCTGGTCCTGGGTTCAGAACCACCAGATTTGCGTAATTGCAAATAATCTGGCCGGGGTGCTGAACGTGTGTGCGGACAGTCTCAGTCTGCAGTACTCAGCCAAGTGGCGGCTTCATCCGGAGGTGGTCCATCACGTCTTCAGGATGTGGGGGTTTCCTCGGTTGGACCGGTTTGCCACGCATGAGAACGCGCATTGCCAGTCGTTCTGCAGTATCCGATGCGGGTGGCGTTGGGGGGACACGTTTCAATTGGATTGGGGCTCGCAACTCCTCTACGCATTTCCTCCCATACTCTTGATTCCTCGGGTTATGAGGAAGATTCGCCAAGACCGGGCCCAAGTAATATTGATCGCTCTGGATTGGCCAAGAAGAGTGTGGTACACAGACCTCCTTCACCTCTCATCGCATCCTCCTCTTCATCTCCCTCTCCGAGTAGAACTCCTCTCGCAGTCGCGGGGCAGGTTCTACACCCCCACCTCCAGAGTCTGCACCTTCATGCCTGGAGATTGAACGGGGCAACCTGAGCTCTTTCTCTCTCCCACCGGATGTGGTGGATGTTATTTTATCGTCCAGGAGACACTCCACCAAATCTGTTTATTCCTCTAGATGGGCCAGATTTGTGAAGTGGTGTGGAGAGAGGTCGATTGATCCCTTGAAGGCTCATTTATCGGATGTACTTGGTTTTTCACTTTCTTTGGCTCAGCAAGGTTGTGCTGTGGCAATGGTTAAGGGCTACATGTCGGCCTTCCTTTGTTTGCCGGACCAGCTGTCTGTATTTAAGTCCCCCATTGTCATGAGGTTCATTAAGGGCCTCACCAATAGGTTTCCTCCCACTCCCTTCATAATGCCTTAGTGGGATTTTAATTTAGTTCTTAAATTTCTGATGGGGTCTTCTTTTGAGCCTCTTCATAGTTGTCCTTTGAGGCCGCTTTCTTTTAAGACTATTTTTCTAGTGGCTATCACTTCGGCCAGGAGGGTTCTAAGCCTCCTTTTACTACTATCCATGCAGACAAGATGGTTTTTAGGACCAGGGCTGCTTTCCTGCCTAAGGTGGTTTTTCCTTTCCACCTGGGACAGTCTATCACATTGCCTACCTTCTATCCTCCCCCTTCCAATGAGGAGGAGAGACTTCACCGCCTGGACGCGGTCAGCTTCTATCTGGACAGAACCAGGGTCTCAAGGTTGGACAACCAGCTCTTCGTTGGCTATGTGGGGAAGTTGAAAGGCAAAGCCGTCCACAAGAGGACGCTGTCTAGGTGGATCATCTTGTGTATCAAGATATGCTACGCATTGGCCAAGAAGGAGCCGCCTGAAGGTATCGGAGCTCATTCTATTAGAGCAAAGTCTTCCACATCTGCTTTGGCTAAAGGTGTCCCTGTGGTGGACATTTGTAAGGCTGCAACATGGGCCTCCCTTCACACTTTCGCGAAGCATTATTGCTTGGATTCTGAGGTGAGGAGGGATGGCCATTTTGCACTGTCTGTGCTACAGGACTTTTTGGAATGAGTGTGTGGACACCCTCCTCCGGGAGCGGGACTGCTGTGGGATTCAATTCAAAAGGTGAGGAATCCACAGGCAGATGTATCCATCAGAAGAACAAGTTACTTGCCTTCGGTAACGCTTTTTCTGGTGGATACAGTATCTGCCTGTGGATTCCTCACTGACCCACCCTCCTCTCCGTTGTCCACCTACTTATACCGAAAAAGTTTTCATTGTTTGACATTGTTTACCTATGTCATTTGCTTGCCATACTGTTTGTTAGGAAATGCTTTTGTTTTAGCTTTTCCTCTTTACCTATATAATGTGTGTATGTATACTTTATATACTTGCATTACATTGTCACTCTGCCCGTTCCCCTCGAGGGCACGGAACAAATGGGTGGAACTGATGTCAGCACGCAATCGAGGTCTTCTTATGGCTCCGATGGCGTCATACGGAGTCGCGAGCGGAGCTGTGCCATTGTGACGTTCTCGTCGACGTGGGAGAGCTAGGAAACTGTTTCCGTAGAATGCTGGCGCAATGGGTAATTCAAAAGGTGAGGAATCCACAGGCAGATACTGTATCCACCAGAAAAAGCGTTACCGAAGGTAAGTAACTTGTTCGTTAGCACTTCTGTGTGGTTGAGTTTCCAAGGCACATCTTGCTCGGAGACTTGTTTTGTCTTGGGTGAGGCTCAGGACACCTGTATGTTTTCCTGGCGATACCATTCCGGTGGAGGTTCGGCTCCATAGCAAACTCCTAGAGCAGAGGGTCATCCGCTTGGCATTGAGAACCTTCCTTCAAAGGGAGGCTGGTACAGGTGCTTACGGACAACACCACCACCATGTGGTATTGCAACAAGTAGGACAGTTTGGGTCCTGGATCCTGTGCCAGGATGCACTTCACATCTGGAAATGGCTGGACCATCAAAGGATCTTCCTGGTGGTGAACCACCTGCCATAATCTTTGAATGCCAGGGCGGACGAGCTCAGCAGTTGACGTATGGCAAATCATGAGTGGCAGTTACACCAGGAGGTGGCGCAAAATCTCTTCTGCAAATTGGGAGAAGCTTGGTGTGATCTGTTTTCCACCACAGGAAAGTGAAATGTCTGCAGTTCTGCTTGTTGGAGTTTTAAGGTGCCTCTTGCTAGGGGATGAATTCCGCCTAGAGTGGAACTCCAAACTCATGTACGCCTTCCTGCTCCTGCCCTTAGTTCTGAAGATGATCAGGAATGACCAGGCCCAAGTCATCCTAATGGCCCCGGGTTAGACATAGAGTATGGTATTCAGAACTCATGGGCTTGAGCATCTATCCTGTGATTAAGTTGCCACTTGGGGAGTACCTGCTGTCCCAGCAATGGCGCAGGGTTCTGCACCAGGACCTTCGCAGTCTCTACCTTCATGCATGGAAATGGAGTGGCAACAGCTGAACACCTTCAGCCTGCCTCCGGAGGTGGCTGATGTCATCTTAGGCAGTCAGGTGTCTCTCGAAGAAAACTGTATACACCTTTCATTAGGACAAACTTGTGGTTTTTGTGTGGCACACACCAAATTGCCACCTCTAAGCAGAGTTATCTGAAGTTCTGTTTGTTTGATCTCTTGACTGGCAAAGCTTTGGGCACAGTTGAGGGGTACCTTTCGGCTCTTTCCTCTCTCCTTTAGTCATGCAGCAGTGGGACTTTAATTGGACCTTATATATTTAATGTGCATTCCCTTTCAGCTATTTCACAATTGGCCTTTGCTGCCCCTCACCATCAAGACTGTGTTCCTTGTTGCCATCACCTCTGTGCACTGAGTGAGCTTTACGCTTCCTCTGTTAACCTGCTGTACACCACCTTTATCCCAGACAAACTGGTTCTGTGGACGCGAGCATACTTCTTACCAAAAGTTGTAACGGCGTTCCACGCCTGTCAAACTATCGCCCTCGGACGTTCTGTGCTCCGCTTCATCCCTCTAAGAAGGAAGAGACTCCATTGCTTGGACCCCTAAAGAGTGCCGAGCTTTTAAATCGATCTACGAAGAATACCGGACGGATGATGAGCTCTTTGTGAGGTTTGCTGGGGTAAATAAAGTCAAGGCCATGCAGAAGAGGACCATCTCACGTTGAATTGCAACAGTATCTGCTACGCATTGGCCATAAAACAGCCTCCAAAAGGTCTGTGAGCCCATTCCACCAGGGCCAGAGCTGCTACCACTGCTTTGGCATGCCGACTTCCTGCTCTGTACATCTGCCAGGCCGCTATGTGGGGATTGCTCCATGCGTTCTCGAAGCGCCACCGTTTGGAAAGTCCACTTCCCCTGGAAGGGCATTTCGTCTGCTCGGTGCTACTGTAGCTTTTGGTATGAGCCAATTCATGGACCGCCTACTAATAGTTACTGTTCTGGTATCCAGTCAAAGGGTGAGGAATCTGCGGTTAGAAGCTTCCGTCACAAGTTACTTTTGGTAGCGCTCTTTGTGGTTCAGACTCTTAACTGCAGATTACTCACCGATCCTCCCCATTCTGTGAATTGGGCTCTACCCATCAATAAGATCCTAAGTTTAGGAATCTGCACACTGGTCAAAGTCAATCTGCTGTTGGGCCTCTGCGTCTTTAGGCGCAGACGGCCTTGAAAGCAATTGATGTTGGTGCACGAGTGGCTCCTATATAGGCCCACACTTCCTCTCTGGAGGTGAGCAGTGTCGGTGCAGAGCCACACGTCGCCACCTACCAGCGTACACAGGTACTGCTTTAAAGTTTCCGAATCTATCCTGATGCCTGTGGAATATTCCTAAGGTAAGGAGTCTGCAGTTAGTCTGTACCAGAAAGAGAATTACTGAAAGTAATTAACTTGTTCTTCTGAACCTCTTGGTACTGACTGCTGTTTTTCTTGCGTACTCAAGATTTTCTCTTATTTCTTGAGAAGCGGTTTCATATCAGACACAAGATGGCAGAGTTGCACCACTACTAGATAAGTCAGCTTTCTGGCAAATAGGCATTGAGCTGGACATGGTGCTGTGCCCATCCCACAGACACATTCTCTAATATGAGTAACATAACGATTTATCCCCATTATGGGGCTTGGTCTGACCGGAACTAAATAGGCTTGGTCAATCCATTAAACCCCCCTCCTTTAGAATGATTTTTTGAGAAAAATTGCTTAGTTAACATCTGTGGACATGTTTTTGGAGAAGTAAAAATGAGCCCCATCACCTCTAGGCAATGTTCTTCTGGACAATAAATAGAACTGTAAGCAAGTGGAGAAGATTCTATATTTACATGCATTCATAGTGGACCGTGGCTCAGTGACCCGGGCTGTAACTGACGGAAGCCTAATACCTCTATCTCCCAGATACTGAATGGGGCTCAAATCAATCAGCATGGACTAAAGCATCTATCTGAAGGATCAAGAGACAGACATTTTAGAGCATTGGCAAAATAGGCAATTAATTGCACAGGGCCCTCTACTCGCAAGGGCCCCTTTTGTTACATGAAATTTCTCTTCATTGGTCTGTCTATTTTTCTATCCCAGCCTATATCCTACTTTCTGCCTATCACTAACTCTAAGACTATTTCCTACAACACCCTATGTTCGAGGCATATGAGCTGTAGATCATATGCATTAGCATAGATCGTCTTCTGGTGTTGGGCCCGGATGTTTGCACTTTGTTTTTCTTCGAAGAAGTCTTTGTAGTCACGGGGTAGGGGACTCCTCCTTTTGGTGATAGTGCGCATGGGCATCGACTCCATCCTTAGATTGTTTTTTTCTGCCATCGGGTTCGGATGTGTATTGCTCGCTCCGGTATCGTTTTCGAACCCCTTCGACGGGCAATCCTCTACCCTCGATGGTATTGTCTTTCGATAGCGGTTTCCCATTCGACGCACATCGTATAATTTGTGAAAACCTTCGATCTGGAAATTCGAGGCGGGCCGTCGGGCCTACCCGTGCTGACCATGCCAGCAGTCGATGGAACGGACTCCATTTAAGCTATGTCCCGGGTGTCGTGCTAAGTTCCCACGCACCGACCTGCACCAGGTCTGCAACCTGTGCTTATCCCCGGAACACAACGAGAAGGACTGCGAAGTGTGTCGAGCGTTTCGATCGAAGAAGACTCTTCGTGACCGTCGGGCTCGACGCCACGAAATGCAACGAGACAGCGGCTCTGTACCGGACATCTTTGACGAAGAATCAGAGGTTCCCCGTACAGACGTAGAGGCTGGGGAATAAGAACCGGTCTCCGTCTCCGAAGCCGACTCAGACATGGAGGAAGACCTGGACATCAACGTACCGTGAGTACAAACCCCCATGTGCCCACGCAACCCAAGAAAACAAAGGCTCCGGCGTCACCCTCGGGTCGACACCGACAAAGTTTCTAAGGCCCCGCCCTCCAGCCCGGCTACGAAACATAAGGACAAGCTTTCCAGCTCGGGCCGGCCCCATTCCGGTACCGAGCCAACACCTTCGGCACTGAAACATAAGACACCTCATGTGCCACCCCCTAAACCGCCAGCACAGAAAACTCCTTCGGCACCGAAGGCCTCCGATCCGAAAAACACTTCAGAGCCGAAATCGTCCATGCCGAAATCCTCGGCACCTAAAAGCTCGGAGCCGACACACTCTGCACCGAATCATTCGGAGCCGAAACATCCCGCTCCGAAACAGTCTGGTTCTAAACACACCAAAAATAAGCATTCGGACTCAAACGTTCGGCGCTCAAAGACCTTCATAAAGCTTCCACGCCGAAACCCGCTCCCAAGGAGAAAGACGCTCCTTCCAAAGAACCTCTATCCGAGGACACCGTTTTGGACCCAAAACAAGAGACTCCGTATTGATCCCAATACTGGACACCTTACAGCCACTATTCCAAAGAAGCGGAAGCTGGATTTTTCAGAGGACTCCTATTCCTCTAAAGAAGGACATGGGTACTAACCCTTCTCCCCCTTACATACCTCCTTCTCCTCCTAACCCAAATTTGCTAATCACACCATCAAATTCACCACCACCCACATTTTCACCTGAACCACAGGATGATGATGATTATGGGGATGGGGACGAGGATCAGGACATACCACAAGACCAGGACATTCCACATGACACTGATCCATGGGAGGATTACAATAAGGAACCAGATCACAATAATGACCCTGACCTGTATCCCTCCAGACCCTCTCCACCTGACGACAATATAGGCTTCGCACAGCTTATTAACAGGGCTGCTCAATACCATGGGGTGGAGCTACACTCAGACCCTCTAGAGGAGGATTTTCTTGTGGAGACATTCACTCATTCACAAAAGTCCACTAATACTTTGCCCATACTCAAGGGCATGATAAAACACGTAGACTAGGTATTTAAGGACCCAGTCAGAGCCAGAATACTGACTCCTAGAGTGGATAAAAAGTACAAGCCCGCTCCTCCAAATCCTGTATATATTAGGGGACAGTTGCCCTTAGACTCTTGTCGTATCTAACGCCCGCAAGAGAGCTAATTCTCAAACTACAGGCGACGCCCCTCCTCCTGATAAGGAGTCTAAATTGTTAGATGCATCAGGCAAACGAGTGGCCTCACAGGCTGCTAACCATTGGCGAATCGCCAATGCTCCGGCCCTGTTAGCACGCTATGACAGAGCTCACTATGATGAGTTAGAAAAACTCATCCAACACTTGCCTGATGAGTACAAGAGAAAGGCTAACGACCTCATTCAAGAAGGGAAGCTTATCACTATAACTTCCATAAAATGTGCACTGGATGCAGCTGACACAGCATCTCGTGCCATTAACACCAGCATACTATTACGCAGGCACGCTTGGCTTCGAATCTCTGGATTCAAGCAGGAGGTCCAATCTTCAATACTCAATCAGCCTTTTGATAAAGAGCATCTTTTTGGGCCAACAGTCGACACTACACTTGAAAAGATGAAAAAGGATACCGAAACCACTAAGTCCATGGGGGCCTTACAATTACCTTCCAGTAGGGGTTCCTTTCGCCGCTCCTTTTATAGAGGTGGCTCAAAAACAGTGTCGTCTGAGACTCCCTCCTCCTCTTATAAAAACAACCAATCCACCTCCAGAGGTTATTTTCGAGGAGGCTACAGGGGAAATAATAACAAGGGAAGAGGCAGAGGTAACTACACCCGCACTTCCCCTGCTAATAAGCAGTGACTTCCCTCCACTACCCCCCGATCATTTAACACCTGTCGGGGGAAGTCTCACAGTTCCTACCTGTCTGGCATTCAATCACCACAGACAAGTGGGTATTACAGATTATCCAGTATGGTTATTGCCTGGAACTTACATGCACCCCCCCCCAACTCTCCTTCCAAAAGAGCGTGCAATGTCACCAGAACACCTCACTCTCTTAAAACAAGAGGTTCTCTCCCTGTTACAAAAACATGCAATAGAACCAGTCCCATTACACCATCGGGGGACGGGGGTGTACTCCCTGTACTTTTTTATTCCAAAAAAGGACGGCTCTCTCAGGCCTATATTAGACCTCAGAAAGCTAAACCTTTATATTCAATCAGATCATTTCCACATGGTCACACTTCAACAGGTGCTCCCACTGCTTCAACAAGGTGACTTCCTTTCCACTCTAGATTTAAAGGACACCTACTTCCATATTCCCATTCACCCGGCTCACAGGACATATCTCGGGTTCGTGGTGGACGGACAACACTACCAATTCAAAGTTCTCCCGTTTGGGGTAACTACAGCACCCAGGGTGTTCACCAAGTGTCTGACAGTAGTCGCAGCACACTTGAGAAGACAACACATTCACGTCTTCCCTTACTTGGACGATTGGCTAATAAAAGCCAAGTCACAACACAGCTGCATTCAGCACACTCACAAAACAGTTCAGCTGCTTCACAACTTGGGATTCACTGTAAATCTCACCAAGTCTCATCTCCAACCCTCCAACATGCAAGCATACCTGGGAGCCACAATAGACACTTGCAAGGCTCTAGCATACCCCAACCCCCTCAGGATACGCAACATACAAACCCTGATATCACAATTTCAGCCTCAACACTCATTACCAGCCCAGGTGTTCATGAAACTCATCGGAATGATGGCATCTTGCATTCTACTCGTTCCTTACGCAAGACTCCAAATGCGTCCCTTACAGGAATGCTTAGCACGTCAGTGGAACCAGGCTCAAGGTCAGTTAACCGATCTGGTGTTGGTAGACGGCTGCACCCATCGCTCTCTGCAGTGGTGGAATACACAAAACCTTTCCAAAGGGCGGCCATTCATCGACCCGGTTCCACAAATAGTGCTAACAGCAGACGCATCGCTCACTGGTTGGGGAGCTCATCTTCAAAAACATACCATTCAGGGCATATGGACACTACAACAAAAACAACTCCACATAAACCATCTGGAGTTGCTAGCAATTTTTCTGGCATTGAAAGCTTTTCAACTACATCTAGTAGACAAAGCTGTCCTAGTCCGTACAGACAATATGACAGCAATGTACTACATACAAAAACAGGGGGGGACACACTACAGCTTTCACACCTAGCTCAAAGCATATGGAGATGGGCCATACCTCAAAAGATATATCTCCTTGCAGAACATCTCCCAGGAGTAAACGATCAAATCGCAGATCTGCTCAGTCGTCAAAGACAACAGATCCACGAATGGGAACTACATCCTCAAGTACTCCTCCCATTCTTCCACATTTGGGGCTACCCAGAAATAGATCTGTTCGCCACACACCTCAACGCAAAATGCCCAAACTTCGTGTCCAGGTATCCACACCCATTGTCAAAAGGCAATGCGCATGGATGAATTGGTCAGGGAAATTTGCTTACGCTTTTCCGCCTCTCCCACTAATTCCATTACTAATTCGGAAGTTCAAACAACATTCCCTCACAATGATCCTAGTTGCTCCCACATGGGCTCGACAACCATGGTTCACAACCCTGTTGGAACTATCAGTAGTTCCTCATCAAAAGTTACATCTCTCCCCCAAGCTTCTCACTCAGAACCATGGAGAGATAAGACATCCAGATCCCAGTCAACTCAACCTTGCGATCTGGCACCTGAAATCGAGTTTGGCTACCTTAATCTCCCGCCAGACTGCATGAACATCAGTAAAGAGGCTAGACGCCCTACCACAAGGGCATGCTATGCAGCAAAATGGAAACGATTTGTAATTTATTGTACTAACAATAAAATCAATCCGCTAGATGCTTCAACTCAAAACATCATTTGCTATCTGTTACACCTACAACGTGCTAACTTACCATATACATCTATACGATTACATCTTGCCACTATCGCGGCTTACCTACAAAACAGACATCACTTGTCTTTGTTTCGAGTACCCGCTATCAAAGCCTTTATAGAAGGACTCAAAAGAATCATTCCTCCTAGACTTCCACCTTCTCTCGTGTGGAATCTTAATATAGTCCTTACAAGACTCATGGGCCCCCCATTTGAGCCTATGCACAGATGCGAATTACAATTTCTGTCTTGGAAAGTAGCCTTCCTTATAGCCATCACATCTCTTAGGAGAGTTGGTGAGCTCCAGGTATTAACCATACAAGAACCATTTTTACAAATTCACCAAAATAAAGTGGTTCTTAGGACTAACCCAAAATTTTTACCCAAAGTAGTTTCTGCTTTTCATCTCAACCAGTCTGTTGAGTTACCCACTTTTTTTCCTCAACCAGACTCCGTAGCAGAACGTGCTCTTCACACATTAGTTGTGAAAAGAGTGATACTTTATTACATTGAAAGAACCAAATCTTTTAGTAAAAACTAAGCAACTCTTTGTTGCTTTTTTCCCACCACATAAAGGCAATCCCATTTCAAAAGCAGGTATTGCACGATGGATAGTTAAATGCATCCAAATATGCTACCTTAAAGCTAAACGCACCTTAACAATTCCCACTAGAGCGCACTCTACACGCAAACTAGGGGCTTCTATGGCATTCTTAGGGAACATACCCTTAGATGACATCTGCAAGGCTGCAACATGGTCTACACCACACACATTCACAAAGCACTATTGTGTAGATGGTAGCAAAACAACAAGCTAGTGTGGGCCAGGCAGTTTTAAGAACACTATTTCAGACCACTGCAACAGATACCGGTTAACCACTGCTTGGGTAATAACTGCTGTGTAGTCTATGCTAACGCATATGATCTACAGCTCATATGCCTCCAACGGAAAATGCTACTTACCCAGTATGCATCTGTTCTTGGCATATACAGCTGTAGATTCATATGCACCCACCCGCCTCCCCGGGTACCTCTATCTGTTGCAGTAATATCTTACTTAGATACATTCTACATGGACATCTCTTTACTACTCTTACTAACTCCATCAGCCGTTATGGCAAAACAATCTAAGGATGGAGTCGATGCCCATGCCCACTATCACCAAAAGGAGGAGTCACCTACCCCGTGACTACAAAGACTTCTTCGAAGAAAAACAAAGTGCAAACATCCGGGCCCAACACCAGATGGCGATCTATGCTAACGCATATGAATCTACAGCTGTATATGCCAAGAACAGATGCATACTGGGTAAGAAGGATTTTCCTTTTCTCCCTCACCTTTTTCTTGCTTTATCATCTCTAGCTGACTTTTTTTTTTTTTTTTTTACTTCCCTAGTTTTGTTTACCTTCCTCGCACTTCGACAGCTCTGCCTCACTGTGCTCCTTTGTGTTGTACTTAATCTGTTCCTACCTCACTAATCACTCTGTCCCCACCCTTCTCTCCTCATTTCATACCCTTCTCTGTGTACCAATCCTCTCTATAATTCACTATCTCTGCCTCTTCCCTTTTAAATACTCTTTTCCTCTCATGAATTTACCTCTCATTGTTTTTCCTTCTATGCCTACATCTACATTTATTCCTTACCACATCCTCTTCATGCGATTCTATATTAGCATCACTTTCTGTCCCTCACTGGTCTATTCTTTTGTCACCTATCTGTATCTCTTCTTTCCACTTTGTCTCTAAACCTTATCTCTTTACCTCACCCCTCTGGTTTTCTGTACCTCATCCCTCTACCTTTGAAACACCCCTCACTACACCTCAGTTCTTTCTCACATCTCGTCCTCATGTTTCTAACTCACATCTCACTACTTTACATTTCCAGCCCACACCTTTCTCTTACCTATTCTGTTTGCCTTCCCATTTGTTTCGTTACCTCACCTCTTCACCTCACATGTACCTGCTTCACCTCTACTGTACATCACTAGGTTACTTCTTTCTTGCTACCCTTCTCTCTGCCTCCTTTTGTAACATTACCTGCTTTATCTTTATATCTCTGTACCACTGTGAGGAAATTGAGTTGTTATATGGTGTGGTTCTGCGACCTCACTGTGTAATACTACCAACCCCTTTAGGACCAGTTGCTTCCATTTGTGAAACCCTTAGCTCAGCCCTGAATAGCTGTGGCTCTGAACAGTCAGACTTACAAAAAGGAACGAGTTTTAAGCATTTAAACAGCACTGAAACAGTTGAAGAAGAAATGCATGCAACACTAAAAATCCGACACCAATCTATAAAAATAGACTGTATTTTTACATACCACGAAGAAAAAGATCCACCTAAGGGTTCCGAATAGAGCAATTACAGGGTATAGTAAATATGCGCTTTTTCACCTAACCGCAAACCAGCACCGGCAAATTCAACAAATTTGACTCTTGGAAACTTTTTCAAGAAAAACGTTGGTAAATATTAATGCAGTTACTTTAGGTGACCAGCTCTGACGGGGACCAGCAAGGTCCTCAAACGGTCACTAAGGCGGGAGACAACCTTTTCAGTCAGTTCCAGGCAAGAGGATTCTTGCAATAGGTTTCTGTGGAAGTGCTTGCGAGGGATACAGAGTGCTGAAGATGCTCACGGATGCTGTGGATGCGAAGCAGTCGATGGGGGTCTTTTTGCAGCTACTCAGTCCACAAACTTGGCGAGCCGGTCCTAACCACAGGGGTTGACGTCCCTAGATGTCCAGTCACCTGGTATCTGGGTTGCAGCAGAATCCTTCCCGGGATGATAGCATGTCTTATGGGTGACCAGGCTGCAGTCAAACTCTCCCAGGCCAAGCAGACTCTGATGCAACACTGAGCTTTGGGTCCTGGTCTCTGGTGCTGCATGGCGGCAAGTGATAGCGATGCAAACACCTGGGCTACCAACTTGCCAAAGCAGGCTTCTTCAGCTGTTGTGGCCCTGTGCTGTGAGCAGGTCAGCCAACTGAGCCTTGGAGTCTTGCTTCGGCTGAGCTCGGGAAAACAACTTCTCCACGAGCAGGACACAGCAGGCACAGTCCTTTCCCCTTTGCTAGCCACCAGGTTCAGCAGGTGCAATCCATGCTGAGCAGCCTCTTTGCCAGGTCCTTGGTACAGCAGGGCAGTACTCCTTCAGTCCTCTTCTCCAGTCTGAGATGTGAGTTCTGCCCATTTCCAACATGGCAGAACTCCTCTCTTCGCGTACTGAGCTCCCTAGCCCAACCCAGAGGCGTGCGGCAGTCCCTGGGGTGATCCTCTAACAGGTCCTGGGTACCATACACTAGGGACTAGTGTAGTAAGTTTGCTTATGCCAATCGAGTATGTCAGTCAAACACATACAGTTTAGGGTCAGGGAACTGAGGTCTTATTAACAGGCCTCAGTGCACTTTCAAAGCCGAAAAACCAGTAGCATCAGTCCAAAACTTTGGGGTGATCATAAAAAAAAGAGTAAGTTCCTTAGAACAGCCTCTTTCAGTTTGCCCTCTCTACCTCATCTGTGTATGCTTCTATTTCAGTCTCCTCTGTCTACGTCATCTGTGCTTCTTCTTCACCTCTTTTCTCTCTACAGCTTATCTTTCTACTTTTCACCACATATTACCTTTCTGACTCACTACTCTTTACCTGACATTTTTCATTTCCCTTCTCAACATCACTCCACTTACTCTTCCTTGTATCACTACTTGTCTCACTACTTCACTTGTCATCCCACCCCCATAGCTTTCACTTCCTCTCTTTAACTCCACTGCACCCAGCGCTCACCCCTATGGTTGTGAAATGCCAATTTGTAAGTGTTGAAAATGTAGACGGCGTTCCCCACTCCAAAAAAAATCATACCTACCCCCCTGATCCAGTCAGTAAAAACCATGTGACTTCGAGCCTCTGCCCTTTGTGAGCTTCCTCGCTTTGCCCAACGACTGGGATGCATGTCCCTTTTGTCCGGTGTCTACCTGCCCCTTGCCATAAGAACCTGGAGATTTAGTTGTTTATCCTGCTCCCTCTCTAGCCGTGGCAGCAGTCGGCTACCCAGCTCTTTCCCTACCTATTAGTGTGGAATAGTGCCAAAGCTGATTACAGCGTTCCTTGTATCCCAATGTCCTCGGGGGGGGGAGGTGGCTGCTGGCAGGCAGAATAGGGCTGGATGCTATCCTGCTGATAATTTGATGAGCAGTCTTGTGGTGATCAGCAGATAAAGTGACCGGGTATACAGCAGGTGGCCTTCCTATCCGGATTCTTGTGATGACATCAGGAAGCTGAGACAGCTGTAGGCTGCCTTTGCCTTCCTCTATCCAGAAAAACAGGCAAAGGAATGTCCGGATAGCCACAGTTGTTTTCATTTTCTTTATTGCAGGTAGCAACCAGATGCTCTTTAGTCATACCCTCCCTCACAGAGAAATTACTGCTCATTCCATATTTGTTTGCTGTTAGTGGCAATAATGTGTTGATATATGTATTGATTGCAGGGTTTTATATAAATTTAGTAAGAGATACTAGAGCCTTCCAGTTGGTGAATGAAGCTTTGTATTAGTGTATGCAGTTTGAGCAGCCTTCATGATCTGTACTTTTAAAGATTAAAAGTAAAACTAGCGCTTATTAGCAAATAGCGCTCGAAAGGGTTAAAAGAAGGTCGAACTGGACTGGGACAAAGTCAAGAGTTCAGGCCACCCACGATGTAACACTTAATTCCAGAAGTATTTCTTGATGCAGGAAAAAGGGTTCAGAAGCTCTGGTTTGCCTCTTGGTGCCTGAGACTACAACTCCCACAATGCCCGTGGTCAATCCAAGTGTTAGACCTGGTACCATTGGCGTGGGTCTCCCTTCCATCTTTCGCTTTTGTCTCCTATGTGTTTGCTGGTGTTAGATGCACTGGGCGCTGTGCCACTGCCATTCAGTGCTACAGCGTGAATGCTCCCTATTGTAAATTGACTGGATGAATTGGTATTCCCATAATTGGCTCATTTGATTTACCTGTTAGTCCCTAGTATAGTGCACCGTGCGTGCCCAGGGCTGGTAGACCGAATGCTGCTGGTGGGCCTGCAGCGCTGATTGTGCCACCCACAGAAGCAGCTTGTAAAGTGTCTCTCAGACCTGCCATTGCAGTCTGTGCGCAGTCCAGAACTGCCATTTTTGACTGTGAAGTAAACCCACTTCCCAGTCCCTCAACCTTCCCTTGGCATCATGTAAGTCACCCCTATGGCAGGGTGCATTGTATGTGAAAGGTAGGACCTGCCTTGGTCTGTGTGGCATGTCCTGATAGTGAATTACACTCCCATTTCGTTTTTCACTATTGCAAGGCTATCTGTTCCCTTAGGCCAGAATGGGCAGATTGATTATTTCATCCTATAATCCTAGCTGACCCAAGGAACATGTTTGGAAATTCGAATTTAGTATGCCTGAGCTCAGAATATTAAAGTACATCTTTTAGTGAGGATTATTTTTATATTCTGTGTTTGAAAATACCACTTTTAGAAAGTAGGTATTTTCTTGCCTCAGTCTTCCAGTGTGCTCTGCTGTTGTGTGTTGGCTGTCTGGTCTTGGAGGGACAGGGCAGGCTGAGCCCGACCTGGATTGAATAGAGAGATCTGCAGTTGAAGTATGGGGAGGGGTGACCCTTTGATCTGAGCAGGGCTGTGCCTGGCAAGGTGAATGATGGCTCCACCTCCCACTGTGCGTCTGATGGCAGACCCCCTCTTCCTCAAAGGCAGGATGCAGCCTTGTAAACAAAGTGCTCCAGGACCACACCGAACTGGTTCTGGCTGGGTTCAGTGACTTTTGAGAACAAAGACCTGTGGGGTATAAATATCTGGGCCAAAACCCCTACAGGGTGTGTTACTTCTGGATGTCAAGACAAACCTCTGTCCGTGTAACTAGAGGGAAAGGACTTTGAAACTTTCATCCATCTTGCTGAAGCAACTACCCAAGGGCCTGATTTGAGCTTGCCTCCTGCTGAAGTCTCAGGGACATTAGACTTCACCCATCAGCCTTCTGAATTCCTATTGAGGGGGGTTCTACTCGCAGGTGAGGCTTCTGTCGAATTCCAGAGCCTCTGGGTCTACTGCGGGGAACGCGGGCTGAGAATCATCGCTATCGCTATTGTGGGCCGCTGCAGCTGAGGAGCTGTTGCCGCTGAGAGCCCACATTTGCCTGTGCTACGAGAATCATCGCTTTCGCTGTTGTGGGCCGCTGCAGCTGAGGAGCTGTTGCCGCTGAGAGCCCGCCTTTAATCACCGTCTCAGGAACGTGAGTGCACGCTGCGGACCGCTGCAGCTGGGAGCTGTGGCCGCTGCGAGTCCGCCTGTCATCGCGGCTTCCTCCCGAAGCTGCGCGCCGTGCCCCTTTAAACCTCAGGTACATTGTGCATCACCGGGTCGCGTAGACCCCGGCCTCGCACTAAGTTCGTTTCACACGCTTTTGAGTGCTTTTATTGCCTTTTAAGTGAACCTATATTTACGTGCATTGTGGCTTCTTGATAGTCTTTGAGCCTTGTGTTAAGCTTATATAAAGATACTCATTTTTCTAGAGCTACTTGTGTGGTGTCCCTTTGTGGTGTCCTCACTGCGTTATTGTGTATGGTCATAAATGCTTCACACACTGCCTCGGAGATAGGCCTGTCTGCTCGTGCTACGTTACCACAGGGTTGAGCAGGGGCTATCAAAGGGTGTAGCCCCCTTACTCTGACTTAGGAAGAAGGGTCCCTACTTGGACATTGGCGCCAGCCACTGCCAACTAGAGATCCCCATTTCTAACACCAAGTAAAATCTAGGTCAAGCTTGCCAGCTGGAGTTGTCCTCGTTGATGTTGTAGGTAGCCCTTCCAGCACTTTTCTACCTGTTGCTGATCAGGGATTCCACTCCTTATCCTTTAAGACGGGCAAAGCCCTTTTGTTGTAAAGCCTTGAGTGCAGCAGGGCAGTCCTTATGACTGCAGTCCTCTCTTGTGAAGTTCAAGGGTCCAGCAAGGCAATCCTTCTCCAGACGTTTATTTTGGGTCTTCGAGGGTCCACAACACCAATCCGAGGTTCCAGAATCTGAGTTGCTCCTTGGGAAATTGGGACTACAAGACCCACAGTGCACCTGGCCAAATCCTTAAAACCACTGAAAGCTGTGTACTTCGTGGTGGAGATGATGCAGGTGGAGCTCTTTTAACCTGTTGCTTTTAGGGAGTCCACTCAAACCTTTAGAGCTAGGCAAAGTCCTTGTTTTGCTGAAGCCCAAAGTTTGCAGCAGGAGCAGTCCTTCAGAGTGCAGGCCTCTTGGTGCAGGCCAGGGGTTCAGCAGCGCAGTCCATCTTTTTACTGTTTCTTCCAGGCAGGGATCGGAGTTGCTGGGCTCTCTACCGTATTTATTCATGCTGCTTGGATGACAAGCAGGGGGGCACCCCTGACCAATGGGTTACAGGGTGCCACCCTTCGGTATGACAACTTCCTCCAAAGTGTGGCCTTTTTTTCTCCCAGAAAGCACCACATGTCAAAATCCAAAATGGAGAAAATGTCTCCTGGAGATTAGTTGTGCTAGCCCAGACTATTGGTGTGGCTAGCTTTCCCTAACACACCCCTTCCAGCCCTCTGCTAATTCAATTACAGGGGCTCCCATCTGGCTGGGGGTACAGAAAGTGGGGGTGGGCCTGGATCCTGTCCTAAGTGTCTCGCCCTCTTTGAAGACCAGTTTGGCTACCCAGCCCCCTTCCTGCCTTTTGCTCTGCAGCTCTCCTACCACCAGATGTCTCGATTCAGGCCACTTCACACCTCATCAGATTAGTTTGGCTCAGCCTGCCAAAGGCTTGCCAATCAGGAGAGGCTGCTAGAAGGTTGGATTTTTGCACAACAGAAAATCAAGTTCCATAACTTCTCCAGTATTGAATCTTTCATATATTTACATGCTTGAATCTTCCCCATCGTCGTGGTGTACTTTAAACAAGCAGTACTATGAAAAGTACACTAGGTAACATAGAGAAAGCAGGGGAAATTGTTCACCAATTCACATCATTTTAATAGACCCAAACTCTAGCCAATCAGAGGCTAGACCACTTCACTGCAGAGCCACCGTGCCTCAGATTTCTAACTGCACATCGTGCGTGAGGGAGTCTTCATGAGTTCTGCTTATTTGGTTACAGTTGGTGAACTTTTTACCGTATTACTTTTCCTCTCAAGGAATATAGCATTGGACTCCGCTCTAAGGTACTGTGTGTTCGAGGCATATGAGCTGTAGATCATATACTGTGCATAGAAAGCCATCTGGTGTTCGGCTCGGATGTTTGCAGTTTGTTTTTGTTCGAAGAAGTCTTTGTAGTCACGAGAAAGGTGACTCCTCCTTATGATGATAGTGCGCATGGGCATCGACTCATCCCCAGATTGTTTTTTTCTGCCATCGGGTTCGGATGTGATTTCCTGCGCTCCGGGTCGGTATAGTCTTCGAACCCCCTTCGATGCGCAATCCTTCACCACTCGACGGTATTATTCTCGATCGCGTTTCCCTTTCGACGCGCATCCTCCAACTTCAAATAATCTTCGACCAACAGCTTCGACACGGGCCGTTGGGCCTACCCGCGCCGACCACGCCGGCCTTCGATGGAACGGACTCAGTTTAAAAATGCCCCAGGTGTGGTGCTAAATTCCCACACACGGACTTGCACGAAGTGTGTAACCTCTGCCTCTCCCCCGAGCACAAGTAAAAGCACTGCGAGGCTTGTACATCGTTCCGGTCGAAGAAAACCATCCGTGATCGTCGGGCTCTACGTCACGAAATGTCCCATGGCAGCAGCTAGATTCCAGACATCTTCGGAGCAGGTTCTAATGTCCATCCAGAACTCCAACCTGCAGAAGAGGATATCTCCGTGTCCGAGGCTGACTACTCCGAGGAAGATGAGCAGGACGTCACCCCGGCTCAACGGCTAGTGAGTACTAACACCCAGGCCGCCACCAAACACAAATCTAAGGCTCAGGTAACACCTTCGCCCTCGGGCTCAGGTTGACACCGTGAACATTCTTCAGACGCCCCGCCTTCGGGCCCGGCTATGAAACAAAAGCAAAAGCCTTCCGACTCGGGCTCGAGTAGGCCCCATTCCGGCACCGAACATATACCTTCGGCACCGAAGCCTAAAACCAAGCCGTTGCCCCACCCTTCATTGCCGGCACCGAAGACACCTTCGACGTCGAAAACCTCGACACCGAAGCCACCAAAAGACAAAGCTTCGGAGCCGAAACAGGACAAACCGAAAGCTTTGGAGCTGAAACGGGACAAATTAAAAGCCTCGGAGCCGCAGAAAATCTCAGAACCGAAAACTCCCTCACCAAAGGTTTCGGAGTCGAAAATCCCTACAAGCAAAACCTTCACAGCTTAAGCCCATAAAGGAACACTCTACGCCCAGGCTTCCGGCGCCTAAACAAGACATACCACTCAAAGACCTTTCTTTTCAACAATTTTCGGATCCAAAGCAGAAAACACTGCATATTGACTCAAACTGGCCACCTTCTTACCAAACCCCCTAAGAAGCGAAAACTAGACCTCCCAGAGGACTCTCGCATACCTCTCAAATGCAAGGACATGGGTACTAACCCTTCTCCCCCTTGTATACCTCCCTCTCCTGATCCTAACTTATTTATCTCACCAGCAAACTCACCATCACCTACACTCTCACCTGCACCACAGGATGATGATGATGGGGATGGAGACACACTAGGGGATGATGACAACCATAACATACCACAGGACACAGACCCATGGGATTACTATGATCACGATCCAGATCCACACAATGACCCTGATCTGTATCCCTCCAAGCCATCACCACCTGATAACATTGGTTTTGCACAACTTATTAATAAAGCTGCTCACTACCATGGGGTGGAACTACACACTGATCCCCTAGAAGAGGATTTCTTAGTGGAAACATTCGCACCCTCACAAAAATCCACCCACACCCTGCCCATGCTAAAAGGCATATTAAAACACACTACTGAAGTATTCAAAGACCCTGTTAGAGCCTGAATACTTACACCAAGGGTGGATAAAAAATATAAAGCAGCTCCCACAGACCCACTGTATATCAAAGGCCAGGTACCTTTAGACTCTCTGGTGGTGTCTAACGCACGCAAGAGGGCTAATTCCCAAGCTACAGGCGACTCCCCTCCTCCTGACAAGGAGTCAAAGCTCTTTAGACGCTTTGGGAAAAAGAATTGCGTCACAGGCTGCTAACCATTGGCGCATTGCCAATGCGCAAGCTCTTAGCGCGCTACGACGGAGCGCACTATGACGAGCTGGAAAAACTAATGCAGCACTTACCAGAGGAACACAAAAACAAGGCCAATGAACTCATTCAAGAGGGCAAACTTATAACTAACGCCTCCATAAAATGCACCCTAGATGCGACTGATACAGCATCTCGTGCCATTAACACCAGCATATTACTGCGTAGGCACGCTTGGCTTCGAATCTCAGGATTCAAGCAAGAAGTTCAAACCACCATACTCAATCAGCCCTTCGATCAACAGCATCTTTTTGGACCTACAGTCGATACTTCATTGGAGAAAATGAAGAAAGATATACCGAGACTGCTAAGTCCATGGGGGCCTTGCAACTACCTTCCCACAGGGGGTTCCTTTTGCCGCTCCTTTTACAGGGGTGGCTCCAAAACAAAGTAGTCAGAAAATCCCTCCTCATCTTACAAAAGCCCCGATCAATCAACCTCCTCCAGAGGATATTTTTGGGGAGGATACAGAGGGAACAATAATGGGGGAAGAGCCAGAGGTAACAACACCCTTAATTCCCCTACCACCAAGCAGTCTGTTGAACTACCAGTATTTTTCCCTCAACCAGACTCAGTGGCAGAAAGGGCTCTTCACACGCTAGACGTTAAAAGAGCACTATTCTATTACATTGAAAGAACTAAATCCTTTCGAAAGACTAAACAACTCTTTGTTGCTGTCTCCCCACCGCATAAAGGCAACCCCATTTCAAAAGCGGGTATTGCACGGTGGATTGTTAGGTGCATCCAAATATGCTACCTTAAAGCCAAGCGTACATTAACCATTCCCCCTAGGGCTCATTCTACACGCAAACTAGGGGCTTCTATGGCCTTCTTAGGGAACATTCCCTTAGATGACATCTGCAAAGCTGCAACTTGGTCTACACCACACACATTTACAAAACACTATTGTGTAGATGTGCAAGCAAAACAACAAGCTAGTGTGGGCCAGGCTGTCTTAAGAACACTTTTTCAAACCACTGCAACAGATACAGGTTAGCCATCGCCACAAACAAAACTGCTATATAGTCTATGCACAGTATATGATCTACAGCTCATATGCCTCGAACGGAAAATGCTACTTACCAGTATGCATCTGTTCTTGGCATGTAGAGCTGTAGATTCATATACGCCCACCCGCCTCCCCGGGTACCTTTATCTGTTGCAGTGTTATCTTACTTACATACATCACACATGGACATCTCTTTCTATCTCTTACTAACTCCATCATTACCCTTTATGGCAAAAACAATCTGGGGATGGAGTCGATGCCCATGCACACTATCATCATAAGGAGGAGTCGCCTCTCTCGTGACTACAAAGACTTCTTCGAACAAAAACAAACTGCAAACATCCGAGCCCAACACCAGATGGCGATCTATGCACAGTATATGAATCTACAGCTCTACATGCCAAGAACAGATGCATACTGGTAAATAGCATTTTCCTTATTCATCTAAGTGACCTGTTAAAATGCCTGAAGAATCTAAAAGAAAGATTCTTTAGACCTTGCTGGTCTTGTGGAAAAGCAAGGCTTTTTCTGAGGATCCTCATATGGACTGCCTATACTGTTTATATCTCAAACATAATCCTAAGGAGTGTAGACACTGCAGAACATTTTCTGCCTAAACTATTGAGGACAATAAAGCCAGATGATTACTATGGCTTCAGAGGAAAGAAATCCAGAGCTGAACTGGTTCAGATGATGAGGAAGGTCCAAGTCCCTCCCCACCTGATCGAAAAAGCAACAAGCATTTGCAATGCAATAGGTCTCGCATTTACGCGAGTTTGAGCTATTGACATTGCAAATAACAATGCCTTTTATTTTTGTTTTGGTTTTTAAAACATAAATTAAAGGAATTGTTATTTACAATGCAAATAGCTTAAACTTATGTAAATCCGAGACCTATTGCATTGCAAATGCTTGTTAGTAATGCAACAAACATATTGTAATTATGGTTCTTCACATTAAAATTCAAGGCTACGTTTATACAACTTCCGGGGAAAAGTATATAATTTAACACTCCTGTCTGTGAGAGGGCCACTATAAACATGTTAAGGTGTTATTTGTGATATTTATGCGTTATTTAATTGTATTTACTTGATGACTAGCGTTAGTTGTGAACTTCGGTTCATCAGATAGCGATTTATGGGCTCCAGATTTGTACGAAGAAAAGTGCTAACACTAGTTCCAGACGTCCCCTTATATTCCACTGGTGTCTGCCTGTGACAATATGGTGCCAGTAGGCTGTAAAGGAAAGGTCATGGGAGAGAGCACAGCATATAGCCCTCCCCAAGTACCCCATGGCTTCTTGCCCTTACCCATTAAACTATGCCCTTTTTAGGTCTAACTATTGTGGCGTGGGTGGGTAGTATCTTTACAGTGAACAGATCTTAATACGACTAGTGCCACACAATTGCAGCTTTTATGTGGAGAAGAGATGCAGTAGATGTGTTGACCACGGATTGGTGATCAGGTCCCCACCACCTTTGAACGCCAAATCCTATGAGGTTTTGCCATGGGGTCTCCCTTGACCTGCCCACTTACTCTTTCAGGCCCCTTCTAGTGCCTTCAAAGGACGCAATCGCCCCCTCCTCTCCCCGGGGATGGTGCTCACCCACAACAGGGCGATTCCCCAACCTACCCTCAGTGGCCCACCTTAGCCCTCCTGTCTTTAAAACACACACAAACACAATTAACTTTTCTTCAGCTAGGCAGTATCATTTCTGCTATAATTTGATCGTGTACTGCAACTTGCAGGTGATAATGTTGGTCAGAAATACAAATGATTTGTGGGACGATGAGGGGTCGGTGAGTGAATTTTTTTCCCCATTTTCTTTTCGGTCTCTGTATTCTATTGTCAAAGTAGGCTCTGCTGGAGTTTAAGTGTTGTGAGGAGGGAGGGTGCTTGCCCATGCGCCTTGAGAGTGGTCTGCGGTCTGGAGGCCACGTTACGGATATGCGGGGTTTAAGAACATAATGGGCGAGATTAAGTCCGTGTATGGTGAGGAGTGAGTACATTAGTGAGGTAAATAAGTGGCGCGTTTGCGAGGTGGAAGGATCCCAGGTGCTGGGCAAAGGTTTCACTTCATCAGTAGCAATTTCACACCCAAATGCAGCAATTAATAATAGAAAGATGAGCTGTTAACGTTTGAAGAAGGACTTATACTGCTGAAATACGTCACTGCGTGTTTAGTAATTTTTGACTTGTTTGAGCTAGAAACATTGTTTTTATTAAAATCTGCAGATTATGCAGAAGATGAGACATTATGCATCAAATCCATAATTATGCAGAAAACGCCGCTGTCGGTGTCTTCGCCTCCGTGAAAGCGCGGCTCGTTTTGTATTCGAGGGTCCTGAGCCAGGCTTCTGCCTCGAGCTTTCAGTTGGTCTCCCGTCTCTACCGTGAGGCGAGTCGCCTCTAGGCGCTTGGGTCTTTGTCATAGAAACTGGAGACAGATTGAGGTATGTGGAGCTGTGGTGGGGTTGTCTGTGTGACTGTGAGCGGCACCCTACACTTCACACGTGACCGAGCGCGCACAGGTGAGAGAGGAGGTGCTGAAGAGCACAGCGCCAACAGCAGTACACGGCCATAAGAACAGAGCGGCCACCTTTAATACTGCGCCAATCAAAAAGCAGTGGGTGCCACCGCAATGAGCGCCACCCATGAGGCGCAGCTTAGGGCCCCACAGAACCCCATCATCGAGGTACCAGAGGAATGCACCACGGAGTACCCTGTCCCTCCACCCGCATCCACCCAACGGGGAGGGTCCAAGGGACCTCAGATTCGCCTCAGTGCGCTCTGCAGCGACGATGGTACACTACCTGTGCCTTGCCGCGGCTCCTGTCAGCGGGCTCCAGATTCCTGTACAGCGCAGTCCCGGCCAAGCAGAGCCCAGCCCGTGGCGCGCTGCTCTGGACGCCCGTGGCTCTGAGAGCACACACTGCTGCTCTCGGGCCTCAGCTCCAAATAGTACTTATGGGAAAATGAGCAAAATAATATGGGTGAAGGGCGGGCTGGGGCATCGCAGGAGGTAAGAGCGGCAGCAGAGGACTTGTCACAACGCAGAGCCGCAACCGGCCACGGCACCTTGTGACACCCGCCGAATGATCACCATGCCATCAATGTATGATTAATAGACGAAAAATTTGACCAGTATCTCTTCCATGTGCGACAAACCTCGCCTGCCTCCTCTCAGAGAAAACTAAGTTGCCCACATTCACCCCGCAAATGAAAACAAGCTGATCCTCAAGCAGAGATAGCTCATAGGCAACAGCTTTTGAACATAGCTGCCCCGGAGCATCGCATTGCGTATTAACTGCGAACAACAAGCTGCCGAACACAGACACGCCGTGAGCGTGCACATCAGCTGTCCGGGCAAGTGCACATCAGAACGCGCCGTGAGCGTGCACATTTGCTGTCTGGAGATCGCCAGAAAAGACCAGCGTGACGTGAGCTCTGGGGACACGCTGCAGGGCATCGCGTGAAGCATGGCGGAGCGACGGTAAGGTGGGGGTGGGTGGGGGTGGCAGGCGCATGGCTGACTGACACTGGAGGGGGTGCAAGGACAGCTGGGGAGTGCGTGCAATGCGGCTGGAGAGGACGGAAGGGGGACAGGAGATGTGCACATCGCGTGCCTGTACGTGCGTGTTCACATTTCCAGTCCGGCCTGCGCGTGCACAGCTCCTGTCTCCCTTCCGAAGCAAGTCAGTGACAATAGATCTCGCTAGCGACAGCGCTTCGCGCTGCGTCGCCAGGCGAGACCTAAAAATGAGGCTCCACCTCATGCTGAAAGGACCCTAAGAGAGTGAAGGCTGTTGAAAAGCCATCTACATCTGGGAAATCAGCCTCTAAATTCCTCTTCAGGCTCTGGTCAGAAGAAACCGTCTACTTCCACATCTTCTGTGCCTGTCACTCCTCAGAAACCTACTCCGTCAACGAAAATTACTCCGTCGACAGACCTGTCGTCAAAAGCGGCGTCAACGAAACCGCTGTCGACTGCTATTCCCATTACTGCAGTGATGGCAGTCACTCTGACCACGGCAATGAAGACTACATCATCGACAAGAGGAATGGCGACTATCACCTCGTCAATCACCATGATGACGATCCTTCCGTGTCTGACTGTTCTTCCGTCAAAGATCTCGTCAACGGCCACTCTGTCGACAACTGTAGTCAAATCGCAGTCGACAGGTCCAGTGTCGTCTACCATTACCATTAAGAAGAGGAACTCTTCCTCAACGAGTCAGTCAATGAGATACGAAAGAGACATTGTTTGCTGAGAATGTATCTACACAGCTTTGGCCAGACCTGACGGCACTCAGCAAGGTATCCCTGCTACCTTCGGCCCACCTTCTTGACATGGAGGAATCAGCAGAAGAGGGGCTTTTCGGACCTGCTTACAGCCCTTCATAGTTAAGGGTGAAGTGCCAGGAGACTGATGATCCTGACCAGGACAATTCCAGTAATACTGACCGATTTTTCATTCACGGCTCGCCAACAGCCCATATCTCATAGATAGGACTCTTTCCATGAGCATTATCCCCCATAAGAAAGGTTATGATGAACCACAAGCATCAAAAGGAGATACAATAGCAGTGTCCATCTCACTGGTTAAAGATCTAAGACACATGCTCAATGATTATTACAAATGTTTTCCTCAAACGCATGTGCCGGTCGCTCACTCCGGAACATACTAAGGCACCTGTTACAGCACTGTTGCCTGCGACTCCTGTGCCAACACAAGAGATCTGCCCCTCCTACAATCACCATAAGGGATGATTACATTGATAGTGATCCAGATGATAGGCCGGAGGAAGGAGAGTTGATTCGGGACCCGGATCCATCTGGTCGGGAATGGGATGACTATATCGCACCATCTTCACCGTCACCATCCCCAGCTAGTTCTCCTCCTGAAGATATTAAGTGTGTTCCATGAGTTTATTTATTTATTTAATGCGATTTTATATAGCGCGAACATTACCCGAAGGTGTCAGAGCGCTTTACAAAAGAAACAGTTGCGTTACATAAGGACTTTGTATCTCTTATGTAATCTCATGTAATCCAAACAGAAAAAATTGCAAATGTACAAGTTGTAAAGTCACTCAAGGAAGAGATATAAACAGATAAACTCTAAGATCACATAGGAGTGGTAGTAAGTACAAAGGTCTCCTACATATACTAGTGGTTAGAGTTATATATATACAAATTGGAAATTCACTCAGGATTACATTTTAACAGCGATTAGGCTTGGACTATTATATATTACATATTTACAAAGCAGGAGATTCTTGCCATTGTTCAGCCAGGTGTTCAGGTGGTGTTGCACTTAGGGGCGGTGGTCTTGGGTCCGTAAGGGTCCCCGCAGAAAACGCTACCTAAAATTACAGCTACATTGGTTGCTGGTTCAGTTAAATGATGTGTAAAACAAGACCAATGGAGCAGGCCAAGGGGTAAAGTACGGGCAGGGTACACCATAAAGGTCAGAAGTTGACAAAACCAGTGGTGATTCCTGAGATCACACAGTGTGAGGCCGGTCACCCTCACCGCGTTGGACTGCAAAATAAAGACGTGAACGGTGCCTCATTGGGATAATGCCATGAAGGGGCAAGATTCAAATACGGGGATAAACTGAGGGCGATGGTCAAAAGGCGGAAGGAAGGCGCTGACCAACAGTGAGGATCAGTCAGAGTGTCAGTTGCAGCCGCAAGATGGAGGGTCCAGGTCATGGAGGTAAATACCTCACAACAAAATGGCGGGCAATGCGTGCAAAACCGAACCGGCTGAAAAGTCAGAGAACACCTGCCCCAGGAACAAGGCTGAATGGTGTAATAATAAGGGTTGTCGGTAAGGCAAAGTCATCAAAATTTGAAGGAGGAACAGCAGGGTGTCGTCGATCCCTCGCCGGGCATCGAAAGTATGGGGAGAAGTCAGCGCAGGCTCGGATCCGTAAGGGAATGGCAGTTGCGGGGTCAGGAGGGCGCGACACCGCCAAAGGGGAAAGAAAACAAGCTCGGAAAGACGGGCTTCTGCGTCGCGGCACTCTCCAGGAAACTCCGTCCGGGGTCGCAAGATCCACACGATTCAACTGCAGCCCCAGAGCGGCGCCGCCGGAAGATAGGAATTCGCAACAAAGGTCTGGGAAGGCAAGCGTAGATCGATGGGAGCGCCCGGTCAGCACATTCAGGTATCAGCTGCAGCAAGGCGGACAGGCAGCCGGCAGACCCACCGGAGTTCACAAGAAGGCTGGGGAAGAAAGGAGGACCAGCGGAGTGATGAGGGGCACTGTGCCCGATGTCCGGCTGGGTAGGTGACTGCAGCGGCGGAGTACAGCTCCACCGGACATCGGCCATGTTGCTCCGATGCCGCCGCCGGAAAACTTCGACCACAAATCCACAGGAGGTCGCGAGTCCTGAAGAGGGAGACCAGAGAGGCGAGGACCGCAGGCAAACCGGACCCCCAGTAAGTAGAAAACATCCAAAGGAGGGGAGATTTTAGGGGAGTTAAGCCAAAAAAAGGCAATCCATGGGCGGGAACTCCCGGCCAGTGCTCCTCACCACTCGGCCATCTTGCAGCAGTTTGAAAGTGCTTCCAAGAGATTTGATTTCTCTCCCTATAAAGCAAACAAAATGTTTCCTATATGATTTTAAGGACACCACACAAGTCTGTGAGGTCAATCCCTATAGTAAGCTACATATGGGAAGAAGGATTAAAACTATTGAAAACCCCTGCTTCAGTCCCAGCGGTGGTTCCTAGAATGGACAAAATGTATAAAGTCCCTGATTTCTGTCGGGCATGCTTGATAGGGCATTGACACCCAGATTTGATTGTTATGCTAGCGGTACAGCGATGCTCCAGAAATCCTTCTGCCCCTTGTTTAGCTTCCCACTTTGCAGCAATGGCAGCTACCTCCATCAGGGCGTCAAATGCAATAGCCATTCTGGGTCGCTACTCCCGTCAAATGTGGTCCGAAATGGCATCACTTCTTGAGCACCTTCCTGAGGACAAAAAGAGGCAAAAAAAATTTTGAAGGAAGGTGGTGGGGCATCTTCTTAGATTATCGATACGGCAATGTACATGCTCCACCGCGTTCCAACAAATGGTGGGGGTAGCAGTTCTGCGTTAACTGGGCTGGTTGAAGGCCGCCTCATTCAGCCCTGAAGTCCATGCCAAAATTTTACATAGGCCCTTTGACGCGGAAAACTTGTTAAGCAAACCTAGATGATGCCCTTCAGGCCATAAAGGCAGACACCGATACAGCACACTCTCCAGGAACACTGCAACAGAGGCATTTTTCAGCCTTTTCATGGAGGAAAAGGGCAATACATGCAGAGACCCTCTTACAAATCATACAGGTATCAGCCGTACGCATAACAGGGCTATCGGCCCCAGTACACAGGCCAACAGCAGCAGTTTAGAGCCTCCAACACGGCTTACGCTTGACAACAAGCTCAAATGTGACCTCCAGCGGGGGAGGGAAGCCCACAATTCCTATAGACAACAGTTGCGTATCTCCAGCACCAGGTACCTGGTTTCAACACAGACCACACGGAAAACATCACCACTACACTTTTTTACAACCAATGGGAAAGTATAACAACTGACAGATGGGTGTTGGACATCAATCGTCAAGGTCACATCCTGGAATTCGTCCAAAAGCCTCCCCGTCATCTTCCTCCCAAGGGCGCACATAACCACCTTACTATCTTGAAACAGGAGATAGCTGTACTTCTTTCAATGGGAGCTATAGAGGAACTTCCTTTCCGACAGTGAGGGAAAGTTTTCTATTCCAACTTCTTCCTCATAAAGAAAAAGTTAGGGAAATGGAGACAGGTCATGGATGTCAGACACCTAAACAAATGTATAAGAAAACAGCCCTTCAGGATGCTGTCTTTGCAAAAGATCCTGTTGATGAAAAACAAGGAAGATTTCATGACTTCTCTCGCTCTCTTGGACTCGCACTTTCATATTTCCACTCACGTCAAACATAACTGGTTCCTGAGCTTCGAGGTGGCAGGGTGCAACTATCAATTCAAAGTCCTTCCCTTTTGGCCTTCGGGCGGCTCCCTGGTTTTGCACGAAAGTAGCTGCTTTCTTGAGGAAAGAGGATCACCAGGAATTCCCCTATCTGGACGACTGGTTGGTCAAGGGTTCCACATTCCACTCTGCAAATATCACCATTGGCTTCTTGACAGCTCTTCAAGTCTCTTGGGCTTCTACTCAATGTAGAAAAGTAATCTCTCATTCCAGCCCAATCGCTGGTGTTTCTTGGAGCCGTTTTAGACACCAGGGTCGCAAAAGCATACCAGATGGCAGAATGGCGGCACAAAATATTAGACGGCGGCTCTACTACAAAAAAGAAAGTGCATTTCCGTGAGGATTTACCAATCCATACTGGGGAGCTAGCCTTGTGCTTCCCATTAATTCCAAATTGTCGCTTATATAGGAGGCCTCTACAGGAATAGCTGGATAAACAGTGGATTCAAATCCACAGTTCGTTCGAGGATGTCATAGTCTTCACCTCTACGATGAAGCAAGATTTGTTATGGTGGGGAAAAGAGGAAAATATATTCCAAGTCTCTCGTTCGAGGCGACACGTTCCAGTTTCATAATGACTACGCATGCTTCATTGGACGGCTGGGGAGTGTATCTCCAGGAACTGGAAATGCACGGAAAATGGTCTGTTCAAGAGGCGCAAATACACATCTCTCTGCAGGTGGAGCATGTCCGGGGCATAGACAACATATGGGCGGATTCTTTCAGCAGAACAAACACACAGTGCCACCAATGGGAACTGGACCACAAGCAATTGTTTAATGTCTTAAAAAATGGGGTACTTCGAACCTAGACCTATTTGCGACACTAAACAGAAAATGCAAGAGGTTTGCAAGCAGGTTCCCTCAGAAAGGGTCTTAGGGAAATGCTCATCAGATACAGTGGACAGGAATGTTCGCTTATGCGTTTCCTCCTTTCCCTTTCATCCCCAGAGGGATTTGCAAGATGAAGAGAGAGCCATGTCATCTCATTCTCTTGTCCCTGGCATGGCCGAGACAGTTTTGGTACACTGAGTTTCTCCTGATGTCTGTGTCCCCGCCAATTTGCTTCCGGCCGGTGGACAACCTGATCTCCATGAGCAGTGGGCAGATATTACACCCACAAATAGTCTCTCAATTTGTCAGCATGTCGCCTCATGACCATGAGTTTGGATCTCTAGTTATTCGACAGAATGCAAATCTAACCTGGAGCAGTCACAAGCCTTTTGCACAAATAAAGCATATATGGGAAAATTGAAAAGATTGTCACTGGTGCACCAAGAAGGATCTCCTTCCCTTTTACTCTTCTCCGGAGCAGCTGTTGGCATGTCTCCTTCACTTGGCAAGTCTGGCCTAGCACACTCCTCCATCAAAATGCACTTAGCAACAATTTCCAGGTTTCGCAGAAAGTCTGGGGAAATATCGCTTTGGTCCACTAGACTGGTAAGGGAATTCATGAAGGTCCTTTTCAGGATTTTCCCACCTGAAAAACCTCCTGCAGTTTCCTGGCAGTTGAATACAGTTCTCTCTCAGCTTATGAGACCACCTTTCACGCCCATCCATAAAGCAGATATCAAATACGCCTCTTGGAAGACAGCAATTTTGTTGGCCCTTACATCGGCCAGGAGAATTAATGAGATTCAGGCTTTTACAGTCACTGAGCCTTTTCTACAATTCAAAGAAGATAAAGTGCTGTTAAGAACGAACCCAAAATTCATCCTTAAAGTTCCGACTTATTTACATTTGAATGAGCCAGTAATTTTAGCAACATACTTCAAGAACCCATCGTCTGCTGCAGAGAGCTCTCCACTCTCTGGATGTTATGCATTGCTTAAAATTCTACCTTCACAAGACAAAACCTTGCAGAAAAACTGACCAGCTTCTCATCTTTCACACTTCCCAAAAAAGGCTATGCACTCTGAAGAAGCAGTATAGCATACTGTGTTTTGTCAGCGATAGGTTTTTGCCACGAAAAAGTAGTAAGATAGCTGAACACAAGGACTGCGGCACACTCAACAAGAAAGATGGCTACATCCACAGTCTTGTTTGCTAGAATGTCGCTTCCCGACATCTGCAGGGCAGCAACGTGGTTGAATGCCCATACTTTCACAAAACACTATTGTTTGGATTCAGTATGGTAAGGAAATACTGCTGTCGGGCAGGCGGTATTACGACACCTTTTTCAGTAAGGTACACTTTATTTACTATTTTCTTACTTTATAAAATGTTTTATAACAATGTCTTATATTAATCATCTGTATTCTCGTTGAGTTATACATGATGGCAGTGTATCATATTAATTTTTTCATGCATACCTTAGGGAGCAGTGTCCTCGCCTAATCCAAGATTCAATACTGTAGAAAAAACAAGTTAGTTGCCTGTACACTGTGGTTCTCCAGTATTGATATCTTTCATCGATTAACATGCGACCCGCCCACCTCCCAGTTTAGGCTCGCCACTGGTATACCTCATAGAAACTTTTACATATTCACTCTTGTGCTTGAAATCTGAGGTATGGTGGCTCTGCAAGAGAGAAGTGGTCTAGCCTCTGAATGGCTGGAGTATGGGTCTATTAAAATGATGTGAACTGGTTAACAATTTCACCTGCTTTCTCTGTTACCTAATGTACTTTCTAAAGTTCTGCTTGTTTAAAGTACCATGACGACAGGAAAGATTCAAGCATGTGAGTCTATGAAAGAGATCAATAGTGGGGAACCACAGTGTACAGGTACGTAACTTGTTTGTTCTTTTGTGTCATAGTTCTAACAAATCCAACCTTGGTAAGTTGTTGGATTCCTTCTAACTACTATTTTGATACTTAGAAGTATCAGTTTAGCTCACTCATGTCAATAGTCAACTTTATTCGAGTTTAATAAAGCCTTCCTATGTTAGCCTATCCGGCTAATGCACTACAGTGGGGAAAAAAATTGTCAGTTATTCCCTCACCAGGACCTATAGAACATCTTTTATAATGTCTCTGCTCCCTACCCCTAGGGGAGACCTTAGGGGTGACTTTATCTGAAAAGAAGTTAGATTAAGACTTTGGAAGTAACTTTAATTCCAAAGTCTAATTTGCATATAAATTTAATTTAAAAGCAGCCTGCCAAGCGGGGCTGACTTTTAAAATTACAGCAGTCCACACAGAAGTGTACACTTAATTGCATTAAATCTGCTGGGCCTTTAAACCTACATGCCCTAACATGTACTAGGGACTTACAGGTAGGTTGTTGGTACCAATGTGTAATTATAACTAATTGCCATGTACCTTATACATAGAGCACAGGCCTTGGGTCTGGTTAGCAAAGCCCAGGGCGCAATCAGAAAACAAGCATTTATTAGTCAAAAAGGGAGAAAAAAGTGGGGGGGGACACTGCAAAAATACCTTGTTTCTCACGGTATGACTCACTAGGACGGTGACCACAAGTCCACAATGACCAAATAATTGCCCTCCTTTTTAGTTACTTTTTCCATCACTGTGTTCAAAGTTGCTTTTTGGCCAGATACTTCGAAGAAAACTAAAATTTGATATTGGGAGACAAGGTTTTTCCTTTATGGCAGTTGATAACTGGGACTGTGGACAACCTCCACGAGTTGAAGCATACAGGTTTTTTTAAGTGTCTGTGATCCGGTCTGAGAACGTGTAATTTGGAGGTTGTTTCTGCTAGGCCTCTAACTCTATTTGTAGAAATGCTGGCTAGTATATTCTAGTTTTGTCCTAATTACAACAAAGTTGGCTTTTAACAATGGACACTCTGTTTGCATGCCGAGTCTGCAGAGGGATCATGACTATAGAGATTGTTCTGCATGCAGGTTTATCCAGTATTGGGGTATCTTTCATAGATTCACATGCCTGAATCATTCCCCGTCCTCGAGATGGGAGTCCCACGGTAAAATATTCAAGCAGTGCCTTAAATCCTTAATAGGCTATAATGGCCCTAGGCCATCTCCTTAGTAGCCTATCCAAGTCCTTTTTAAAAAAGGACCAAATGTAGACATACAGCCAATCAGCTGTTGGCACCCTCTAGAACACCCCCAGCAGGAGCCAGTTCTCTTCAGATTTTCACCGCACGTCGTGTGGAAGGGAGTCTCCCTGAGTGCTACTCAGTTTTCTTCTATTCAGCAAATCTAGACATCATGTCAGACAAGAAAGGCCTTTTCCGCCCTTGTAAAACCTGTGGGAAGAAAAGGGTCCATGTGGATGATCCACATAAAGAATGTATTTACTGCCTCTATCCCAGGCATTAGTGAGAGATTGGAAGATCTGTCGCACCTCCTCTAACAAAACCCTCAAGGACAGAGAGGGAAGATTGCTATTGTGGCTCCAAACCACAAAACAACAATCTCGTTCTTCTGATGAGGAAGAGGATGTAGTTTCAACATCCCACAAGAGGGCTAGATCCCAGGACAGATCCTCAGGTGAGGGAAGAAAACATTTTAAATCTTCACAAGCAAAGGCTGCAAGTAAGGAGAGGACTACCAAACATTCCTCTGAACCAACGTTGTCTGTGCCCTCTACACCTGTCAAGAAAGAAAGAGATCGTCCAAGATCTTCCTCTTCTGATCTTGTGAGTAAAAAAAGTTGAAAAAGCCATCGTCGATGACAATTTCTCTCTCGTCGTCGACAATGTGTAACGTCGACGCCATCGTCAACTGCAATTGTGACGACGACAGCGATCCAGTCCCCTATTCTATCTCGACGACAAGAGCTTCTTCGTCGTTGAAGACTGACGCCCCACCGTGTACGGCAGAGACGCCGTCGACGAAGGCACTGTCGACGAAGGCGACACCGTTGACGACAACACCCGCGGTAAAAATACAGTTGACGGCACAGTCGACTAAGGAAATCCCCTCGATTATAACTTCTGCACCATCGACGACCCCGTCGACAAGGTTTACTTAGGTCACTACAGTTACAAAGACATTTTTACACCCGTCTATGCAGGTCTATAGTAAGGTTTTGCCTTTGCTTCCATCGCATCTTTTGGAAGGGTAAATCGAGGAAGAGGAGGATGATGATGATGGCCTCTATGGGGTAGCTCACAGTCCATCTGAGCTCCATGTAAAGTGCCAGGAGGATGATGAAGAGGAGGAAGATTATCAGGAGGCACAATATTACCAGGAACAGTATATGGCTCCATGTCATAGCTATCAATTTAACCTCCGACAGGAACCACGCCATAGAGAAATGGCTCATCTACCGCCATCATTAATAGAAGATCTTCAAGCCATGTTGGCGGATTACAGACAAAGATTCCCTCCTCAACAATGTCAACCAGAAGACCAGGTTCCTCAAGTGGAAGAACCTGCAGGTGCACCAGGTCCTCAAATGCTTAGCACACCTGTGAATGTACCGGGCTCGGTGGCAGCCGACCCCGAAGAACATAACACTTCCTCCTCGGGAGCAGAAGTAGAGGAAGGTGAATTACCAGACCCGGCATCTGTTCCTGATCCTTGGGATGATTGTGATTCCAACGCCATCCCATCCTCCGCACTTGCCTTCAGACTCTCCTCCAGAGGATATTGGAGGGGGGGGGGGTTCACAATTTAATGCAAAGGGCAGCCAACAGGTTCCACTTACCCATTACTGAAAAACAAACAATGTTTTCTGTACGATTTTAAAGAGGGCACAAAAAGTGGTACGCTCAATTCCTATCATCGACCATATATGGCAGGAGGGCATCAGGATTATGAAAACACCAGCATCCATACCGCCGGTACTGCCTTGTGTAGAAAAGAAATATAGGGCTCTGGATGACTCTCCATCTTGCCTTATTGGGCATCCTAAGCCAGATTCAGTCATCTCCCAGGCTGCACAGAGGCGCTCGAAGAACCCGGCCACCCCGATTACTACCCCCAACCCCCCCAACCCCCCCCCCCCCCCCCCAGACAAGGAAGGGCGTAGAATGGACATTCTGGGGAAAAGGTTTTCATCAATGGCAGCTGTAACAATCAGAGCAGCAAATGCTCTAGCCATTATCGGTCGTTATGACCGCCAGATGTGGTCCGATATGGCAGGACTGATAGACCTCATCCCGGAGGAAAACAGACCAGATGCACGCAAGATCCTGCTGGAGGGTGAGCGTGCAGCTTCAGAAACAATTGACTGTGCCCTTGACATAGCAAATACTGGTTTTAGGCAGTTGGCAGGAGCGGCTGTACTTCGACGCCAGGGGTGGCTAAAAGCAACTACCTTCAGACCTGAGGTACAAACAAAAGTTCTTTATGGCTTTTGACGGGGAATCACGCTTTGGAAAGCACATTGATGAAGCTCTATTGGCGATAAAAAATGATACGGACACCGCAAAGTCTTTGGGAGCTCTGCAATACAGAAGAGTACCATTCAGAGGTGCTAGAGGGTGAGGATCCGCCACTTACAAAGGAGGATATCCGAGGGCTCAACAATATCAACCATTCCAATTTTAATATCGCCAATCTTACAACCCTCCATCTTATCGTCAGTCATCGACGGCTGGTTTCTCTCGCCAGGGAGGCCGCAAGCGAGCACCCCAACAAGGCCGTGACTCAGGCAGAAAACAATGAGTATGTCAGGGTACCAGCCCAACTTCCCTCCCTGCCCGTGGGTGCGAACATTTCTGCTTATGTACAGCGGTGGCAAGAAATAACATCAGACCGCTGGGTGTTGGACCTAGTCACCAAGGGTCACACTTAGAATTTATTCAGCGGCCACCGATCACTCCACCCAGGGGTCCCCCTCGTCTTCACTTATTACGAAAGGAAGTCTTGACCATGCTCCTCAAGGAAGCAATAGAAGTACCACCATTCGCTCAGAAGGGAAGAGGTTTTTATTCTGGTTTCTTCCTAAAAAAGAATTCAGGAGAATGGAGACCGATTCTGGACCTAAGAAAACTCAACAAGTTTCTCAAGAAACAGACGTTCAGGATGGTAACACACTCCGATATTCTGGGATGCTTAAACGAGATTTCATGACTTCGCTCGACATGGAAGACGCATATTTCCATATCCCAATCCACCCAAAGCACCCGAAATTTCTACGGTTCACAGTGGCTGGTTCCCACTATCAATTCAAGGTGCTCCCGTTTGCCCTAAAATCAGCACCACGGATTTTCACCAAGCGCCTGGTGCCAGTAACGGCGACCCTGCGGTCTCAGGGGTTTCAAGTTTTTCCATACCTCGACGATTGGCTGCTCAAAGCAGCAACAGCTCAGGAGGCCGATCCAACAACGAGAGCTTGCCTCCGTTTATTCAATACATTGGGACTCCCCCTTACTAGGGAAAATCGGTTTTACATCCAACTCAAGTAATATCTTTTCTGGGAGCATCCTTTGACACCGTTCAATGCAAGGCGTTCTTGTCTCAAGAGAGACAGATACGTCTACAAAGGCTGGCAAAGACCATTAAAAAAAAAAGGGTCAGTTTCTGTGCGAATGTTCAAATCGCTCCTGGGGATGTGTTCTTCAGCAATAAATCTGGTACCTCTAGCCAGACTAAAGATGAGGCCTCTTCAGGAAGAGCTGCAGATACAGTGGCAACAAGCTTTGGGATCCTTCGAAGATGTAATTCGAATCACAACAAGGGTGGTGGAAACACTACAGTGGTGGTCTCAAGCGACAAATCCCGTTCAAGGCCTAACTTTTCTACAAAACACCCCAGACTTCATTCTAACAACAGACTCCTCCATGGAGGGCTGGGGAGGTCATCTGCAGGACTTGCAAATCCAGAGCAAATGGTCTTCGGTACAGAAAAAACAGCAGATCAACAGTTTGGAGCTCAAAGCCATATTCCTCTCTCTCCAAGCTTTCCTGCCAAGAATAGCAGGCTCCTCAGTGTTGGTCCGTACGGACAATACGACCAGAATGTACTATATAAACAAGCAAGGAGGGACAAGATCCATTACGCTGTCTCAAGAAGCGCAGGAATTATGGGAATGGACAACGCACCACGGAATCTCGTTGAAGGCCGAGCATGTCAGGGGTCTGCACAATACCCTAGCAGACACGTTAAGCAGGTCTCAGTCCAGTTGCCACGAGTGGGAGCTAGAACAATCCCAGTTGGACAAGGTCTTCCAAAAATGGGGGAAACCAGCTTTGGACCTCTTTGCAACGGAGGAGAACGCCAAATGCCAGTATTATGCCAGCAGATTCCCACTGCCAGGGTCAAGGGGAAATGCCCTTTTAATGCGATGGTCTGGGATATATGCCTACGCTTTTCCCCCCATCCCGTTAATTCCCAGGGTGCTAATCACAATGAAATCGGAAAGCTGCCGCCTGATCCTGATAGCACCACGGTGGCCCAGGCAATACTGGTTCCCGGAAATGCTCCTGTTGCAAGCGAGGCCCGTTCGTCTGCAGCCGTCCTCAATGATGTTATCTAGGAACAAGGGCCAAGTGAATCATCCGGATCCACACACTTCACTTGCACGCAAGACTGTAGAGAAATCATTGCTAAATCCCGTGCTGAAAGCACTATCAAAGCATATCGTTTAAAATGGAAAAGATTCTGTTGCTGGTGTGAAAGAAATAACGTCCACCCACTGCAAGCCCCTGCTGAGCAGATTTTGCCGTACCTCCTCTCTCTGGCTAAATCAGGTCTCACTTTCTCTTCCGTGAAGGTTCACCTGGCTGCAATTTCCCGCTATAGGAAATCTCCTCAAGCTCCTTCTCTCTGTGCATCTAGTCTCATAAAGCAATTTATGAGAGGCCTTTTCCGCACATTTCCCCCGGTGCGTGCACCTCCTCCAGAATGGAAGCTCAATGTGGTCCTAGCGCAGTTGATGAGACAACCGTTTGAGCCAATTCACATGGTGAAGCTCAAGTTCCTCACATGGAAGGTATCCCTTTTACTAGCTCTTACCTCTTCAAGGAGGTTGAGTGAAATACAAGCCTTTACAGTAAAGGAACCTTTTCTACATTTTACTAAAAACTACGTAACTTTACGAACAAACCTGACATTTATTCCAAAGGTACCAACGCAATTTCAACTCAAACCTGTGATATTGCAATCCTTCTTTCCAAATCCATCTAGCCCAGCAGAACAGACATTGCATACGTTGGATATCAAAAGGTGTCTGAAATTCTACCTACACAAGACGAAGGAAATGAGGAAAACAGATCAGGTCCTGGTCGCTTACGGACAAGGAAAACAGGGAACAGCTGTAACAAAGGCTACGATCGCTAGATGGGTCTCAGCCGTGATTCAGTTCTGTCACGAAAAGGCTAACAAGCCTCTAACCGCAAGAACCAAAGCACACTCCACAAGAACTGTTTCTTCATCAGCAGCTTTATTTGCTGTAGTGACATTAGACAAGATATGCCGTGCTGCGACATGGAAGAATGTCCACGCGTTTACAAAGCATTACTGTTTACAATCTACACAACAAGAGGATGCAGCGGTTGGTCAGGCGGTGCTGCAGCATCTCTTCAAATAAGGTCAGCCTTTTTGTTTGACATGAGAGGAAATCTTTCCTTTATTCTAATAAAGGTATGGCGTTAATCTGAAAATGTATAGACAAAAGGTGTGTGTGTATATACATATATATATATATATATATATATATATATATATATATATATGTGTGTGTGTATAGAAATTTATATATATTTATATGTATAGATCACTGTGTAGGACTGTTTATATGTGAATGTTCGTGTATCATGAAGGATTTATCTCAACAGTGATGGTTTGTTAGCATTTTTCTTTACTGAAATATTTAATGCATACAGTTCATATTAGATTTTATGACTACTAGAAATGTTTCTGGTATATGGCTATGACATTGGGAGTTTAAGATTGTCTCCCTCCGTCCTGCTATTCTGATTCAGGCACGTGAATCTATGAAAGATACCCCAATACTGGATAAGAAAATAAGTTACTTACCTGTAACTACGGTTATCCAGTATTGGTATCTTTCATAGATTCACATTCAACCCACCCTCCTCCCCGTGGAGTCAGTTCTCATTGAATTTTGGGATCCTTACTTCCCACTTGTGCTTTGAAAATCTGAAGAGAATTGGCTCCTGCTGGGGTGGTTCTAGAGGGTGCTAACAGCTGATTGGCTGTATGCCAACATTTGGTCCTTTTTTAAAAAGGACATGGATAGGCTACCAAGGAGATGGTCTAGGGCCATTATAGCCTATTAAGGATTTAAGGCACTGCTTGAATATTTTACCGTGGGACTCCCATCTCAACGACGGGGAATGATTCAGGCATGTGAATCTATGAAAGATACCAATACTGGATAACCGTAGTTACAGGTAGGTAACTTACTTTCTTTCTTTTTATGTCTAAAATGCATAAACGTTGTGAAGATTGTTTTGCTCACTAGGCAAAAATGGAAATATCTGAAAGAGACACGTTAGTGATAGATTCCTTACCTTAGAATATCCCCAGGCGTCAGACTGGATCCGGAAAGTTTTTCGTCAGCAGTACCCCTGCGCGTCGGTAGGCGTCGTCATACGGCTCCACGTACGTCGCTGGCGTTGTAGCCGCCGAGATGACGTCATCGGAGCTACTTGGACGCGCCCACGCGCGCTGACGTCAGTTCTTTCTTTTTCCGCGCCAGCAAGCGAGGATCCGAGAGAGAGCGGTACTCCTAATTAATATTTTAACTTGGTTTCTGAGAACTTGTTTCTCTTGTTTTGTCGAGTACTCGACTCCTGGTGCAGTAGGGATGCCCGGGTTTAAGTCCTGTAGGACCTGCCGTCGGAACATATCGGTGGCGGACCCGCACGACGTGCGACTTCTGCTTGGGGCACGCCCATGACCCCGAGGCATGCCCCGATTGTCGGGCCATGGCGCCGAAAGCTTTGCTACCCCTCACCGGTTGCGGGACACGGTGGAGGGGGTGAGTGGTCACTCCCCCGCGGCTCCAATGGAGACTCCGTTGTTGCCTGCAGCCTACCCGCCTTTCCAGGGCCCGCACGCGACTCCGGAAGAAATACAGGTCTTCCTGTTGGCCATGGGCCGTTTGTTTGCCCCATCGGGTCCCTCCGGCGCGCCTTCGGGCCCCGTGAACCCGTTGGGTGGTTCTGCCCCCGTGCCGCCGCCTTTGGCCCCGGCTACGCCGGCAAGATACCCTGGAGCGCCGTTGGCTCCAGCCTCTGCGCCGCCGCTGGCTTCCACCTCTGCGCCGCCGATGGCTCCAGCCACGGTGCCGTTGCCTCCACGGCCGGGCTACGTCGAACCTGGATTGGCCTCTTCTCCACCGCTTCCTAGTCCGGGAGGGGCAATTTTATCCCTTTCCCCGGGCTCCTCGTCCTTCTTGGCCTCTCAAGCAGCCCACGGACGAAGGCAAAGACTGGGAGGCGTCTGAGGACCCTCTCACAGCTCAGTGTGACTATAACGACGGCAAAGACTGGGAGGGATCTGAGGACCCTCTTACAGCTCAGTGTGAGGATGAATCAAGGGGATGACACTGGGGAGGATCCAGGCAATCTGGATTTTTCTCTGGTAAACTGTTCCCCTTCTTCCGTGGCTACGGAAGAGGTTGGAATATTTTATGTGGTGTTACATGGGGCGGCCGGGGCTCTTCACCTCGAGCTCCCGACAGTGCCTATCAGCACCAATCTCCTCTGAAGTGTGGCACACAATGGCCTCCTCGGCGGAGCCGCTACTGCCCCTTTCACGACGCACTTCCAGACATTTCTTTACACGCCTGGTCCAAACCTAACACAGGGGCTCTTGTGGGCGACCCCAGTTTCCTCACTCAACACCCAACGCCGGGGAGTCTGGGTGTCCAGGCCCTCTGCCTCTCCAAGCGCATTCCCTTCCGCACCTCCGGATCGGGATTCCAAACCACTAGAGCAGTTGGACAAACAGATCTTCCACTTCCGCCAGTTAGACTGCGGTCGGTGACTGCTGCTTGCCTTTTGGGTTGCTGTTCCCACACTGTGTGGGACGCAGTGGCGTCGGTGCTGCCTCACTGTCCGGCGGAGGCTCGGGCGGTGCTTTCCCAAGCCATTACCGAGGGGAGAGATGCAGCATAATTCACTATCCGTTTTGGCCTTCACACCGCTGAGTCCCTCGCCTGGCAAATTCCACAAAAGTGGCACTCCACCGTTAGTCTGGCTCAGAAGGCTTCTCGGGAGATGTCAGGACCACCTTGTTAGGCATGCCCTTTTGATGGCACGCACTTCCTTGGTGACGAAGCGCATTGCACGTTGGCACGCTTTAAGGACTGCCGGGCAACGGCCCAGTCCTTGGGCCTTTCCGCCACGCGCAGTCTCAGCGCAGCCACGGACGGGGGTCCCCCTGCGGTGGGTCACGGGGCCAGCGGGCGGGTCAGTACACCACTGCACCGTTTTGCCACAGCCTCCAAACCTTCTTAGTCCGGTGTTTCAGGCCCACCTCACGCCAGTGGGCGGCAGGATTTACCATCGCCTCCTCCACTGGCGCACCGTCACTTCGGACAAGTGGGTTCTGCAGATAGTCCGAAAGGGCTCCTCCCTCCCCTTCGAGACTACCCCTCCAACCATGCCTACTCGGGGGCTCACTTCGTACTTCTCCAGCAGGAAGTTGCGGCCCTCTTCGCCACGGGGGCCATCGAGCGCGTTCCAACGCCCACAGTGGGTCGTGGTTGTCATTTCCCACTACTTCTTGCTTCCAAAGAAGGACACAGGTATGCGTCCTCTCTTAGCCCTCCGGAATGTCAATCACTTCCTCGGGACGGAGAGGTCCAGGATGCTGATTTCCCCTAACACGCTCCTCTTCATCGGAGCGGTTCTGGACACCGCGCAATTTCGGGTTTCTCCTCCCAAAATGCGAGTCTGGGACATTCGGGCTATGATTCCGATCTTTCAGCCCTTGTCCTGGGTTTCGGTCAAAACCACAATGAGGCTGCTGGGCCTCATCGCATCCTGCATCTTGCTGATCCCTCAATCCAATTGATGTATGCGGGCTCTGCGGTGGGACCTGAAGTTCCAGTGGACACAGCATCAGGGACACCTGTCCGTCTACGTCCGGATCTCGGAGGACACTGCACAATACTTGCAGTGGTGGCTCCCGAACCAGCGTTGGGTCAGCGGCAGATCCCTCTCCCTTCCCCAACCGGAGCACACAGTGGTGACGGACGCGTCCCTCCTGGGATGGGGCAGCCACATGGGAGAGGCGGAGATCAGAGGCCTCTGGTCTCCGGCGGAGTCCAAGCTCCATATCAACCTTTTGGAGCTCAGGGCGATCCTACTTGCACTGAAAGCATTCCTTCCCTCTGTCAAGGGGAGAGTAGTGCAGGTGTTCACGGACAACACCACCGCAATGTGGTACTGCAACGGGCGGGGTGAGGTTGTGGACCCTATGTCAGGAGGCTCTACGTCTCTGGACGTGGCTGGAACGTCAAGGCATTTCCTCAGCCGCAGGTGCATGTTGGATCACGAATGGCGTCTTCACTCAGAGGTGGCACAAGGTCTCTTTCAACAGTGGGGAGAGCCTTGGTTAGATCTATTCGCCACCGAAGAGAACGCGCAATGTCGGCAGTTCTGCGCGTTGGAGTTTCCAAGGCGGCACTCGCTCGGCGACTCTTTTCGTCGCGAGTGGAGTTCCGGTCTGTTGTACGCCTTTCCGCCTATACCACTTCTACCCAGAGTGCTGAAGAAGATCAGACGCAACCGGGCCCGTCATTCTTGTGGCGCCGGACTGGGCTCGAAGAGTTTGGTATCCCGAGCTACTCAGTATAAGCGTGGATCCCCCGATCCCACTGCCTCTTCGGGAGGATCTCCTGTCGCAGCAACGGCGGACGGTCCTCCACCCGAACCTGTCCAGCCTCCACCTCCTTGCGTGGAGATTGAGCGGCGACAGCTGATTCCATTTGACTTGCCTCCTGAAGTCTGTAATGTGATTCTAGCAGCCAGGCGTCCCTCCACTAAAACGGTATACGCCTGTCCGTGGGAAAAAATTTGTGGCATGGTGCACAGCGAAAGCTGTAGATCCTCTTGCTGCCCCTCTTTCTGAGGTCCTATTGTTACTTCTCTCTTTGGCCCAGAAGGGCTCTGCTCTGGGCACTATCAAGGGCTACCTTTCTGTTCTTTCAGCCTTTCTTAGGCTGCCTGATCAGCCCTCTTTTCAAGTCCCCTGTTAACAGATTTCTCAAAGGCATTACTCACCTTTTCCCTCCTGTTCCTTTTGTCATAACTCAGTGGGACTTGAACCTGGTTCTCACATACTTAATATGCGCTCCGTTTGAGCCTCTTCATAACTGTCCTTTGCGGTTATTGACTTCGAAAACTGTCTTCCTGGTGGCCATCACTTCCGCTCGGCGGGTGAGTGAGCTCCAAGCTCTTTCCTGTAAACCTCCTTTCCTGGCGATTCATCCGGACAACGTTGTGCTTCGACCGCGTCCCTCCTTTCTACCAAAAGTAGTCTCTGCCTTTCATCTCGGGCAAACTGTGACTCTGCCCACTTTCTTTCCGCCTCTGCACCCTTCAAGAGAAGAGGAGAGGCTCCACCGTCTGGACCCAAAACATGCGCTTTCGTTCTATCTCAACCGCACACAACAGTTCCGGGTGGATGACCAGCTCTTTGTTGGCTATGTGGGCGCCAAGAAAAGCCGGGCTGTGCACAAGAGAACTATCTCACGATGGGTTGTCTTGTGGATTAAAGCCTGTTACTCTATGGCTAAAAAGGAACCTCCGGTTGGGCTGCGTGCCCATTCTACCAGGGCGACAGCAGCTACTACAGCATTGAGACGCGGTGTCCCCCTGCAAGACATCTGTCAGGCGGCCACTTGGGCCTCGTTGCATACTTTCACTAAGCACTATTGCCTTGACAGTCCGGTCCGGAGAGACGGCTTCTTTGGCCGTTCAGTTCTCCGTGACTTTCTGGTGTAATCTCACTTCCCAGACCCACCACCGGGGTTGGTATTGCTTGGGTATGTATTCTAAGGTAAGGAATCTATCACTAACGTGTCTCTTTCAGATGCACAAGTTACTTACTTGTGTAACGATATATCTGTAAGAGACATTAGTTAGTGATAGATTCCTTACCACCTTCCCATCCTCCCCGTTCTGCGAACTGTTCTCTAGGGTTCAGGTCATCCCTTTCAGGGCCCTAGTTCTATTGCACCAGTAGTCTGTCTCTGGCATGGCTCTGCGCTCCTGGCGCGGAAAGGTTGTGTACAGAACTGACGTCAGCGCGCGTGGGCGCGTCTAAGTAGCTCCGACGTCATCTCGGCGGCTACAACGCCAGCGACGTACGTGGAGCCGTACGACGACGCCTACCGATGCGCAGGGGTACTGCTGACGAAAAACTTTCCGGATCCAGTCTGACACCTGGGGATATTCTAAGGTAAGGAATCTATCACTAACTAATGTCTCTTACAGATATATCGTTACACAAGTAAGTAACTTGTGCATCAGCTCACTTTTCCAAGTCAAAACACAAACACAGAAGAGGCTACTATTTGACAGGAAATTATCCCCAAAAAATAGTGATTCTGATGGATACTTCAGATTCCTCACCTTGTGAATTTCCACAGGCTCCAGACTGGATCTGTAAAAGTCAAAGCAGCGCTGTGCACGCGGTTAGGTGGCGTGGTGCTACTAGGCGTCAACATCTTTCGGCTCTGTAAATGGCGAACATAGCTGCATATAAATGCACCACCATTGCCCGCTGATGTCGGTTCCCTTCTTTCCACGCCTTCAGACGTGAATCTGGAGCGCCACTCATCACTGTGAGATTTTCTACCTGAAATGTTTTCCAGTGTGCAAGAGATGTTCCCCCCTCCTAAAATGACAGGATTCAAGTCTTGTAGAGACTGTCATAAACAGGATTCCCACATGGTGTGCTTTGGGTCATCACACAACTCCAAGGCTTGCAGCGACTGCATCTAGGTGAACCCTAAAGCCATCTAAGAGTGGGAAGCGAAGCTGTATGTGGCGAAACACTGGCAGGCTCTGTGCAGATCCCGCTCTAAGGCAAAAACGAATACCCACTCTTGCTCCTAAAGTCATTTGCGAAACAGATCTTTTTTACGGCCAAAGTCTTAAGGTATATCGAAGCTGAAACAGAAGTCCAAGCAGGACTCTGCCCTTTTATCATCACTCTCCATAGGAGGTGCATGGGTGTTACTGTGCCTAAAGGTCAAATTCCCCCAAGAAGCTGATTACATCCCTGGTCCCGATTTATCCAGAGTTCCTGAGTTCATCTGAAACATCAGAGCTGATTGAGGACTATATAGCGGCCATGGTGCACATCTTTGACTTGCTTCCGGCTCTCTGGTGTGCCTTTGGCCCCAAGGGTCTGTATGGACTCCCATTCATGTTAATGTCAGCAGGTTTGCCCTCTGCACAGTCTAGGCCCCTTAAACTTGCTTCAGTTTTCATGCTAGTCTGTATTCACTCATGGTGCAGCCAGCCCCCAGGGCTTCCCTCAGTCAGCGCCTACCATCTTGCTGCATCCTACAGGTCACAGCAAGTCAACCTCTCATTGAGCAACTGCTGGCTCTCAATACGGACTGATGTCTGCCGGCTCACAAAAGATCAAAGTGCTGAATACATGCCCCAAGCAAAGTTCTGCAAACCAAGAAGTAACTGTGTTCCTCGGTCCATTCTGGTAATGTTATTTCAGTTGATGAGTGGCCCTTGTGCTTTGTAATTCCAGTGGCACCAACAGTCACCATTTCAGTGGTTTTAGGTTAGTATTGCAAAAACCATAAAGCTTTTTCAGTGAACGTTTATGGGGTTGTTTATAAAAAATAAATAAAAAAAGGTATGATCCTGATCACTGTTGAACGATGTCGGTAAGTAATTCTCTAGCAAACATCCCTGAAGTTCACATGAATCCTAAGGATAACGTGAAGACATTCTCCTGCTGAATGTCTGCACGCTGAATTTGATCTGTCGACATCAGGGTAACAAACTGTGTAGTTTTTTTCGGTAATATGGCTGCTATGGCCGCCTCCCTGAAATCGACCCTCACTCTCCAAAGCACTCAATGATGGAAGGCCGAGTAGGCTTTGTTGCAGTTAATGTTTGTCCTCCAGATCACAGGTGCTAATGGTGCAGATTTACCTCACTGTGCTATACATGTGAAAAAAGCAAATACCTGGCATCCTACCACCCTACCCTACCCCTGTGGTCCTTCCCAGCCATCAGCCCAGGGCTTGCTTCTTGCTCACAGCAACTTAATGTCGTCATTATGGAAAGAAATCTCTAAAGCTCCAGGTCTGCACAGATCAGCAGCGAGATGTTGGTTAGCACCGTGAGAACTGCAGAGCATTCGACCTTTTCCTGTGGGTCTGAAGAAACAAGAGGGGTAGAACTGACAGTGAATTGTTACAGTGGAAAAAGGAATTTTACTTTTACTGGTCTTAATTCAGAGCAGTGAAACATGGGGTTCAAATCTGGCGAGTGCTCTCCACAACAGCATAGTTCTAAAGCGTTTTGTCCTGTCACTCAATAGGAGCTCGTAAGAAACGTTGCCTGCCGGAACTTTGGTTTGGACTCTTGTGTCTTGAACCCTCAACGATTCATTTCCCCTCACACCATATTGATCATATATTCAGGGCTGGCATATGACAAAAGATAAGCGAACTCCCCTTCATCGAGACCTTTCTTTGTACAGTGTGTTCTGCATAAATGTTTTAACTACTCCATGGTCTGCCTAAAAAATATCCCTGGGCGACAGTCTCCACCCTGTAACCGAATTTCTTGTTACATGCACCTGTCGCTCGGGGACGGTTGAGGGAAATGCAAAATGTTTCCAGTTCATCTCAGTGTGATTTCCTTAGGCATTTGGTGTCTGACTGTTATTGGTAATCCTTTAGTTACATCCTGCACTGGTTAGGTAGGTGCGGCACTAAGTAAGTGTAATGAAAAGACTACGTGTTGAACAGAAACTTTGGTGCAGGCACCTGTAATGAAGTTTCAACATGCAGCATCACCGTATGAACATTATTTTTATTTTATGTTTGTTAATACACAATCGACTAAGGATTAAACAATGTTTTAAAAGATTTTGTATTCTTACCTAAAGGATGCCGCAGGGCAGTCTGCAAAGGACTAACCAGGGAAACTAGTATTAGGGCATACTTACCTTGTACATTACAAAAAAACAGCCTCACTGACCCCGCCAATATGATTTCCTTTTTTGATGTGCATTTCCAATCAAGCATACACTTGCAAGAGTTTCTCCGATGTCTTCGAAAAAGCCTTATCGACAGTTAATCCTACATTAATCGCCCTTGTCTTGAGGATGCAAGAAATTGCTGAGAGCACAAAAATCAATGTGGGTTTCAGCCTTTTCTCATTATGTATAGTAGGGCTATAACCTGTTTCCAGTAGGTTTTACGTTCCCACAGTGCCTGTATCAAGTCTAAAATCTGCAAATGGGACATTTTGATAGCAGAAACATCACTTATTTAAGAAAAGTGTAATATATTCCGTGTAAGAATTTTAATATACAAGACTTTGCCTGCGTTTAGTTGATATCTGTGCTGTGTGCACAACAGATCAACTGCTTTTGTAAACTTTCCAGATAAGGGCTCCTGTGCCGCCCACGACGTTTAAATGACTCGTATGATTTTCCTCCGTGACGAAGTTTATAGTTAGTGCATTAAACTTAATCATTGTGAATTAGAATTTTTAAGTGTTTGTGGAAGATGGTGTAAAACACAAAGTAGGCTTTTATTTCTGCTATAAATTGGAAAATGTAGGTGGTGTGATAGGTGGGTGCTGTTGTACATATAGTAAACTTTTTGCGCAGTTTTTGACATGTTTTATTTCTATTCTCATAGGTACAGATTCAGAGGATTCAGGAAAAGAGTCGAGATTTTCAGGCTACAGTGCGATTAATCAATCGAATGCCAAATCACCTGCTCTTATTTCAGCAATGGGTAACGGAGACCGGGGTATTCTAGAGGACCCTTTAAATCCTTCAAAGTTTCTGCCTGCACCTTTTATGTCTGCCTTACACTGTGTAATTCACAATGGTGCACCGAAACCTGAAGCAGCGGTAACTCCACCCTCACCTGCTGATGTCAAATCTTTCGGAACAATGGCTACTGGTCCCATTGCTAGGTCCCCAGTCAGGGACCCTGCAGCAGTTTCAACTCCAGTTGCAGCTGATCCTGAAAAACCTATTGATGTTTTGACTTTGCCAGTCCCATCACCATTCTTGCCGCATACTGTCCCAACTGGTAATCCAGCAGTGCATTTATCAATTCAACGAATGGCGATGCCATCACCTAAGGGAATTTCTGAGAGCTGTTTAGTTAACGGATCACATCAACTACCAGGAAACGTGAACATTGCATTGCAAACATCTACCTTTATTCCAGCCAACAGTCCAAGCAGTTTTTCTGCTTCCCCTCTTGCCACATCAGATCCTGTTAAGAAGCCAGTTTCACAGATAGTAGGACCTAATCAACTATGTTCTCATGTGGAGGGAAACAATGGAACAATTCCTCCCCCAACCAATCTAAAGTTAGTTCTTCCAGCAGCTGGTCTTGCACCAGCCTCACCAACATCACCTTTCACATTGTCAGCAGCACCTCTTCCCACCAGTGTGCTGCCCTCCCAGAATACAGGTGTGTTAAATGTTACAGCCACTACTCCTTCTCAACCAATTGCTTTTGGTCTCGGCCAGGTGCAGTCCACTGGTCCTCCTGCTGTTCCTACACATACACCAGGCCCTGGCCCGAGCCCAAGTCCAGCTTTAACCCACAGCACTGCACAGAGTGATAGCACGTCGTATATAAATGCTGTTGGAAATTCTAGCACGAATGGGACAATTCTTCCGCCACAACAAATGGCTTCAGGGACATGTGGATCTTGTGGTCGCAGATGCAGCTGTGGGACCAATGGAAGCCTTCATTATTTTTACCCCAGCCCTATACCTGGACAAGTCTACAGAGTTCCACAGTTGTTCACTTTGCCATCGCTTTGTAATGGCAGCTACCTCAACCAAGCACCTCAAAGCAATGGGACACAGATTCCTTTTTTCTTGCCTCAGGCTCCCTATGCTAATGGGTTGATGCACGATGCTGTGCTTGGAACCCAGACTAACTACAGTATGCAGCAAATGGCAGGGTTTCCCAGATTTTATCCAATGTATCCAACCCCCAGTGTGGTAAGCAACACAAACGGTTCTGGGCCCAAAAAGAATGGTAGTGTTTCTTGTTACATTTGTGGTGGATCAGGCCACTATTCTCATGACTGTAAACAGCCATCCATGGATGCCAGCCAGCAAGGTAATCCTGAGAGTTCCCAAAGGACTTTTTGAGTGTAGTGTTTTCTTGTACTAGCGAGTACATGGTGACTGCATTGGAAGTGTGAAATATTTGTGAGCCTGTCAGTGTGCATTTGATATTGTATGCACTGGAATGCCTGAAGAGAAAACCACAGCGAATCTGGTCATGTTTCATGTCACTTAAATTACACTTGTTATCATAAAATCTGATGTCTAAATACCAGGTGAGACCCTGTATGTGGGACCAAGAAGCCAAATTATAATGAGTTGCCCTGTTCTTTTAATGACCTTTACTTTGTAGTATTTGGTACTGGGGCCATCATGTCTGCAAAACTTAGTCATGATGGCAAGAACAATTCCCAGAATCATTGGCCATTAATTGGTTTATTAAATAGCTTGTTTATCAGCTTTTTAAACGGTTCTTAAACTCTACCTTCCACACGAAAAATCTAAGCAGTTCTTTGAAAATACTTTTTTGTGCCATTCTGAGAATATATATATGTGTGTGTGTGTGTGTGTGTGTGTATATATATATATATATATATATATATATATATATATATACACATATATATACATACACATATATATACATACACATATTAATGGACAAACTGGTCAGAAGACTTGAGCAAAGTTTATTATGAGCCTAAATACAAAATTCAGGTTGAGATGTGCCTTTTTTATTTAGAAAATTCATTTTTTGCTAATTTCTAGTGGTTTATTAAATTCCACAATAAGCACTGATTTAGTAGTTCTCTTTCCTGTTTTAAGCACTTACAGACTGCGGTACGAACCACCCACTCCCCTTTCCTATGTTGCTTTGGACTTTGGAGACTGAAACATGTTAACACATTTAATTAGGGAAGTAATCTGGGCTACTGCTCCCTGCCTGGTTGGTTACGTTTTTATCTTCAGTTACCTCCAATAAATCAAATTTGAGACAGGTCGAGATTAGCTTGCTGTTAATCACTTTGCCTCCTCTTGCAGTCCTTCAAGCAGCTTTTTGTTTTTTGGGTAATGGCGCAGTTAAGATAGGAACGGTGTGCAAGCTCTTGCGTGAAAGACTTGAGTTGCGCTGAGGACTTGAGGTAGTCATTGGTTTAGTGTCCTCACTTTCACTTGAGCACTGATCTCTTTGGAGAAGCAGGCACCTCATTGAAAGGAAACGGTGAATCCTGCTTTCTGCGGTTTTCTCCCATTGCTGTTTAAACAGGTTCTCTCAATTGTGTGCATATTACATTTTTGCCATGTGTTGTAAATAACTATACATTATTGCGTATGAGGAACAGGCAGATTTTCACAATCTTCTGATTCAATAGACTTGGAGCAGTTGCACAGGTTTTGCAATTGAGTTTAAAAAAAGATCACTTGGAAAAGGAGGACATGCCTGACAGTGTCTGGATTTTTGACCTGTTAAGGGTAGCCGCCAGCCTTTTACTGAAATTTTAGCTTTAGTCTCCCACAGAATGTGTATAGGGTGAAATGAACTGGCGTGAATGTTGTATTTAGAACTCTGCATATCTAGTTAACATTGGAAGACCGAGTGTTTTTGAAACGTAATTGATGTCGTGGGGGGAAATGTTAGATTTGCCACTCTGGATTAAAGACGTCCTCCTACTCTGATAGTATTCAGTTGTATTTTGAACGTAAAATGGTTTATTTTATTCTAAGAAAAGTATGTTTTTTCTACAGAGGTTTACCAGTTAATGTGTGTATCCTACCTACTGAGTAGCAAAGTTACATTTTTTTTTTATAATTTACCACTGTGTGATTTATAATGTGAAAGACTGAATTTCGAGTGTTTAAAATGGTGTTTAACCATGTCAGTGTCATGTCGCGACTTTAATGCTGCTGTTTTTATATTTTTTTAATAGCCAACATATGCACTAATTTTGCTTCCAGGTTTTTTTATTTCCTGAAATGCACTGAGGTTATCTGGAAAATGTGTATCTCGATGCCTGCTACATTGAACAAATGAGCTACCACCACAAACCCCTGTGTATTTTTGGCATCTTTGTGGCAATCGCATCAGAAGTGGATTTAAGAAATGCGATGTGTTATTGAATTTCAGCAGATAGTGAAAGTTGACTTCAGTAGTTGCGTCATAAAAAATGCTTATGACAGACTTGAAAACAAGCCTTGCTCTATTACATTTCCTCACAGGTGGCATTTATATTTATAGCACCATGTACATTTTTGGATTTTTTTCATGGTTGGAAGGGAAATTAAACAAAGTGTTAATTTAAAAATAACGTTTTAGTAAATCAAACTTATTTTGATTAAAATAATTTTATTTGTTCTGAATATTTTTAGACCATATAAATGAATTGTTAAAGCTACAGTGGACTTGTTCCAGAGATGACAGTGGGAAGCGCCACATCAGTTGAATTACCTGCCAGATGTACTTTAAGGAACGTATTTTGTTTTCAAATACTGTACTGTATATAGGAGGTTTGTTACCTTCTCTTTATTTGTATGTTTACCATATACTTTGATATTTCAATTGTTATGTACTGGAAAGTTTACTTATATTTCTAGAACAGATTGGATTTTATGCAAACTTATTTCCTTGAATTAACAGCAATAAAAAAGTGGAAAAAACGGTCTCCCCTTTCCTCACATTCACATTTATCTGTAGGACATTTGTATGCTTTCGCCATGCAATGTAGCGGCAGACTACATGTAGTCCCCTTGCCGCATAAAGCACTACTTATGTACTCTGCACATGAATCATCATTAGTACCTTACTTTACTACCTTGGACATGAGACCGGTTAATGAATTATTTACCTTTGCTGGTGAGCTGTGCAGTTTGCAGGCCACAGATTCGATTTTGGGTGGCCACTAAGTTTTTCATTTTTCAGTGGTACACAAAATTGGTAAACATTTGCTACGCATCTAGCTACAGCATGATGATAAGCAGCAAACGTTACATTTGGTTAACACCAATAGTCCGAAGCACTGAATAGTCCTGCACATGCGTGGGGATCCCGGAGCACTTTAAAAAAATTATACATATGTATAGCAAACATTGTACCATAATAACTTACATATGTTTGCTGCCTAATTAAAGGCTAAAAATGGACCGATTTAATTGAATTTTCATTTTAAAAAGGAGCCAAATACAAAGAAATACTTCACTAATAAAAAATAACCATAGAAAATCTTTCACAAACCTTTTGAAAAAGAAAACGAAATATGAGCTATTAGCAAATAGGCTGCAATGCAAAGCACAGAGAAAAAACGGTATTGTGCCTTTAAGAACTTCACAATACACTCTGTATCCCATCATCTCTGGCAGGTAAATTCATGTTCGAGGCATGTGAGCTGCAGAGCTCACACTTTGCATTAGATCGCCATCTGGTGTTGGGCTCGGATGCTTGCACTTTGTTGTTGTCTTCGAAGAAGTCTTTTGTAGTCATGTGATGGGTGACTCCTCCTTTGGACAATAGTGCGCATGGGCATCGACTCCATCCTCAGATTGTTTTTTTCCGCCATCGGGTTCGGATGCAACTTTCGACACTCTGGTTCGAAACTTACTTCTACTCTTTTTCAAGACTTCAAATACAACTTCTATCGATATCGACATCGACGCGTCTCTTCTTCGATCCCCTTTCCAGTCGTCGACGCGGGCCGCTGGGCCCATCGACGCCGTAAGGCCTACAGCTAATGGAAAGGACGCCCTTTCGAAAATGCCCCCAGTGTGGAGCAAAGTTCCCCCACAGTGACCATCACAAGGTCTGTAACCTGTGCCTCTCGCCCGACCACAACGAGGCCACCTGCCCAGCTTGCGCCTCCTTCCACTCCAAAAAGACCATTCGGGATCGTCGAGCTCGAAGACACGTTATGGCGCAACGGTCCGCTCCAGAACCTGTCGACATCTTCAACGAGGGCCCCGATGTCCCGGAGGAAGATTCCGAAGACCTAACCATCGTGTCGGAGGCAGAGGACTCAGACGGTTCCATCACTCCTGGGCAACGAGTGAGTACTACTGCCCCTGCCCCAACCCTCCCATCAAAACAGAAGGCACCGGTCAAGACTTCGCCTGCTGGCCCCAGTCGCGACCGAAAACATGCTTTGGACGCCCCGCCTTCCGGCTCGGCACCGAAGAAGACTAAAGCCTTCCAGTTCCTCGGTACCGACCAAGCCGCATGTATCAGTTCCACCGGCACCGTCGGCGCCGAAGCCAAAGGAACACTCGGCTCCGAAATCCACCTCGGTCCCAAAACCCGCCTCCAAGCATGCGGATAAGTCGGCGTCGAAACCAAGGCTCCACGACACAGCCCCTAAGCCAAAGCTGTCGGAGCCGATTGCCAAGCCGAAGGACTCTTCCACGCCTTCCAAGGCCAAAGAGCACACAAAGCAACAATCACCGCGCTCGGAACCGAAAAAATCGGCGCCGAAGCCAAATCTCCAGGAGGAGGAACTGTTTCAACCAGATCCTATCGATCCTAAACAACAAACTTTACATCTGAAAGAGACACGTTAGTGACAGATTCCTTACCTTAGAATATCCCCAGGCGTCAGGCTGGATCCGGAAAGTTTTTGCGTAGCAGTACCCTTGCGCGTCGGTAGGCGGCGTCGTGCGGCTCCGCGTCAGTCGTCGGCGTCGTGATCGCCGGGATGACGTCGCGGGCAGTACTTAGGCGCCGCCCCTGCGCGCTGACGTCAGTTCTTCTTTTTCCGCGCCAGCAAGCGCAGATCCGGGAAGAGCAGTGCCCTAGTCATTTTTTGACTAACTTTTTGGGTGAATTTTTTCACTGTTTTTCTTCGAATCGAGGTGTCGTAGGGATGCCCGGGTTTAAACGTTACGGCGCCTGTGCTCGGATGATGTCCATCACAGACCCGCATCGGGAGTGTCTCTTCGGCCGAGGCCACGACACGGAGTCTTGTTCCGACTGCCGGGCCCTCAACCCGAAAGCTTTGCGAGAGCGGTCTCGAAAGCTCCTCGAGGCCCGGCATTCGGCTCCGCGCAAGCCCCGGTCGCGTGAGAGGTCCAGGGGTCGATCGCGGAGTCCACACCGGTCGTCGGCATCGAAGTCTTCTTCGTCCGGTAAGTCCAAACACAAAAAGTCCAAAAGCATCGTCGCTCTAGGACTTCGCCTCGCCGGTCTCGCGACTCGGCTGAGGCCCCTCCCGGCACCGTCCCCGCGGCCCCGGACATGCCTGTGGAGTCGCCCCCGCAATACCCGTCCTTCCCGGGTTCGGGGGCGGATCCGGCCCAAGTACAGGAATTCCTGTCGGCCATGGCCCGCCTCTTCGGGCCTCAAGGTCCCTCCGGTGCGCCTTCGGGCCCCGCGGGCCCTGATGGGGTTGCTCCGGCGTCGCCGACGGCTCCGGCCCCGGCCCCGCCCGTGCCTCCAGCCTCGATCCCGGCTCCGGCCTCGGCCTCGATCCCGGCTCCACAACCCCCATCGACGCCGGTCGACCTAACGACACCTCCGCCGGCGCCGATGTCTCCGGTGCCGTTCTCGACGCCGCCTGGGGCTCCGGGCGGCGGCGTCCCCCAGTTCCTTCCGGCTCCGGACATGGACCCGGAACGACGTCGCTCGACGCCAGTTCCGGCGCCGATGGGACCTTGAGTCCCAAATGTCCCTCCTCCTCCTTATTTTGAACCAGAGGAGGACCAGGAGGACTGGGAGGGGGTCTGATGACCCTCTGACACAACAGTGTCAGTACGATGAGGACTGGACAGAGGGTCTAGGGGATGCCAGTGGTCTAGATACTTCCCCTGACACTGGCATGCTGTCTCCTCCCGTGGCTACGGAGGAGGGAGCCAATTTTGCAACGGTGTTGCGTAGGGCGGCTGGGGCCTTACGTCTCCAACTCCCTACTGTGGCGGTCAAGACTAATATCTTGACAGAGGTGCTTCAGCCGGCAGCCTCCTCTACGGAGACTGTGCTGCCGTTTAACGACGCCCTCACTGACGTTCTTTTGGGCGCCTGGTCCAAGCCCAACACGGGCTCCTGTGGATAGGAACGTGTCCCGACGCCATCGCCCAGCTCCGGGCGACCCCTGTTTCTCTCTGTCCACCCCACTCCTGAGAGCTTGGTTGTCCAAGCCTCCGCTTCCCAAACCGCCTTCCCTACCGCCCCTCCGGATAGGGAATCCAAACGCCTGGATCAATTTGGGAAGAAGGGTTTTTCTTCCTCCAGTGCTGGCTTGCGGTCCATCAACACCGCTTGTCTTTTGGGCCGATATACCCACTCCTTGTGGGATTCAGTGGCGACTGTTTTGCCCCAGTGTTCTGAGGAGGTCCAGACACTGCTTTCCCGCGCCATTGCGGAAGGAAGGGATGCGGCCAAATACACGATACGATGTGGCCTTGATACTGCCGACTCGCTGGGCAGGTCTATTGCAACGACGGTGGCGCTGCGACGCCACGCCTGGCTGAGAACCACTGGTTTTCAGGGGATGTCCAGAATACTCTCATGGACATGCCCTTTGATGGAGTCGGTCTTTTTGGGTCCAAAGCAGACCATGCGTTGGAGCGCTTTAAGGACTCACGGGCTACTGCCAAGTCCCTGGGCCTTTCTGCTACACGCCCTCCGCTGACTTCTGCTTTTCGCCCCTATCGTGGCCACGGTAGGGCGCCCTTCACGTCAGCAGCCCAGCCACCGGCCCGCGCAGCAGGCGTCTTCGCGTGGCCGAGGACGTGGATTCCGCCGTGGCGGATCGGGCAACCAGCGTGCGGGTCAGGCCACCACCTCCAACCCGTCCGCGGCCTCCAAGCCCTCCTAGTCCCTCCTTTCAGGTGCACAGCACGCCAGTAGGGGCAGGGTCCGCCATCACCTTCCCCACTGGCGTACCATCCCCTCGGACAGGTGGGTCTTGGACATTGTCCGAAGGGCTACTCCCTCCCCTTCGAGACCACCCCCCAGCCATGCCACCTCAATTCCACCGCATGTCAGGGGATCACTTGGTACTTCTGCAGAAGGAAGTCACGGCCCTCTTGGCCAAGAGGGCCATCGAGCATGTTCCGACCCCAGAAGTAGGGCGTGGTTGCTACTCCCACTACTTCCTGGTGCCCAAAAAGGACAAGGAGGACATGCGTCCTATCTTGGACCTCCGGAACGTCAATCGCTTCCTCCGGAAGGAGAAGTTCAAGATGCTCACCCTAGCTCAGGTCTTGACTGCCCTCGACCCTGGAGACTGGTTGGTAGCGTTGGACTTGCAGGACGCATATTTCCACATCCCCGTCCTGCTGGCCCACCGGCGTTACCTTCGGTTCACGGTAGACCCCGAGCATTTTCAGTTCACCGTGCTCCCCTTTGGCCTTACCAGTGCCCCTCGGGTGTTCACGAAAGTGATGGCGGTGGTCGCAGCTCATCTGCGCCGGGCAGGGGTTTCAGTCTTCCCCTACCTCGACGACTGGCTGCTGAAGGCGGGCTCGTCCCAGGCAGTCGTCTCCCACCTCCAGACTACGGCCGAACTCCTGCACTCGCTGGGGTTCTCCATCAATGTGCCGAAGTCGCATCTGATTCCTTCTCCACAGCTCCTTTTCATCGGAGCAGTTCTGGACACGACGCAGTTTCGGGCCTATCCTCCCGAACGGCGAGTCCGGGATATTCAGGCTATGATTCCGATCTTTCAGCCTTTATCCTGTGTTTCGGTACGGATGACCCTGAGGCTGCTGGTCCTCATGGCCTCCTGCATCCTGCTGGTCAATCATGCCAGATGGCATATGCGGGCTCTGCAGTGGGACCTGAAGTTCCAGTGGGCGCAGCACCAGGGCAACCTGTCCGATCACGTCCAGATCTCGGAGGGGACTGCAAAACAGTTGCAGTGGTGGCTCTCGAACCGGCAATGGGTCATGGGCAGATCCCTCTCCCTTCCCCAGCCAGAGCATACAGTTGTGACGGACGCGTCCCTTCTGGGTTGGGGCGGTCACATGGGAGAGGCGGAGATCAGAGGCCTCTGGTCTCCGGCGGAGTCCCGGCTCCATATCAACCTTCTGGAGCTCCGGGCGATCCAACTTGCACTCAAGGCATTCCTTCCCTCTGTCAAGGGGAAGGTAGTGCAGGTGTTCACAGACAACACCACCGCCATGTGGTACTGCAACAAACAGGGCGGGGTGGGGTCGTGGACCCTTTGTCAGGAGGCTCTGCGCCTCTGGACATGGCTGGAACATCAGGGCATGTTCCTGATGGTTCAACACCTGGCAGGTTCCCTGAACGCCAGGGCGGACGAACTCAGCCGCAGGTGCATGATGGATCACGAATGGCGTCTTCACTCGGAAGTGGCGCAAGGACTCTTTCTACAGTGGGGAGAGCCTTGGTTAGATCTATTCGCCACCGAAGAGAACGCGCAATGTCATCAGTTCTGCGCATTGGAATTTCCAAGGCGGCACTCGCTCGGCGACGCTTTTCGTCGCGAGTGGAGTTGCGGTCTGTTGTACGCCTTTCCGCCTATACCACTTCTACCCAGAGTGTTGAAGAAGATTCGGCACGACCGGGCCCAAGTCATTCTTGTGGCTCCGGACTGGGCTCGAAGGGTTTGGTATCCCGAGCTACTCAATATGAGCGTAGATCCCCCGATCAGTCTGCCTCTTCGGGAGGATCTTCTGTCGCAGCAGCAGGGGACGGTCCTCCACCCGAACCTGTCCAGTCTACACCTGCTTGCATGGAGATTGAAGCGGCGGCAGTTGATTCCTTTCGACTTGCCTCCCGAAGTTTGTGATGTGATTCTGGCAGCCAGGCGTCCCTCCACTAAGGTGGTATACGCCTGCAGGTGGAACAAATTTGTGGCATGGTGCACAGCAAAGGCTGTGAATCCCCTTTCTGCCCCTCTTTCTGAGGTCCTTCTGTTCCTTCTCTCTCATCCCCAACAGGGTTCTGCCCTGGGTACCATCAAGGGTTATCTTTGTGCTATCTCGGCCTTCCTCAGGCTCCCTGATCAGCCCTCCCTTTTCAAGTCCCCTGTTGTTAACAGGTTCTTAAAAGGCATTACTCACCTCTTCCCTCCTGTTCCGTTTGTGATGCCTCAGTGGGACTTGAACTTGGTTCTTACCTTTTTAATGTGCGCTCCCTTTGAGCCTCTACATAACTGTCCTCTTCGTCTTCTGACTCTGAAGACAGCCTTTCTGGTGGCCATCACCTCCGCTCGGCGGGTGAGTGAGCTCCAGGCTCTATCTTGCAAACCTCCCTTTCTGTCTGTTCATCCAGACAAGGTTGTTCTTCGGACGCGTCCGTCCTTCTTGCCAAAGGTGGTTACTGCTTTCCACATTGGGCAGACCATCACTTTGCCCACCTTCTTTCCGCCTCTGCATCCTTCCAGAGAGGAAGAGAGGCTCCACCGTCTGGACCCAAAACGTGCGCTCTCCTTCTATATTGACCGCACAAAACACTTCCGGGTGGATGACCAGCTCTTTGTTGGCTACGTGGGCGCCAAAAAGGTCGGGCGGTGCACAAGAGGACCATCTCCCGCTGGGTTACCTTGTGCATCAAGACCTGCTATTCTTTGGCTAAGAAGGAGCCTCCTGTTGGGCTGCGTGCCCATTCCACCAGGGCAACGGCTGCTACCACGGCCTTGGGCCGCGGTGTTCCGCTGCCGGTTATCTGTCAGGCAGCTACGTGGGCCTCGCTGCACACGTTTACAAAGCATTACTGCCTTGACAGTCAGGTCCGGAGGGACGGCTTCTTTGGCCGTTCTGTCCTCCAGGACTTCCTTGTCTGATCTTTGTTCGCAGACCCACCACCGGGGTTGGTATTGCTGGGGTATCTATTCTAAGGTAAGGAATCTGTCACTAACGTGTCTCTTTCAGATGCACAAGTTACTAACTTGTGTAACGATATATCTGTAAGAGACAGTAGTTAGTGACAGATTCCCTACCGCCCCACCATCCTCCCCGTTCTGCGAACTGATTTCTAGGGTTAAGGACATCCCTTTCAGGGCCCTAGTATTTTTCAGACACCTATGTCAGCTTCTTGCATGGCTCTGCGTTCCTGGCGCGGAAAGTCGTGTACAGAACTGACGTCAGCGCGCAGGGGCGGCGCCTAAGTACTGCCCGCGACGTCATCCTGGCGATCACGACGCCGACGGCTGACGCGGAGCCGCACGACGCCGCCTACCGACGCGCAAGGGTACTGCTACGCAAAAACTTTCCGGATCCAGCCTGACGCCTGGGGATATTCTAAGGTAAGGAATCTGTCACTAACTACTGTCTCTTACAGATATATCGTTACACAAGTTAGTAACTTGTGCATTAACCCTAAAACTGGACATGTCACTACTGTGCCACGCCACGAGCCCGTCCCTGTCAAAAAGAAGGACTCTGCTACTTCCCCTATGCCTCCTTCTTCCCCTGTCCTTCCACCTAACACCCCTCCTCTCTACATCCCTGTTACACCGCCTCAGCCTGTAACATCTCCACCACATGACTATCAGGACGACATGGGGTATGGTGGTGACCCTGATGACGTTTTCCCAGACCCAGACGACCCACCACAGGACGATTGGGGCTACAACGATCCCATAGATCTTCCAGACCTCCCAAGCCCTCCACCATATCCCACAAAACCATCTCCCCCAGATGATATTGGTTTTGGGCAACTTATTCACAGGGCTGCTGTCTTTCATGGGGTGCATATACACACCAACCCACCAGAGGAAGATTTCCTCTTAGATACATTCGAACAGTCTCAAAGAACTGTACAGACGTTGCTCATGATTAAAGGAGTCATCAAACATGCTCCTGAGATATTTAAAGATCCTGTACGGGCCAGGATTCTTAACCCTAGGATCGACAAAAAATATAGACCTGCCCCTGATGACCCTGCCTACATCAAAGGCCAGCTCCCTCTTGACTCCTTAGTCGTCTCCAATGCTCGTAAACGGGCTAATTCTCAGACTTCAGGTGACGCTCCGCCCCCTGATAAGGAGTCAAAATTGTTGGATGCCTCTGGCAAACGAGTGGCTGCGCAAGCCACCAATCACTGGCACATAGCCAACACCCAGGCACTGCTGGCAAGATACGATAGGGCCCACTACGACCAGCTAGAAACCCTATTGCAACACCTCCCTGACCAGTACAAGACGCAGGCAAATGATCTCATTCAGGAGGGCAAATTAATCTCCAATGCGTCCATTAAGTGTGCCCTTGATGCGGCCGACACCGCCGCTAGGTCTGTTAACACCAGCGTACTCATCAGAAGGCATGCCTGGTTACGCATTTCAGGCTTCAAGCCAGTGATTCAAACCACCATTTTAAACCAGCCGTTTAATCAGAACCAACTCTTTGGACCGGCTGTAGACACGGCACTTGAAAAAATGAAGAAGGACACTGACACTGCCAAATCAATGGGAGCATTGCAGTCTCACAACAACGTGGCTCCTTTCGCCGCTCCTTCTACAGAGGAGGCTCTAGGAACACCAACACAGACAATTCCTCTTCTTACAGAAACACCACCCAAACATCTCCCAATAGGGGATACTTTAGAGGTGGTTACCGAGGCAACAACAGTAAGGGCAGAGGCCGAGGTAGTACCAACACCCGTACCTCCCCCACTCCTAAACAGTGACTTCCCTCCACTTCCCCCCCCCACCATTCCACTCCTGTCGGGGGACGACTAGCACAGTTCCTACTGGAACACAAATTATCCAACATGGTTACTGCCTAGAACTTACAGCTGCCCCCCCAAACATACCACCCAGGCAGCGTCCAATGTCCGCGGACCATCTCATGCTTTTAAAGCAAGAAGTTCTTTCCCTGCTTCAAAAGCACGCCATAGAGCCAGTCCCTCTAAAACACCAGGGCACAGGGGTTTACTCCCTGTATTTCCTAATCCCCAAAAAGGATGGGACTCTAAGGCCCATTCTAGACCTCAGACCCCTCAATCAGTACATACATTCGGATCATTTTCACATGATCACTCTCCAACAAGTGCTTCCCTTACTACAACAAGAGGACTTCCTTGCCACACTAGACCTCAAGGACGCCTACTTCCACATTCCCATACATCCTGCTCACAGGAAGTATCTAAGGTTCGTACTCGATGGACAGCACTACCAGTTCAAAGTACTTCCATTCGGAGTCACCACTGCTCCAAGAGTGTTTACCAAATGCCTTGCAGTAGTAGCAGCACACCTACGAAGACAGCAAATACACGTCTTCCCATACCTGGACGACTGGCTCATCCAAGCCAGATCATTCAACCAGTGTGTCCAACACACTCCTCAAACTATACAAACACTACACAACTTGGGGTTTACAATAAACTACACCAAGTCTCACCTCCAACCATCCCATATACATCAATATCTAGGAGCCACAATAAACACTTCCACAGCCCTAGCTTATCCCAGCCCAGCCAGTATACAAACCCTCATCACCAGGTTTCAAATACAACACTCTCTCCCAGCCAGAGTATTCATGCAACTAATCGGCATGATGGCATCTTGCATTTTCATCGTCCCTCATGCAAAACTTCAAATGCGTCCCCTACAAGAGTGTCTAGCGCACCAATGGAACCAGGCTCACGGACAACTTACAGATCTGGTGTTGGTGGACAGCCGCACACATCGCTCTCTGCAGTGGTGGAACACAAAAAATTTGTCCAAAGGGTGGCCGTTCCTAGAGCCTGTTCCACAAATAGTACTGACAACGGACGCATCACTCACAGGATGGGGTGCACACCTGTTAGATCATACAACACAAGGCAAGTGGACCACTCAACAAAAGCTGCTCCACATCAATCATCTGGAGTTACTAGCTATATTCCTAGCTCTCAAATCCTTCCAACTCCACGTACAAAACAAGGCTGTCCTGATCCGAACAGACATCACAGCCATGTACTACATACAAAAACAGGGGGGGGACACACTCTCCACAACTGTCCCAACTGGCACAGGACATTTGGAGGTGGGCCATTCCACAGAACATATACCTTCTAGCAGAACACCTACCAGGAGTTCACAATCAGATTGCCGATCTGTTAAGTCGACAGACACAACAAACTCACGAATGGGAACTACATCCACAAGTTCTTCTACCGTTTTTCCGCATGTGGGGCCAGCCAGACATAGATCTGTTCGCCACACCACAAAACGCAAAATGCCCAACCTTCGCCGCCAGGTTTCCACACCCGCAGTCCAAGGGCAATGCGATATGGATGAACTGGTCCGGCAGATTTGCGTACGCTTTTCCACCACTACCACTCTTTCCACTTGTGGTACGCAAGCTCCGACAACAGTCTAAAAATGATCCTAGTAGCTCCCACATGGGCACGCCAACCGTGGTTCACCACACTGCTAGAACTATCAGTAGTCCCATATCAAAAACTACACCTCTCCCCATCAATGCTAACGCAGAGCCATGGAGAGAAGGCACCCAGATCCATCCCAACTCAACCTTGCGATCTGGCTCCTGAAGTCCTAGAATTCGGTTACCTTAACCTACCGGCAGACTGTATGAACATTATTAAAGAGGCTAGACGCCCTACTACCAGAGCTTGCTATTCAGCAAAATGGAAAAGATTCGCTATTTACTGTACTAACAATAATATCCAGCCATTACAGGCCTCCACGCAAAACATCATTTGCTACTTACTACATTTGCAAAGATGTAATCTTGCATACTCATCCATACGTCTGCATCTAGCGGCCCTTGCTGCTTACCTACAGAACAGGCAACACTTATCACTCTTTAGAGTCCCAGCCATTAAAGCCTTTATGGAAGGCCTTAAACGGATCATACCTCCCAGATTACCACCTTCCCCAGTGTGGAATCTTAACATAGTACTTACTAGGCTCATGGGACCACCATTTGAACCCCTGCATAAATGTGAACTTCAATTCCTTACATGGAAAGTCGCGTTCCTAATTGCAATCACCTCTCTCAGGAGAGTGAGTGAGATCCAGGCTTTAACTATACAAGAGCCCTTCTTACAAATACATCATAACAAAATAGTTCTCAGGACAAACCCAAAATTCCTTCCAAAAGTCATTTCGCCTTTCCACCTTAACCAATCTGTAAAACTACCCGTGTTTTTTCAAAACCCAGATTCTGTAGCAGAAAGAGCTCTCCACACCCTGGATGTCAAAAGAGCCCTAATGTATTACATTGACAGAACCAAATCATTTCGCAAAACAAAACAATTGTTTGTAGCTTTCTCTCCACCACATAAGGGTAACCCCATCTCAAAAGCTGGGATTGCAAGGTGGATTGTTAAATGTATCCAAATATGCTACCAAAAAGCCAAACGCACATTATCAATTCCCCCTAGAGCGCACTCAACACGCAAACTAGGGGCTTCCATGGCATTCTTAGGGAACATCCCCCTAGAAGACATATGTAAGGCAGCCATATGGTCTACAACACATACCTTCACTAAACACTATTGTGTTGATGTGCAAGCCAAGCAACAAGCTTCTGTGGGCCAAGCTGTCCTTAGAACACTTTTTCAAACTACTGCAACACATACAGGTGACCACCGCTAGGGAGATACTGCTGTACAGTCTATGCAAAGTGTGAGCTCTGCAGCTCACATGCCTCGAACGGAAAATGCTACTTACCAGTATGCATCTGTTCTTGGCATGTAGAGCTGCAGATCCTCACACGCCCACCCACCTCCCGGGACCTGTAGGTTCCAGTCCTATCTTATTTAGATATACACACATGGACATCCTTTTCTACTAGCTCCATCACTCCCCATTATGGCGAAAAACAATCTGAGGATGGAGTCGATGCCCATGCGCACTATTGTCCAAAGGAGGAGTCACCTATCACATGACTACAAAAGACTTCTTCGAAGACAACAACAAAGTGCAAGCATCCGAGCCCAACACCAGATGGCGATCTAATGCAAAGTGTGAGGATCTGCAGCTCTACATGCCAAGAACAGATGCATACTGGTAAGTAGCATTTTCCTTTTCCAGCTTCTTGGGACCGGATCCTGTGGCACTGAGCTCGGCCCTTTTGGCTTGAAAGCACTGTAAAACATTTCCTTTGTCAGTCAATTGACATTTTCAGCACCTAGAGTGCAGTTGGATCTTTTCCTAACAGAAAATAAACTTTCTTGTCAAAAATGCCTTAACTTTTTGTGAAGTGCCAATCATGTGGAATGAAGGCCCAGACAGATCCTCTCTTTGTATTGTTTGCCTTCCAGAAAATCACCACCCAGAGACATGTACCCACTGTCAGAAGTTTTCCAGAAAGGCTCAAGGACCGAGAAAAAAATCAGGCTGCATGGCCTCTAAGAGTGAAAGCAAGAAACAGTAGCTGTGTTTTCAAAAGGCCTTGGGGAAGTTCGGCCTTCTCCCAAAGAGCCCTCCTCTCGCTCCAAGGACTCTCATAGAGGGCGATCCAGAGAGAGTGATCAGAGGAAGAAACACTCCTGATCGACGTTTAAGCGTAACGTCCAGGGCAAACACTACCGGTGTGTTTGCTGTTGACAGGTACATCCTCAAAGATGCCTACGAGGCATCACTCTGTTAAAGCTCCCTCGATGTTTGGTGTCAGTTGTCGTCGACAGCCTATTGACTCTTGCCCTCAAAAACAACTCTGAAAGATAAACATTCAACGTCGAAACATACAACCGTGTTTACCAGCAAATTCACCATCTGGCCCCGAGTCTAGACCTCACTACACCACGAGCTAGACCCCCAATCAACCTTAAATATATCAGCGCTGGCCTCGGAGTTTACAACAAAGGAGTGTGCCACATACATCTGACTGAGTACTCCCACACTTACCATCGCGGGTCGCACCTGAGTTTCAGATCTCTAGTACCCAATCTCCCTGGTGACCAGCATTGGCTCATTTCTCTCCAGGCACACCGTTTGTGCCACAGGCTCCCCCTACTACTGTTGCAGGGCCCCTGAGAAGTCCACAACTCATGACTTCGCAGCTTAGACCTTTGCAAAGATCTAAGAGTCTAAGAAGTCATTGTTCCAGATCTAGAACTAGATCTAGGAGAACATCAAAAACCAGATCGACATTCAGGTGCTCTAGGAGATCAAGCAGGATGTCAAGATCTCAGCACAGAAAAGCTCCGTCTTGTACAACCACTACCTGCTGGTGCTCTTCAGAGATTATTCAGCTACTCTGACATACACCTCTGGCAAAAGATTCTCCAGTATGTGATCTTCTCACCTTTAACAAGGTTTTAATAAGCGGGAGAGAAAATTAAATATTGATATACCAACCAATACTATGTTATCTTTGAGACTTTACATCACAGAGCAACAACAAGGCCATTACTTCCTCTAGTTCCCGGCCTATTGGAACCTGCAATGCAATTATTTCTCACGCCTCTATCAGTGAAGTCTGCTCCTTCTAGACTTCTTAAAAAATATAGGCCACCTGACCAGGACTCACTGTTCCTTCAGATTCAATTCGGTCATCGTATCAGCAGCAAAAAAGTCTCGCACTGTTGCTCCTTCCTCTTCCGTACCACTGGATAAGGAAAGCAAACAAATAGATGTGCTGGAATAAAGATGTGTGGAACAGCAGCATGTATGATAAAAATTGACAGTGCTTCTGCCTTGTTGGGAAGGTATGATAAATTTCTATGGGATTTGCTACAAAGATTTACAGAGAAACTCACAAAAGAAGCTGACCTAGTGTCAAACCAGATAATGGGTGCAGCAGCTGACACTTAAGATCTGGCTGCTCATGGATATTGTCATGGGATCTGTGCATGTAGAACATCTTGGCTCAGACTGACCGGAATTAAACCAGAAGCACAATATCGCATTCTGAATTTGCCATTTTTGGGGAACACACTCTTTGGGTCCCAAGTAGACTACGAGATGTCCTGAATGAAGACAAAAATTAGCACTTTAAAGGCTGTTGGTCTAGAGAAGCAAAAAGAATGTCGTAGTTGGTACAGACCCTTCAATAGATTTTTCCCTCAGAGGGTTCAGACCCCTCTATGGTCTCACCAACAGCAAAGACAACTCTACCATCCTGGTAAATCCTCTAGAGGCAAGGGAACCCAATAGCGACAATCTGCATCTGCAGGACAACCTCCTGCCAAACAAGTTACTTCCTCATTCTCAGTCAGTCACTCCGGTAAGGGGAAGAATTGTCACGCATCTAGAAGGGTGGTGTTTAATAACAGAAAAATGGGTCTTGAGTATTGTTCAGAATGGATATTCTCTTTGCTTCAGTTTCCCGGCTCCATAGGTTCCACCAGCCAAAACATTGGCATATCCAATAGACCTACCGCAGAAGGAAGTCGATCAATCTGTTGCATAAACATGCTATGGAGGAGGTTCCTCATCACCAGAGAGGATTGGGAGTGTATTCCTGATATTTTTTTGGGTGCGAAAAAAAGGACCAAAAGAATTTATACACATTTGTGATCTTGGAATTCTAAACAAGTGCATACAGAAAATAAATCAGAATGTTGCCATTACACTAGATCCATCCTCAACTACACCAAGGAGACTGGAAGTATTCAATAGACCTCTAAAGATGCCCATTTTCACCTTTTGATAATAGCAAAATTACAAGTTTAGTCGATTCATAGTAGGCTCAAACCATTATGAATACCTTTTGGACTAAAATTAGCTTGAATTTGTAAAATGTATGACAGCTGTTGCAGCCCATCTTAAGAAACAAAAATCTTTGTCTATCTGTACATAGACGATGAGCTAATAAAAGGCATCTCATCAACTGAGACATGGGAGCACGTCCAAATTTGTCTCAAAACACTAACCAATTTGGGTCTTCTAGTAAATCTCAGTCTACAATCTACCCAGTACAAAAAGTACATTATTTCAGAGCAGTACTGGATACACAGTCTGCAAAAGTGCATCCTTTGGAGGAAAGGTTATCAATCCGTTTGAAGTGTCAGTCTTGGTCTTCATCTAACGGCTAGACAGATCTCATCCCTACTGGGTTCCAAGTAGTCTTTCATTTTTCTATTTCCACATGCAAGACTTCACATGAGGCCCTTGCAACAATGCCTAGAGGACCAATGGAATCAGTTCTCGAACCACTGGGAAATTAAATTAACCCTCACAGTATGAAATACAATATTTTCCATGGTGCAAACAATCTCTTGCTAGGAATACCATTCCACCAGGAACTTCCAGTTCAAACATTGATCACAGATTCCTCTCTCCAGGGATGGGGGAGCTTAGATGGGACACTTAAAAACCCATGGGGTATGGTTGGACAAAGAGACCCATCATATCAGTATTTTAGAATTGAGAGCTTTTATTTGGCAAAACATTTTTTCTTCCATCAATGAAAACAAACTCTGTTCTTGTTCAGACTGACAATACAACAACTATATTATCTGAACAAGCAGGGAGGAACTCACTTGAGTCCTCTATCTCTTGAAGCTCAAATCATATTGCAGTCCAAACTCTGTAGTTTGTCGCTCTCATTCCTGGTGACTATTCAGTTTTCCCTCCAAATTTCTCCTTTACTCTGTGCTAAGACCTGTATGTTAAACAGTGCACCCCCAGCCACCATTTTGTGTTATCAAGCCAGTGAAACCAGCCCCCCTGCCTCCCCCTCCAGCAACAGGGATTTTCTACATCAGAGGGTGCTTCTGTGAGCTGTTTAAACTGTGTTTAATAGGGACTGTGCACTTCGTTTTTTGGCCAGGAGAGGGAGTAAAGTTGTATTCAAACAGTATTGTTAGATTTCAAGTTTGTGAGGCCTTTACCTGCAGAAATCCAAAGTGTGGATTGAGCCTGTCTGTCTCCTAGGAGATTCTGGACAGGAGAAGCAGCTTCCAACTCCCTGGGCAGCAAACCTTGTCTGAGGTTGCTGGGACCTTATATAGTCTGTTGTGGCTGCTACATGTATACACTGATTGGTGGTTGTATCTGATGTTTCTATTGGTTTGAGTTAGTGTCCTCATTGGTTGGGTATTTGAGGGTTCTGATTGGTTTCTGGATCTGTGATTCAATCAATGTAGGGTTGGGACTAGGGCTAGGGTTATGATTTCTATTGGAAGCAGGGACTAGGGCTTCCTGTTTTATTGGTTGTTGGGACTTAGGTGGAACTAGGACTAGGGTTAGGCCTTTAATTGGAAGTAGCGATTAGGGCTTCTGGTGTTATTGGTTGCTGGACTAGGTGTGGGACTAAGAGTAGGGTTAGGCTTTCTATTGGAAGTAGTGACTAGGGCTTCCCGTCCCATTGGTTGCTTGGACTAGGGTTGGGACTACTGGTAGGGCTAGGGCCTCTATTGGACATAGAGATCAGGGTTTTTGAACTGATTGGATGCTTGGAGTAGGGCTAAGATTGGCTGTAAGGTCCTGATCTCCTATTGGTTCTAGCTTTTAGGGCTAGTGTTGTGATTGGATAGTATTAGGGCTAGGGTTCCCATTGGCTGACGGGGTCACCTGATTACTAGGGGTATCAAAGGCCAGGGTTAGGGCGTCTCAGCCCGGGCGTCTCAGCTAAGGGCAGAGAGGACAAGGGTGAGTGCCTGTTTGAGCCTGTTCGAGACGGGCCAGGGCCAGGAATGCTGCCCATCTTCCCATTAATTAATGTCTATTACTTTTCTCCTGAAAAAGCATATCTAATGCACTACCCTATTTCACATCCGCTACCTCTATCAATATTTTTAATCTGCATATACTTACCTCCTTTATGCATCTATATACTCTCAATGTACTTATGGATCTATATATTTATCACTTTCTTCTAATTTAGCATTTCCAATGCACTACCCTATTTCTCAGCCTATACTTCCCTCAATATATCTTCTAGCCCAACTTTTTGACTCTTCTCAAACTTCTTTCTACTACTTTTTCCAATTCACTACCCTATCTCACCCTATACATCTATCACTATATCCTCTACACCCACTCTCTCATTTATCGCAAACGCCATACCACTACTATGTTCCCCAAAATAACCCTTTCGTGACTCTCTCCTACTCTACACCTCCTTGTATCTTCTGACACCTCCTTTACTGTACCAATGCCCAAGACAAACCTTTCTAAACTCTTCCCTCTGACTCTTCCCTCCAAAAACCCTTTTTACTCATCAAAAAGCCTCCTCCTACTGCTATGACCTACAAAAAGAAATCCTTCACTCTTCTATCCCACAACTATCCTTTTCAATCAAAATAACAGACTAGCATGTTCACTTCACTAATTCCATATTCCACTATACTAATTCACCACTAATCCTTTATGGGTTCCAGAGTAGCGTGCTACTCGCCAACAAAGCGCTTCAACACCCACCAGGGGTAACAGGCGCTATATGAATGCAAACCTTTCTTTCCCTTCTATCCCTCCACTATCCTTCTCACTCCAAATAACTGACTAATATCCACCACTCAAATTACTTTCATATTTCACCATACTAATTCACCACTAATCCTTTATGGGTTTCCGGAGTAGCGTGCTACTCGCCCAAAAAAAAAAAAGCAATTCAACACCCCATCAGGGGTTAGAAGCGCTATATATATGCAAACCTTTTTTCCCTCTTCTATCCCTCCGCTATCCTTCTGAATCCAAATAACTGACTAACATATCCACCACTTAAAATTTACTTGCATGTTTCACTATACTAATTCAACACTAATCCTCTATGGGTCCCGGAGTAGCGTGCTACTCGCCGAAAAAGCGCTTCGACGCCTCGTCAGGGGTAGTAAGCGCTATACAAATGCAATTACAATACAATACAATATGGAAATGGTTAATAGCCAGGAATTGAACGATAACAGCTGTTTCAAGAAAACAAGTTCTACGCGACAAGGTCTTGCAAGATGTTTTTCAAGAGTGGGGCTATCCAAAAATCAATTTGTTTGCAGACACAAACTACAAAAATTGCCAAGATTATGCATCCAGATTCTACCACCCAGGGTTGAAAGGGAATGCCTTTTTGATAGACTGGTCAGGGAAATGTATTTACGCATTTCCCACAGTCCGTTTATACAGACAGTTCTCATCAAGTTCTACAAGTCCAAAGCCAGAATGACAGTGATTGCACCAGAATAGCCTCATCAGTGGTGGTACACATACACTAGTCACTTGTCGGTGACCACACAATAGATTGCTGTTCAGACAGGATTTCCTAAACAAGTTCGGGGCCAGATCCTGAACCCCAACCTTCCATCCCTGAACTTGACTGCTTGGCTACTGAATTCCTCCGAAATGATCATCTAGATCTTCCATACAACTGCATGGACATGTTATGTTAAAAGAATTTGTAAAGCGCGCGTACACCAAACAGTTTCATGGCGACATACCATGAGAGGCTAAAAGACCTTCCACAAGAAAATAGTATGCCTGGAAGAGGTTTTGCTTATGGTGCATCCAGAACAGCCGCAGTCATCCTTGTGTCAGGAAGAAGTGATAATACTTTATCTACTTAATCTGACAAGGGCTGGTTTGCAATTTTCTTCTATTTAAGTACATATTGTGGCTATAACTGCCTATTGAAAATCTCCATCACAAACCTTTCTTTAGAATATAGACTTCCTAGAGGGATTAAAAAAGTATTCCCTCAGTTTAGGTCAGTCTCCTCATTGGGAACTTGACATTGTCCTATCCAAATTGATGCCCCCCCCATTTTTAACCTATCCATAAAACCTCTTTACAACACCTTACATGGAAAGAGGCATTCTTAGTATCTTATTGCATAAGCACGCACAGTGGGTAAAATTCAGCTGTTATGCGCTATTGAACCAAAGGCAGTATTTCATAGCAATAGAGTTGTTATAAGAACTCTTCTCAGTTTTCTTTCTAAGGTGGTTTCAGAATTCCATATTTATCAAGCCATTTCATTACCTACATTTTTCCTAATCCATCGTCTACAGCAGAGAAATCTCTACATTCTCTCAATGTATAAAGTCTTTAAATTCTGTCTATACAAAACTAAAGATATATGAAAATCTGACTTTCATTAATTATGGTCCAGCAAGAACAGGCTTACTGTCATCATCATATTCAATTTCTAGATGGATAGTCGCCTGTATACTTCTTTCATACCAACTAGCTAAAAAGCCCCTATCTGGTAGACATATAGCATATTCCACATTGGGAAAAGCCAACTACAGTGCCTCTTAGAAATGTTCCCATTTCAAAAATATGTAAAGCTGCTACTATCTGGTTGTACCTTTACTAGACACTACTGTCGGGATTCAGACTCCAGAGTGTATACCCCATTAGGGCAGGCTTCTTTGAGGAACCTTTTCAGGTAATTGGTGGAGCTGTTTTTATTTCATGTCCTCGTATTTGTGGGATAGGCTTGCTATTCTGTTCAGTGCTCATGACTATTGATGAGGATCCCCTGGAAGAGAAGGAAGAGTTACTCATCTGTAATCTTAGTTCTCTTCCAGGGGAATCCTCATCAAAGTCATAAGCAACCCTCCTACCTCCCCAGAGAGCAACTACTACAGCGCTCAACAATTGTTTCACGCAGGATTTGTAATTTCCGTAAAAATGACCTGACCGAACTATCACCTATGCCAGTTTTTATCTACTATGCTTTGCATTGTAGCCTGTTGGCTAACAGTGTCTCATATTGCCTTTTCTTTTTAAAATGGTTCTTGAAAGATTTGCTATGGTCACTTTATTAGTGGTGCATTTTTATATAATCGGCTTCTTTTTAAAATGACAATTCAAACAAATCTGGCCATTTGTTAGCCTTTCTTTAGGCTGCAAACATAAGTGGGGTGCTATGGTACAAAGTTTGTTGCACGTACATGTATACCTTTTTTAAAGTGCTCTGGGTTTCCCCGCGCATGGGCAGGACTATTCATTGCTTATGATTCTGAGGATTCCCTTGGAAGAGAACTAGGATTACAGGTGAGTATCTTTTCCTTCATATATTCCCTTGCTCATAAGGAAGATTCTGATTTAATCATTCTAACCACGGATTCTTCACCTTTAGAATATATCCAGGTGCCAGACTTGATCAGAGATTCTGCTTAGCAATGCTCTTGCGTGCCAATGTGTGGCACAGTGTTGCTCTGCTGTGATTCTGTACCAGATTCTGTACCACCCCAAGCGGTGGCAGTGGAGTGATGGAGGGGAGTAATTGGTAGGGGGATGGGTGGGGGGGGCAGCAGAGAAAGGTCCGTGAGCTGTCTACATCTCCTGAAACAGTTTGACTCTCCTCATGGTCCACCAGCAGAAGAAAGTGCCTTGTTCACAGTGGTGGTTTAGAATGTAGTAGAGACCATTTAATTCCAGTTGCCAAATATTGAGGTGAAAACCAATGTTCTTACTCGCTCTCCAACCAGGGCCCACTTCAGAAACTTTTAGATGCTATTTAGTGAAGCCCTTACCAATGCCCTTGTAATTACGTGGTCCAAACAATTTGTCTGCCTGTCAATCCACCTGTGGCTTGATGACATAGACTAGCTCCTGGAAATCAAGACTTTGACTAAACATCCAGTCCTGGAAAGGTTATGTTCATAGCATATGGGGTCGTAGATACACATGCACTGCGTACTCCTGCCATCTAGTATTGGACTTGAGCTTGACAAGTTGTTTTTCTTAGAAACTTTGAGTCATGTGTTCCCTTAGTTCACAATGTGTATGGACACCAATTCCACCCTTGCATCATTTTTTCCCGTCATTGGGTTCAGGCCTATTCAGGAACAACTCCAAGATAAACACTTCCCAAATGTGTTTCTCTGGCCAAGCTATTCATTAATTTGGACACCGATCAACAAATCAGCGATTCTTCGAACGGCCAGGAACTATCTAATCAAGATGGAGGAAGATGACTCGGCAATTTAAAAACAGTCCTTCTCTATCTTCAGTAGAACTCTAAATATACAGGCAGGTACAGGGTGATGGTACAAAAACCCTTCCGTTTCTTTCCACAGTGGAGTGCCATGTGCACTTGGACTGAGCACCACAGCGCCTGCAACCCTTGCCTCTCCCCTGACCACTACAAGACCTCCTGCGAATCCTGTATCTTTCGTTGCAATGATGCTTAGATGTACCAAAGAGAAAGTACTTTGGCGCACCTAAAGATTGAAAAACAACGTAAAGGATGGAATGCTTAAATGAATCTCAGCCACTGGCAACTGCTTGGGACACATCCCAATCAATCGGTTTTTGCCCACCATGCCACTTCACTTTGGACCCCCCCATGCAAATCAGTCTTGATCCTGTTATGGGAACTGTCCAGCCCGAACTGCCAGGCTAGGTTCTCCCTGAATCGCAACACAAGCAACCAGGGGCAGGTTTTGCCCTAGTTAATGCTCTTCAGCCAAGTTTAGCTTGGTTCCAATGGCACAGTGAGCCTGGGACCCACGTCTGGGCATACCAGGCGCACTTAGGGTGGCAAATGCAAAAATAATAAGATGATGGATGAAATGTTCGACATTGTTCAGCATTCTGTCCATCAGTTTTTCTTTTTGTATTTGTCGCCCTAAGTGGGAAGAGTATGCCTAGACGTAGGTTCCGTGCTCGCCATTATCCTGGCTAATGAGGGGTGATGCCCCAAAACTGGTCCTAGGATGCTGGTTTCCAGTCCGGTGAGAACCTGCCCTGGCAATTCGGACTGGACTGTTCGCATGGGGAGCAGGGTCGACTGATTTGCATGCGGCTGGGTCCAAACTGGAATGGTGTGGTGAGCAAAAAAACAATGGATTTAGGCCCAGATATCTGTACTGGGGTGAATGTTTGATATTGTTATGCATTCCACCCATCAATTGTTCTTTTTGCATTTGTCTCATCTAAAGATGCAGCTACAGTCATCTGCTGTGACCCCCAGATAACTTGGATGAACAAGAACCCCCCCCCCATGTCGGGGCCGAGGTGGCAGGGCCCTCTGAAGCACTAGTACATCATCCGTTGCCCAGCCCAGAGACCTTATTTTCAAGCACCTGGGGTGTGGGGAGAAGGGAATACCTCCAATGTTGACGCCTGTGGGACCCAAAGCAAAGACATCACCGGGCCATCGTGAGTACTGTCCCAGTGTTGAGCACTACTCCAAAGCCCACTGGAGTTCCTTAGCGCAGAGGCAGAGCACTGTTCCAAAGGGAGTCCACATCCAGCCATGAACGCTAGAGGAAGTTAACTTCGGTATCTGGTGCACTGCCGCCTTTGGGCTCAGACACTAGGCAAGACTTCAGAGTTGAACAGGCTCCTAGGAAAAGTGATTGAATACACCACACCTCAATGCCCTTGCCCAAGAAGGCGCATGATACTCTTTATTTGGGGGCAAAGTCGGTTTTGAAACGGCACTCAAGACACAGTACCGCAACTTTGACATCGAGATTGGAGGGTTCCAAGGCACCTATTCTTGAAAGATCAGTGGAAGAGCTGGATGCTAGGCCAAAAATACTTTTTACACACCCCGACACTGGTTAAGCAGGTTGGGGGTCCAATAATAGTCCTGAAAAAGCAAAGACTCACATTTTGAACAATTTGCCTTCTGTACATGTGTGCGGTGGCAGAGGAGATAGTATACAGAGGTAGAGAGTGCCCAGGTAAGCACACGGCAATATGGGGAGTGGTGGAACAGACTTCACTCTGGAGAGACGTTAAATCATTCTGATTGATTGTACTTATGAAAATGAAATTTCACTTTGCTTTCCTCTTTGCCCTGTTTGGAAAGAAATTAATATACAATGACACAGTATGGGACAGTAGGTGGATCATGGCGTGTCTATATGTCATGAAACCAATAAAACAATGTTTAAAAAAAAAAAAAACTGGTCTTTGAGGAACCTCGGCACCTGTGCTTTAAGGGAACAAGCCAATCTAATAAAAGAACACACCCTGTCTGGTAAATGAATGTAAACAATGCATCTGAAAGAGACTATTAGTTATTAATTCCTTACCTTACGTTAGAATTACCCCCAGGCGTCAGACTGGATCTGGAGAATTTTTCTTCAGCAGTACCCCTGCGCATCGGTCGGTGGCGTCGGTCGACTCGACGTTCGTCATTGGCGTTGTGATCGCCGGAATAATGATGTGGTATCTACTTAAATGCAGCCCCTGCGCGCTGATGTCAGTTCTTTCTTTTTCCGCACCAGCCAGCGCAGATCCTGAGAGAGCGATACCCTTAGTCTTTTTTAACTAGAGTTTTTTTTTACTTTTGTCGACTTATTTCTTTCGAGTCGTTCGACTCCTGGTGCAAGGGATGTCAAATCGATGGACCGGCTTCAAACCTTGTGACTCCTGTCACAAGTTGATGTTGGTCACGGACCCACATCTCGTGTGCCTCTGGTGCTTGGAGCGCAACCAGGACCCGAAGTCGTGCTCCGACTGCCATGCCACGATCCTGAAGTCTTTGCGGGAGCGGTCCCGAAAGCTTCTCGAGGCCCGGCAGTCAGCTCCGCGCCGGTCGAGAGGGAGGTCGCGGGAACTGTTGCGGAGTCACCACCGTCACTCCTCTTCGAAGTCTTCGGGTAAGTCTAAGCACAAGAAGAAGGCAAAGAAGCACCGTCTCTGTTCGCCTTCTCCCCATCCGTCGGCGGGTTGCGGAAGGTAGTCGTCCCGCGGAGCATGTTTATTTATTTATTTATTTATAAAGTTTTGTATAGCGCGAACAAGACCCAAATGGGTATTGGAGCGCTTCACAATTTGGAGTGTCTTAAATAAGAAAGGGATTCAAACCAATGTCATTTTAGAATGCATGCAAGTAAGCAGTGACAAAGGGGGTATCAAAGGACATCACATTTACATAATACAAAGCGTGCTGGGAGAAGAACACACAACTTATGAGAGTATAACCATTCAACTCTGGACTTCACAAGTGATAGCCTAATATAGTGGTTAGTCCGAGGGCGGAGAGTGAGAACAAATAAGCCATGTTCAGTTAAGGCAAGAATTTGTTCATAAGGATTATTTTCACTTTTTAGGTCTCGCCTACGTAGCGCGCATGCGCTGCACAGGCAAAAAGACCTTTAGCAATCGCTTCGGCTTTTCAGCCAAAAACGTGCACGCGTTCCATTGCCTTCAATGGCAACGCGTGCACGTTTGACGATTCACTTGCGGGAGCAAGCGGCGCCATATGGTAGCAATTATCGCTCCTGGCGCTGCTCGCTCCCGCAAGTGAAACGATTTCACTTTTGCCAACACTTTTTTTTTACTTTTAGCGCGCGCGCGCTTGTTTTACTTATAGAAAGTATAGGAGTCGTGCCAACATCAGCGCTGATCTCCTATCTTCACGGTGTGAGGACAGCAGCTGCCGGAGGTCTCAGGCGCTCCTTCTTTCAGCATGCTGTCCCAGCCTCATTTCCTCCGGCCGGAGGCTCCTGTTTACTGCTGCACGGGCCTCCTTCTGGTATGTTTTATTATCTTCACGGTGTGAGCACAGCAGGCTAAGAGGGGCCTGTCTCTGGACTCTGCCATTGCTGGGGAGCAGCAGCTGCAGGACAACCAACCAGTGAGTACGGGCGTAGGCTTTCCTTAATAGCAGTGTCGAGCAGGCCTTGGGACGTTCGCTTGTTTTATTTATGTTGCGCTGTTACCGCACTAACTGCTTTCTCATTGATGGCAATGGGAACATGTGGGTCTTATTGATGGTTTCTTCTATAGATGGCTCAGTGCTGCCCTAGAACTACACCTATGTGTTGGTGTTTAAATTATACTACAACTGTGCATTGTATGCAGACAGCATGCTTTTATAGTTTGGTCGTCTGCTGCCACTCACCTGATATACCTCCCTCAGTTTGTAAAACACTGGCGAAACGCGTCCTTCCATTTTTTTTCTTTTAGAGTTAGATATAGCGCGAACTTGACCCGAAGGTATCGGAGGCTTTACATGAGCACCGGTTGCGTTACAGACGGCTGCATTAATTTTTTTGTTAGGCACGGGGAGATTAAGTAATCCTTCCCAGGATCACAGGATGTTGACCGTCCCTGCCGAGACTCGAACCCTGTTTCCCCTTCTTCGATGTAGAGCTCTCTAGCCGTTAGGCCACATCCTCTCCCTTCCTTATGCGGATACCCTGGCTGCAGCGAGCAGCCTTGTATTGCCGCGGCGCTTTTAGTGTTCTTAGTGTGTTATAGCGTGGCACTGCCTCACATGGAGCACATTGAGCAGCTCCCTTGAGTGGGGCCAGTTGAATTAGCAACCAATTCCTGCTGTGTACTCTTGTTGCTTCTCTTGCAACATGCCCCCTGCCCTAGACTAATTACTGAAATCGCCTCAGCCCGAGCACACTTCACCTGTTGTTCATTAACCAGGAGCTCATTAGCGCGCCTCCTCCGACAATATACGAAATATTTGCGTATTTTGCTGGGACTGGGAGTGCACGCGCGGCTTCCCTGCTTGAGAATACGGAGCGTGCTTCCACGTGGTTGGAAGCCAGTGCTTTTACAGTGGCTTCACCAGTGACATTGCTGTTGTCAAGCAACTCTTCCCCTCCCCCACCGCTGCGCAGCAGGCCGGCTATCACTGCTGCGTAGTTCTGGTTGTCTGTAAAAGTATGGCGAGCCGGCCAACCACGTGCACCTTTCTTAGTCTGGCAACATTCAAGACCCTCGCTGTGTGGGGTCATAGTGTGCCCCGAGTTCAGCTTTATTGACGTGTCTGTTGAACTCCCTGGAGACGTTAGAGGGGAGCCCGTACAGAAATCTGTCTTGCACGAGTGAAAAATCTCAGAGGATTCGTTCGAGCCATGGGTTAAACAGTGAGTCCCAGGCTTCTCACAATCCGCTGTTCTGAGCTGTCAGTCTCTCTCTGGCATCCTGATGTTGCACTGCCCAGCTAAACACTATGGTTGCATGAACAGGAGTGTTTTGTTTGGCAGTGACCGTAGCATTTCACGACCTGTGACAACTGTTTATTCACTTGGGAAGGGTATATTTTTCATTGTACTTGGTAGCTTCTCGTTTGCCAAGTTTTCTTTTTCTGTCATTTATATCGTCCCTTAAGACTATCCACCTTTGTAATATCTTTAAGAAACTGTATCGGTTTCACTGTGCAGGAGTCCAGGAGCAGTTTTAGCTGTCCAAAGTGGCCCTCGTAAATGTTCAAAATTTAACACATGGTTACATTTAAGCGTGATGTCCAAACCACTTTAGCCCTCGTTGTGCCACAAAAAATATAGTAACCCTTTTCACCAGCGATAGTACTGCGTTAAACATTTTTATATTCTTTTTTTAATAAGGTTGTCCAGTTATACATATCATCTTAATTATAGAAAAGGTAACAAAAATGCTTACAACACTTTTTACTATAACTTTGCTACACACAAGCCACACTTATCTACAACATAGCTTAAACATAATAGCAAAGCCAATAGCTCTGGATAAACACTTACAAGGTCCCAAAGGTGAGACCTATTGGCTATGCCAATGCTTGTTTAAAGGAAGCCGTTGACGAGATTCTGTAGACTTCCGGTGGGAGAGAGTTCCAGATCTTCGGGGCCGCGCCTGAGAAAGCTCTGTGCCTCATTCTCTTTTTGCAGAAGATCTGTGGTTTCAAGAGGAGAGAGTTTGCACTTCTTGATGATCCACCCCCTCCAGATCGTTCTAGCTTTTGCGCCAAGTAACGGGGGGTATTGAAATGGAGGGCTTTGTGAGTCATGCAGGCGATCTTTAGTTTTATTCTCGCTTCAAGTGGCAACCAATTTAGGGATTTAAGGGATGGGGAAATGTGAGCATTTCTTTTTGTACCTGTAATCAATCTAGCTACGGCATTCAGGCAATATAAATCGCATCATCAGTGTCACAAATTTGGAGCGAATCGCATGAAATAATCTCCCCACATAAGCAAAAAGTACTATAAATGGTGGCTAAATCGCAAATCACTGATATTTCCACCATTTTTTCCATACTTTATCATGTTGGCGGGGCACCCCCCCCCCTGGCTTCATAAATCATTTACAATGTACTCATTTAATCAATTGTACTAAGGTGAAACGCTAAGGCATGAGAAAGAAATACACTTTTTGAAATTTGTGACTTTAGCTTATTTTTTATATGATGTGAGTTGAATTATATACAGGTCAAATATTTTCACGACTCGGTTCGAGCACGGTTTCTTAAAGGCAGACCCTTGGTTGGGCTCTGGCTCAGCTCTCCCTGTAAATTAGTTTGCTCGCCCACCTCTTCCTTGAACTGTATTAAAAATATCTCCACTGTAATTTTCTTTTAATTACCTGAAGATTTTGCGTAACGCCTGCCAAATATTTCAAAGCACAGCAAGTTTCAACTCACAACATACAATCATGGTTTTAAAAAAGAAACTACCACCCTCTGATGGGTCGGCCCTGAGATTCCCTCCCTTCCCGGGAGCCGGGCCGACCCCTGCCCAACTTCGTAGCTATGACGAAACCCTCCACTCCAGCTTTGGGCAGCCCGACTCTGCTAGTGCGCCCTCGGGCCCCGCAGACTTGGCTGGGGGTTCTAGGCCATCGATGCCGGCGGCTGTGGCGCAGCAGCGCCCCCAGGGATCCAGGCCTGGATCCGGATCCGCACCGGTCGACCATACGACACCTCCTCCAGCTCTGAATTCATTGGCGACACCTCCGCCCCTTCCGACGCTGGTTGTCGACCCCGGCCTCCCCCTCGACATGGACACGGAGCCAGATCGGCGTCGGCCGGCACCGACCGGTACTTTTGTACCTCTGTTCTATCCTGGCGTTCCTTATCGCCCTGAGTGGCAGCCAGAAGAGGAGGACTGGGAGGGGTCTGGTGACCCTTTAGCAGAGCAGCTGGAAGAGCCGGACTGGAGAGAGGAACTGGGTGAGGCCAGTGGTCGGAATACGTCCCCAGACCTTGGTATGCTTTCTCCCCCCACCGTGGCTACAGAGGAGGGAGCCTCCTACGCTGTGGTGTTGCTTAGGGCGGCTGAGGCCTTGGGCCTTGAGCTACCTACGGTGGCAGTCGGGACTAACCTCCTGACTGAGGTGCTTCAACCAGCAGCAGCCTCTTCGGAGCCCCTGCTGCCTTTCAATGAGGCCCTCACAGACATCCTTCTGGGCACCTGGTCCTAGCCATCACAGGGGCTCCTGTGGATAGGATGATTGCCTGACGCCACTGCCTGGCCCCGGGCGACCCCACTTTCCTCTCCCAACACCCTACCCCTGAGAGCTTGGTGGTCCAAGCCTCAACGTCCAAAGGCGCGTTCCCTACTGCTCCCCCAGATAGGGAATCCAAGAAGCTTGATCATTTTGGGAAGATGTTTTCTTCCGCCAGCTTAGGATTGCGGTCGGTGAACACCGCATGTCTCTTGGGCCGTTACACCCACTCTGTGTGGGACGCGATCGCGCAGGTGCTGCCACAGTGCCCGGAGGAGGCCCTGGCCGTGCTCTCCCGTGCAGTTGCTGAGGGTGGAGATGCAGTGAAGTTCGCCATTCGATGTGGGCTGGACACCGCCAACTCTCTAGGTAGGACGATTTCAACGTCGGTAGCCCTGCGACGCTGCGCCTGGCTGACGTCCACTGGCTTTTCGGGTGATGTCCTATCGACTCTTTTGGACATGCCATTTGATGGCCATCGCTTGTTTGGCGACAAAGCAGACAATGCGCTTGAGCGCTTTAAGGATTCTAGGGCTACGGCCAGATCCTTGGGCCTCACTACCACCTCTCGCCCTGCGCAGTCTGCTTTTCGCCCCTTTCTTGGCTACGGAAGGGGTGCCCCACCACGTTCCACCCAGAGCCACTGGCCTGCACAAGCTGTCCAGCCTCTGCGCGGCCGGGGACGTGGGACCCAGCATCATGGGTCTGAGGGCCAGTGGGTTGGCCAGTCCACCAGCGCCCCCTCTTCAGCAGCCTCCAAACCTTTCTAGTCCGACTTTTCAGGGCCACCAGTCGCCAGTGGGCGGCAGGATTTGCCATCACCTCCCCCACTGGCACAACATCACGTTGCTCAGGTGGGTTTTGCAGATAGTCCGAAGGGGCTAATCCCTGCCCTTCGAGACTACCTCTCCCTCCATGCCACCTGCTTTCCATCGCATGTCGGAGGTTTACTTGGCCCTTCTCCGTCAGGAAGTTGTGGCTCTCTTGGCCAAGGGAGTCATCGAGCGAGTCTCTGTGCCAGAAGTAGGTCGTGGTTGTTATTCCCACTACTTCCTGGTACCCAAGAAGGACAAAGGTCTGCATCCTATCTTGGATCTCAGGGACGTCAACCGCTTCCTCAGGAAGGAGAAGTTCAAAATGTTGATATTGGCTCCAGTCCTGTCTGCCCTTGACCCTGGAGACTGGATGGTAGCGTTGGACTTGCAGGACGCCTATTTTCACATCCCTGTCCTGCCTGCCCACCGGCGTTCCCTACGGTTCACAGTAGGCCACGAGCATTTTCAGTTCACCGTGCTCCCCTTTGGCCTTACCAGCGCCCCACGGGTGTTCACGAAAGTGATGGCGGTGGTTGCAGCTCATCTGCGCAGATCAGGGGTTCCAGTCTTCCCCCTATCTCGACGACTGGCTGTTGAAGGTGAGTTGCCCCAGGCTGTCATCTCCCACCTACAGACTACGGCGTACCGCCTGCATTCGCTGGGGTTCACGATCAACGTGCCGAAGTCTCACCTGATTCCCTCTCAGAAGCTCCCTTTCATCGGGGCGGTTCTGGACACAGCGCAGTTTCGGGCTTATCCTCCCGAACAGCGAGTCCGGGATATTCCGGCTATGATTCCGATCTTTCAGCCTCTATCCCGGGTTTCAGTCAGAATGACCCTGAGGCTGCTGGGTCTTATGGCCTCCTGCAGGTGGATCATGCCAGGTGGCATATGCGGGCTCTGCAGTGGGACCTGAAGTTCCAGTGGCCACAGCATATGGGGAATCTTTTCGATTGCGTCCAGATCTCGGAGGGCACTGCACACCAATTGCAGTGGTGGCTAACAAACCATGATTGGGTCAACGGCAGATCCCTCTCCCTTCCCCAACCAGAGTTCACAGTGGTGACAGATGCATCCCTTCTGGGGTGGGGCGGCCACATGGGGGAGGCGGAGATCAGAGGCCTCTGGTCTCCGGTGGAGTCCGGGCTCCACATCAACCTTCTGGAGCTCTGGGGGATTCGTCTTGCACTGAAGGCATTCCTTCCTTCTGTCAAAGGAAGAGTAGTGCAGGTGTTCACGGATAACACCACCGCCATGTGGTATTGCAACAAACAGGGCTGAGTGGGGTCGTGGACCCTCTGTCAGGTGGCCCTTCGTCTCTGGAAGTGGCTGGAACATCAGGGTATGTCCCTGGTGGTTCAACACCTGCCGGGTTCCCTGAACGCCAAGGCGGACAAGCTCAGCAGCCGGTGCATGATGGATCACAAATGGTGTCTTCACTCGGAGATGGTGCAAGTTCTCTTTCAGCAGTGGGGAGAGCCTTGGTTAGATCTATTCGCCACCGAAGAGAGCGCGCAATGTCAGCAGTTCTGCGCGTTGGAATTTCCAAGGCGGCACTCGCTAGGCGACGCTTTTCGTCGTGAGTGGTACTGCGGTCTTCTATACGCCTTTCCGCCTATACCACTTCTGCCCAGAGTGCTGAAGAAGATCAAGCGCAGCCGGGCCCAAGTAATTCTTGTGGCTCTGGACTGGGCACGAAGAGTCTGGTATCCCGAGCTCTTGAACATGGCCATCAATCCTCCGATCAGACAGCCTCTTCAGGAGGATCTTCTGTCGCAGCAGCAGGGGACGGTCCTTCACCTGAACCTGTCCAGCTTCCACCTCCTTACGTGAAGATTGAGCGGCAACAGTTGACTGCTTTCAACCTTCCTCCCGAAGTCTAACGTTATCTTGGCAGTCAGGCGTCCCTCCACCAAAACGGTGTACGCCTGTAGATGGAACAAATTTGTGGCATGGTGCACTGCAAAGGCTGTGGATCCCCTTTCTGCCCCTCTTTCAGAGGTTCTCCTCTTCATTCTTTCTTTGGCCCAGCAGGGCTCTGCTCTGGGCATTCTTAAACGATATCTTTCGGCCTTTCTTTGCCTTCCTGATCAGCCGTCTCTTTTCAAGTCCCCTATTGTAAATCGCTTCCTTAAGGGCATTACTCACCTGTTTCCTCCTATTCCTTTCGTAATGCCCCAGTGGGACTTGAACCTTGTTCTGACTTACCTTATGTGCGCTCCTTCCGAGCTGCTACATAATTGTCCTCTCAGACTATTGACCCTCAAAACTGCCTTTTTGGTTGCCATCACCTCTGCTCGCAGGGTGAGTGAGCTTCAGGCTCTTTCTTCTAAACCTCCTTTCCTTGCTGTTCATCTGGACAAGATTGTCCTTTGAACTTGACCTTCTTTTCTTCCCAGTGGTTACCTCTTTCTGCAGAGGACAGACCATCACTTTGCCCACCTTCTTCCCGCCCCTGAATCCTTCTAAAGAGGAGAGGCTCCACCGTCTGGATCCAAAACGTGCACTCTCATTTTATCTGGATCACACAAAATAATTCTGGGTGGATGATCAGCTCTTTGTTGGCTATGTGGGCACCAAGAAAGATCGGGCCGTGTATAAACAAACCATCTCTCGATGGGTCGTTCTTTACATTAAGATCTGTTATTCCTTGGTGAAAAAGGAACCTCCAGTAGGGTTGCGCGCCCATTCCACCAGGGTGACGGCAGCCACTACTGCTTTGGGACGTGGAGTCCCCCTTCATGACATCTGCCGGGCAGGCACGTGGGCTTCATTGCACACATTCACTAAACATACTGCCTGGGTAGCCAAGTCTGGAGAGACGGCTTCTTTGGCCACTCCGTTCTTCAGGACTTCCTGGTGTGAACTTGGTTCGCAGACCCACCTCCGGGGTTGGTATTGCTGGGGTATCTATTCTAAGGTAAGGAATCCATAACTAATATTCTCTTTCAGATGAACGTTACTTACCTTCGGTAACGATATATCTGTAAGAGACATATATTAGTTATGGATTCCTTACCGTCCCACCCATCCTCCCCGTTCTGCAAACTGACTTCTAGAGTAAGGGACTCCCTTTCAGGGCTCTAGTTTTATGCACCAGTGGTCAGTGTCTTGCATGGCTCTGTGCTTCTGGCGTGGAATGTTGTGTAATGAACTGACGTCAGCGCGCAGGGGCAGTGTCTAAGTAGATACCTTGATGTCATTCAGTGATCACGACGCCAACGACGAACGCGGAGTCGACCGACTCCACCTATCGACACGCAGGGGTACTGCTGAAGAAAAATTCTCTGGATCCAGTCTGACGCCTGGGGGTAATTCTAAGGTAAGGAATCCATAAGTAATATGTCTCTTACAGATATATTGTTACCCAAGGTAAGCAAATTGTTCATTAAGTCGTACATTAGAAAACGCAAAGAGTTGCAATAAAGCCCACAGAGAAGGGATCACAACAAAAAAAATCTCATAGCTCAATCGAACACATCAAATGTATTAATTTTTGTTAACACAGCGAATAGATGATGTACTGAAACGGAAAGACCACCTAGGACAGGAGCAAAGCATAGGACAGAATCATGCAAATCCGATCTATTACCATACTAGAGAAAAGAGCCAAATGAGTATGTGAAGAGAGACACACACAAATAAGTGCACACTACCATGATGTACAGTCATTTGAATTCACAACCGAATTCCTCGGGACCATTCCATGAACGTCCTTAGTAGATGGAAGTTATGACCCCAACACCATCTGGAGGCACTTGGATCGAGATAGCACCACTGGATCTCTGATCCTACTATATACACACTTACTGTGGTTTGAACAACTCTAGAAGATCGTGTTCTAATCAGAGTGGACTGTAAAGAAGAGCGCACCAACTATGTTTGGTATAGGAGAGATCGCTAGGTAGTGGGGATGAAAAAACACTGGTGCAAAGAAATTAATACTACAATTAGGCAGAAATAAGGCCTATGTGATGGCATGAGAGTGCGTCAATAGCATTGTCTTACCACAGTAGCAAACAATGGGCCAATCAATAATGCACCTCAATAGCATAGATCAATTAAGAAAGTGGTCTCCAAGTCTCACTGGTTCATGACGCTGAAGCTATGCACCTAACGATCCTAATAGAAAGAAACACTTAACATGAGAATATTGGTTAAAGATGAAGGGAGCTAGAAAATGACAAGTGCGTCTAGCAGAGGAAAATAAACGAAATGGCTGGTAGGCGCACACGGATGGTCTTTATCTGTATGGAGAAAATCAGGGGACCAAACTTTGCTCCAACCGTAATCCATATACAGGGACTCCCTTTAATACTAAATGCTCTCGAACTACATCAGTCTGAGTTGCAAAAAACAGGAATCCTACACAATCACACCAGCAAATGATGAAATGCACAAAGCTGGGTGACTAACTTGGTACGGGGGCTCCCAATAAAGGGCCGACTAAAATAAATGGTTCTACCCAGGTGACAAAAATCTCTATTATTGCTGTAAGACATAAAGACCCGCAAGAGTATAACTAACTGGTGAAAACTAACCCACCCAACCAAAATAAAGTTAAAACCGTGGCTCGTGGCACCGCGTGAAAAAGAGCCGGTGAAATAACCACTATGATCCGGTTCCAAACAATACTGAGTCCGCCCCTCTCCTTACCTGTGAACAATGTCGACATGGGTCGAACAGCCTGCCGATCTGCGTGCTGGTCTCATGAGGTTAATGGTGAACCCAATCTCCAAATTATAAAGGTAACTGTGTGCGTCGCTTACTGAAGTAGAGCAGGGCCATACACAAAAGGGAATGTAAAAGGAGGCAGGGCAAATGGTAAATCTATAGAGAAGGCAGGCGCCATCTTAGAATGGATAAAAACCGGACCACCGATCAAAGATACTAGAGCGGGGACCTATGACGCTCCAATACAGATGTCATTAAAAAAGGAAATAAACCGAATACAGGATAAAGGGAAATGGTAATAAGAAAAACAAAAAAGCAACAAGGACTAGACTCCAAAAAACTCACCATAATTTAGACAAAAGTATCTGACCCCCCCCCCCCAAAAAAAGAAATCTGCATAAGGCAAAGGTATCTCGAGGGAAGAGCGACCAGTCCTTCCCTCTAGAGACAACTAACAGATCAGAATAGGGGGGGGACGGACCTAATAATAACTAAAAAAGGCTGCAACATTGGGCATCTCTCAAGTCGATCTAAGAGACCAATTACCCTTGGGCTGTCCAGACTCATAGTAGGGCATTTTCCCACGGGGTGGTCACATTGAGACCTCTTTTATGGGAGTCCAAATAAAAGATCGAAAATACTTCCCTTTTCTTCTGATAGGCCGCATCATTCTTACCTCTCACAGGTACAATCTTCTCAAGTATGGTCCACTTGAATTTGTGCTCTTGATGACCAAGATCCTGCCAGTGTTCAACAAGAGAAGCATTCATCTTTTGGTGGGGAATGTTGGATTTAGGTTCTCCCCCCCCCCATATTCTGATGCAGCATACCTGCCCTGTTTCCCCAACGTAGGCTAGACCACATGGACATAGCACAAGATAGACAATGTTGGATATCCTACAGTTTGTCATAGTGTTAAAAACAATGGTTCTATCTCTAATGAAGATTTTGTCTGCCACAATTTATGGTCACAGGCCTGGCAGGTTCCGCATTTGTGGTAACGTCTGATGGAATTGGCTCCTGTGATGGAATTTTGGCTGTATTTCTAACAATTGCCCAGTTTGGCTCTGACCAACAGGTTTCTCAGATTGCAGTTCCTTCTAAACGCAAAGGTGGGTCTGGAAGTTTATTATCCTCACAGTCAATGTTAAGAAGGTGCCATTGTGAATTGACTGCTTGTCTGATCGAGGTCAAGGGCAAATCCTCCTCTATTGCCTTATACCACCAGGCAGTCACCTCACCACCACCTCCTCCACGCTCCTATTCTCCGCCTCCCACCAGAATCCTCAGAGGCATCAGTCCACTCTTCCTCTGACACTAGGAGCCATTATGACGATGGAGCCCACATAACCTGCTGTGGGTGATCCATGGGATGGTAATTTAGACCCACAAGACAAACCAGACTTTGAGTTTTATCCCACCAAGCCATCTTCCCCCTAATGGTACTACTGCATATCATGCAGTTATTCAGAGGGTGGCTTGCTGTCATATGGTTGAGATACACACTATTCAAGATGGTGATTTCTTAGTAGACCCTCTTGAAGACTGAACGCACAGTTCAGTTTCTACCAGTGCTCCAGGGCATGCTCAAGACCGCTCCAGTGAACATCAAGGATCCTGTTAGAGGGGGCGTGGCCTAGCGGAGCAGCAAGAAGGCCGCTTGCTAAGTGTGCTCTGCCGGCCGAGCTCAAAATCCGGCACTTATCCTGGCGTTAAGGGACGATACCTCACCAAACTTTAACGCATCTGCTAGAGGTTGAGCCTGTGATCCCCTTCCTGCAAAAATTGGAAATCGCCAGTGCCATGCGGTCACAGATTGAGCGTCCGGAGCTGAGGGCCTAGCCGGGCGAGAAGTCACGATCCTGCTGTAGGCGCGTATCCGCGCAGTGGCAGAGCACGTGGATCTGCCGACCTCGCCTGCTAACGCCCCTCGCATCCGCACAACAGTGACTGGTTTGGGCGCTGCTGGCGGAGGAGAACATCGGGCCCGGTTCGGGGAGGTCTTGTCCATGACGCACCAAGGTGAGAGGCAACGCTATGCGATCGGCCAGAGGTCCTGCACTGGCGGAGAGTGGCGGGGCGTCTTAAAGGCGGGCCCGGCACCGGAGCCATCCCTGCGCTCAGGCGTCATCCGAGCACCGCTGCTCGACACGCACAATCTACAACGCCACTGGGTGCACCAGGCAGAGGCCGGAGACTGGGCAGGCCCGGTCCTTCCTGCGTGGGCCCGAAGAGGTTAGCAAAGTAATCGCCTGAGCAGCAGACTTGAGTTTGGAGGAATCTACACTTGCGGTGATTGCATCGTATGCAGGTTGGTGTATTACTTTTGGACCCCCAACTCCACCGCACCGCTCATTTGCTTGCCCTGGGTGGCGGCTGCGGTCCCTCATCGCCGCCGCGATCCTGGGAAAAGGTATCATCGCAACTACTATCACCCACAGGTTGAACAGGAGGCTGCCATGCTATTAGTATAACACCATCATAACAGTACAACCTCTGGCCTGCTCTTTTGCCAACGTTCGAACATTGTAAATTTAAAAAGACAGTAAAGCAATCCGCCCTATACAACCGGCTGTGGCAAGCTAAGATTTAAGTTAATTACTCGGTGCTGTTGAACACCTGGGCACAACACTAAATGCCCATTAATTCAGTTTCGGCATTTCAGCACAACTGTGAACATATTGGTGACGTATGCTCGGCTGTGTGGGCGAAAGTCGGCAGCTACAACGCAACTAGCAACACATGTAAGAACTGTGCTCACACTGTCCAATAATCAATCGACCTGGGTCTCTCAGAGGGTACCAGATACCCTATATTTGTCTCGCGCCCCGCCCGCTCCCCACAGAAACCAGCACCAGCTGTGTCATACACACCTGGGCGCTCTCCATCAATCATTCACAAGAGAAGACGATGGGGAAAACCGACACTAAGCAAACAAAAATATCGTTCGACAGCAGAAGATCTACCCGAACTGCCGAGACTGATACGGACCAAGACACAGAACCGACGGCGGGCATTCTCCCAGTTAAACCAGATGACGACATACGCAGCATTTTACTGGAGGTCAAAACTAGCCTCCAGGCCATAGACAATAAACTCGACACACTCTCCACCCAACTTGATCAGGTCTGCAGTTGTGTGGACACTCACTAAACGCGCTTAGACCAGCTCGAAAATAGAGCATCCGACGCACATGACTTCCAGGTGGAATCAAAAGAGCACCTCTTGCAAATGGAGAAAGTCTTGAATGTCATAAGAGCAAAGAATGAAGACCTTGAGGCTCGCTCAAGAAGGATTAACATTCGTGTTCTTGGTATTCCCAAGACTACCGCAATCACATAAATGGAAACATTTATCGAGGACCTCCTGCGCGAACTGTTTGGCCAAGATTTATCAACCATGTTTGTTGTGGAGAGGGCACACCGGACTCTGGCCCCTAGGCTTGCAGTGGGCGCTACCCCTAGACCCATCATAGCTCGCCTACTGAACTATAGGGACAGAGATGTGGTTCTAAGGAAGTCCTGGGAAAAGGGAAGCATCACCCATCAAGGCAACAGCCTATCTTTCTTTCCAGACTTCACACCTACAGTGCAAGCAGCCAGACGTGAATTCGGACCTGTGAAGCGCCTCCTTCAGAAATCCGGTACAACTTATGCACTTTTTTACCCTGCAAAACTGAAGATTACACATGAAGGAATACCACACTATTTCACCGATGCAAAATCTGCACTCAAGTTCGCAAAACACATCGATAAATCGAAGCACAAGAACCCAGCTTCAACCAGCCGCACCACTTCAGATGTTACCCTAAGTGATAATGACTGATACATTTGATTAATCGTTCATTTTGCGATGATTATTGGTTACGCTTATATAATCGACAACAAGGTAACAAGTGGGTTGGGTGATTCTGGGACTCGACCTCGCCACACTACAGGCTACAGCCTGAGAACACTGAGGGATAAGTTCCCTTTAGCCACTCTCTGAATGTTCGGCCACCCTTCCAGAGAGTTGGGTTGTATGCCGGCGACCCCATGGCCCCTGGGAGATCTCCCCTTGAACTCCACTAATGTTTACTGTTTTATTTGTTGGGGTGGGAGGCGGGGGGTTAAAATACTTGACCTATTTGTTGGGTTGGTGTGGGTGGAGGGGTTGTTAAGAAGTTTCTACTGGTTAACGCGGAAGCACACAAGCAATATTTCATGATACAATTCGAAGATTCACACTGCAACATAGACTTTTTGCTCGCAAAACACCAAGTGAGGCATTCTAGTGACGGCTCTGTCACACTGAGACAGCTGACATTTACTTCAGTGTCACTTACAGATATTCGCAGTAACCCTACATTTGACCATTAACCAATTAGGATGGCAACATACAATTTCCTAACTTGGAATGTCCGGGCCTCAACAATCACAGAAAGGCACAACTGGTTCACGCTTTCCTTGCTAGGCAACAGGTAGAAGTATGTTCCCTCCAGGAAACGCACTTAAATTCTGCTGACTAGAATAAACTGAAGCACAAGCGCTGGGGTGAATGCAATTCTTCTACCTACTCCAGTTATGCGAGGGGAGTGGCAATTTTGATACGCAATGGGATTGATTGGACGCTGACACACATATAGATGCAGAAGGAAGATTCATTATATTAAAAGGGACTCTAGATGGAACGCAGATAGTCATGCTCGCCATTTATGGGCCAAACGTAGACAACCCGGACTTCTTTCATGATGTTTGGGCAAAGGTCGTTGCTATGGGATGTGACACGGTTATATGGGGGGGGGGAGAGACTTTAACGCAATCCTATGTGATGACTTAGACAGATTGGGTTCTGCTCGTGCTCTTCACCCCTGCTCTGGTCATGCACTCAAGATGATCATGTCCGACGGTCATCTAGTAGACAAATGGAGACAACTGAACCTGCACAAACGGGAGGGAACCTGTGTCTCATCACACCATAACTCCTGGTCTAGACTGGACCGCTGGTTAATCTCTGCAGATGTAGCGACATGGGCAGTAGGTGCACAACACCTACCAAGGACTCAGTCTGACCACTCCCCTACACTCTCAGGGTTATATTCCCTACATCTATTAAATGCGAATTCACGTGGAGACTTCCCCCCCCCCCTCCCCCCCACTTTGGTAGACGCTGCATTCCAGGCAGAAATCAAAGGCGACATCATTGAATATTTCTCTTTAAACCAGGGGTCAGTATCATCTCCCTCCGTTCTTTGGGAGACATTTAAGGTCGTCATAAGGGGGAAATGTATAGCTCGTCAGGCGGGAGTGCTGAAGGCCATACGCGGCACATTACAGAAACTAGAAACTGAAATCAGAACACTAGAGCTCCAATACTTCGACACTAATGACATTTCACTTTTAGCACCCATTCGTGAAAAGATTTCTGACTTTGAAGCGGAAGCAAACAGAGAATAAAAATTCCTGGGGAAATTTGTCACAGCTAGGCGGTATGGAGAGGGTGACCGACTGGGTAAAATGCTTGCAAATATACTTAAACCCTCGCTTAGCTCTCCCTATATAGCAGAACTCCTTGACAACGACGATGGACCCATCAGAGGTCCCAAAGATATACATGACCACCTCACCGAATTCTACACCTCACTATACACCTCCACACGTTGACGCCGAACTCCCTGCTTACTTAGACTCCTTGGAGCTGCTATGGCTCAGCAATGCTCACAGAGAATATCTGGATGAGCCCTTTACCGTAGAAGATATAATATAAGTGAATAATAGTCTTCCCACCGACAAGGCCCCCGGCCTTGACGGCCTAACCACCGCTTTCTATAAGAATTATGCCACGCTCCTAGCCCCACACCTCATGGAAATGTACTTAGAATCCCTACAGAACGGTTCACTCCCACCGACAACCAGGGAGGCTGTCATCTCAACGCTACTTAAGCCAGGCAAACCCCCTAACAAATGCAACTCCTATAGACCTCTTTCCCTTATAAATATTGATAAGATATATGCGAAACTCCTTGCAAATAGACTGCAACCCCTATTACCATTGATTGCTAGACCTGATCAATCCGGGTTTATACCAGGGCGCTAGACATCGCATAATTTGAGGGCTTTTTTTTCTCCATCTTACATCAACTGGACCCCCAGACCCCTTCCTTGGCGGCGTTTCTCGACGCCTCCAAGGCCTTTGATTCGCTTGAGTGGCCATACCTCTTCACCATCCTTGCCAGACTAGAACTAAGCCCTCTATTCATCAGACAGATCAGGCTTTTGTACACCAAACCAATCGCCAGGCTACGCGCGAATGGATTAACTTCGGCCCCATTTGACGTCACACGAGGCACCAGACAGGGGTGCCCTCTGTCACCCCTCCTGTTTGCCATTGCCATGGAACCCCTCGCTGCAAAGGTTAGGCAACACCATAAAACACGCGGACTTGACTTCTCCACCAGAGAGGTAACTATATCGTTATACGCTGACGACATCACACTATATCTTAGAGATCCATTAGGTAATCTGAATCCAGTCCTTCGCGAACTCGCCAAGTTCGGCGGCCTCTCAGGCATCCACATCAACTGGTCCAAATCCTACCTGCTCCCACTCACTAACACAACGGTCCCCTTTGAGCCTGACTATCCTATTCAATGGGCGACTGGTCCAGTCCGCTATCTGGGTATATGGCTAAGTACTAACATTCAAGACCTTTGGGACATGAACTTTGGTTGCACACTAACATGGTTGGAGGAGAAGACGGTCATCTGGTCTAAACTCCCCATCTCTCTGGCCGGTCGCATTGCTATCGCTAAAATGATAGTCTTGCCTAAACTCATATTTATTTGTCAACGTGCCGCTGCAACTAACTCAATCTTTCCTGAAAACTCTTAGATCTTTAATGATCTCACTGGTATGGGCTGGGAAACAACCATGCATATCATTGGAAGTGCTAACGCTCCCATTGGCTCAAGGTGGACTGGGCGCACCTGACTTAGCCCTATATGCCTTCTGTGCACAAGCGCTTTTTTCTCCATTACTGGATCTTTCCCCACCCCATTTCAACCTCATGTGGCAGTTGAAGCTGGCAATGAAGCTACTTTACCTTTAACGGTAGCTCTTTACCAACCCTATAAACGCCAACACGTTACCCTAAATACTGCAGGCACACTACGTTGGGCCTGGGATAGGCTCCACTTATGTGCACCTTCTATTACGCTTGCTCAAAATCCGCAGCTGCCAATACTGCAAGACAAAGGTAACTTCACATGCGCGCACAACATGGGATGGGACAGGTTCGCCGATCTATATCCTAATGATAACTTCATAAATCCTCCTTATAACAGAACCTGGAGGGATCTCCAGATTCTCCAATCTATTGTTATACTACAGTATTAGAAGTACATGCCGTATACTTCACGATACGTTTCCTCCCCCCCTCCTCTCCCGACCCTAGAATCACTGTTCCCAAACCCTTCACCCAGCAAACTTATCACCCGCCTCTATAGTTCCATGCAACGCTCATCCCCAGTCACTCAACCAAAAGCTTTGATGGGTTGGAATGAAGAGCTAGAAGACCCCGTTTCAGACGACCAATGGCAGTTCTGCTGCGGGCAATTAGAGATGCTTTCGCCCAATTATAAATTGCGTCTCATACATTTTAAATACTTGCATCGCATCTATAGAACCCCTACACAACTTAAACGCATGGGCATTCGCCTGGATGACAACTGCTGGCGATGCAAGACTCCCAACGCCACATTCCTCCACATGGCATGGAGTTGCCCGGTTATGGAAAAATTATAGATAGAAATATTTAACACAATAAATGAGATTTTGGAGACCAACATGACTCCCTCACCTAAAGTGGGCCTTTTGGGATATGTCAAGGAGGCCCCAATTGGACACCTCGGGCTGCTCGCTATGCTCCCATTGTTAGCCAAGCGCAGAGTTGCGATGCACTGGGGCAAGCGCAAATCCACCAACATCAAGGCCTGGATTCTAGACACCACATTTTGCCAGGAGCAATTAAAGATATACTGGGAACTACTACCACCAGCATCTAGGCCCAAAGACATCTGGGGACCGTTCCTGGCTTGGTTAACTGTCCTAAATTCGGCTCCTATCCAGGCTGCTGCGTCTATCCGCGAATGAAATCAAACAATAACTAATGATTAACTGGATGCCCTACGATGTGTTCACTGTTGCTGAACTGTTACTTCTCATAAAGGGCCTTCGCACTTAACAATGCTATGCAATCTTTATCTGTACATTTGTGCCTTGCTTTGCTTGTATGCGATGTAGAATCTCACTCAAACACATGATCAAACTGTGCTGCTTCTGCTTTGGTTTTTGTTTTACTTGTTACGCTGTATTTGTTACCCTTCTCTGTAACATCAGGCTACATGTATATGAACATTGATTCTCTGTACTTTTCTCTAAATGCCAATAAACAAATAAAAAAATTTAAAAAAGGATCCTGTTAGAGAAAAAGTGGTTACTCCTAGAATAAAAAGGAAGTTTAAGGCATTTCCCAACGACCCTATCTGCATTAGAGGGAACGTCCCACCCCTCCACCCCCCCCTCGATTCACTTGTGGTATATACAGCAGCAAGAAAGCAGACATCTGCTCAGCGCAACCAGGGACACCCCCACCTCCAGATAAAGAAAGTAAAAATCTACCCTGCTTGAAAAAGGGTTGCAGTAAGGACAACTACCCAGTGGAGAATTGCTGACTCTGTAGCTTTGCTCTCAAGATACGACAGGTAACATTGGGAGGAAATAAGACGCTGGTACAACACTTTCCTGAGGCCTATAGGCAGACACTGCCTACCGCAGTGTTAAAATTTGTGTTCCCTGACGACCTGCATGGCTTTGCATCACCGGTTTTAAACCAGAGGTACAGTTTTAAATCAGAGGTGCTATAGCACCTTCTTAACATCCCATCTATGGGGAACATATTTTTGGTTCCCAAGTGGAAAAGATGTAAAAGATCAAGAAAGATACTGAGATTGCCAAGCCCATGGATGCACTACACTTTACAACACCAAGGGGCTCTTTTTGTAGGCACCAGGCAAGAGGCATTAGTAAGGCAGCACCCCCAGTTCAGGTGCAATCCTTCCAGCACCAGCAGAACGCTTTTCATGCGTCGCAGGCAAGCAGGGCCGGATTGGCTACAGAGTATTTCAGTGGGCTGGCAGGGTGGGGGCCGGTTTCACTGCTGTGGGAGCCAGTTTTCTTGCTGGGTATCTGCTGACCACGTTCGTAATGGCAAGGCTTCTAATAATTAAAAAGCAAATGGTATTAAATCTTGCTTAAAGCATACTTTTTAACTATTTGTATTTTCATTGTTTGGAAGTGCTGCAAGAAGGAACGTGGCCAGCAGGTCCCCAGCAACAAAACTGGCCTCCACCAGCTGTGAAACCAGTCCCCACCCTGGCAGCACACTGAAATACCCAGTAGAGAGTCCGGCTGTTGGACAGGAAGGCAGAGGTTTCTCTCAGGCAGGTTAGAGAGGGAACACTGTTAAGGGCACAGGAAGAGGCGTCCCCAGAAACGGAGACTCTACTCCCAAGCACTGAATCTCCACTCCCAAGCACTGAATCTCCATTCATTCCCCTCGATCAGCCAAAACACGACAGGAGGGAATAACAGCTTTCAATTCATACAGGATGGAAATCACTTCAGATCAGTGGGTATTAGCAGTTGTCCATCCTAGCTGTTGCCTAGAAGTCCATACCACCCCCCAGAACAAACCAAGCTGGCACAAACTCAGTCCAGATCGCCTCATTCTCTTACAGGAGGAGGTCACAGCGCTCCTCCAAAAGGGCACCATACACCCAGTGCCCTTGCACTAATGCTTAGAGGGAGTTTACTTACTAATTTAGAAGAAAAATGTCTCAGCACCATGTGAGACATGGGGCTGCTCATTCAAAACATCCAGTCAGAACATTTTCAGTTGGCAGCTCTGCAGGATGTCATCCTACTTCTTCCTCAGAGGGACTAAATGGCTTTGATAGATCTCAAGAAAGCATATTTTTACGTCCCTATCCACCATGCTCCTCACAAGTGCCTAGGGTTTGTGGTAGTGGACAGCATTAACGGTTCTCAGTACTATCCTTCATGATCACCACAGCCACAAGGGTGTTCACAAAGTGTTTGGCAGTTGTCACTCATCTATACATAGCGGGTATTCATTTATTCATATACCTTGGTTATTGGTTGATCAAGAGCAGCAGCAGCCCCAATTGTCTTGCACAAAGACCGCTCGGGATCTGCTCCACAGCCTAGGCTTCCCAGTAAATGCCAAAAAGTCCCATCTCCAACTTCAACAGATCCAACCCTTCCTAGGATCAGTTTTACATGCTGTCACAGGAAATGCATACCCCAAACAGCAGCAGGTGATGCCAATCCAACAGCTGCTGCCTTTTTTTCACCCCTCCCACCCATTAACTGTGAGAAGAGTACTAAAGCTCTTGTGTATTATGGCATCTTGCATTTCGATTCAGAGACTCCCGGGAGCGCGTAGAGGCCTCTACGCGCTCCCGGGAGTCTTTGAATCAGGACTGCAGCGTACTCGCTTTAAGATTTGGTGCCAATACCTCACAACAAGTATTGGAGCGTGTCAATTGACCTACGGATCTGGATTTTTTAACCGGCTTTTAGAATAACCTGGTCTCACGTATAAAGATTCCAATAACATCACGCATGACCGGCCGGGTTGGAATTATCACCGGCTTTTAGGTCTCAGCTAATTCTCTTGTCATATCAGCCCTGAAGAAGTCCAGGGTCACTTCCCTTTGGACAAAACACGTGTTGGCTGGACCTCGTGTTCGAATAAATAAGAAGAAACATCACATAAAAGTTCTTTTTGTTTTCTCATATGTGTACTCACTTGAACCATCAAATTAATATTGTAGCGTGTGCATAGGCATTGTGTGATTTAGCAGGATGCGTCAACAAGTTCATGGCCATGAATTCATGCACAAGTCCTTTCGCATGGGGAGGGTTCGGGGGGGGGGGGCACTTGTCAACCTAGTTGCCACCCCAGAAATCGCAAAGTGACTACGCTTTGCCTGCAGGTATCCACGGCCCATGGGCAATGCACTATGGATAAACTGGCCTGTGATATTTGCCTATGCTTTTCCCACCTCTCCTATTCATTCCATGTGTGGTCAGGAAAATGAGGCAGGTCTCCACAAACCTCAGTCTGGTGACCCCAACTTGGGCCAGACATCCCTGGTCCTCAGTGCTGTTGGAGATGTCCATCAGCCCTCACAAGAATCTTCCAATCAGGCCAGACCGTCTCACTCAGCAACAAGGTTAAACCAGACACCCAGCCCCGGCTCCTCAATCTTGCCATCTGGCACTTGAGTTCTTAGAATATGGATATTTTCTCCTCACAGAAGAATGTATGGCCATTTTGCATGAAGCACATAGGCCTGCTACTCATGCATGTTATGCAGCCAGGTGGAAAACATTTTCAGGCACATGCATCATGCCAAAAATGCCTTGCAAAAATTGCGAATCGCAAATAAAGGCCGTTTGCGAACGAAATTCAACCTTTCCCGATGCAGGAACCCATTTACCGAAAAAAAAAAAACAGTTTCGCTAAAATAAGGATTCGCAAAATTAGCGAGAACCAATAATGCGAATCCTTATTAGCGAGTCTCTTTACAGCGTCCGCAAATAGCGATTAGCTAATAAAGAGTCGCAATCCAAAGCATGTAAACTCGCAATTAGCGAATCCCTGGAAAATCGCTATTTTGCAAGTGCAGAATAAGGGGAATCACAATCAGGTGGTAAAGTAAAAAAAAAAAAAAATCACACAGGTGCAACCACTCAGAAGGCCCCTGAAGCCTTTCACAATGGCAGCGCTCTACGTGATGGCGATGAGAATGAGGATCCATGCAGCAGCCCAGCGCAGAAGGAGAATACAAGAGCGGATTTTCAGAGTGCGCATCACATTGCTGGGACAAACAGAAGATGAAACTTATGATAAGTACAGGCTGAACGGTGCAATGATCCTACACCTAATAGCAGAATTGGAACCCCTAATGCAGCGCCAGACCCGTAGGACCCATGCTATCCCCGCACATGTACAGGTCCTATGTTGCCTGCACCTACTTGCCTCAGGCAGTTTCCAGGGGGTAGTAGCCGTAGCTGGAGGGATATCACAAAGCTCCCTTTCACGTTTCTTCAAAACCTTCCTTGATGCCATGATGAGAAGGATCCACACCCACATCACCTTCCCCACAACCCAACAGGATTTGAACAAGACAAAACTGGACTTCTACCAGATAGCACAGTTCCCCTCATGTGATCGGCTGCATAGATTGTACGCATGTCCCCATTTGTCCCCCTGCAGCGAATGAATACATTTTCAGGAACAGGAAATCCTATCACTCCATCAATGTGCAAGTAGTGTGCAATGCAAAACATATCTTAACAGACATTGTGGCGCAATTCCCTGGAAGCACCCATGACTCCTATATATTTCAACACAGTGGCATCCACATGCGTCTGCTCAGGGGTGAATTTGGCGAATGACATCTACTTGGTACACACATAGTTATTCTCTACATAAATCAAACGAATGTCAATGCATAACTGTGGCTAACCCTTTGCTTTCCACCCTGTAGGTGACAGCGCATACGCCGTGCGTAACTACATATTGACGCCATACCTCAACCCAGCCACACCACATGAGCAGAGGTACAATGCAGCACACATCAACACACTGAATGTGATTGAACGCACGTTTGGACTTCTGAAAAGTCGCTTTTGCATTCTACACAAAACTGGTGGAGCGTTGCAATACCGTCCAGAGACCTGCTGCCGGATCGTGGCTGCATGTGCCATGTTGCACAATATTGCCACCAGGAGAGGTATACCCATCGAGGTGTCCGACAGTGAGTCTGAGGGGGACAACCAACCACCCGCACAACTCCGACAAGCGCATGGGGCAAGCTCAGCAGAAGTGCAAAGGAGACGTGCAGACATCACACAACATTATTTCTGAGGTATGTAATGATGAGACAAGACACTTAAATGTCGAACAAAAAAGTATTTACTAACATGAGCCCATGTAGTATTGTGCAGCCACACAGAAATTTGTGCTAAATAGAACTGTGATTGCATAGAAGAATACCGGAAAATAAATAATTCCATGACCTGGATATCAATCACTATAATGGATTTGACCATGGTTACGTCACCATGGGCAAATGAAGGAGGACATGTCTTTCTAGCGCTTCCTGCCATGCACCCCCAAAAGCCGGTCGCCTGCATCGGCTACATCCCCCTGATGTGCAACAGAAGGTGTTGTGCTGCGGGAACTGCGCCTCCTGGCAGTGGTCACTGGCACCGACAGGCTGCTAAGGCTGGATGCCTCCTCACTCCCCTCCTCCCCCGTTAAGTTTTTTTTTTATAGCATTTATAGAGCGCAACAAACACCCTACGGGTACCCTGGCGCTAAAGATACATGAATACAGACCAACGTAAAGCGAGAGGGGCAGAACCAAAAACATTACTCAAAAGCGACAGGATCAGTTTCTGGGGAACAACCACGTTTTGATCCTTTTCCTGAACAGGGACAGGGTACTGCATTGTCTAATTTCTAGTGGGAGTGCGTTCCAGAGTTTTGCAGCAGCAAAACTAAAAGATCTTCCTCCCAGTCTGACCCTGTTGAACCTGGGTACCTTTGCCAGGTAGGCAAAAGAGGAGCGAAGGGTCCGGGTAGGAGTATACCAAACCAATTTCTTCTTTAGGGGCCCAGGACCGAGTCCATGCAAAGCCCTAAACCCTATACAAAGGGATTTAAAATAAATTCTTTGCTGCACAGGGAGCCAATGTAGCTCCGTTAGGCACATTGAGGCGGAAAAGCCTCGTGGCTTAGACAAGGCCAATTTCGCAGCCGTATTCTGAACACGCTGCAGTCTCTGTATTAGATACTTGGGGGACTCCAGCAGCAGAGCATTGCAGTAGTCAAGTCTACTTAGGATAGCGCCTTGAACAACCAAGGCTCTAACCGAAATTGGGAGCAACGGGAGAATCTTTCTCAGAGCCCTAATGAGGCCAAAACAGCACCCCACCATCTTGTTCACTTGCGTCTCTAGTGACAGGTTGGCATTAAACATAACTCCCAAGTTTCGCACCGTCTTAGATGGCACCAAGGCAGTAGATGAATCAAGGGGCCAGAAGTTGTGAGGAAGAGGCAGATGGACCTTCCCAACTGCGCAGTGTACAATTTCGGTCTTATCCGAATTAATTTGTAAAGAGTTATTACGTAACCACTGCGCAGTATCATGCATACATGCATGAAAATCCTCCAGGGCATTGGGTAGGGCTCCATCAAGAGATAGAATGATCTGAGTGTCATCAGAAGTTGCTGCCACCAACGGTACCGGCCTGGATCTGTTCCACGGCAGTGGTCACCTGTCCAAGGGCCCTGGCCACATCCCCACAACAATGGCCCATATCAATTTGCATGGCCACGGAGCGACGTGACCGCAGCGCAGTGGTGTTGCAGAGCTTATTGTTGGACCTGGTATAGGCTGCCATGCGTATCATGCTCTGGCGATGCCTGCTCTGTGTGCTGTGGCCCTCAAGCATCGCCCTGGTGAGCTCCTGCATGCTTGAGTTGGTCTGCCTATTTCCCTCCACAACCGCAGTGGTTAGTTCCCGCACACTGTCATGAGGCTGATGTTCTTGGCCAATTTTGATATTTGCAGCTGGATTGACCCCATGTGTCTTGCTTGCAGGCGCTGCACCCGCAACATCTGGGACTCCACGCCACCCCACACATTTGGAGCCTGGTCTTCCTGAGCAGCAATGCGGGCCCTTGAACTGCGCCTCTGTCCACGTTGGACCGGTGCCTGGGGTGTAGGTGTTATGTTCACACTAGGCTGGCTGGTCACAGGAGTGGGTGCAGGAGCCAGCTCTGATTCCATGGGCTGCAGTGATGGTACTTGTGACCTGCGTTTTGTGGATGCGGGGGTGTGCTTGCTGGGGCAACTGGAGTCTCTACATCAGTCTCAGCAGAAGTCTCCGAGATGTGTAGACAATCACTGTCTTCCGAGTCTACTTCAGCTGCATCTGTGATGTGAAACAGTGCAATATTAATTTGTGTTAAGGTTACTATTGGGTTACATTAAGCATACTTGGCTCACATTAAATCACTGACTGCCATGCAGTGTTGGCGTGTTTTACTTGCCATTGTTGTGTTTGACTGCCCACTTGACTGACATGCCTACAACTCCCATAATGCATTGGGTGTATGAGGGAAAACGTGGACTGGAGTTTGACCTGTACACTGGGGTTGGACTGGGGGTATGTGCACAATTGAACTGTACTTTGAAGTGTATGGTTGCATTCATCTTACCTTGTGTGGTACTAGCCACGCCGGATGTGTCCAGCTGGGTCACTCCCACCACTGCTTCGGGCTGGATTGTTGCCTCCACCAGGTCCTCCAGGGCTGTGTTGCCTGGAACTGTAGATGGGCTCCCTACTGTGCTCTTGGCCTCCTTCAGCCTTTCTGCGATTCGCTCCTTGGCACGGCTACGCAGGTGGTGCCACTTCTTCTTGAGATCATCTATGCTGCGGTGTGTGACTCCCACAGCATTGACCTTGCTCTTTATATGCAGCCATAGCCTGCGTTTTTCTGCCTCTGGCACTTTGAGTGAAAGTTTCCCAAAGAGCTTGTCATGGCTCTTGGACACCTCCTCAATGAGGTTTTCCAGTTCTCTTTCACTGAATTTCCGTTTTCTCTTGCTGGGCGTGGCACTCTCCCCTGATGTTGTCTGATCCATTGTGGTGCACAGACAGTTACAGCAAACAGACTTGGGTGATGAATCAGCTCAGCTCCAGCACTCTGCTTCCTCATCTCACTTCCTCTGGGCACTGAATGAAGCATGGGCTGGATGACTTCCTGGTTGTGATGTCATCAGCATGCTTCCAATGCGACACGCTTTTTGCGATTTCGCAAAAAGCGAAATCGCAAAAGGTGTTTTTCGGAATTTGCATGTCTCTGTTGGGAAATCGCTATTCGGATTTGCGATTGTTACCGATTCGGTAATTTTTCGCAAACGGGTTCATGCATTGCGGATAGCGATTTCTAAATAGCGATTCCTTATTAATCGCTATTTAGGAATCGCTATTTCTGATTTTGATGCATGTACCAGTTTATCTTTTTCTGTATTTCCAAGCATTTAGATCCTTTTGAGGTTTTGATTCGAGAGGTAATTTCATACCTATTTCATCTTCTCAAGGCATGTCTTAGCATATACATCTGTAGGTCTTCACTTAGCTCCTTATGTGCGAGACAGAAAACACATCTTTTTCTGATTCTGTGATGAAGGCATTTATGAAGTAACTCCAAAAGGATCATACCCTCAAGAACACCATCTTGGATCCATAAAGATGTTCTTAAAAAACTTATGGGTCCACCTCTGATAGACTTCTAGCTGCGGATTTCTCACAGTTTGTATATTCCCCAGGCATCAGACTGGATGGCACCTTGTGGCTCCGTAATTATGCCATTCTGCTCCGGAAAGGATGTGAAGGCCTATATAGGAGCCACTCCCACACGCTGTCATCAGTTCCTTTCTTTCTGTACCTCATTTTCATTATTGTTCTTACAGTGTGCAAGGGATGTCACCCCCTAAAACGACCGGTTTCAAGCCCTTTATGGACTGTCACAAAGGTCTGTGACATCCCCATTAGGTGTGCATGTGATGCCTGGGGTCGAGCCACGACTTCAAGGACCTGAAGCGAATGTGCATCAATGAATCCGAAGGCTATCTGGGATTGCAAGGCAAAGCTTTACGTTAATGTTACACAAAAAGAGGCCACGGGTCCGAAACAAGGGGAGGATATTAAACTGTCTGGGCGTGCTCTATTATACACAAACTAGGGGTTTCCCTTTTCAGGACGGTTCCCCTCACACACCAGAGGTGTCATGCTTCATCATAGGGGCGCCTCCTCACATGATAGACCTAGTCTTCACATGGGCTACAACCCCCTCTCTACGAGGGAGGAGCTCAGGGATGTTTTTATTGAGTAAGGCTGGGTGTACTAAACCCCTATGTGGTGTTGGTGTGAAAACAATATAATAAATGGAGTGCAGTGCTGTGATGTGAAAGTTAAAACTAGCTAGCGGGTTAGCTATAGGTAACTTTATTCGGCTACCCGATGCCAGGATTAAAAGCAGTGAGAAACTTAAAACACAAATGCCAAAATTAGAGACAGATGTGTCATTCGACCAACATGTTTCAGCCAGAGAGACCTAGATAGTGCCGCGGCCTTCTTCAGGGTCAGGTTATATGCTACTGCAATTCTATAAGTGATACTCCGTGAAAAAACATGTGAAAAAACACGTGAGTAAATCAATAGTAAAATACTGAACCAGTGATATTGATTGTTCAGTATGCTCTGGATGCAACCACTATCGGTTACTGAGTTCACTCCGTCTGTACCCCTGGACATGTGCCGCACTCTTCTTGGTCTCCAGCCACAACCTTTGTGGTTATGGTGCACGTACCGTATGGCTAATATGCCGGGACAGACGGAGTGAACTCAGTAACCGATAGTGGTTGCATCCAGAGCATACTGAATAATCAATATCACTGGTTCAGTATTTTACTATTGATTTACTCACGTGTTTTTTCACATGTTTTTTCACGGAGTATCACTTATAGAATTGCAGTAGCATATAACCTGACCCTGAAGAAGGCCGCGACACTATCTAGGTCTCTCTGGCTGAAACATGTTGGTCGAATGACACATCTGTCTCTAATTTTGGCATTTGTGTTTTAAGTTTCTCACTGCTTTTAATCCTGGCATGGGGTAGCTGAATAAAGTTACTTATAGCTAACCCGCTAGCTAGTTTTAACTTTCACATCACAGCACTGCACTCCATTTATTATATTGTTTTCACACCAACACCACATAGGGGTTTAGTACACCCAGCCTTACTCAATAAAAACATCCCTGAGCTCCTCCCTCGTAGAGAGGGGGTTGTAGCCCACGTGAAGACTAGGTCTATCATGTGAGGAGGCGCCCTATGATGAAGCATGACACCTCTGGTGTGTGAGGGGAACCGTCCTGAAAGGGAAACCCTAGTTTGTGTATAATAGAGCACGCCCAGACAGTTTAATATCCTCCCCTTGTTTCGGACCCGTGGCCTCTTTTTGTGTAACATTAATTTGGTGGGGAGTTGGTTCACGTAGGTCCTTGAATCTCCTCTAGCCCCCAAGTGTATTCAAAGCTTTACGTTACCCAGCATCAGAAGACTCCACAACAGGACTGTTGCTGGAGTCGACAGAGCCGCTCCAGAGGTCTGACTTAGTCACACTTCTAGTCCTCAGATAAGCATAAGAAACATAAGAAGTCAAAGTGGAATTTGCTCCCTCGTGCCACGCCCACGAGGGGCAGGGTGGGAGCAGCGCCACGTCTGACTTCAGAGCCGATCCTGCAGCTGGTTCTGGCACAGCCCGAGTTTCTGGGACCTTCAGTCACGCTGCATCAGATCGAAGAGTTCCGCATAGCCATGCTTCAGAACTTTGAATCCCTGCTTGCTCCCTCTGGCGTGTTTTGAGCCCCAAGGAGCTAAGATGCCATACACCAGGCATACTGCTGTCTGGTTTGCCCTCTATGCCAACTGTACCCTCTGCCCTTATCTTGTCTCTGATTCTGCTGCCACGACCCACGCCAGCACATTGATGCTGCTGCCTACTTTGCAGCCTCAAGAACAGTCCCTGATTGTCCTCTCCACGCAGTGTTGACACCTCTCTGACTTCGACCGACATCACACCCGAATCTGCCTGAGGCACCACTTGAATTACCAAAGGTCTTTTTTCTCCCTCCTAGACCAGCCACAGAGGAACCCACCTTCTACGCCATGGTGGTGCTTAGAGCAGCCGAAGCACTTGACCTCTAGCTCTCCACCTTGGAGATCAAAACTAATGTTTTGACGGAAATCCTCCAATCGGGGCAAACATCTTCTTAGCCACTTCTTTCCTTCAACGAGGCACTGACGGATACCTTATTGGAGGCTTGGGCCAAACCTTTCTCTGGCCCCTCAGCCAATCGACAAATTGCCAGGCACCATTGCCCTGCTCCTGGTGACCTGGCTTTTCCTATGCAGCCCCCTCACCAGAAAGCCTAGTGATACAAGCTTCCACCAGTTGCTCTAATCCTTACACATTTCCCACCACTCCATCTGATGGAGAGCCCAAGCGGGTGGAAATATTCAGCAAACATGTCTTTTCTTCTACCATCTTGCCATTCTGATCTGTTAACACCAGCTGTTTGTTTGGATGCTACTCACATGCCCTTTGGGATTCGGTGGCACGAGTCCTCCCTGGTGTGCCCGAACACCTTTGCCCTGTGCTCTCGTTGCAGATTCAAGATGGTTGTGATGCTAAGTTCACGATTCATTTCGCTCGGGTACTATTTATGTCGTTGGGCAGGCCATAGGTACCAGCATTGCCATGCTCTGCCATGCGTGGCTGCTATCGACTGGGTTCTCAGGCGATGCCCTATCCTGCTTAACGGACATGCCTTTTGATGGGACTCACCTGTTTGCAGACAAAACTGATTCCACACTCAAGCGCTTTGAGGAGAGATGGGCTACCTCCTGCTCTCTGGGCCTTTTTGCCCTGAAAATAGTTCCACTGTTCCTTTCTCGGCTTTGGCCACGAGGCGAAGTGTCCCTTACTGCCAACCACGCAGGGAATTCAGCAATTCTGTAGTAGAGGGTGTGGGGCTCACCGCCTCCACAACCAAGGTCAGCACACTGCACAGCCTACTGCCTCCCCCTCCCCGAGCACCTTCCAAACTTCTTTAGCATGCCCTTGCAGGGGCACAGCCAGCTAGTGGGAGGCAGAATCCACCAATTCTTACTGAGTTCGCAAGCGATCACTTCCTGAAGGGTGGTTTGCAAGGGATACGCCTTACCCTTTCTCTCTTCTCTGCCGCACCTCCCACCATCCCCTTAGCAACTGATGGAGGACCATCTCACCATTTTGCGGAAGGAAGTGCAAGCCCTTTTGGCCAAAGAGCTTGCCAGAAGTCAGACATGGTTATCTGATATAGACTTTTAGGCGCAGATTCCTTACCATGGAATATTCCCCAGGCATCAGACTGGATCTGGAAAATCTTGAGCAGTACCTGTTTGCGTTGTTACGTGGTGTCGATCAGCTCTGTCTCGTCCGTACCGAAAGTGATGTGCACGGTGCCTATATTGGTGCCACCCTGGCATACTGACATCACTTTTCTTTCCACCCCATCAGGGCAGATCGTGAAGAGCTATCGCAGTCCTTTTTTGGACTACCTTTTTGACTTTTTGTAGAAATTCTTTTTGAGCTAAGCTCCCAGTGTGCTTTAGGGATGTCTGCAAAAAAAATTAAAAATACAAAATCTGCAGGGTTTAAACCTGTGGATCCTGTCACAGGCAGATGCCTATGACAGACCCCCATCTGGTTTGCTTGTGATGCCTGAAGCCGGGCCACGGCTCTAAGATCTGCCCAGACTATTGAGCGATAAACCCAAGGCGGTTCCTGGTCACTCAAAACAGAACAACTCGGCAATGCACCTCCTCAGCAGTGCTGACCCCATCATTATACCAGATTCCGATACGGAGACAGACCAGTATCATCCGACGTTGACTCTGGTGCCGGAGACAGTACCTCCCTTTACTGCCTGGCCCTGCGGGGAATACGACTGAGGCGGATATGAGTATCCTTATGGCTATCCAACCCTCCTGGATGAGCCCTTGACTGAGGATAATTAGTATGAACAACTGGCGGGTGTCAGTGGTCAGGATACGTCTCTGGCCTAGTCTCCTAGTGTGGCTATGAAGGAAGGAGCTTCATTTGCCACGGTGGTAAGAAGGGCGGCTGAGATCCTGGACCTTCGGTTGCCCTTGGTGGCAGTCAAGACTAACATCTTGACAGAGGTGCTTCAACCCTGTGTAACAGGGGAAACAGTCGGAACAATGTGGTCTAAACCACGAGTGTTCCGACTCCGCAAGCTTAACCAAGCTTGCCTTATCCACGCATGTGCGTGGTTAAGACAATGCGCGGTCTAGCTCATCTGCAACTTAACACTTTGTGTTTCCCATAGGACTGATTGGTGGGTTTTTCTGAAAATTCTTTTAAGTGTTGAACTGTCTTGTACTGCACAAAAAGTAACCTGTTGCTTGCACAAGAGTTAACCTGCTTACAAGTGTCCTGTGTGGTATAAAGTGTGTTAGGAGTGTGTTTCAGCCCAAACTATACAAGTAATCAAAAAGTAATCTAGAGGTAATTGAAACATAATTACATGCATTTTTGGACAATTTACAAATCATTTTCTGCATTGAAAAAGTAATCTGAATGTTCCTAAGAATCTAGAATACACTGTATTGCTAAAAGTAACATTGTATGTAGAGTTCAACTTACCTGCTACTAAGTAAAAAAACAAAATAATACTTTTTATACAAACAATTGGTCTGGATTCAGTCTTTGAGTGTGTGACATCATTTCTTGCCTGAGTGTGTACAACAAATGCTTAACACTACCCTCCTGATGAGCTGACTGCTCAACCACACTACCACAGAAGAGAGTAAGGTATTATCTACTTTAGCCTCTGCTATACCTCTGGGGATCCACTGGACTCTGTGCACACTATCCCTTACTTTGGTATAGTTTATACAGCTTCCTATAATAAGGAATCCAAAAGGCTGGACAACTTTCGCGAGAGGGTTTTCGCTTCCATCAGCCTTGCAATGCGGTCCGTGAACACTGAATGCTTCTTGGGCGGGTATTCCCACACAGTTTGGGACTCAGTTGCGCAAGTGCTGCCCATGGTTTCAGAGTAGTCCTGAGCTATCCTGACCCAGGCTATTTATTGCTAATGGCTGGGACGCGGCAAAATTCACAATAAGCTGTAAAGGGAACACAACCAACTTGCTAGGTAGAGCGAGTGCTTTGTCGGTGGCACTTCGCCACGCCTGGCTGTGGTCAACTGGCTTTCAGCAGGATGTCCTGGCACTCCTTATGAACATGTCCTTCAATGGCACTCTCCTGTTTGGGGACAAGGCAGATTCTGCACTTTGAGGACAGCACAGCCACTGCACAGACATGGGGTCGTTGGGACTTCCCTTGGCCCCACACCAGCCCCATTCTGCCTTTCGCCCCTTCCGTGGCTACTGCAGGGGCTACCAGCCATGTCTATTTCTGCCCAGCCACCACGGCCAGAATGCTCCCCAGTCCTTTTGTGGCCACGGACGCAGCTCACACAAGCCTCATGGTACACAAGGCCAGAGATCTGCCCAGTCGGACGCTGAACCGGGGAGCCGCAGCCTCCAAACCCCTTTAATATGCCTTTTCACCATCATGGGCAACCGGTCGGCGGCACGATCTAGCACCTGTCCCAATGTTAGTCTATAATCTTGAGCAAATGGGTGCACCAAATTGTCTAGCATGGCTACTTCCTTTCATTCATGGAAACTCCGCCCCTCATTCTACAATCTTCAGATCGGCTGACGGAAGACCACCTCTCCCTATTACATCAGGAAGTACAGACTCTTCTGATCAAAAGAGCTAACGTGAGGGTTCTGACATCCGCAGTAGGTCGTGGTTACTATTCCTGCTACGTTTTGCTGCCAAAGGACCGAGGCCTCTGCCCTACACTAGACCTACGCCTTCCGAACTACTTCCTGAAGAAGAAATTCAAAATGCTTATGTTGGCTCCGTTACTGTCTGCTCTGGACCCTGTTCACTGGATGGTAGTGCTAGACTTGCAGGACGCATATTTCTATACACCCTTCTTGCCAGCTCACAGGCGTTACTCCAGTGCACTGGGCCAAGAGCACTTTTAGTTCACAGTGCTATATTTTGGCCTTACCAGCACTCCTCGGTGTTCATAAAGGTGATGGTGGTGGGTGCAATCCATCTGCGGAGGTCAGAGGTTCTAGAATTCCCCTACCTCGACAACTGGCTGTTGTAGCGGTTTTGCCCCAGACAGTGGTCACTCACCTCCAGACTACGGCAGAACTCCATTTGCTGCATTTCACACTAAACCTGCTGAAGTCACAACAGACTCACTTCCAAAAGCTCCCTTTCATCAGAGCCATTCTGGACCCAGTGTAGGTCTGCGCCTATACTCCGGAGCGGAAAGTTCAAGACATTCTGTTATAATTCTGATGTTTCAACCTCTATCCTGGATTTCCGTGAGGCGGACTCTGAGGCTGCTTGGTCTCATGGCATTTTACATCCTCCTGGTAAAGCATGCCTGCTGGCATATGCAGGCTCTGCAATGGGACCTAAAATACCACTGGGTGCATGTTAGAAATGGGGGTCTCTAGTTGGCAGTGGTTTGCACCTTGTCCAAGTAGGGATTCTCACTCTAGTCAGGGTAAGGGAGTCACACAGCTACGATAACCCTTGCTCACCCCTTTGGTAGCTTGGCTCAAGCAGTCAGGCTTATCTCAGAGATAATGTGTAAAGCATTTGTACCCACACACACAGTAACAGTAAAAACCACTACAAAGGAAGTCCACACCAGTTTAGAAAAATAGCCAATGTTTATCTGAATAAAACAAGACCAGAAACTACAAAAATCCAACATACAAGTCAAAATATCGCTTTTAAAAGATTAAGCAAGTTTAGTCCATAGAAATCAATGGATGCGTTCATTTTATCACAAAGTACCTTAGATGCGCCCAAAAAATCAAAGACAGTGCAGGGGAAGTGAGGCGCCGGAAAAGCCAAGCAATGCGTCGGTTTCTTACTAAACATGGGGGGTGATGCGTTGGTTCCTTACTGGCAGTGGTGATGATGCGTCGATTTCCAGTCACACAGCCTCAGTTCCTTACTGCAATGTCGATGAAGAATCACTGTTGAGGGACTAAGAGTCAAATCCAGATGCGCTGCGTCGATGTGACAGCGGCAAAGCAGGGGCTGCGTTGATGCCGCATAGCAGGTCCTGCATAGATTGCTCAGTCGCAAAGCATGTGCTGCGTTGGAGTGGGTGCCACGGATGTCAGTGACACGGTGCTTGGGACTCACGCTGCGGCAACTTTTCGAATGTGCTGCAGTGGCATGCTGGGGCCTATGGTGAAAGCCATGGTCGATGCGTCAAGCGGAAACCACGCTTTGGGGCAGGCAGCGGCAATGTGTCGATCTTTTACAGTGATGCGTCAATAAAAGAGGCGTGGGAGGCGATGAGTGGATTTTCTCCTTAAGATCACTATTTTGCACTTCCAAGAGCCCAGGAACTGACTGAATTTGGAAGCACTTTGTAAGTCAGGACTCTCAGCAGAGGAGTCCAGGCACTGGCAGGTGAAGTATTTGATGGCCCAGAGACGACTTAACAGGAGGCAAGCACGCACAAGCCCTTGGAAGCAAGATGTAGAAATCAAAGTCCAGTCCTTTCACTTCCAGGACTGAAGCTGCAGGCCTGCACAACAAAGCAACAGGCAGAGTGTCTATCCCTCCTACAGCATCCAGCTCTTCTTCCTGGCAGAATGTCGTCCGTCCAGAAGGGTTCTGAATTCTGATTTTGGGGTGTCAGAAGTTCAATCCTTATACCCCTTTCTGCCTTTGAAGTAGGTAAACTTCAAAGTAAAGTCTTTGCAGTGCACAAGACCTTGACTTTCCCTGACCTGCTCCAGACACACTGCAGGGGGGTGGATACAGCTTTGTGTGGGAACCGGCAGAGCCCTATTCAGTCAGTGACCACTCCTCCCACCACTCTAGCTCAGGAAGGCCCATCAGCCTGGTGATGGCCCATCGAGATAAGCAAGGCACACCTCCGCTCCCTTTGTGTGACTGTCTGGAGGGAATGCACAAGAGCTCAACTGTCAGCCAACACAGACGTGTATTCTACAGACAGGCAGAGGCACAGCATAGTTAAGCAAGAAAATGCCAACTTTCTAAAAGTGCAAAAAGAACAATTGATGGACAGAATGCATAACAATGTCATACATTCAACCCAGTACAGAGATCTGGGCCTAAATCCATTGTTTTTCTGCTTCCCATGCCATTCCAGTTTGAAACCAGCCGTATGCAAATCAGTCTTGACCCTGCGCCCAATGGGAACAGTCCAGCCCAAACTGCCAGGCCAGGTCCTCCTTGGACTGGAAACAAGCATCCTAGGACTGGTTTCGGGGTTTCCCCCCTCATCAGCCAGGATAGCTTGACTCCAGTGGAATGGAGAGCACGGGCTGGGTCTAAACTGGGGTGGCATGGTGAGGTAGGAGAACAATGGATTTACCCCAGATCTATTGACTGGGGGTGAATGTTTGATTTGCTCTGCATTCCGGCCATCATCTGTGTGTCTTTAACTTTCTAAAAGTGGCATTTTCAAACACTCAATTTAAGAACCAACTTCACCAAAAGATGTATTTTTAAATTGTGAGTTCAGAGACCCCCTAACTCCAAATCTCTATTTCTCCCAATGGGAAATTACATTTAAAAGATATTTTAAGCCTTTTCCCATGTTACCTTATGGGAGAGAGAGCCCTTGCAATAGTGAAAAACGAAATTAGCAGTATTTACTATTAGGACAAGTAAAACACACCAGTGCATGTCCTACCTTTTAAATACACTGCAACCTGCCTAAGGGGCTGCCTTGGGCCTACCTTTGGGGTGACTTACATGTAGCAAAAGGGAAGGTTTGGGCCTGGCAGATGGGTGTCCTTGCCAGGTCGAAATGGCAGTATAAAACTGCACTCAGACACTGCAGTGGCAGGCCTGAGACATGTTTGTACGGCTACTCGTGAGTTGCACAATCAGTGCTCCAGGCCCACTAGTAGCATTTGATTTATAGGCCCTTGGCACAGATGGTGCACTGTACTAGGGACTTATTAGTAAATCAAATATGCCTTTAATGGAGAAAGCAATTACTATTACATATCTGATAGACATCTAGCTGCAGATTCCTTAACTTTTGATTTATTTCAAAGTATTTTTATTGATTTATACTGTACATTCGCTACATTTCTACAGGATACAAGTAAGTCTTGGTTACAGATTTATGGTTACATTTCAACTTATACACTTGTTCTCCTGAGTGCCATACATTGTCTTGCTCAGAGGTGAAGAAATCTGAGCGAGGTGGAAAGGAAAGAGAGAGGAAAGAGGAGAAGCACAGGGGATATTTATGTTTCGCGGCGGCGGCTGGTCCCTTCTGGGGCTGTGGTGGTTTGTGTTGTATTTGGTATTGTCCCTGGTTGGTATTCATGGGGGCTCATAGGGGTCCAGATACTCGTCTAGGATTTTCCACATCTCCCTGGTAGGTGTACGCCATGGTGAGTTCTGTAGTGCGATGCTGTCCGCCCCTCTAAGATATATCACCCAATTGAGCCAACCTTTGAAAGATGTCTTTGCCGTGTCCTTCCAGTTGGATAGGACCATTTTCACAGCCGAGGTTAGTAGGAGGTCCAGGAGGTCTCTGTCGTGTTGTGACTCTAGAGGTGTGGTTATGAATGCGGTGGTGAGGGTAGCGAACTCTGGCTTTAGTGTGCACCCCATCGCCCTTTTTATGAACTCAAATATCTTATTCCAGAATATTTTAATTTTGGGGCAATAGAAGATGAGATGGGCTAGGTCCCCTTTTTCTGTGTTGTAATTCCAGCATGTGTCATTTGCCCTGAGGCCCGTCGCAGCTAGCCAAGTTGGGTCCAGTATAACTTGTGCAGCAGCCAAAATTTTGTCTGCGATAGTACTGGGGATATTTTGTGGTGTGCTGGTGATGCCCAGAGTTGGGCCAGGTTACGCTCGCTTAGTGGGGTGCTGAGTTGTTTTGTCCAGTATGCAGTTGCTTTATCATTAATTTTTGTGGTGCCTGGCCGTAGGATTTTATAGAGGTGTGATACCTGGTGCCCTAGCTTATCTAGTCTCACCGTATACTGGGGCAGTGAGGGTGTATGCTGTGCTAGTTTAGCTTTTGTGAGAGCTGTTTTTATTTTTAAGAAATTGTAGAACTCGATGTCTGGTAGCCCCTGTTTGCTTTTTAGGGTTTCAAAGGTCATTGGTTTCCCTTCCTCCTCTAGATCAGCTGGGAAGGAGATACCTTTCCTTTCCCATATGTCCAGTGTCAGGCATCTCCCCCCGTATTTAATCTTGTTATTGGCCCATAGGGATTCCCATTTCGAGTTCCTAAGACTGGTTTCCATTTTCTTGTCTACTTTGAGTAGTGCTATTTTTGTGTTTTTAAATATAGGGTTGGCTGTGTGTCTGTGTTTGTTGGCTGTCAGTAGGGTCATCGGGTTCTGGTTGTTTATGATGGCTCTCTCTACTGATAGCCATACTGGTGTGTACCCTTTGGGGGGTTCCACCCAGTACGCTCCCTGCTTGGCTATGAAGGCGGTTTGATAGGTTCTGTAGTCCGCTAGGTTTACACCTCCCATGGTTTTGTCTAGCCTTAGTTTTTTCATACTTATTCGTGCTTTTTTCCCCCGCCACAGGAATTTTGTGATCTGTTTTTCCATCTTACGATGGAAGTCATGGGTAAGGATAAGAGGCAGCATGCTTAACAGGTAGTTAATCATTGGGGTGATCATCATCTTAATCGTTTCTATTCTGCCCCACCAGGTTATGAACTTGGGCGACCAGGACTCCAGGAGGTTCTTTGTTTTCTCTAGTAATGTCTTCTCATTTTGGTCTAGGGATGACTTAAGATCGTTGCCGAATTGTATCCCTAGGCATTTAATGAACCCTGTCTGCCATGTCAGTCCCGAGTTCCCTAGGTTGTCTCTGGTGGTGTGTATGTTGAGGGGTTTACATTCAGATTTGTCCCTGTTTAGTTTGTATCCTGAGTGAGTTGAGTATGTGTCAATATTGTCCATCAGGCCCTGTATGGATCTCCCTGGTTGCTCCGTCATTATAAGGATGTCGTCCGCATATGCGGCTAGTTTGACATCTATGCCTTTGATTCTGATCCCCCTCACCTCTTCATTAGCATTAATATCTCTGATCAGGGGCTCCAGGGCTAAGAGGAATAGTGAGAGGGATAGAGGGCATCCTTGTCTCGTTCCCCGTTGGAGTTTGAAGGGCTCAGAGAGTGAGCCGTTCACTACAACGGAAGCCCTGGGGTCTTCATACATAGCCATGACCTTCCGTATAAAAGCCTCTCCGAGATTAAATGAGTGCATGCATCTTTCCAGGAAATTCCATGAGACTCTGTCAAATGCCTTCTCGGCGTCTAGAGCAATAGCCACCGCTGGATCTGTTATTTTGCTGGTGTGTTCAAGTACGTGGCATAGGAGTCTAGTATTGTCGTTCGACATGCGTGACTTAAGGAAACCTACCTGTGAGGAGCTTATTATTTTCTGCAAGATGGGGTTTAGTCTCGCTGCCAGTATTTTTGCGTATATTTTACAGTCCACATTGATTAGCGAGATGGGCCTGTAGTTTTTGGGTAGTAGTGCATCTTTTCCCTCTTTTGGGAGGACGGTTATGTTTGCCTCAGACATGGTTTTGGATACTTTTCCCTTAACCGCGCAATGGTTGAACACCTTTTTCATGGTGGGTTCCAGTTGGGGGAGCAACGCTTTGTAAAAGGTGGCTGTGTAACCATCTGGGCCTGGTGCTTTGTTGTCCTTCATTGATTTGACGGCCATTTCGATTTTGGTCGTGTTTGTTTCCTGGCCTAGCTGGCGCGCTTCTTCCTCCGTCAGTTTGGGTAGGTCAAGCCTGTCTAGGTATTTTGTGCACTCCCCTAGGTCTAAAGTTTGGTCGTTTCTGTAGAGTTCTTGGTAGAACTCTTGGAATGTACGTAGGATTCCGTCGTGTTTTGTATGTGTTCTATTGCGTGAGTCTGTGATGGATGTTATGTTGAATTGTCTCTGTTTACGCTTTAGGTAGGAGAACAATGGATTTACCCCAGATCTATTGACTGCTTTGTTTGCCTCACAGATATTGATGGCCTTGTATTTGTTAACCCACATCCCTGCTCTCTCGCTCAGTATTTTATTATACTCGTACTTTTTAGGTCTCGCCTGAGCCAGCGCATGCGCTGCTCTGGCGAGAGTTTTAGTAAGCGGGTTTTGGAAATGCAAACGGTGGCTTTTGCCGGCGACCAGCCTGCGTTCGCGCGAGCGTGCACGCGCGCAGCTGCCATGCATTCCTCGCATCGCTGGCGAGGCGCCATCTGCCTTTCCTCCCCCTCCTCCCCCTCCCTCAACAGAGAGCGCGTTTCTTAGCCGCGCGTCTTGTTTTTTTTTTTTTTTAAGTTGTTTTCCTCAAAGGTTTTGTACTGCTAATTAGTGCTCTGCATCTGTAGACATGGACACTTGAGGCCGTGCGTCTTACTACGTCTTATTGACATGTCTGAACTGGACAGTGTCATTTAAAGTCTGCACCCATGTCCTTGTTTGTTTTTGCCGTGATTAGTAGTGCTCCATACGCTTTACTTCCTACCGAGATTAGGGAACTGACATTGTTTTGTTTCTATGCACAAGTGGGCTTGTGGGGGAAGGGCCGTGAGGCGCTTCTTCCCTTTGAAGTAGCCGCACGACAGAGCGGCTAACACTCGGACATTATGTGAGATGAGGTTATCTGGCTCTGCTTAAAGTCTCAAGTTAGGGCGCCATTATCCACTGGTGCGTCGGCCATGCCCGGCGCCTGTGACTGACGTGCCCTGTGCTCGTGTCACCAGGATGTTTACCGAGGCTCCACGCTGCTGGCCAGACGTACGGGACACTCATTCACGGCCACTTCTCACCCCTATCGGGGCTCCCCAAACACTGACATATCTCAGAAAACTCTCGCTCGCCCTTTTGATCTACTCAATAAAAACGGCTTGCAGATAAGAAAAAACAAGCATTGGCATAGCCAATAGGTCTTGCCGTTGGGACCTTATAAGTGTTTAGCCATGCAACACTTGATGTTGTTGCACCAAGGATATTGTGCTGGGTAACTAAACACTTCTAAGGTCCCAAAGGCGAGACCTATTGGCTATGCCAATGCTTGTTCTTTGTGATGTCTGTCAGTAGTCCCGGGCTATGTACTGCTTTGGCGTGCTCTGATTCTAGTCTTTTAATGTCTGCTTCGAGTTGGTTCAGTCTCTGGTTTGCGCTTTTGTTGAGTTTGGCTTTGATCTCAATTATTGTCCCCCTTACTGTCGCTTTGAGTGCGTCCCACAATGTGTTGGGGTCTGTTTCGTGTGTGTCGTTGAATGTGAGGTACTCTTTAATGGCCTCCTCTATCTTTGTTTTGTTGTCTGGGTTGGTCAAGACGTCGCTATTAAAGCGCCATCTCCTAGGGATGTCTTCATTGTGTATGCCGCTTAGTTTGAGGCTGATGCACGAGTGGTCTGACAGCAGTCTCGGGGCTATGTCTGTGTGTTCGATTAACTGCGTGTGTGGTCCCGTGATTAGTATGTAATCTATCCTGCTGTACGAGTTGTGCGGGTTGGAGTAAAAGGTGTAGTCCCTGGTGACGGGGTGTTGGAGTCGCCATGGGTCCTTGAGGTTGAATCTGGTGCATATGTTTAAGGTGGCGTGAGCGCTTGAGGGCTGGGAGTGGCAGTGTGATTGTCTGTCTAATATGTGATCAAGGGCTATGTTGAAATCTCCTGCCACCACGGCGAGGTCGTTCTGCTGAATATTCTCTACTCTGTGTGATATTTCTTCCCAAAAAGCAGCGTCATCTGTGTTAGGGCCGTATATGTTGATCACGTGGATTCTTTCCTCTCCCCTTTTCAAGTGTGTGACAAGTACTCTGCCTGTGTCATCGTGCTGGTGTGATTCTATAGACAGGTTGGATCTCTTGTTTACTAGTGTTATAACCCCTCGCTTTTTCCCTACCGCCGGTGAGCACGCCACCTGCGAGATCCAATTGGCTCTCACTAGTTTGGTGTCTTCCAGGGACAGTTTGGTTTCTTGTAGTAGTATGACGTCTCCTTTACTTTTCGCTAGGTAATCAAGTATCTTTTTTCTCTTCACTGGGTGGTTAAGGCCCTTCACATTCAGAGAGACTATCTTTAGGTCAGAGCACAGGTTAATCTTGTTGGTGGGTGTCATAGCCTATGGTGTTTGGGTGCTGTTGTTTCTAGTTCCTGTCTTGTGTGTCCCCCTGACCATTGGGTTGCGTTCCCCCCCTCCCCACGTGTTCTTTTGGTCGGCCTGCCGCTGCCCCGTACTCTGGTCTATCGTATTCCGTGCTTGGTTTGGTACTAACGTAGTTCCCTGTGCAGAAGAATGTATGTGAAAAGGAAAGAGTAGACTGAAAAGAAAAGGAAATATACAAGAAAGCAAGACAAATCCGCTGAATACTCCCCCCCCCACATCGCCCCCCCAGCCTCCCTCCCTACCCCCCCCCACGTAAACACATGGTATGCTGAACGTGCGACGACAAGATCGCCGTTCCGTCTCCCCCGGGAGTTTGCTATATTTGTTCTTGGTTTGGATTCCTCTCGAGATAACGCTACAGTCTTAGGTCCATATATATATCCATTTGGAGACCCTTTATTTAACGGTCTGCGAACTTGCCAGTCTCCCCTCACTCCTCCCTCCTCCCTCCTCGCAACCGGTCGGCAGGGTCATGCACCAAAAAAGGATATGGAGGTCTTTTTCTTCTTGGTGAGCGATGGATGGGTTGGCTGTTATGAGCCGCCCCGTAGGGCTATGCCCAGGTGCTTCTTTCTCTATTCCCTGAGTGTCAGTGAGGTCCCTATGTTGTGAGGTAGATGTCTTGCGTTACAGTACGTTACCCTTGTCGCCTTGCTCGGCCAATTCAGTTCTCACTCCACTCTCAGTTCCGGTGATGCCCTTCTCTTGTTGGTGCCTGTCTGGGAGGTCTCCATCTCTTGTTGGGACGGCCCATCCAGGTATCTGTTTAGCTACCTTGGTTCTTCGAAGGTTTGTGTTCGTCCGTTGTCATTTATCCTAAACCTTGTCGGCCCGGTGAAGGAGAAGAGGATGTTTTTCTTGCGCAATTTGTCTCTTAGGGCCAAGAAGCCCTTTCTGACGTCTACTGTTGGCTTCGAGTAGTCTTGTGTTAGTATTATTTTTTGGCCATTCCAGGTTATGTGTTGGTTCTTCCTCGCGTAGTTGAAGATGGTGTCTGTGTGCTGTGATCTTAGCGGTTTACATATGATTGGTCGTGGGCCTGTCTTTGTGGGAGATCTGGTTGCTGGTATTCTGTACGCTTTGTCTAACTCGAAGGGTTGGACAAATTTGAGGTTTGTTATCTTCGGCAGCATGTCTTCAATTAATGCCATACAAGATCCTGCCTTGTCCTCCGACCCCTCCGGGACACCTAGAATCCGTATGTTCCCCCTTCTGTTCCTGTCCTCCATCTCCGCAGTCTGCTTTTGCAGTGCTGCTGTGGCTTTTGTCAGGGCTTTTATGTCCTTGTCGACCTGCTTGTCTGCATCTTCTATGTCGCTAATTCTCTGTTCTGCCGTTATCAGTCTGTTGTTCATGGCATGCATGTCCGCCCTTACTGCTGCTAGCTCTAGTTGTATGGCGTCAGTAGTCTGTTTTGTCGATTTTGCCAGGTCCTGAACGTCCGCTAGTTTTTTCAATATCATGTCCAGTGTGCTGTTCATGTCCGGTTTAGGCTTTATTGGCGAGTCTGTTAATACTGGCTCTCCCCTGTTCTTCTTTAATTGCTGTTGGGCCTTTGTTTCGCTTCCCGCCATGTTTGCCAGCCCTCTGTTCACCTGTTGCAGGTCGAATCTTTTTACTGCCTTAGGTGTCGCTTCGATGGGACTGTTTGTTTGTTGTTATCCCTCGTAGAGAGCGTCTAGTTTCCACGGTTAGGGCTTCCCTGCGGTACTTTTACCAATTATGATGCTGCGGATGTATACGCTTGCTTGCGTCAGGTGCTTATTTTGGTCTCTTTGGCGTATTTCGTGACCGCTTTCCAGTGCTTTAAGAACTGACTCTTTTGTTTAGTGATGTCTTGTTACCTTGTTGTGCCTGCGTATGTGCAGATTCTGATGTTCAAGAGGTCTGTTGTGTCCTCCTCTTCTTCGGTTAGGCTTGTGTTGGTTCTTTTGGCTTAGCAATGGGAGCTGAGCGGTGGGCGGCGTGATGTTCGCGGTACCTACCACTCCTGTTGGTTGACTCCTCGACTTTGTCCTCCCCCTGGTGCGGTGGTGTACTGGTACGCCGAGCGCGTATCTGTATGGCGCGCCTCTCGACCTGTTTTGTGTGGGGGAGTTGGGGGGGGGGGGGGGGAGGGATCGAGGGTCTCTAACGGTCTTGCGGTGTGGCTACTTCTTCTCAAGGCCTTCCGTTTCCTTGTGGTGCTCTTCTTGTCTTGGACCTGCTCCTTTTTTCCTTTTGCTGCCAGTGACTCCCTTGTTGCTCTTGGCTCAGGCCGTAGTAATTCTCAGAGCCTATCCAGAACTGTGCTTAGATCCGCTGACCTCTTGCACCGTCTGCGCTCTCTGCCCTCCTTGATGGTCCCCCTTGGTTACGTTGCTGTCGATTTATGCCTTGCATAGGCTTTTCCCTGTATCTTGTTGTTGTCCTCTTAGTGGTTTGGTCGCTCTGTGTCTTGGTTTCGGGAGTACCGTGGGGCTGCGTGCAGCACCTTGGGACCGCGTGTAGATATTGATTCCTAAGATGGCGGTCGCTGTTGTGCGGCTCTGCTCTCGGTTTCAGTTTCAATTGCGTGCGCTTATTCTTGTCTGCCCCCTTTAGGACTGTGATGTTGGGGGTTCTCGAGAGGAGTTTTTCCGGGAGTGGGGGGTCCGCTATTGTTGTGTTGACTCTCCTAGCGTCCCCCTTGGCTCCCTGATACCTCCTCTTTTAGCCCCCCGTTTCCAGTCCCTCGGGTGGTTCTAGGGGGGGTCCTCCGCTCTGCTTGCTGTGCGGTCGTGCAGCCGGCTTGTAGGGTCTTGGGTTTGGCAGTGCTTGGTAGTGCCTGGTGCGTGGCTGGCTTTATCACCCCCGCTGCTCGCCGCCGCTGGTCTCCTACCTTATAACCGTGCTGACGGGTGCCGCGCCCTCCCAAGATGGCGGCCGTTGTTTACTGCGCTTGGTGCGTACTCCCCTCTGTTTCAGTTTCTGTTTGTGCCCCTTGTCTTGTCTCTGTTGTCGCCCCTGGGCTGCCCCACCCTTAGTTGTTGGACCGCGCCTGTTGTAGTCCTCTCCTTCCTTTATAATCGCCCTCTTGGTCTCTCCGTGACATGCGCCCCTTTGCCCCATCCGATCAACTTCTTATTTGTTTGATATCTGCTCCTTACGCCCTGCCCTGCCTTGTTCTGCTCTGGTCCCCACGTTTGCTCGCTTGTTCCAGGTTGTGTGTAGCGCGCTGTTCCTCCTTGCGCCGCGCTGCGAGGCTACGAGGCTGCTGGCGGTTTCAGTTTCGTTCTTGTGGCGCCATCTTGTGCCTCCCGTGCAGCCTCCAGTCGCCGTCGCCGAGGGTTCTTTTTTTTCTGCTTTTCCCATCCCAGTTGTTCATGGGATTGTTACCATCTTCTTCTGCCAGCGTTCCGACATCCGTGGTTGTGCTTTCTTTTCCGGGTGCTCCGGTGAAAACTCGAGGGGTCGCTGATTTCCCTCCCGGTCAGACGGAGCGGCTGAATTAGGCAAGCATCTCCCTTGCCGTCCAAGCCACGCCCCTTTAACTTTTGACTTCTACCCAGGCGTCGCACTGGATCCGGAAATTTTTCAGCAGTCCCTCTGCACGCCGGGGGACGGCGCCTTACAACTCCGTGATGACGTAGACTCCACTTGTAACATCAGTGGAGTTGCATAAGTTCCCTACTGCGTGCAGATGTCAGTTTCTTTTTTTATGCGCTGCAACACTGATCTGGAGAAGCGGTTCCTCAGGCTGTTTTTTCTGGCCTATTTCGACAGTTTTTTGTCGGTGGGAACAGTTTGCCTTTCTTCAATGTCGTCAGGCTTTAGGCCTTGTGGGTCCTGTACTCGACAAATGTTGGTTACAGACCTGCATTCCTTTTGTATATGGTGTTTGGGAGAACACCACGACTCCGAGGATTGCGACTTCTGCCAGAGGCTGAATCCGAAGGCGCTCAATGAACACTGTATGAAGTTGCTGGAGCACGTCTGTCGCAGTCCTCGGAGAGCTTGCGGACTTGGTCTTCTTCTCATGCAGAGGTCAGTTCACGAGCCCGGAGCCGGTGCCGTTCTCCAGGACGTCATACTTCAAAAACGTCCAAGGGTAAACGCAGGCGATTGAAGTCGCGGCACCCCCCGACTTTGCAGTGTGGAGACTCTGTCTTCTACGGCTCCTCCCGCTCGCTGGTTGAGGAGTCCGTTTGCGACTCTGCCTAGTCTTTCCGGGAGCCGGGGCATCGATGGCCCAGATGAGGGAGTATTCTAACTCTCTTCTTTGGTCCTCCACCTCCTACTGGAGCGTCCACGGGCCCCAAGGAGGTGAGTGGAGCCACCCCAGGGGGTTCATCCTCATTGTCAGTTGGGCCATTTGAGTCTTTAGGTTGGCATCGGCTGACTCGGCTACGGCGCCGGTACATAGCCCTTCGGGTATTCACCTTTGGCGTCAATTATCGATTAGCCGACTCCGACATTGATGGCGCCGATCGAAGTCTCTCCTCTTCCTAGCGACGTCAAAGCATCGCCTTCTCAACGTCGATTGGCATCTGGTGCGGAGTCGGTAGAGCAAACTGGGGGGAATGTGGCATTTTCACTTCCTTCTCAGGGTGAGACTTCGGAGGGACACCTTGTAACGGGTGATGCAAGGGGCCTGGGCTTTTTCAGCCCACCTCTGAGATTATTCCATCTCAGGTGGAGGCCAGTTGGATATCTGCTCTTGGTGAGGCTAGTGGGCTGGAGTCCTCTCCAGCCTCGGGCTTCTTTTCCCTCCTAGTCTTGCTACTGAGGCAAGTTCCTCCTTTGTAGATATGTTGAAGAGAGTGGCGGCAGTGTTGGAGTTGTCACTACCTACAGTGTAGAAGTCCACCAACCCTCTAATTGATGTCCTTTACCAAGGTCATTTGGGGGGGAAGAGCCTGTTCTTCCATACAGTGAAGCCCTGTTCGACATATTGTCAGGAACTTGGGCCAAGCCTAATTCAGGGGTCTCGGTGGACTGCGCTATATCTTGCAGGCATCTGCCTGCTCCAAGAGATCCAGTTTGTCTCCTCAGACATCCTACCACGCGTAGCCTGGTAGTTCAGGTGGCTACAGCCTCTCAAGATATGGATTCTTCACTTAAGACTCCATTAAATAGGGACACTCTGAGTCAAGATGCATGTGGCAAACACATCTTTGCTTCTGCAAGGTCTGCGTTAAGGTCTACCAACACGTCTTGTGTTCTGGGACGTTTTTCCCACGCTCTGTGGGATACCTTGCCATCGCTTCCGGATAGCCTCCGTTCTGATGTTGAAAACTTGATTAGAGATGGCCAACAGGCCATATGATAATAAGATGTGGCATGGATATTGCCAATTCAGTAGACCAGGCCATGGCATCTTCCGTGGCACTCCGGCATCATGCATGGTTAAGAACTTCAGGTTTTTCAGAGGCTGTGCAGGTGACTTCAGTCTATATGCTCTTTGACTGTGCCCATCTTTTTGGCCTCAGGCCGATTCAGCCTTGAGACGCTTCCGTGATAGGAGAAGTGATACAGAGTCTTAATCACTCTTTCTCTGTTATATGTTCTTTCATTTTGACCCTGTACTTGGGTTGTATAGATGATACTGGATATTTATTTTCTCAAAGTGCCTTACTTGCTAGGGCATTGACATATCCCGTTTTTGATTACATCTGGTTGGTGTTTCTGTGGGGGTGCAGATGTTATTGTTTCAATACTGTCTGTAGCAGTTTGAGTGGTAAAAGGATACCGGAGGTATATTCTTTTTCTTTTTTCCTCTGATAATGGGCTTTATGCTCAAGAGGCCATTTTTAGGTGATGTGTCTTTCAGTTAGGAAGTTTAACTTTTCACATGCTTCTTTCGAAGCAGTTTGGTATACTGGTCTGTATTAATGTTGACTTGCAGTATCTCTTATAGAGACATATTTCTTATGCCAATTGTGAGACTTTGTATACAGACTGCATACTTGTTTTCTGTGAATACTCTGAATTTCCACTTCAGGGTAATTTTGGTCTATGGTTTCTCCAATGCAGTCCTTTTTGCTACTTTAGCGGAGTGCACTTTTCATTGAATTCAAGTGGTGGCCGGAGAGCCTTTGCGTTGGATAATTTTTAGGGTATGCTGCCCGGTGAGGGTGTCATGCCAGCTTTATTATGTGATTTGTTCCTTACCTGCACATAGGACTTTGTTCCATGTAAGTGTGCTCCTTTTTTGCAGGAGACATTACGTTTGACCATTCAAGGTGTCTAATTTGAATTCTTCTGAATACTTAGTCTTTGTTTCCTCTATTTTTGGAGGTGATATTTATTCTTATGTTCAATTTTGGAACATGGTTGTCCCGTGAGGTCTGCTTCTAAGGTTATCTGGGATGCAGTGTCTGAATAGTTACCTTAGGGCTGTTTACGACCATGTTTTACATGGTTTAAAAGATTTCTGTTTATATCAAAAGAGAAGGTTTGCTTTTTGATTCTTCACTTTAAGAACATCCTGGATATTTCCATACTCTTTGGCATTGGTACTATTGATAGTCATACATTCTCGGTCAGGAAGTTGGATGTTCTGTCTCCTTGGGGTCAATTCTCTTTCTCTATTAAGCACTTGTTATTTTCTGTACCTTACAGCCCTTTAAAGGATCATAGCGTAAATGTATGATCAGGTGTTTTGTGTGTTCTTATAGAACTAAATATGTGTATTGAACTCTTGTCTGCCTTACAGTCAGATTGAATTTTTGCTCATATGCCCTGTGGACAATTACTCCAACTGTGTTCCCTTTCTGGGTATTTCCAGGGGCTTGGTTTATATTATTCATCTTGACCTTCTGGGCCAAGTATGGTCGATCGGAAGTGCTTGTTGCTGGCAAGGGCTCATTTTCATGGGGGTTTTCTTTAGGTAGTACCAGCCTGTTAAGATAATTTTGACTGGCAGCATTATCTTAATGTTAAGCCACCCAACTTGTTTCATTGAGGGTGCGATATCTCTCTTGATATTATATTGTATGGTGCTTTGGGACTGGTTTTTTGGTTCAGTTTATCCATGTGTTTATAAAGAATTTACATTAGTGTGTTGCATATGCGTTTACACATGCTGAGATGTAGTTCTGCTATATGTAATAAAAAGGATATTACATTCTTTAAAAAAAACAAAAAAATAATTGCAAATATATAGATCTGGGTATATTGCATCAAATTTTATTGCAGATTCATATCTAATTACCATCTTTCCGTCTTTACGGGCACTATGCATTGTGTGAACCTTCGGATATCACTTTCTTTAAAAAAAAAAGTAAAAGTTATTTGTTTTAGAGATGGACTCGACGTTCATCTGTCTGGATACTTGGCTTGATTTTCATGACCTTGCAATGAATGGGTTTATTTATTTTGATTTTAATGGGAATGGGTTTTGGAAGTTCTTCTTTTTGGAAATTATTAGGGCATTTGTCCTGCAGATATTTCTTTACTTACATGGCATTCGCTTTGCCTTTGGCCCTTCTAGTCCATGGACTCACTTACCCTTTGTATATGTCTTCTAACGGTATTATCCTGTTCCCCTTGAGGCTTTGGTTTTTCAGTGCCTGCTGGGTTTCTTATTTATATTGTCTGTTGTCACTGCCACTGTTTTTATGGAGAGCCATGCTCTTTTTCGTTTAATTCCTATGTAGGTCTGGTCTGTGGTGAGTTTCAACAATCTGGTTCACTTTGAGAGCTTTGGTAGGATTAGTTTGCAGACCCTCCTCCCGATGGGTGTAGCTATGGTATTTAATTCAAAAGTTAAGAAATCTACGGCTAGATGTCTCTATCAGATGAATAAGTTACTTACCTTCAATAACGTATTATCTAGTAGAGACACAGTCTAGCTTCAGATTCCTTAACGCCCTGCCCATCCTCCCCACTCTGCGAACGATCTGTACTGTAAGGGTTATACCCATTTTCAGTACTCGCTTTATATACCACTGATCATTATTTCATGTAATTGTGTAATTCAATGGACCATTTGATCTTACTTCTTAAATCTTGACTTGGTATCGCCATACCTTTCATTTCCATTTGTTTCGTCACAACATTGCGTCTTTCCTTATGGGCCTTGTCTTGGTATTATCATATCATTTATTTCCATTTTCTAATTATGTTTTAAAGATGCATGGATTTTTTCTGGCACACTGTTTCCACAGCCAGTTTTTATGGTGGCTCCGTGTTTTAGAGCAGAAGGTTTCACAGAAGAAACTGATGTCCGCACACCAGATTGGACTTGTATGACTCCACTGATGTCACAACCAGAGACCACGTCATCACAGAGTCTTAAGGAGCTGTTCCCCGGCGCGCAGAGGGACTGCTGAAAAATTTCCGGATCCAGTCTGATGCCTGGTGAGAATTCAAAAGTTTATGAATCTGCGGCTAGACTGTGTCTCTACCAGATAATACGTTACCGAAGGTAAGTAACTTGTTCTTTATGGAGAGAGCATATGCACTTTAGCACTGGTTTGCAGCGGTAAAGTGCCCAAAACAAAAGCAACAAAAACAGGTCAGAAAAAATAGGAGGAAGAAGGCAAAAAGTTTGGGGACAACCCTAAAAAAAGGGCCAGGCTCAGTAGTACAACATTAGAGTAATCTCTGACCTGGTCCAGATATTGGAGGAACTGCAAAAGACCTGCAGTGGGGGCTGACGAACCGCAATTGAGTCAGTGGCAGACCAGTTTCCCTTACACACTTAGGCCTCACAGTGGTGACAGATGGATCCGTTCTGGGTTGGGTGGCCATATGGGACAGGTAGGGATCAGAGGACTCTGGTCTCCAACAGAGTGTCAGCTCCACATCAACTTATTGGATTTGAGAGTGAACTGCTTGACATTGAAGACCTCACTTCCATCAGAGGGATGCTTGATCTATCTAGACCAGTGAAACACCACAGGAGAATATCCGTAGACCCAGTTGAGACCTGGGTAACTATTATAGCATATAACAAAGTCTTAACAGGTAATATTCATAGACAGATATGAAAGACATTCAAAATAGTTGCAGGAAGGAATAAACAAGGAGACATCAAGGTTTTTTGGAAGTTGTAAAGGGTGGTCTATTTTTTCTAGAAAATATACATAGGAAGTATCGGCACTATTTACATTATATGTGGGTGTAACCCATGAACACGTGCACAATTGTGCTCGTGCGGAAAAGTGAGCAGCGCAAGTGACAAGTGAGGTAAGTCCATCAGCCTTCTGACGTGGCTCCATGCTTCTGGCATATAAATGTGACAAAAAATAACTGATCACATTCAGAAATTGTGGCGAAGTCGCACCCCAATGCCGGACGCACAGCATATTTCTACTTGCATAACACAGATGCCACAAGTTATTCCAATTTCACCAATTTTTATTCCAATTTCATGCAAAGCTTTTCATTTTTCATTGCTTTTCCTTTTGTCACATGAGGGACGGCTTACGTTTTCACGATATCCTAAATGCAACGGAAATGCCAATCCAGGCCTTATTCAGAAGCACGGAGTGTACATAAGTATTCCTCATTGGTAGATATTTGTAACCCAATGCCTTTCGGGCCTTTTCCTGGCCCTTCGTCAGGGGTATTCTACAAATTCAAAACATTATAATTAAACTGTGTATTTAAACCACTTAAACATGTTCGTTACTGCACTTAAATATAAAGAATCCATGCTTTGAACACAGTTCACCCCATAATGAACGTCTTCCCGCTAAAAACGTAGCCAAACGCTACTACTAAGTTGATACCCAAACCCACCTCTTCTAAACAACCTAATTTCTCTCATTTATACTACCTCCTATTGAACCCTCACTAATCAATTCCCATGATCATGCAAAAAACTTTAAGGTAGTTGTTACCCACCAGCAAAACATTATTTGCGCAAACCAATGCCTACCGAATCTGTTCTGGTAATCGCCTTCCCGCCATGCTCATAACCATCCAAATGCTGCGTTCTTTCCTCGCTCTACTTTTTGAACGCCTCTAGCGTGTCCCCGCCCATCCATGTGACCCTTTCCCAGTTAACTACCTTCTACTGTGTCTACGATCACATTACTTCCGTTGTGCTATTAACCTAAATCATGTTCTTTTCATAAACACCCTTGTTTTTAATGTGCCCTAGATTTCACCTCTATTACCATGACCATAAACCTTCAATTTATGCAAGTTAACCCCCTTGTGTTAACCTTTATTTATCCTTCCGTATTTCACTCGCTGGCCACATCTCATTCAGTGAGGCTCCACCCCTCCAAATCCCCCATTGACGAGAACTACCACAACCTAATATACTACAAATCCCATACCGCACTGCGTTTACAATCATTGCATGCCTCGGTGTCATGTTTACCAAACCTCATTGTTATTCACTGACCTGAACACTGTTCTTATAACCTTCCTTGGCATCAATCTTAAGTTCCTCGTCCAGGTTTATGGTCATGGTAATAGAGGTGAAATCTAGGGCACATTAAAAGCAAGGGTGTTTATGAAAAGAACATGACCTGCACCCAGACCCTCCCCGGTGCCATCACTACATGCACCAAGCCTCCGTGCTCGGCTCCCATGGCTGGGTGACACTCCCTCCTCACCATCTGAGGGCCATGATCTAGCACCTGCACCCTGCTGGCACAGTCCTTCTTCCACTGCTGAAATGTCAGTGTCGAGACTGCCCGTCATGGCCTGTGCGAGCTCAGTCTCTGGCTACACGTAGCATCCTCCCTCTGGGCCACTCTTCATCTCCCTCGCCAGTTGCAGTGCTACCGTTAATCAAAAACCCCCACTCAGGGGCTACTGTAATCCACCGGACAGTCTTGGGCACCCTGCAGCCCCCAGCAACCCAGGTTAAACATGGATGAGGCCCAGAAAATTCCTGACCAGACAGGAGCAAAGTGTCTTTCTGTTCCACCATCTTGGCCATGCCCCAAGTCCTCAAATTTCTGATGTGCACCCCATCTGAGAAGCATTTTTGCTGTTCTTTGTGGCTCCCCACGCTCAAGACAGTGTTCCTGTTCGCCATCATCTCGGTGCAGTGTGTGATTGAGCTCCAAGCTCTGTCAACCCACCGTACACCACCTACTTCCCAGATAAACTGGTTTGCGGACCTGGGCATTCTTCTTGCCTAAAGTTGTGACGCCATCCATGCCAGTCAAATCATCACCCTGCCGACGTTCTGTGCTCTACCTTGTAGTATCTTGTGAGTTAGAGATGGCAGGATCCTTTTGGTTCCTGATGGACTCCTTAGAACTGTGACGTAAGTGTGTGTGGGGAATGGATTTCATGATATGGAATGTTCGGTTCACGGTTACATGCTGATGAATAAAGACGTGCAATACCGAGCTCTGTGTGTGGCATGATCATTTACAAGTTCCCGGGCTGTGGCAGGACGCTACAACTGGTGACTAGATAGGGTATTACGTAAACCCCACGAACAGAAGAATCGAGAGTACTCTCCCGGAGAGTTTGCCGTGTTCCAGCAAACTGCTTGTACATGCCACGTGTGCCTCACTCGAAGTGAAAATCGATAGTTGGCTTATGAGGTGTCAAGGCGCCACTCCAGCCAATGCTAAGCCTGGGAAAAAAGTGAAGGCCTTACAGAAAGTGTGTTTGTTTTTGGCTAGAAATGTGCTGATAAAGTCGAGACAAGAGGTACTGCACTGCAACGTGACACAGAGCTGTCATTCATACAGTATGGTAATGCTAAAGGCAGCGACAACCAGGTATAGAAAAGCACTAGAGGCTGTGCTAGCTGAGTGCAAGGAAGCACTAAAAACAGAGACATTTCAGACATCAAGAAATGCTAAAGGCAGAGACAACCAGTACAGAAAGTGCAGTAAGCGGCGACAACCCAACATAAAGAGAATACATTCACACTTACCAAAACTTGAGTAAAGGGAGTCATCATACCACCGCTTTTGGGCCAGCGGTTGGGAATACAGAGCAAGTGATCCCTGAAGCGAACACCACAGATTGTGTCTGGTGTGTTCTGCACAACTCGAAAGTCCTTTAAAAATTGAGCAGCTCCAATGGCAAGATGAAAAGAAGCCACACCAGTTCAGATTGGCCATAACAATCCTGAAGCCAGCACGTCACAAGGACTTATAATTGGTATGAATGGTGCAGGTTGACGTGAACAGCACATATTCTCATCAGTAAGGTCCATGACTGTGTTTATAATGCCGCTATTTTCTTAAAACCACCGCTTCTCTTTGATACTGCCAAAAAGCAAAATATTGGCGATAGATGGACTGTTTGGGTTGACACCTTTGATGATTTCATTGATGCGCTGGAATAAGCAAATGACAGAAAGATCATTAAATACCTAAAGAATTTAGCAGGTGACGGAGTAAAAGAAGTGATTAAAAAATACAAAGTGATGAAGTGACGTATCGTCAAATGAAAGAAGCGTTAAACACCATGTTCAATCTAATGCTGAAGGTCGACTATGAAAGGTACATTTTCAGTTAGGAAAGGCAGAGAACCGGTGAAACGATGGATGGTTTGTTAAAGACTTGATTTGCTTATAAAGCGCAGCAAGTTCAATGAGTTTAATGATGTAGAGGCTATGTGTCTCAGAGTGATAGATGGTTGTCTCTCTCAAACCTTAAGACGACAAATGCTGAAAGAGACCCTTCGCTTGGAGCGAGTACGCATTGCTGTCAGAGCAGAGGAGAGAGCTAACAGGCAGGCAGGTAGCTAACTTGGAGGCCAGAACGGCCCAAAATGAATTAGCAATGAGTGTGTAAAGGAAATCGAATTACAAAGTAGAAGGCCATAAGGTAATGTCTCCAAAGAAAAAGATGTGGGTTCTCCTTTGCACATGAGGGTAGATGTCCCACCATTAGACAGGCATGCAAGGGCTGCAGGAAAGAAACTATTTGTAACAGTCTGCAAAGCGAGGGAAAGAGAAAGTGCGTCATGTCGAGAAAGCAAAATGGAGGCACGGTCAAGTGCTTCATGTCTAGAAAAATGGATGCCAGAAAGTTTCAGACGTGACGTTCTATGCATGTCCACAAGGCCAAACGGCAACATCAGTTGAGGTGAGGAGAAACTGAACGATGTTGATTGTCGTCAAATTCTTTGTCTAAAGGTTCGTCACCGTCATTGTCAAACGACAGTGAGGAAGATGGGTGTGAGATGTCAATGTTGACTGCCGGACAACGTATATATAGCATTAGCTTAGTGCAAGGAAAAATGCCGGTCAAAGTTAGGCCAGCAAGTAAAGTGCGAAATTCATTTGGATCCTGTCCAATGATCACACAAAGTGAACGGATGCTCAATACCTTTTATGATAGAGAGTGGTGCATCGATAAACAGTATGTCGGTGGAGAAATACAATGAATTGTCTCCAGTGCCCAGTTTAACTCCATCAAAAATCAAAGTGTATACGTGGGCTGCTTTAACACCACTGTAAAGTCAAGCTTCATTAATAGCCAATGTGAAGCATGGAAATACGAAAGTGCTAGCGCCAATTCATGTCTTGATTCATACGAAAAGAATATTTGTTCAATATTTTTTTTTTTTTTTAAAGGAACTTGAAAGCGATTCAGAATATCAACATACAAAAAAAATTTGTGGAACAGTTCATAATACCAACAAATCAGAAGTAAAATAAACACATCCAACAGACAGATTTCAACCATATGTTTTTAAAAGCAAATGGCATAGTATTTCAATGATAGAAGGTAGATACTGTAATCCTTCCACATAGCGTTGAACCGACAGCCGACACGTGTTTCGTTTCAAAAGAAACTTTTTCAAGGCTTCAATAGCTTTAGTAGATGAATTCTCAATGTATTCATAAGAATTCTAATCCTTTCAGCAAAAATGTTTTAGTCCTAGAAAGAGTATTTTTGTTCAGAACGAAGATATTTTTTTTCAATACATTCAGAACGTCTTCGGCTACACGACGAAACCTACGAGGACAGGGGCATATCATAGCCCGACGTTCATCGTGGAATTATCAATGCCTATCATAATATTTTTATGAAATTATGGAAACTATCTTCGTTCTGAACAAAAATACTCTTTCTAGGACTAAAACATTTTTGCTGAAAGGATTAGAATTCTTATGAATACATTGAGAATTCATCTACTAAAGCTATTGAAGCCTTGAAAAAGTTTCTTTTGAAACGAAACACGTGTCGGCTGTCGGTTCAACGCTATGTGGAAGGATTACAGTATCTACCTTCTATCATTGAAATACTATGCCATTTGCTTTTAAAACATATGGTTGAAATCTGTCTGTTGGATGTGTTTATTTTACTTCTGATTTGTTGGTATTATGAACTGTTCCACAAATTTTTTTGTATGTTGATATTCTGAATCGCTTTCAAGTTCCTTTTAAAAAATAATAAATATTGAACAAATATTCTTTTCGTATGAATCAAAATTGAACTGATTTGAGTGCCGAGGTTTTTCTTTATTTTCTGATATCACCACTGAGTTCTTATGAACCACAGTGGACAACACCTTAGGTAGTGGGGTGTAAACCTTAAACCTTGAGGGGCACCAATATTGCAAGTAAATATTCAATGCACATAGAGAGTGATGTGCTACCAATAAGACCACCACTACCATTTGTAAATATTGTCCAATTCATGTCTTGCCAGGCACTTCGAGTGCATGTTTACTCAGTTTCAGTACTGCTTCTGACATTGGGTTATTTCTGTGAACTACAATGTCAATGCCTATCATGAGATAGTGAACAGTTTCCTTCTTTGTTTCATGGATTAGGAAGACTTAAGCAAAAAAATAGATGATGGATGGAATTCTGAACAATGCAAACATTCATCCCTAGTCAACAGATCTGGGTTTAATCCATCATTTTTTTGCCCACCACACCATCCCAGTTTGGACCCAGCCATATGCAAATTAGTCTTGACCCTGCTCCTGATGGGAAAAGTCCAGCCCGAACTGCCAAGCCAGGTCCTCCCTGGACCGGAAACAAGCATCCTAGGACTGGTTTTCAGGGTATCACCCCACACCACTACTGCATTAACTTGAGAGAGAAAGGAGTGCCTGGATTTTTAATAGAATTAGTATGGGTAAGTGGAGGGGGAGCATCCTTCAGCCAAATGGCCTGCCAGGGCTCCTCCGATCTTGAACTGAAGAAGAGAAGCTCAGTCATTCCCGCGTTATACTTAAGTTGGTGGAAGGATATCCATTGGAAGACTTCAGTCAAACAATTTCTGATTTTTTTCACCAGGAAATGCTTCATCCCTACCCAATGAAAGCAGCAATTGGGTGTCATCAGCATAAGAGACTACTTTAGCACCCAGGGTCTGTGCCAAGCGTGCCAGCGGAGCAAGATATATGTTAAATAGTTTAGGGCTCAGAGCCGAGCCCTGAGGCACTCCCACCTTGAGGTCCCGTGGTCCAGCTGAAAAAGGAGGACACCACACCTCTTGACCCCTATCTTCAAGAAAAGAAGCCCACCATTTCCATGCCTGTCCTCTAATCCCGACATACTGGAGGCGAGCTGGAAGAGTGCAGTGGTGGATAGAATGCTGCTGACAAATCCAGCATGATCAGCACCGCTTTGCCACCAGCATCAAGTGTAGACCTGATGAAATCGACCACCTCCACCAGCGCTGTTTCTGTACTACAACTGGGGCGAATCCCAGATTGACTTGGATGCAGCAAATCATTGAGTTCCAAGTATAGGGATAGCTGCTGATTAACATGTTTTTCCACAACTTTTGAAAGGGCCAGGAGTAGCGAGATGGACCATTAGACGGGTCTGTAACCTCCGCCTGGGGATTCTTCAGCAGTGGCACGATTTTAGCCTCTTTCCATGCCTTGGGAATGATGGTCAAAGAGAGCGAGCCATTCAGATGATGTTTAGCAAGGGGATTTATAGCCTCTGCTTTCAAGGCCAAAAGATTTGTGGGGCATGGGTCAGATGGAGAGGCTGATTTGAGGCTCCCAATAGCGAATAGCGAGCCTTCCCGGGAGATCAAATTGAATCTATCCAAGGAAGGGGTTGAGTTGGAAGTTTGATTGGCTTGCTGACTGTCGTCCAGTCTCTCCTTTCTCCATCCTGGTTGGGGAAGACTGGCTTGGATATTAGAGATCTTATCCTGGGAGTAGTGAGCCAATTGTTCACACCATTTCGTGGAAGGCACCTGCTAACCTATACAAGTTACTGGGGTAGTAAAAGACCACTATTTTAAAGACTTCTCTCGATTTGTTACCAGCCTTTTGAATTCTGGCCTCAAAGTATAGTTTTTTTGCTATTTTCTTTTCTTTCTGATACTTTTTTAAAGATACACTGTACCTAGTTTTGGCAGAAGGACTGTATGACAAGCTCCATTGTCTTTCTAAGTGCTTACACTCTAGTTTGGCCTCTTTAAGGGAGTTAGTATACTATGGATTGGAAGGCTTAGTTCGACGTGACTGTGGTATCTGATCAGGGGCTGAAGCGCAAGTAGAGCTCCAATCCAGATGTCTATAAGTTCAACATCCAGGTCCACATTACCTGTGAGAGAGTGCTTTTTCTCCTCCAAGGCCCTACAAAAAACCTCAGTTTGGATTTTATGAAAGGCTCTAGCCGCTCTAGGAATAGAGCCTATTTGAGGTACAGATCTCCCTACCCTGGGCCACCTAAACCTAATCATATAGTGGTCTGACCAGACTAGAGGGAGAGGAGTATCCACTTCTAGGGGTAGGTTAGAGAAGATCTGATCAAGAGAATGTCCGGCTGGATGAATGGCCGTGAATACAGACTGGGTCATTGCCATAGCAGAGATACTCTCTTGCAGTATTGTTGTTTCTTTTGCTCACCCAACTCCATGTGAAGGTTACAATCACCTAGAAGTATGAAATTGGGAGTATCTGAGTGCCAGGGGTGAGAAAGTATTACACAGAGCGGTAAGGAAGGATCCAGCTGGACCCGGGGGTCTATAGACTAGGGCTCCCGCTACTGATTGATTGGGGGATAGGGTGAGGCAGAAACCCATGACCTCCGCTCCTTCCAAGCCTACTTTGGGTGTGGAGGTATAAGTAAAATTCTCCCTATAGATCATGGCCACCCACCCACCTCTACCATTCCCACGATCCCCTCTACAAATGTTATAACCCTTGGGAATTACAGAGCAGATAACAGGGCCAGAGGAGTCCATTAGCCATGTTTCTGTTACGAATAATACATCTGGAGCCTTCTCGCATAACAAATCATAGATAGTGTCTGCAGGTTTAGGGAGTGAGCGTGCATTATTTAAGGCTGCCAACAAGCCTGGGCTTTTCTGCTTATTAGGTCTGATTATAGACTAAAATCTGTGCAGAGGTCCCTCGAGTTCGTATGAAAGCTGCCTTGAGTACACCTAGTTTCGGTAAAGACTAGAGTCTAAAGTTAAAGGTATACAGGTTCGTGTAGGGACTATCCTGTGTAATTGAAAATTGGCTATAAGAGTGTATTCTTTTATCTTCAGAGTTCTTTCGGGCATGGTGGCTGGCGCAGGACGCTTCCGGGACGCTGACGGTCGAAGTCAGGTTTGCCTTTGGCACGCCCGCTGTGTCTTTCCTTAAATGCAACTGGGCGCAGGACGCTAGAGCACGCACTCACCAAAAATAGCAGCTCTAGCTGTTCCAAAGAAGGATAAATGGCCGGGATGCGAGTCTATGTGCAAAGAAGCAAAATATTTTTAGCTGCTCCCTCCTCCCGATATAGAAGCAGAGCGAATTAATGTGGACAGCGTTAAGATCAAATACAGTTCAAATTCATTTAAAAGGCATAAAATCAAGTAAAAATAACAGTCTCAAATATAACAGAATCACCCTCAGTTCCCCACCTTATGCAGTTGCATCCGCGATGCGTCCTTCCTTAAATGCATCTGGGTTTGGGACGGTAGAGCGCACACTCACCAAATATGGCGGCTCTAGCTGTCCCAAAGCAGGAAAAATGGCCGGAATGCAAGTCTATGTGCAAAGAAGCAAAATATTTTTAGCTTAGAGTATGATTATGCAACTGTGCCTCATTCAGGAAAACCTTGCTGACTACTTCTCACGTGTGCCAATACAGTGTTGTGGCCTTACTGCTAAAGCATCTAATACATATGTTAACTTCATTGTGAGGTCCAGTACCCCTGCTGCCATATCGGAGGAACAAATCATTGCTGCCACAAGTACTGACAGGGATTTGCTAATACTCAGACATTATTACACACCAGTCATGGTGAACACATACTCGACTTCTTCATGATGACTTTGAATACCAGAAATTCAAAAATGTGCAGGAGGAGCTTTCAGTTACTCCAGAAGGCATCATCTTACGATGGTCGAGAAGGGTCAAACGCGAAAGTCTGAGACAACAAGTTGTTGATCTGGCCCATGAGGGACACCGTGGGGTTGTTGCTACAAAACAAGCTTTACGGGACTGAGTGTGTATCCCCGTCTTGATGAAAGAGTTAAAAAAGAGTTAAAGGCCTGTCATTTGTGCAACTGTTTGTCATCTAAGACAACCCCACCTCCATTAAACATGTCTGATCTCCCAAAGCATGCATGCAAGAAGATTGCAATTGATTTCTTTGGACCCCTTGACAATAAACATCATCTACTAGTAATTGTTGAAGAATCGTCCCATTTTCCTTTGATGGAAGATCTGTTGTCAACTACTTATGACAGTCATTGAGAGACTAGAAGGGGAGGGGGATAAAGAAATACCACCTGAGACCTCTCCTCCAAATAGGAATTGATCCATGCCAGCGCATTCCCTTGAATTCCAATCCTATCTAGTCTGCTCAGCAGGATGACATGTAAGACCGTGTCAAATGCTGATGACGGGTCTGAAAGAATGAGTATCGCAGATGCACCCAGATCAAGATTGAATTTGATGAATTCTGTAGCCTCCAGTAAGGCGGACTCAGTACTGTATCCTTGCCGGAAGCCATAGTAAGTATCATGAAGGTGGGCATTCAATTCAAGAAATGAGAAAATCTACTTATTGGCCCTAGCATCTGGACTGGTGCCAGTAGGAGGGAGATTGGTCTGAAGTTACTGATATTTCACAACACACATCTAAATTTTTAAAAAATGTACCTCCATAATTAACTATCAATTAAATAAATATTATTAATTAAAAAACAAATTAAAACAGATAAATATTTATTTAGTCCCCAAACGTTACCCCTATAAAACCAAAACTCACACACAAAAAAATAAACTACCCTAATTAATTATCAATTGATGAATTAATATTAATGATCAACTAATTATTAATTAATTCAACATAAATTACTTTCCACCTTCTACCCCTATAAACCCCACAACCCACACCTAAAAATCATTACACAATTTCCATAATTAATTTTAAAATAATAAATGACTATCAATTAACAACTATTTAATAATTAATTAAAAATAAATTACTTCCCACCCTTTACCACTTTAAACCCCACAACTCACATCTAAAATGAATTGCACAGTTGCCATATTTAAATTTTAATTAATTAGCATTAATTAACAAATGATTATTAATTAATTAAAAATAAATTTCTTCCCACTCTTTACCCCTATAAACCCCACAACCCGCTCCTAAAAAAATGACACAACATAATTAATTACCAATTAATTAATTAATAATAAACAACCAATTAATAATTACTTAATAATAAATTACTTCCTACAATCAGCACTATAAAATCTAAATTAAATAAATATTAATAAATGTAAAAAATTCATTAATTTATGATAATTAAATTACTTCCCACCCTTTACCCCTATAAACCCCACCACCCGCTCCTAAAAAATAACACGATTACCATAATTAATTACCAATTAATTAATTAATATTAATTAACAACCAATTAATAATTAATTAATTACTTCCCACAATTAACACTTTAAAATCTAAATTAAATAAATATTACTAAATAAAAAATAATCATTAATTTATTATAATTAAATTACTTCCCACCCTATTCCCCTATAAACCCACAACCCGCTACAGAACTAAAAAACGCAAAGTTTAATTAAAATAAAATTGATAACTACTAAAAATTTAACACGTATATTAAAAAAACAAAAACAATACTTATACAAAAAAAATAGATCACATACATTTAAAATACATACTAAAATACATAACACTAATTAAAAAATCGATATTTTAAACCACTATTTTTGCAAACGATATTAATGACATCGATATTTCTTACCTTAAAGTCGATATTCTGGACCACGATATTCTTGCTGTCGATATTTCTGTCTCACAATATTTCCAACTCGATATTTGTGTAAGTCGACATTTCCAACTCGATATTCTGTCTGCATGCCATCGAAGACCACAGCCACACTAAATGTCTTGGCCTGACATGATCACCTTGAAGAATTGGCTTGATGTGAAAGCACCACCATGGCCACCAGTCCAGCAAGTGTTTATCGAAGCACACAAATGCATTTACCTCACTATCAAAACATTCACGACATAGAATGGTATCTCTTTCACCACTGATTCAATCCATCCACTTGATGCCACCTCAGCATTCGTCTACTGCGTTATCATTGTCACAGAACCTATTGACAAACATTTTCAGCGTCTACCTTTTCGCCTGAGCATCATACCCCTTAGAAATGATTATGGCTGTCTCCAGCTGCAGAGCTGTGTCCGCAAACTTTCAGGCTTTCTCGTTTTGTTTTACCTACACAAGATCCTCTGCAGACCTCACTGTGGCCTCTTGATATTCCTCTATCTCCAAAGATGGTTTCATGGCAGAACGTTACTGATCCAGAAACTGCCTCTGTCACTACGACGATATTCGGGTGAGCTTCTTCCTCCCTGAAACTCCTTTCAGGGATGTAGGCTCCACACATACATGGAAGTCATAGGTGACACAGATCTTCATCATTATCACCTTCTCTGTGCAGTCAAATGATGGGGATTTAAGGTCTTCATATACATCCATTTCTCCTACTGGCTCACTATCAAGGGTCTTTTTGGTGGATAATATAACCACTTTGAATTATATATTAGAGGAGCCTTAAAATTGAATACTCCCATGTATTGTATTGTAATTGCATTTATATAGCACTTACTACCCCTGACGAGATGTCAAGCGCTTTTTCGGCGAGTAGCACGCTACTCTGGAATCCATAAAGGATAGTGGTGAAGTAGGTTAGTGAACTATGAACGTAATTTGAGTGGTAGATATGTTAGTCAGTTATTTGGATTGAGAAGGATAGTGGAGGGATAGAAGAGGGAAAAAGGTTTGCATATATATAGCGCTTGCTACCCCTGATGAGGTGTTGAAGCTCTTTTTTGGCAAGTAGCACGGTACTCCGGAACCCATAAAGGATTAGTGGTGAATTAGTATAGTTAAATATGAAATTAATTTGAGAGATGGACGTTAGTCTGTTAGGCACCGCATACATCTGTGTCTATGATAATGGATATCCTTCAACTAAAAGTGTTCCCTAGTCTTCTCCTACCACTGTGACAGACTTGCTGGAATTGAGGGAGAGAAAAAGGTCACTTTTGCCACTATCGAAGTATCAACTCCACATCAGCTGTAGAAATACAAGTATCCTCAACAAGACCCGTACTTCTTTCAGACAGGTCTAAAGCCCGATTCTGTAATAGTATCAGCTGTTAGAAGACATGCTTCTGATCCAAAAACGTCTGCATCACCTGACGGGGAGAGGAAAAGAATAGATACAGCTGGGAATGGGATGTGCGGCACAGCAGCTACAGCATTGAAATATTCAGTGCTACCACTCTCCTAGGCTGGTACAGCTGAGAAACCTGGGATGAAAGCCTTCCCAATGGACCTACCAAGACGTTTTGAGATTCTGATTTCTAACCAGTGCAGCTACAGATTCGTGGAGTTAGCTGCCTCTGGTTACTGCCATGGAATTAACCTGCATTGTTCATCTTTTTTACATCTCACTTCTCTGAAACCTGATGTAGCGCAAGTTCTCTTTCAGCAGTGGGGAGAGCCTTGGATAGATCTATTCGCCACCGAAGAGAACGCGCAATGTCAGCAGTTCTGCGTGTTGGAATTTCCAAGGCGGCACTCGCTAGGCGACGCTTTTCGTCGCGAGTGGAGTTGCGGTCTTCTATACCCCTTTCCAGAGTGCTGAAGAAGATCAAGTGTGACTGGGCCCAAGTCATCCTTGTGGCTCCGGATTGGGCACGAAGAGTTTGGTATCCCGAGCTGTTACACATGGCCATCGATCCTCCGATCCGACTGCTTCTTCGGGAGGATCTTCTGTCGCAGCAGCAGGGGACGGTCCTCCACCCGAACCTGTCCAGTCTCCACCTCCTTATGTGGAGATTGAGCGGCGGCAGTTGACGTATTTTGACCTATCTCCCAAAGTCTGTGATGTTATCTTGGCAGCCAGGTGTCCCTCCACCAAGATGGTATACGCCTGCATGGAACAAATTTGTGGCATGGTGCACAGCAAAGGCTGTGGATCCCTTTTCTGCCCCTCTTTCTGAGGTTCTCTTGTTCCTCCTTTCTTTGGCCCAGCAGGGCTCTGCTCTGGGCACGATTAAGGGCTACCTCTCAGCCATTTCAGCCTTTCTTAAGCTTCCTGATCAGCCTTCTCTTTTCAAGTCCCCTGTTGTAAATCGCTTCCTTAAGGGCATTACTCATCTTTTTCCTCCTGTTCCCTTCGTAATGCCTCAGTGGGACTTGAACTTGGTTCTTACTTATCTTATATGCACTCCCTTTGAGCCGCTACATAGCTGTCCTCTTAGGCTTCTGACTTTAAAAACTGCCTTTCTGGTGGCCATCACCTCTGTGCGCAGGGTTAGTGAGCTCCAAGCTCTTTCTTCCAAGCCTCCTTTTCTGGCTGTTCATCTGGACAAGGTCGTCCTCAGAACTAGACCTTCCTTTCTTCCCAAGGTGGTTACTTCTTTCCACATTGGTCAAACCATCACTTTGCCCACCTTCTTTCCGCCTCCGCATCCTTCTAAGGAGGAAGAGAGGCTCCACCGTCTGGATCCAAAACGTGCAATTTCCTTTTACTTGGATCGCACAAAACAATTCCGGGTGGATGATCAGCTCTTTGTTGGCTACGTGGGCGCCAAGAAAGGTCGGGCCGTGCACAAACTGACCATCTCCAGGTGGGCTGTTTTGTGCATCAAAGCTTGCTACTCTTTGGCAAAGAAGGAGCCTCTAGTGGGACTGCGCGCCCATTCCACCAGGGCGACGGCAGCTACCACTGCTTTGGGGCGGAGAGTCCCCCTTAATGACATCTGTCAGGCAGCTACGTGGGCATCTCTGCACTACTGCCTGGACAGCCAAGTCCGGAGAGGCGGCTTCTTTGGCCATTCTGTTCTCCAGGATTTTCTGGTGTGAACTTAGTTCGCAGACCCACCTCCGGGGTTGGTATTGCTGGGGTATCTATTCTAAGGTAAGGAATCTATAACTAATTGTCTCTTTCAGATGAACAAGTTACTTACCTTCGGTAACGATATATCTGTAAGAGACCTAGATTAGTTATAGATTCCTTACCATCCCACCCATCCTCCCTGTTCTGCGAACTGACTTCTAGGGTCAGGGAATTCCTTTTCAGGGCCCTAGTTTTGTGCACCAGTGGTCAGTGTCTTGCATGGCTCTGCGCTTCTGGCCTGGAATGTCGTGTAAAAGAACTGACGTCAGTGCGCGAGGGCGGCATCTAAGTAGCTACCGCAACGTCATCCCGGCGACCACGAAACCAATGACGAACGCGGAGCCGACCAACGCCACCTTCCAATGCGCAGGGGTACTGCTGATGAAAAAATTCTCCGGATCCAGTCTGACGCCTGGGGGTAATTCTAAGGTAAGGAATCTATAACTAATCTATGTCTCTTACAGATATATCGTTACCGAAGGTAAGTAACTTGTTCTTCTGGTTCAGAAGAAAGGGTGGAGGTTAGAGCTTGGTTCTCAACCTCAGGGTATTCAACCCCTTTGTGATTTACCGCCACATCAAGATGGAGGGTATCCACTTGCTGACGGATCTGCTTCAAGAAGAAGATTGGATGGTTTGCCTCTATCTCAAGATGCATATCTTTCAGTTCCCATTTTTCTCCCTCACAGACTGTATCTTCAGTTCCCTTCCCTTCAGTCTATCATCAGCTCCCTGGTTGTTCACCAAGCTCTTGAAACCTGTGGTGGCACGCCTGCAGGAGATGGGGGTTCGCATTATCGTCTATCTAGACGACATGATTCTTTTAGCGCAGGACAAAAATTTACTGCTGTCATATCTGTCTTGGGCAGTGTCTCTGCTCCAGGAGTTGGGGTTTGTGATGTATTCCAAAAAATCCATGAAGGTCCCTTCGCAAAAGATAGAATTCTTGGGGTTTCAAGTGGATTTGGTCAAGGCATGTTACTGCTTCCACCACTGAAAGTGAAATCCATCAATCGGGAGTTGAAGTCTAATCTGTCCAAACAGATGGTGTCATTGAGATCCCTGGCTCGGATTGTGGGATTGCTGGCGTCCTCGATTCAAACAATGCTCCCGGGTCCTTTGCACAACCGGGCCCTTCAACGCTTGAAAATTCAATATCTTCAACAGGGTTTCAGTTACGAGGATCTGGTTCCTTTATCTTCCGAAGCCCAAGAGGAAATTCGTTGGTGGCTCTTACACATGGACGCGTGGAATGGCAGGCCATATTCGGAGCGACTCCCGACGTTGTCATTGAATCCGACGCCAGTTGCTGAGACTAGGAAGCAAGATATAGAGATTTTTCTAACGGCGGTCGATGGTCGTCCGAAGAACCGTGACTTCACATAAACTGTTTGGAACTTCTGGCAGGCTCCTTCGCCATAAGGTCCCTTTCTCCTGCAAAGCGCAATTGCTGCATCTTACTTCAGTTAGACGATGTCTCCACAGTTCGATTTATCAATCGATTGGGGGGAACCAGATCTCGCCTTCTCGCAAAAATAGCCGGAGAGTTTTGGCACTTTTGCCTTTCCCAGAAGATAATGGTTCCTGCGGAATTCCTTCTGGGCAAAGACAATCTGGTGGTGGATTGGAATTCCGGGTTCCTGGTGGACTACAGCGATTGGAAACTCCATCCTCGTATCTTCCAGAAGATTCTGCGTTCCCTGGGACCGTGTGGGGTCGAACTTTTTGCTTCCCGCTTGAATGCTCAACTGAAGGATTTTTACAGTTTGAGACCAGATCCGATGGCCCTGGCGACAGATGCGTTTGTACAGAATTGAGCAGAGCAGGTGAATTATGCTTTCCCGCCCTTTGCCATGATTCCAAGGGCCACGGCTCAGGCCAGGCGACAGTTGGCATCCCTAGTCCTGATTACTCCAGTGTGGAAGACGCAATCATGGTTTCCGACCCTTCTGGAAATGTCGATAGTCCTCCCCATTCTTCTTCCTGTATTCCCGCATCTTGTCTTGGATCCAGTGGGCTACCCTCATCCTCTTCTCCTCCAAGGCCAATTGACTCTATGGCGTGGAAGATATCAGGAAACATAGCCAAGTTGCGGACATTTCATCAGCAGCTGCTGCTTTTATACACCAGGCTTGCGCTCCTTCCGCCCGCAAACAACATTCTTCTACATGGGAGAGATGGGTGGGTTGGTGCCTTCAACGGGAGGTGGATCTGAATTGAAAGATGGTTTAAATTTTCACTCTCAATGTGCTGAATCTGGATTATGTTACAGGTATGTAAATTAATTTCAGGTCCGCCTTGTCTGCTGGTCACGCCTTCATTGATGCTAAGCCGGTCGGAATACATCCCCTGGTGTGTAAGTTGTTAAAGGGTATCAGGGTGGCAAACCCCCCGAGGCCTTGATATTCTCAGTTGTGGGATGTGAATAATGTCCTATCATTATTGGAGTCATTGCCTGACAATTCTGACTTATCCTTGAAACAACTTTTGCAAAATTGACCATGCTCCTGGAGGGAGTGCTGCGGGGCGGTGGGGTGGGGTGGAGCTTACGGCCGAACTGAGTTAAGTACACAAATAAATAAATAAAACGAATTACATTGTGCGCGCTGCATCGCAATCGGCGATGCAGCGCGCGCTATATAATTCGTTTTATTTATTTTTTAATGTACGTAACTCAGTTCGGCCGTAAGCCGGAGTTTACTAGCCCCCACCCTGCCCCCCCCGCCGCCCCGCACCACTCCCTCCAGGAGCCGCTACTGTGCACATCACAAATTCTCTTCCTTTACATGTACAACTGGGCCATTGATTATGAACTGAACAGGCACAGACGCCATAGCATCAGTGACTGAAAGGCCACACCAAAGTACAAGCAGGACTGGCAGATTCTCAGCCTGCAATTGTAGCTACATCTTTCTCTTCTCATCCCATTCCCATTCCCCTTTCCCTTTTTGGGCAAGCCCCTCCGTAAAGTTGCCTATTTGGTATTGCGGTGACAATAGATGGACTGGGGAGTTGGGTGCCAGCCTCTGTGAACTTGTCTTCTTTCCACAGGTTCTTACACACCTAAGGTTAGCGTGCTAAGCGTTTGACATGAACTTCAGGTGATATCAGGTCAACAGCCATAGACCACTTTCTTTCCAAGCAAACTGGTGCTTCCGACTTAGGCATTAATTCTACCAAAGGTAGTATCACCTTTCCATGTGAGGCAGACCATCGCAATCGGTGCTTGCGTCTCTCTGCTACATCCCTCTTAGGAGGAGAAGCTGCACTCCAAGAGAGCCCTTAGCTTTTGTATCGATCTGACTAAGAAGTACTCTGTGGATGATCAAACCTTTTGTGGGGTTCTCTGATGGTAAGAAGGAAAAGACCTTATACAGACGAGTTGTTCCTTGCATAAAATGTGCTTTGCCTTGGCCAAAAAGAAGCCTCTTGAAGTCATTGGGCTTATTCTACCAGAGAGAGCGAAGTCTGCCACTATGTTCTTGGTTATTAGTGTTTTGGTGCTGTGTATCTGCCATGTGACTCCACAGGCATCCTTAGGCATTACTGCCTTCACTGTCAGGTCCACAGTGATGGTGATTTTGCTAGTTTGGTCCTGCGCGATTTCTTAGTGTGAAGTGCATGCCTCAGACCCTCCATAATGTGATGAATCTGCAGTTAGAAGTATCCATCAGAAAACTAAGTTACTTACCATTAATATTGTTCCCTCTAGCGGATATTCTAACTGCAGATTCTTTACTGCCTGATCTTCCCTGTTGTGTAGAGTAGACTTCTAACTTTCAATAATGTTCTTTGTTAGATTCTCCACACTGTGAGGTTTTCAATCTTCTTTTGATGCTTCACAACCAAAGGCACAGAATGCTTTGTTGTAAACTGATGTTAGCATGCAAGGGTGGTGCCTATCTGTAGTTCTGCACCATCACTTCCGGAGGTGGGACGAGGCTGCCGTGGAGTCCTATAGTAGCATCTATGAGCGCATAGGAACAATTTCTGAAAGCGAGTTTGCGGATCTAGTCTACTGCCTGGGGGAATTCAGAAGGTGAGGAATCTGCAATTAGATTGACTATCCACCAGAAAAAAACATCACCAAAGGTAAGTAGCTTGTTCCTCTGAGTAGTAGGAACCTTCATTACAGTCATACACAACCCTCCCTCCTCTCTGGATTCTTTTCTTGCATGTACAAAAATGTCTGAAATGTAATCCTAGCCTCCACTATTTGCTTTAAAAACCACCACCTCTCTGAGGCAACTGCGCAGTACAAGGCACCATGCTTATTGGAAGGGAAGTCCCTGAAGTATTAAACCAACAGGGTGCTTTTTTAAGTCTCAAAATGTAAGCCTATCAGGGTTCCTTATTCAATAGCTGCTGCAATTTGGGTTATGGGTACTGCTATGTACTTTGAGTAAATTTTTGGGTGCTACATACAGGCAAACTAAAATTCCTAAAATCCTGCCTATGCTAGGGTTTCGGAGGGTGCTCTGCAACATCTGGACATGTTGGATTATTCGCTCCCTCTACTGATGTATGATATGTGTTCTGGGTTTCCCACATGCTACAGGGGAATTGTTGTAATGTTTCTGACTTTAATAAAGAGCCCTCTGATGCAGCACCAAGTCTAAAAGTAACATTTTCTTCATTAGCACAAGCCACAAAGTCTCAATTTCTCTTTCCATATTCTCTGCCAACTCCTAGCCCATATTCCCATTTACCACTATAGGACACAGGGTTTAGGTTTGTGATGTGAATACTATTCTAATGTTACCGTTGTTTAAACTCAATTTGTAGGCAAGTGCCCTAGCTAGGCAAACATGTCTCATAGGAAACTGTTCAGGTCAGAATGTCAGTTGCACTCATGGGACCTCATTCTCAAGATTCATTTCCTCGAAACATTCTTTCTGATATACTTTTAACTGCAGATCCCTCACCATTGAATATCTCTAGGCAACAGACTGGTGTAGGAAGCTGGCTCTGTATAAACTATACCAAAATGAGGTATAGTGTGCACAGAGTCCAGTGGAACCCCAAAGGTAGGCAGAGTTAAAAGTAGATAGCACCTTACTCTCTCTATTTGTGGTGGTGTGGGCGAGCAGTAAGGCTTTATCAGAGGGTAGTGTTAAGCATTTGTTGTACACACTCGGGCAGCAAATGATGTCACACACTCAAAGACTGAACTCAGACCAGTTTGTTTGTATCAAAAATATTATTTAATTATTTTATTTCTAGAACCAAGCCAAGCCTGGTGCAGTTAAGTGAAATAATACTTTGCAAAATCTTATGCAGTGATTTACAGTTGAATGCAGGTTCAAATGCAGTTGGTTGGATTACTGGTAAGTCAGCAGTTTGAAATAACTTTTTAGTTACTTTATAGATTGCCATGTACATTACTTTTTGGATTACTTTTCAGATTACTTTTGCTAATCAGTGTGATATTCCTAGATTTCGCACTGAGATATCTCCTAGACAAAAGTTAAGTAATTCACTTTTAGTACATATGCAGTTTTTCAATGTTCCATACAAACCAACTCCACACTTACAACAATTTTCAAGAAAAGCAGTCAATACAATCCTATGTAAGGAAAAAGAGTTAACAGTTTGCAGGTAGGTACTTATTTTTGGGAGTTGGTATTCTGGGGTTAGAACCATGGTTCCCCCAGGGTCAAGGATGCACTCTTGAGACACCCTCAGCGGCACTAGGACAGCCGGGTGCAGAGTGCTGAGGCCCAATGTTATCCAATAGGGGATAGGGGGCCTCCAGTTGGTGGCTGCTCACAAGCAGGCCACAAGGTTGTGGGAGCAAAGCTCCTGGTGTTAGGCTGAGGGCAAAGGGGGATCCGAGTTAGTACCCAAGGTACACCTGCAGCAGCGCAGGGGCGGCTGGGTGCAGGGTGCTGTTTTGGCGTCGGGTGCCCTGTTGTTTTCAATGGGGATTCTCCGGTTGCAACAAAGACTGCAGGCTTGGGAACGAAGATCTTCTGGAGGTGACCACCGGTTGGAGAAGTAAGCTGGAATGCCTGGGGATGCTGGGACACCGTCGGTTGGGCCACCAAAGGCCAAGGGACGTCGAGTGCAGGGGTGTCTTTAGGCGTCGGATTTTCTTACCAGCTCTGGTTGCAGTCAGGGGGATCCTCCAGAAAGGGGCTGCAGGCATCAATTGGAGATTCAAGGCAGGTCAGAGATCACCAGATCTCAGGTCAGGATCGCCGTGGAGACCTCCTCGTGGTGTTGGGTCACTTGAACTCGGGCCGTGGGCGTCGGGAGCAGAGTGGTGCTGGCTTATGGTTTTGGCCAGAGCCAGAGTCTGTGGGTGAGCAAATCCAGTGCTCACGGGAGACAAAGTCTTGGTTTTGGAAGGCAGGGCAGGTCCTTCGGGTTCTTGAGGGCTGCTGGCTGCAGGACACACCGGGATTTCCCTGGAGCAGGTTCGAGGTGCGGTAGGGCTGGGGCCAAGTCAGTGGGCGTCCTCCTCTTCTTAGTTCAGTACGGCTTCTTCGGTTCTTCTTCTTCTGGTCGGTTCTTGTCTGAGGAGGCAAGGTTCAGGGTTGCCCCTAAATACTAGATTTAGGGGCGTTACAGGTAAGCAAAGGTTGGGACCAATTGGTCCCTTCCTTGGGGTGGGTACACCACCTATTATGCCACCCTCCCATGGGAGGGGGGCATATGCCTCTCTCTGGTTGGCTGGGTCCCCCCATCTGCAAGATGGCTGGGACTGAGAGTTGTGCTTCACCTCGCCTCCCCCACATGAGGGGTGGGGTTGGCCAAGGTGGGCACACCTCCCTTCCTGGGTTTTCCCGATGATTCTCCCGCCCAAAGTGGGGGTCAGAACCGGTAGGGGCCAGTTGCTGGAAGCAGCAAATGGCTGGGTAGCTCACAAAGGCGGCAAGCCTTTGAAGCTTCCCCTTCATGGACCCTGCCCATCCTGGGGGAGGAGGTTTGGCACCTCATCCCAGGATGTGCATTGTTCCAGACCCTGAGAGCAGCAGGCTCTCGGGGTACAGGGGTCCAGAAACATGTCTGGTGGTGGCAGCTGGGCAGCAGCCACTCAGCCTGGACACTAGAGTTAGGTCGTTTTTCAGGGGGCATCTCTAAGATGTCCTCTGAGTGCAGTTTTCATTAAATCCCACACTGGCATCAGTGTGGGTTTAATGTGCTGAGAAGTTTGATACCAAACTTCCCAGTTTTCAGTAAAGGCATTATGGTGCTATGTAGTTGGTAATGACAAATTCCCAGCACCATATACTCTTCATGGCATTACTGCACTTACACTGTCTAAGAATTGGCTTAGACACTGTAGGGGTACAGGGCTCATGCACCTGTACCCTCACCACTGGTATAGTGCACCCGGCTAGAGGGGTGCCTGACCTATTCCAGGGCAGTGGGTTGTAGGCATGGCACACAGGGATGTGTGCCATGTCGACTCTTCACTTTGTTCTGCACCAAAACACGCAGACTGCAATGGCAGTGTGTGTGTGTGTGTGTGTGTGTGTGTGTAAAGGTACAGGGCCTCAAAGGGTGGCATAATAAGTGCTGCAGCCCTTAGAGGCCTTCCCTGGCCACAGTGCCCTTGGTACCTGTGGTACCATTTACAAGGGACTGACATGAAATGAAATGAAATGAAATTGAAATGAAATTCGTACTTGTAAAGCGCACTGCTGCCCCCAACAGAGGCGTCCTGGCGCTATACGCATACCGCTGTGGAACCCTTCCTGGCTATTCCCTGTGAGATGTCCACTCCTGGGCACCCCCAAGGTGAAGCCAGGCATCCCAACGCTGGTGGGGCCGTTTTGGAGATTAAGCAAGCTATTGCCCAGAGTTGCAGAGTGGGACCCATGATTAGAATAGGCACCGAGGCGAGAATTATCAGGTCCGAGGAAATTGAGCCCAAGACCCGCCGAGGCGGGAATTGAACCCTGGTCCCGGGCCAGATCTCTGCATCAGGGTCTGCCGCTCTAACCATTGAGCCACACTTCTCCACTAGTGGCATGTGGCCAAAGAGTGCCAATTGGGTTTTATCTCAATGCAGTTTAGGGAAATAACATAGGCCCTGGGTACCTGATTGGCAGGAACCCAGGGCACACTCAGTCAAAGTACATCAACAGTTTGGCAAAAAGTGAGGGTGACCATGCAAAAAGAGGGCACTTTCTCACATAACCCCCCCCCCCCCCAAACGAAAGAGGATGAGACTAACCTTTCCCTTGAGAGTCTTCATTGTCTAAGTGGAAGAACCTGGAAAGTCCATCTCCATTGGCATGGGCAGTCCCAGGTCTATGTTCGACTACAAAGTCCATTCCCTGTAGGGAGATGGACCACCTCAAAAGTTTACGATTTCACCTTTCATTTGCGTTAGCCATTTGAGAGGTCTGTGGTCAGTTTGAACTAGAAAGTGAGTACCAAACAAGTATGGTCTCAGCTTCTTTATGGACCAAACCACAGCAAAGGCCTCCCTCTCAATGGCACTCCAACGCTGCTCCCTGGGGAGTAGCCCCCTGCTTATAAAAGCAACAGGTTGATCTTGGCCTTCATCATTGGTCTGGGATAGGACCTCTCCTATCCCTAGCTCAGAGGCATCAGTCTGCACAATGAACTGCTCTGTATAGTCTGGAGCTTTGAGAAATGGCGCTGAGCAGATTGCCTCTTTCAGGGTGTCAAATGCCTTTTGACAGCTGTTAGAAATGAGGAAACTTCTGCACGCTGGACCGCCGATGCGATGACTTTCTTGCCGCGTGGGAGAAGTCGATGCGGTGATCCTGTTGCGCTGTGCGATCGTGTTGCGATGCGAAGACAAGACGCTCCGCGAGGGAGCGACGAAATTCGGTGCGATGCGATCAAAGTGGCGAACGCACGGCGTCCGCACTGCGATGTCTCGAAGCGATGATTTCTTTCAGGGTTGCGAGTGCGCGGCGACAGCAGCGCGATGATCTTTCCAGTGCGTCTCGGCTGCAGCGGCTCGCAAAGGGGCGTCAGCGATGGTTGCGGGCCCTCGGCGGCAGTAGCGCAATGATTTTCCCAGCGCTCTCGACTGCAGCGGCCCGCAAAGATGCGTTAGCGTCGATTTCTTACCCTCTTTTCTCTGATGCAGACTAGAGGCCCTGGAACTCACAGGAGCCTCCTCAGCAGATAGCAGTCCTCGCAGGGAGGAAGCAGGAGGTTGGTGGTGGAGTCTGATGTGCCTGAGACTCCAGCAGGAGGCTAGCTCTTTTCCTAGCCCTTGGGTGATTGCTGTACAAAAATAAGAGTTCTCTCAAGAGTTCCTTTTCCTCTTCTTCAAGGTCCAGTGGTCACTGCTGCAGGCCAGTGCAAGAAACAACACACAGCACAGGGACAGTCACTTCCTGCAGATTCCTCCAGTGGCACGGACAGAGTTTCCTCTCCAGATCCAAAAGCAATACAATAGTAGGGGGTTTGAGCACAGATATTTATACCCCAAAAACCTTTGATCCTTGAAGCTACCAGTCCCTGAACCTAGCCAGAACCAGTTCTGCTCAGGCCTGGAGCACTTTGTTTACCAGGCTGCATCCTTCCTTTCAGAAAGAGGGGTCTGCTAGTAGACACACAGTGGGAGGTGGAGCCAGCATTCACCTTGCCAGGCACAGCCCTATTCAGATCAAAGAGCCACCCCTCCCCACACTCTAAATGCAGATCTCTCTATTCCACCCAGGTCTGACTCAGCCTGTCCTGCCCCTCTAAAACCAGACAGCCAATACACATAACGGCAGAGCACACTGGAAGGCTTAGGCAAGAAAATACCTACTTTCTAAAAGTGTTATTTTCAAACACAGAATATAAAAATAAACTTCACTAAAAGGTGTATTTTAATATTCTGAGCTCAGGCATACTAAACTCGTTTTTCTACCATGTTCCTGGGGTCAGTTAGGACTATAGCATGTAATAGTCAAACTGCCCATTCTAGCCTATGAGGAACAGGTAGCCTTACAGTAGTGAAAAACGAAATGGTGCATAATTCACTACCAGGACATGCTACACACACCAAGGCATGTCCTGCCTTCCACATACAAGGCACCCTACCATAGGGGTGACTTACAGGATGCTAAGGGAAGGTTCAGGGGCTGGGAAGTGAGTGCACTTCACAGCCAAGATGGCAGTTCTGGACTGCACACAGACACTGCAGTGGCAGGTCTGAGACACACTTTACAAGCTGCTTCTGTGGGTGGCACACATCAGTGCTGCAGGCCCACCAGCAGCATTTGGTTTACCAGCCCTGGGCACACATAGGCCACACTACTAGGGACTAACAGGTAAACCAAATAAGCCAAGCAGGGATATACCAATTCACATAGACATATTTATACAGGGAGCATTCGCGCTGTGACACTGAATGGCAGTGGCACAGCGCCCAGAGCATCTAACACCAGTAAAACAGAGGAGACAACAGCGAAAAAGGGAAGGGAGACCCACGCCAATGGTGCCAGGTCTAACACACGTCCCCTCCAGCTGAAATGTGGGGAGAACTACCCATCCCCTTGGAAGTTCTCATCGCTAAGGCGGAAAAATCTGGACAGACCATCAGCATTGGCGTGTTCTGTACCAGGGCGGTGTTCCACCGTGAAGTCCATACCCTGTAGGGAAATGGACCACCTCAACAACTTGGGATTCTCACCCCTCATCTGCATCAACCATCTGAGGGGCCTATGGTCTGTCTGAACCCGGAAGTGAGTCCCAAATAGGTAGGGTCTTAGCTTCTTCAGTGCCCAGACCACAGCAAATGCCTCACGCTCAATTGCACTCCACCTCTGTTCCCGGGGAAGTAACCTCCTACTGATGAAGGCTACAGGTTGGTCTAGTCCCTCCTCATTTATCTGTGACAGAACGGCCCCCACCCCATGCTCTGAAGCGTCTGTCTGGACAACAAATTCCTTAGCAAAATTGGGTGCCTGGAGTACGGGTGCTGTACACATAGCAGTTTTGAGGGCATCAAAGGCTTTCTGACAGGTGTCAGTCCAGTTCACAATCTTTGGCCGCTTCTTGGAAGTCAGCTCAGTCAAGGGGGCAACAATGTTGCCATACCCCTTGACAAACCTCCTGTAATAACCCGTGAGTCCTAAGAAGGCCCTCACCTGGTTCTGGGTCCTTGGGGGCTCCCAAGCCAGGATGGTTTCAATCTTGGGCTGCAGGGGCGCCACCAGGCCGCTCCCCACCTGGTGTCCCAAGTACACCACCGAACCCTGCCCAATCTGGCACTTACTGGCCTTGATTGTGAGGCCTGCTCTGCGCAGCGCCATCAACACTTCCCAGAGGTGGCGCAAGTGGTCCTCCCAGGAGGAACTAAACACTGCAATGTCATCCAGGTAGGTGGCACTGAAAGCCTCCAGCCCAACCAACACCTGGTTGACCAATCTCTGGAAGGTGGCAGGGGCATTCTTCATCCCAAAGGGCATCACACAGAACTGGTAGTGCCCATCTGGTGTGGAGAATGCTGACCTCTCCTTTGCCCCATCAGTTAAGGCGATCTGCCAGTACCCAGACGTCAGATCAAACGTGCTGAGGTACCGGGCAGCCCCTAACCGGTCTATGAGCTCATCAGCTCTGGGGATGGCATGCGCGTCGGTCTTGGTGACCGAATTGAGACCTCGGTAGTCCACACAGAACCTAAGTTCAGGAGTGGCACCAGGCGTCGCAGCTTTTGGTACCAAGACCACGGGGCTGGACCAGGGGCTGCTAGAGGACTCAACCACCCCTAGGGCGAACATTTTGGAGACCTCCTCCTTAATGCAAGCCCTGACCCTGTCAGTTACCCTGTAAGCCTTGTGCTTGACAGGAGAACTGTCCCCGGTATCCACTTCATGGACGCACCAATCAGTGACACCAGGTACCAGGGAGAACAAATCAGAAAATTGCCCCAACAGGTGGTGACAATCTCTCTGTTGCTCAGGGGTCAGTGTGGTGGAGAGGATCACACCCTCCACTGACCCATCCTTCTCTTCTGCACACAGGAGGTCAGGGAGAGGCTCACTCTCCTCCTCAACCCCATCATCTGTGGCAAGAAGCATGCCCACTTCAGACCTCTCAAAGTGGGGCTTTAGGCGGTTCACATGCAGGACCCGCAAGGGGTTCCTGGGAGACTGAAAGTCCACCAAGTAGGTAACCGGACTTTTGCGCTCCACCACCTCAAATGGACCGGTCCACTTATCTTGGAGCGCACAAGGCTCCACTGGGGCCAGTACCCAAACCTTCTGACCAGGTTGAAATTCGACCAGAGTGGCATTCTGGTCGTGCCAACGTTTCATTTCTTCCTGGCTGGCTTCCAGATTTGCCTCAGCAATTTTTCTGAAACGCCGAGTCTGGTTCCTGAAGGCCAACATGTAGCTAAATACATCTTGGGGAGGTTTCCTGGGAGATTGCTCCCAGCCTTCCTTGACCAGACTCAGAGGTCCTCTAACCGGGTGGCCATAAAGGAGTTCAAAGGGACTGAACCCTAAGGACTTCTGGGGCACCTCACGGTAGGCAAACAACAGGCATGGCAAGAGGACGTCCCACTTACGCCTCAGGGGCTCTTCTAGGCCCATGATCATGCCCTTCAAGGTCCCTTTGAACCTTTCAACCAGACCATTACCTTGGGGGTGGTAAGGAGTGGTGAACTTATACGTTACCCCACACTCCTTCCACAGAGACTTCATGTACTGGGAGATGAAGTTGGTCCCCCTGTCAGACACCACCTCTCTGGGGAATCCCACATGGGAGAAAATCCCCATCAGTGCACGTCCCACCACGGGGGCCGTCACTGTCCTGAGCGGGATGGCTTCAGGGTACCGGGTGGCATGGTCCACCAAGACCAGGATGAACCTGTTGCCCATGGCTGTCTTGGGGTCCAGAGGCCCCACAATGTCAATGCCCACTCGCTCGAATGGGGTACTCACAACTGGAAAGGGCTGGAGTGGGGCCTTGATCTTCCCCCACTCTTCCCACTTGCCTGGCAAGTCTCACAGGTCCTGCAATGAGTGTCTGAACTCTTGTGCATCTGGGGCCAATAAAAGTGGGCGGCCAGCCTCTCAAAGGTCTTGGTCTGCCCCAGATGTCCTGCCAATGGAATGTCATGAGCCAACCCCAGTAGGAAGGTTCTGAAGCACTCGGGTACCACCAGCACACGGGCTGACCCTGGCTCAGCAACCTTAGGCTCACTATACAGGAGACTGTTCTCCCAATAAATCAGATGTGAACCAGACATGTCACCTTCTGCCTGGGCTGCAGCCTGTCGCCGCATACCCTCAAGAGAGGGGCAAACTCTCTGCTGCTCACAAAATTCCTCCCTGGTGGGTCCCCCTTCCTGCTGCCAATGGGTCAGCTCAGGCAGGTCCCCCAGTTCGGTGATCTGCTCCCCGGTAGGCTCCAGGGCATCCCCCTCAGGGTCGGCTCCTTCCTGGGCCGTGGGAACCAAGGGGGCCGGCTTCCCGCGCCCCCTGCCCCTTCTCTCTAAGGCAGGGATCTGGGCCCTACTCTCAGGCTCCAGATCCTTTTCAACACCCTCCTTGGCTGCCATGGACCGAGTGGTAGCACACGCCCACTCAGGCAGACCCAACATCTCTAAGTGAGCCTTCCTCTCCACCGTAGCCCACGGGGAGTCCTCTAAATCATTGCCCAGCAGACAGTCTACAGGCATGGTGGGCCTCACAGCTACCTGAAGAGTTCCTGAGACCCCCCCCCACTCAAAGGGAACCTGAGCCACCTCACATTGGCTCTCTGAGTTGTCGGCGGACACTACTGGGTAGAATGCATGAGGGACAACCTGCTCTCTGGACACCAACCGGGAGCTGACAGCAGTTACACTGGCCCCTGTGTCTCTTAGAGCCTCCACCCTATGGCCATTGATGGTCACCCACTGCCTGTATTTCTTAGTGTTAGCAGGCAGTGCAGGCTTGGGGACCATCTCAAAGTCCCCTAATGAGACAAGGGTCAACTCTACGGGATCCCACCCCTCTTGGGCACCCATCTCCTCCTCTCCCAGGGCTACACTAGCAATCTGGCGGGGTGGTGCACGGGGGTGCACTGGCCCCCTTTGGGGGCACTGGGGATCAAAATATCTGTGGCCCACTTGACCACAGTTGTAACACGTGGGGGCCCCCTGGGAACAGGCCTACCTGTTGGGGGCCCGGTCCTCCTTTCTTGTGGGGGCTGGGACACCACTGCTTGGTTCCCTGGGGGATTACTTTGGGGCCCTCGGTGGAACTCCCTCTGTTGACCCTTGTCCCCCCCCACTCCTCTGCTGGAGACCCTGCCCACCTTTGGCGACGTCTCCCACTGGACCCTTGCGGACCCGGGTGCTCACCCAGCGGTCCGCCTCCTCAGCAAGCTTCCTAGGGTTAGTCAGCTTGCAATCAATTAGGTGCTGGCGTAGCTCAGGAAAACAATTACTAGATAAATGCTCCCATGCAATCAAATCATACAACTGTGCAAAAGTTTCTACTTTGCTACCTTTTACCCAGCGTTCCATGGCTCTGCAAAAAAAGGACACATATTCAACCCACGTGGTACCCTCTAGCTTCTTACAGACCCTAAACCTCTGCCTATACATTTCAGGGGTCAAACCATAGCGGGTCATCAACGCTTCCTTCATGTGGGCATAAACCATCCTACTTTCTGGGGGCAGGTCCAACAAGGTATCCCTCCCCTCACTCACAAAGCGTCCCCACAACCCCGCTCCCCAATCCTTCTCAGGGACCCGGTGGGACACCATGGCTAATTCATAAGCGGCAAACCATTGCCCAATATCTTCACTTTTGTGGAAATCTTTAATAACCTCCTTGGGTATATACACCCTACTCTCAGGGTGCACTACAGGTACGCTGCCACCAGAGGGGGAGATTTCCATGCTCTTAGCTTTAATCTCCAACTCCCTCAATACTCTCTCATGCTCCAGCTTCATCCTCATAATCTCAATTTCTAACTTCTTGTTCTCTAGGTCCCGGTGACCATCCATTTTAAGCTTAGCCAGCTCCATATTATGCCGCCTATCTCTCTCCCTGTCCTCCAGCTCTTCTGGGGACAGACCCTTAGCGGACACACTAGAGCCCGGGTTGGAAAGGGCTGGATCTCCTACTAAGTCTACTACATCGCCCTGCTGCTCTCCTCCCTCCACAAGCTCTCCTAGATCCTTAGGGGCCTCCCTGGCTTCTAGCCAGGCCTTCAGCGCCTTGTAATACTCTTCCCTTCTAGTGAGACCTGTGATAGGGACTGTGAACTGCTTGCAAAAATATTTGAGCTGCTTGGCATTGTAGGTTTCTATTTTCTCTTCTTCCCAGGAGAGATCCTCTGAGGCATTGGATCTGGGCTTGCCCATTGTAGAAATAACTGGCAATATCAATAAAGGATAGAAGAAAACTTCTCAAGAAATGTAAGCGGGTGAAAAATCACCGGCAATATCAATCACAATATAGGATCCTAAAAACTCTCAGAAATGTGCGTGGGTGAAAAATCACCGGCAATATCAATCACAATAGGGGATCAAAAAAAACTTTCAATAAATGGGCGCGGGTGAAAAATCACCGGCAATATCAATCACAATATAGGATCCCAAGAACTCTCAGAAATGTGCGCGGGTGAAAAATCACCGGCAATATCAATTACAATAGGGGATCAAAAACTTTCAATAAATGGGCGCGGGTGAAGAATCACCGGCAATATCAATCACAATATAGGATCCCAAAAACTCTCAGAAAATGTGCGCGGGTGAAAAATCACCGGCAATATCAATCACAATATAGGAGCAAAAAAAGAAAATTCTCAAAAAATGTATGCGGTACGTTATGGTCTGCACTCACTAGTAGTGTACACTATAATTACTGTATGCGATCATAAATGCAAGTCCAGATCCTCACCGCTGACCACCAATGTTAGAAATGAGGGTCTCTAGTTGGCAATGGCTGGCCACTGTCCAAGTAGGGACCCTTCTTCCTAAGTCAGAGTGAGAGGGCTACCCTCTTTAATACCCCTGCTCAACCCTGTGGTAACGTAGCACGAGCAGGTAGGCTTATCTCAGAGGCAGGGTGTGAAGCATTTATGATCATACACAGTAACACAGTGAGGAACACTACAAAGGGACACCACACAAGTAGTTATTATAAAAAATAAGTATCTTTATATAAAGGCAGATTTATCACAAGACCAATAACTGTAAAAGCCACAATACTGTCAAAAATAGGATAGCTGTTGAAGGGCTGTCAAAAATAGTTCAAAGGTTGCAAAAATAAGGTTCAAGTTCAAAGCAGTGGTCTCTGCGACCCTTTCGTTCACAAAGTACCTGGGTTTAGTAGCAAAACCAACAAAGTGCCGCAAATAAGCTGTAGCGATGATTCTCGGCACGCGAGGCCGGCGATGCGTTGAAATCCTTGCCGCAAGGGAGGATGATGCGCCGGTCTGCGGGATGCGTGCGGAGACGATGCGACAAACTTCTGCACGCTGGACCGCCGATGCGATGACTTTCTTGCCGCGTGGGAGAAGTCGATGCGGTGATCCTGTTGCGCTGTGCGATCGTGTTGCGATGCGAAGACAAGACGCTCCGCGAGGGAGCGACGAAATTCGGTGCGATGCGATCAAAGTGGCGAACGCACGGCGTCCGCACTGCGATGTCTCGAAGCGATGATTTCTTTCAGGGTTGCGAGTGCGCGGCGACAGCAGCGCGATGATCTTTCCAGCGCGTCTCGGCTGCAGCGGCTCGCAAAGGGGCGTCAGCGATGGTTTCGGGTTGCGGGCCCTCGGCGGCAGTAGCGCGATGATTTTCCCAGCGCTCTCGACTGCAGCGGCCCGCAAAGATGCGTTAGCGTCGATTTCTTACCCTCTTTTCTCTGATGCAGACTAGAGGCCCTGGAACTCACAGGAGCCTCCTCAGCAGATAGCAGTCCTCGCAGGGAGGAAGCAGGAGGTTGGTGGTGGAGTCTGATGTGCCTGAGACTCCAGCAGGAGGCTAGCTCTTTTCCTAGCCCTTGGGTGATTGCTGTACAAAAATAAGAGTTCTCTCAAGAGTTCCTTTTCCTCTTCTTCAAGGTCCAGTGGTCACTGCTGCAGGCCAGTGCAAGAAACAACACACAGCACAGGGACAGTCACTTCCTGCAGATTCCTCCAGTGGCACGGACAGAGTTTCCTCTCCAGATCCAAAAGCAATACAATAGTAGGGGTTTGAGCACAGATATTTATACCCCAAAAACCTTTGATCCTTGAAGCTACCAGTCCCTGAACCTAGCCAGAACCAGTTCTGCTCAGGCCTGGAGCACTTTGTTTACCAGGCTGCATCCTTCCTTTCAGAAAGAGGGGTCTGCTAGCAGACACACAGTGGGAGGTGGAGCCAGCATTCACCTTGCCAGGCACAGCCCTATTCAGATCAAAGAGCCACCCCTCCCCACACTCTAAATGCAGATCTCTCTATTCCACCCAGGTCTGACTCAGCCTGTCCTGCCCCTCTAAAACCAGACAGCCAATACACATAACGGCAGAGCACACTGGAAGGCTTAGGCAAGAAAATACCTACTTTCTAAAAGTGGTATTTTCAAACACAGAATATAAAAATAAACTTCACTAAAAGGTGTATTTTAATATTCTGAGCTCAGGCATACTAAACTCGTTTTTCTACCATGTTCCTGGGGTCAGTTAGGACTATAGCATGTAATAGTCAAACTGCCCATTCTAGCCTATGAGGAACAGGTAGCCTTACAGTAGTGAAAAACGAAATGGTGCATAATTCACTACCAGGACATGCTACACACACCAAGGCATGTCCTGCCTTCCACATACAAGGCACCCTACCATAGGGGTGACTTACAGGATGCTAAGGGAAGGTTCAGGGGCTGGGAAGTGAGTGCACTTCACAGCCAAGATGGCAGTTCTGGACTGCACACAGACACTGCAGTGGCAGGTCTGAGACACACTTTACAAGCTGCTTCTGTGGGTGGCACACATCAGTGCTGCAGGCCCACCAGCAGCATTTGGTTTACCAGCCCTGGGCACACATAGGCCACACTACTAGGGACTAACAGGTAAACCAAATAAGCCAATCAGGGATATACCAATTCACATAGACATATTTATACAGGGAGCATTCGCGCTGTGACACTGAATGGCAGTGGCACAGCGCCCAGAGCATCTAACACCAGTAAAACAGAGGAGACAACAGCGAAAAAAGGAAGGGAGACCCACGCCAATGGTGCCAGGTCTAACAACAGCTAACTGTCCAGTTTACCTTTTTGGGCATCTTCTTGGAGGTGAGTTCTGTGGGGGGAGTCACAATGGACCCATATCCCTTCACAAACCTCCTGTAGTACCCAGTAAAGCCAAGGAATACCCTGACTTGTGTTTGGGTTGTTACCCAGTCCAGGATGGCCTGGATCTTGGACTATAAGGGTTTCACTTGGCCTCCACCAACAAGGTGGCCCAAGTATACCACTGTTCCCTGCCCTATCTGGTATTTGGAAGCCTTGATAGTTAGGCCTACAGTTTGCAGGGCTTTTAACACCTTTCCCAGGTGGATTAGGTGATCCTGCCAAGTGGAGCTAAAGACAGCAATATCATCTAGATATGCTGCACTAAAGGCATCTGTTGGACTTGGCCCTTTTTGCAGGGTTATCCCCAAACATTTTGCTTCTTCCTCCTATTTTTTCCTGACCTGTTGTTGTTGGTTTTAGGACTCTGGGCACTTTACCCCTGCTAATCAGTGCTAAAGTGCATATGCTCTCTGTGTAAATTGTGAACATGATTGGTTATCCATGATTGGCATATTTGACTTACTGGACAGTCCCTAGTAAAGTGCACTAAGTGTGCCAGGGCTGGTAAATCAAATGCTACTAGTGGGCCTGCAGCACTGATTGTGCCACCCACATGAGTAGCTCTGAAAAGGTAACTCAGACCTGCCACTGCAGTGTCTGTGCGCAGTTGTTAACTGCCATGTCGACTTGGCAAGTGCACCCACTTGCCAGGCACTAACCTTCCCTTTTCTTACATGTTAGTCACCCCTAAGGTATGCCCAAGGTACCCCTGTGGGCAGGGTGCGGTGTATGTGAAAGGTAGGACATGCCCTGATGTCTGTGGCATGTCCTGATAGTGAAATACTGCCAATTTCGTTTTTCACTATTGTAAGGCTATCTGTCCCCATAGGAAAGCATGGGAGTTAATTTATAACATCTTATAAATATAACTTACCATTGGGACCAGATAGGAAAATAAAGTTTAGTATGCCTAAACTCAGAATCTAAAGATGCATCTTTTAGGAAAGGTGATTTTTACATTCTGAGTTTGAAAATACCACTTTTAGAAAGTGGCTATTTTCTTGTTCAACCATCCTGTGTGCCTCTTCCTGTTTGTGGATTGACTGTCTGGCTTTGGAGTGACAGGGGCTGGGGAGGTGCAGTGGCTCCAGGAGTCTGGATGAGTCAGCACTAGGTTGAATAGGCCTGATCAGCATTTGGAGTGGTGGGAGGAGTAGCACCTGTACCTGAATAAGGCTGTGCCTGCCTTCCATAATGCTGACTCCGTCCCCCTGTGGTGTGTCTGGAGCCAAGGCTCACACTGACAATGGATGTTGTTGTGCACTTGCAGAGTGCCCCCCAGAACTGGTTTGAATGGGCTCAGAGCCCCTTGCACAAAGAGAACAAAGACATTTTGAGGTATAAGTATCAGACCCAAAACCCCAGACTTTTAGACTGCTTCTGGAATCAAGAGGAACCTTTGCTGAGGAGAAGAGCTGGAGAAACTGAGGAGAAGTACTGCCCTTGCTGTGTGTCTGGGGTTGGCCTGCAGTTGCTGTTTCTGCCAAAGAAAGGAGAAGGACTTTGCTGTGTGCTGTGTCCCCTGCTTGAGGAAAGTCTCCAAGGGCTTGAGTAGAGCTTGCCTCCTGTTTTGAAGTCTCAGGAACACAAAGACTTCACCCCCAGCTCCCCTGGACTTCCTTGCTGGGAGTTCTGACCTGCCAAGAGGTGCCTGTGACTGTGCTGGGCCTCTGGAGGTTGTTTCTGCTGTTGGGAGCTGGAAAAGTAACGCAACGACAAGGAAATCGATGCATCGCTCTTCTTGTGACACTTTTTCTGACGCAACACCCTGGTGCGAGAAGAATATCCCCGCACCGCTGCGCCGCTGCTGAAACCAACGCATCACCTGTTGCTGCTGCAAGAATCGACGCATCGAGGGATAGCGGCTGACGAAATCAACACAGCGTCGCTCGATGCCGCCACATCGTTCGCCGACGCATCCCGGATTTCCACGCATCGTCCATGTGTGGCAAGTTTTCCCCGACGCATCACCCGCGGATCGGAGTCGTCTCAGAATTGACGCATCGCTTCATCCTACAGACCGGACCCGGCGCACTGCTCCCCTGTGTCCAGCGGAACTGTTGCATCGTATCCACAAAGGTCTCAGGAATCAACGCATCTCTTTGTTTTTCTACGCTTCTCATCGCTGCGGCTGTTTGGCTTGGTGAATTTTGTCGCCACGACGGGTACTTTGCAAGAAATCACGCATCCATAGTTTTCTACGGACTCAGTTGCTAAAACCTTTTGAAAGTCATTTATCTTAATACTTGTATGTTGGATTTTTGTCGTTTTGCTCTTGTTAAGTTTAGATAAAGATACTTTCTTTTTCTAAACCGGTGTGGTGTCCATTTGTGGTGTTATCACTGAGTTACTGTGAGTGTTGGTACAAATACTTTACACATTGCCTTTGGGATAAGCCTGTCTGCTCGTGCCATGCTACCAAGGGTCTTAAGAGTTGGACAGGTCTGCTGTTCAAGGCACAGCTCTTCCCTAGTGGGTCCCCCTGGGCCTAAGAGCTCAACCTGGTAAGGGTCAAGTTCCATAGGCTCAGTTCCCTCTGACGCTTCCAAGTCCTCTCCCTGAGGAGAGGGATCCTGATTCTTTTGCTGTTCAGAAGCTGGTTTCCCAATCTTCTTACCATTCCTCTTGGAAGGTTGGACCATTCTTTCAGGCTCCAACACTTCTTTTTCACCCTGTTTTCGGCTCTGTGCTCTAGTCTTGACACACACAATCTCAGGGATGTCCAGCATTGCTGCATGGGTTTTTAATTCTCCCTCAGCCCCTGCTGAGGTCTCCAGGTCATTACCAAGCAGACAGGCAGCTGGAAGCTTTGGAGAGACCACTACCTGTTTCAGGCCAGTACCCCCCCCCCCCAGTCTAATGTCACCATAGCCATGGCATGGTTAATAGTAACACTGTCAGCATTGGTGGCTGGGTAGGTTTTCCCAATCAGGTATTTCTCTGGGGAAACCAGTGTATCTCTCACCATAGTGACACTGGCATCTGTATCCCTCAGGTCCTCTATTCTAGTCCCATTGATCCAGGGGTATTACAAATACTTATTTAAATTGGGTGGCCACTAACGTGGCAAACTCAGCTTCACCCTCAGTGACTAGAACTGCTTCAGTGTGAACCCTGATTTGCTCTGGGTACTTTGTTGATCCCATCTGGAGACTGACTACCCCAGTAGTAGCTGTTGGAGGACTAGGGGGCTTTTTGCTAGGACAGGTAACATATCCAGTCAAGTGTCCCAACTTCTTACAGTTAAAACACCAGGCCTTTAGGGGATCCAGTATCTATTACTGGACTGGGAAGAGTTTTGGGACCCACCCCCCTGAGCAGGTTTTGGGGGCCCTTTAGAAGACTCAGGCTTTTTATCTTTGGGGTTCTCACCCCCTTTCCCCTGGGGAGGTTTTGTAATCCCTTTCTTTTGGTCACCCCCAGTGGCTGTTTTTGTTACCCTAGTCTTGACCCAGTGGTCTGCCTTCTTTCCCAATTCTTGGGGAGAAATTAGACCTAGGTCTACCAAATGATATAATTTTTCATTAGTGCAATTACTCAAAATATGTTCCTTCATAAACAAATTGTAAAGTCCATTGAAATCATGCACATTATTTCCAGTTAACCAACCATCTAGTGTCTTAACTGAGTAGTCAACAAAGTCAATCCAGGACTGATTTTGGGTTTTGTGAGCCCCCCTGAACCTAATTCGATATTCCTCAGTTGTGAATCCAAAGCCCTCAGAGTACTCTTCATGAGGTCAATAGACCCAGCATCTGCCCCTGTAAGGGTCAGGAGTATGTCCCTGCAGTTACCAATGAACAGTTCCCAAAGGAGTGCCCCCAGTGTGACTTCCTCACTTTTCTCATTTCACAAGCTCTCTCAAAAGTTGTGAGCCATTTTGTGTAATCACTCTCCTCAAATTTAGGTACAATCCCTTTGGGGATTTTAGGATCATAAGATTGCTCTTTGTCCTTATTATTTAAGTTGCTGCCACCGTTGATGGGAGCTAAGCCCATCTCTGCTCTCTCTTTTTCTAGAGCCAGGAGTCTGGTCTCCAGTTCCAATTTTTTCTCAACCATACTAAAAGGTTGGTCTCCTCATTGAGGCTGACCTCAATGTCCTCAGAAGCACCTGACCCACCTGTGTGGGCTCTAGGTACTGAGAGGTGTATTCTTGGAGTCAGGGCCACTGGGGCCCTTCTCTCCCTATGAAGTGGGGTGGGGGTAGTTATCCTCATCACCTCCCCCTTCTTCTTCCTATGAGAGGTCTTCACCATTCTCAGAGGGATGATCCTTAGCATACCCTGCCAATAGCTCCTGGAGCTTTTGTTTGTAAGGATGGTAATATTTTTACGTTACCCATGGTAATATTTTTAAGTTTACATAGAGACCGTAGGTCCCTAAATTCTAAGTGGAGATAAGGGGTAAGGTCGAGCTCCTCAACCTGGTTCTCTATGTCATTGTTGTTATCTTCACTAACAGCTGGGTTCTTGTTAAGAAACATTGTAAAAGAAAACTTCTAACCCCTCTTACCCCTAACTAAAGCAAGCTTTTATTTTTCTAAAATTCTAAAGGGACTTAACCAAGGCCCTAACAAGACTTTAAGTAATTAGGAAAAATTTGTCAATTTAAAAATCAGAATTCTAAAGACAATTTAATAGCTCTGTCGTGTGATCAGCTGTTGACCAAGTCAGTCCAACAAATGCAAAGTTGTATATCCCACCGCTGATCCACCAATGTATGAAGCTGGCTCTGTATATACTATCTGATGAATACTTTTAACTGCAGATCACTCACCATTGAATATCTCTAGGCAACAGACTGGTGTAGGAAGCTGGCTCTGTATATACTATACCAAAATGAGGTATAGTGTGCACGGAGTCCAGTGGAACTCCAAAGGTAGGCAGAGGTAAAACTAGATAGCAACTTACTCTCTATTTGTGGCATTGTGGGCGAGCAGTAAGGCTTTATCAGAGGGTAGTGTTAAGCATTTGTTGTACAAACTCAGGCAGCAAATGATGTCACACGCTCAAAGACTGAACTCAGACCAATTTGTTTGTATCAAAAATATTATTTAGTTATTTTATTTCTAGAAGCAAGCCAAGCCTGGTGCAGGTAAAGGAAATAATACTTTGCAAAATCGTATGCCGTGGTTTACAGTTGAATGCAAGTTCAAATGCAGTTGGTTGAATTACTGGTAAGTCAACTGTTCGAAATTACTTTTTAGTTAGTTTACAAATAACTATGTACGTTACATTTCAGATTACTTTTGCTAATCAGTGTGATATGCCTAGATATCACACTGAGATATCTCCTAGACAAAAGGTAAGTTATTCACTTTTAGTACATATGCAGTTTTTCAATGTTCCATGCAAACCAACTCCACACAACAATTTTCAAGAAAAGCAGTCAATACAATCCTATGGCAGGAAATAAAGTTAACGGTTTGCAGGTAAGTACTTATTTTTGGAAGTTGGTATTCTGGGGTTAGAACCAGCGTTCCCCCAGGGTCAAGGATGCACTCATGAGACACCCTCAGCGGCACTAGGGCGGCCAGGTGCAGAGTGCTGGGGCCCAGTGTTATCCAATGGGGGATAGAAGGTCTCCGGTTGGTGGCTGCTCACGAGCAGGCCACAAGGTTGTGGGAGCAAAGCTCCTGGTGTTAGGCTCAGGGCAAAGGGGGATCCGAGTT